>JAVSCE010017198.1:0-643945 GCA_032199065.1 Smutsia gigantea | reverse complement strand
GATATTAGGTGACAACAGAAGCAGAGGATGGAAATGTGTTTGCTCTTCTTCTACCTTCACCGTGAAAAAAGCTGTTGCCCCTTCAGCCCATGCTTGGAATGAATAAACGTGGAGCAGGCCTGGACAAGGACCTGGGCCCAGTTGGTCCCACAGCTTGAGAGGGAGCTGCATAGCCTAGACCAGCTCACATGCTCAACTGACTCATAGATGTATAAGGAATAAATGCTCATCTTAGGCCAACTGTGAGATGTTGTGATTGTTATGCAACATTATTGCAAAAATAGCTGACTGATCCAGACTCATTAAGAGAAAAAGAGAATCTACACACATAAACACAATCAGAAATGAGAAAGGAAAAATCACGACGGACCCCACAGAAATACAAAGAATCATAAGAGAATATTATGAGAATCTATATGCTAACAAGCTGGAAAACATAGAAGAAATGGACAACTTCTTAGAAAATACAACCTTCCAAGACTGACCAAACAAGAAACAGAAAAACTAAACAGACCAATCACCAGTGACGAAATCGAATTGGTAATCAAAAAACTACCCAAGAACAAAACCCCTGGGCCTGATGGATTCACCTCTGAATTCTACCAGACATATAGAGAAGAAATGACACCGATTCTCCTTAAAGTTTTCCAAAAAATAGAAGAGGAGGGAATACTTCCAAACTCATTCTATCAAGCCAGCATCACTCTAATACCAAAACCTGGAAAAGACCTCACCAAAAAAGAAAATTACAGACCAATATCCCTGATGAATGTAGATGCAAAAATACTCCACAAAATATTAGCAAACCGAATTCAAAAATACATCAAGAGGATCATACACCATGATCAAGTGGGATTCATCCCAGGGATGCAAGGATGGTACAACATTCGAAAATCCATCACATCAACAAAAAGAAGAACAAAAACCACATGATCATCTCCATAGATGCTGAAAAAGCATTTGACAAAATTCAGCATTCATTCCTGATTAAAACTCTCAACAAAATGGGTATAGACGGCAAGTACCTCAACATCATAAAGGCTATATATGACAAACCCACAGCTAACATCATACTTAACGGCGAGACACTGAAAGCTTTTCATCTAAGATCGGGAACAAGACAGGGATGCCCACTCTCCACTGTTATTCAACATAGTACTGGAGGTCCTAGCCACAGCAATCAGACAAAACAAAGACATACAAGGCATCCAGATTGGTAAAGAAGAAGTCAAATGGTCACTATTTGCAGATGACATGATACTGTACATAAAAAACCCTAAAGATTCCATTCCAAAACTACTAGAACTAATATCTGAATTCAGCAAAGTTGCAGGATACAAAATTAACACACAGAAATCTGTTGCTTTCCTATACACTGATGAACTAACAGAAAGAGAAATCAGAAAAACAATTCCATTCACAACTGCATCAAAAAGAATAAAATACCTAGGAATAAGCCTAACGAAGGAAGTGAAAGACCTGTATTCTGAAAACTACAAGACACTCCTAAGAGAAATTAAAGAGAACACTAACAAATGGAAATGCATCCCATGCTCTTGGCTAGGAAGAATAAATATTGTGAAAATGGCTATACTACCTAAAGCAATCTACAGATTCAATGCAATCCCTATCAAACTACCAACAGCTTTCTTCAATGAACTGGAACAAATAATTCTAAATTCATATCAGTTAGATGATTTAATATCGTAATATTGCACATGTAGTATAAATGTAATGTCCCACTCAGTGATAATGAATTCTGGAGACTAAAAATTCATAATGGAACCACAAAGACCCGATAATGAAAAATCCCGATCCTGAGAAGGAGGAATAAAACAGGAGTACTCCTGACTTCAAGCTCTGCTAAAGCCACAGTAATCAAGACAATTTGGTATTGGCACAAAAACAGACCCACAGACCAGTGGAACAGAATAGAAAATCCAAACAATGCTTAAACATATACAGTCAATTAATATTTGATAAAAGTGCCTTGGATATACAATGGAGATGACATCTCTTCAGCAGCTGGTGTTAGAAAAACTGGACAGCTACATGTAAGTGAATGAAACTTGACTACTGTCTAGCCCCATACACAAGGTAAACTCAAGGTGGATCAAAGACTTGAATGTAAGTCATGAAACCATAAAACTCTTAGAAAAAAACATAGGCAAAAATCTCTTGGACATAAACATGAGCGACTTCTTCAGGAACATATCTCCCCGGGCAAGGGAAACAAAAGCAAAAATGAACAAGTGGGACTATATCAGCTGAAAAGCTTCTGTACAGCAAAGGACACCATCAGTAGAACAAAAAGACATCCTACAGTATGGGAGAATATATTCATAAAAAACGTATCTGATAAAGGGTTGACATCCAAAATATATAAAGAACTCATGCACCTTAACAAACAGAAAGCAAATAATCCAATTAAGAAATGGGCAGAGGACATGAATAGACACTTCTCCAAAGAAGAAATTCAGATGGCCAACAGGCACATGAAAAGATGCTCCACATCGCTAATCATCAGAGAAATGCAGATTAAAACCACAATGAGATATCACCTCACACCAGTGAGGATGGCCAACATCCAAAACACAAACAACAACAAATGTTGGCGAGGATGTGGAGAAAAGGGAACCCTCCTACACTGCTGGTGGGACTGCAAATTAGTTCAACCATTGTGGAAAGCAGTATGGAGGTTCCTCAAAAAACTCAAAATAGAAATACCATTTGACCCAGGAATTCCACTCCTAGGAATTTACCCTAAGAATGCAGCAGCCCAATTTGAAAAGGACAGATGCACCCCTATGTTTATTGCAGCACTATTTACAATAGCCAAGAAATGGAAGCAACCTAAGTGTCCATCAGTAGATGAATGGATAAAGAAGAGGTGGTACATATACACAATGGAATATTATTCAGCCATAAGAAGAAAACAAATCCTACCATTTGCAACAACATGGATGGAGCTAGAGGGTATTATGCTCAGTGAAATAAGCCAAGCCGAAAAGACAAGTATCAAATGATTTCACTCATATGTGGAGTATAAGAACAAAGAAAAAAACTGAAGGAACAAAACAGCAGCAGACTCACAGAACCCAAGAACGGACTAATAGTTACCAAAGGGAAAGGGACTGGGGAAAATGGGCGGGAAGGGAGGGATAAGAGGGAAAAAGGGGCATTACGATTAGCAGATGTAATGTTGGGGGGCACGGGGAGGGCAGTACAACTCAGAGAAGACAAGTAGTGATTCTATAGCATCTCACTACGCTGATGGACAGTGACTGTAATGGGGTTGGTGGGGGGGACCTGATGAAGGGGTAGTTTAATAATCATAATATTGCACATGTAATTGTAAATTAATGATAATAAAATAAATTTTTTTAAAAAAAGGGCAAGACCCCCATAACTGAATATTAATTCAGTACATATTAGCAATTTATGTACAATTTAAGTTTTAAGTTCTAAGCTGATAATTCTTTAATTTATAAATGAACTAAAGAGCTGCCTGACACCCAGGTGTTTAAGTAATAAACCTAAACAGATGACTAAAAATCATTTATTGAACTGAACAATGACAGCTAATATATATACATTAACAGGTGCCTAATCGCCATTTCCTGCCTGAGAAACATGTTCCCAGGAGCAGTCTGCTCCAGCAGGTTCCCGAGGCTGTGCAGGTGAAGCCTCTCCTTGAATACCTCGCCTAGAAGTGCCAAGTGCATATTTTGGCAATCTGAGCCCAAAGGGCTCCACACTTTCAGCAAGATTCACAGCCAGAGCCTCTTTTGGAAAAACAATTTAACTTAAAGCTAGAGTCTGTGCTGACCCAGAAGACAGCCAGCCAATACTCATTTGGCAGTGTGAGCACATAGCCAGTCAAAGCCAAAAGGCTATCTCCTTATTCAAAGAAGGGTGTCAACCACTGCATCCTAGCTCTTCCAGGAAGGATGCTCTTGGTGCCCTAGCTGGATCCCCTTTACTGAGTCAACACACCCAGCCACTGGTGCTGGGTGTACTGGTTGCTAACAGCACAGAGCTGTCCCCTTGCTTGGAGAAATGTTCTTAGTGCTGAGGATGCTGTGCTCCCTCCTACCTTGGGGAAAGACTAGAAAATGAATGATTGACATGGGACTGCAGAAGTCTGGCCCCTTGTCTGAAGGTGGGGCTAACTCTGTGATGTAATTTGTGCTCCAGAGCTTGCTGTATGATCAGACTGAAGCTAGTCTTCAGTTAAGGGCATATCCTTACTTTCCCCCGACACCTCGCCAGCCCATGACTACCCTGGTCCTCACACTTCCCTTCTCCTGAGACTACGTCCTTCAATAAATCATTTGCATAAGAATCTCTATGTCAAACTGTTTCTAGAACTCAATTCCCTTCAAAACACTGAATTGTCCTAGGGAACCTATCATGGAGTCATAGTTAAAAGCAAGAACTTCTGGGTCAAACAGATCTGAGTCTGGATCTAAGCTCCATCACTGACTGGGTGACCTTGGAAATGTGTCTTCACCTCTCTGAATATCAATCTCTCCATGGTTAAAAATGAGATGAATGGATCTACCTCAAAGTACTGTTGGAAGAGGTAACAGTTTGAAAAGTGCTTGGCTTTAAAATTTTCCAGTATGTTGCTTTACACAATAAATGGTGGGGTTTTTTTGTATCTTTCATCCGTTTATTCAACAAAACCCTACTTATCATCTGATTTATGCCAGGAATTGTGTTTGGTCTGGAGATATAGACCAGTCCTAGGCAGATCAGCAAAGGTAATGAGGGAGTGAGCTGTGTCCTACAGTGGTGACACTGAGCGAGGGTGACCAACTATGCTTAGTGGGCATGGGAATGGTTTCAATGAGGAAACAATGTAAATGTTCATGTTTCTATGATCATATACTTTCTGAGCAAAAATTATCAGCAAGGCAGGTGAAAGGATGACTCACTAGCAACCCTAAGATAGTAAAATACTCCAGAGAGACAGTTAAAGATTCATTCCACTGGAACTAGGTATTTAAATTTCAAAGGAGAGTAAAACTGGGATCACTTTGTTTACATTCCAAAGGATTGTAATAATCTTGGAACTCTGGTCTCTCTCCTCCTGAAAAAGGACCCTGGACAGGGGGAAGGGGCTGCACTGCAGTGCTTCTAAGTTCCCAGATCCATAATTTTGGAAACTTCTCTCTATACATGCAGTGTGACAGTTTCATCACTTTGTCCTGAGGAACAAATGGGGCAAAAGAAACTAATGCAGTTATTGCTGTTAGTAGCAATAAGCTTGGTGTACGATCTACAAACCTAATGCTTGCTTCCAGAATAAATTAGATAAATAAGGATGTTCAAAATTTATCAATGATATAAGTTATTAGATTAAAAAAATCACAAGTAGTTTATTGACATAAGTCTTGAAGAATGAATTGTGATCACCAGGTGGGAGTAAAGATATTCCAGGCAGAGAAAGTGAAATGGACTAAAAGATGGATATATGAAAAGATGGGTATATGAAAATAAAATCTGGTGATACTATAAATGTATAAGCATTTCAACTGCTTATTGTTTAGGATCTGTGTTCATTTCCCATTATGCCAGGCCCACCTCCTTTTTTACTTTTGTGTAGTTTGGCCATATTAGTGATATCTCAGTGGTATCTTATTTTAGGGAGGAAAAAGATTAAGCAAATATTAACATTATGTCTTGAAATATCATAGAGGCTATAATTTTTTTTCTCATGTGTCAAAAGCAATGTGAATTGAAATAGAGAAGTTTTGCTTACTCAGGGGATGTGAAAAGCTAGGGAGGTGCCAACTTTTACACATTCATGGACTGGAGTGAGTTGGTCAAGGGAGATTACCATCTACAGAAACAACGAAAGTAATTCAGGGGAGAAATATCAGGGATCATGTGGAGTACAAGGACTGAAGAGACCCCATGTATGTCTTGTGTCATCTTCCCCATCCCAGGCCTCATTGTAGTTGCCCAGGGCTGGGGGTTTTGCAGGGAATATTTCTGTGGTTAAGAGGTTTGAGGTATTTAATATCATATTTGGAAAGCTTTCTCAAGTCCGCTTTAAATGAAAAACATTAATTTCATGATATAAGAAGATAGACTTTACTCTTTGAATAATATCATGTTTGGAATACACATACAGAGGTATGATATTGGCAGGTACAATCATAGAGATGCCAGAAGAAAATATCTTACCAGCAATAATAATAATAATAATTATTATAATAATGTCTTTCATCTAAGTGGCACTCTAAGGGTAAAAATAATGCCACAAACATGGTCTTATTGGAGGAAGGCAACCTGAAATTATGAGAAAAGTAGGGGCTCTGGAATGGACAGACCTGGGTCCATATCCAGGCTCTTCTACTGCCCTGTTATCTTCAGCTAATTTCCTAAGCTCTCTAGAACTCATTTTCCTCATCCATAAAGACAGGAAAATAAACACCTTGCACTTGACTGGAAGATTTGACCACAGATGCAGAAATTGCTTGACACAGGCTAACATAATAGGCTCTGAATAACTTAATTTTGTTAGGTGCAGATGGATTATGATAGCCTGCTTAATTGTTTTTTTTCTGGAAATAAAACAGAAATTTAAAAGAGATGGGACAATACCAAGGTCACACAAATACAAAATAATTAGTTTAAAACCAAGCTTTTACATCCTTGAGATAAGTCCTTCCCGTGACTGTGCTATGAAATGATCCTGGTTGTGCCTATTTTTTTTAATCTGTATTTTGTGTCTATATTTATGAGTTCATTTTGGGGCAGAGAAAGTGAATGTGTGAGATGAAACTGGAATATTGAATAAAGCCCAGCCCCATCAAAGATGTCCACATGTCCTCCTGGGGACACCCTATTCCCCAGAACCTATAAATATGTAACTACACATGGCTGAATGAACTTTACAGTTGTAAGTTCATAATCTTGAGATGAGTGATTATCCTGGACTCTCTGGTAGACCAGATATTTTCACAAGGATCTTTCTAAGTGGAAGGCAGGAGGTCAGAGAGGAGATAAGATACTGGATTATCTTGTAAAATGCTGCTGGCTTTCAGGACAGAGGAAGGGGCCACAAGCCATGGAATGTAGACAGCCTCTAAAGTTGGAAAAGAAAAGGCAAAAGATTTTCTCCTAGAGCCTCCAGAGGAACACAGCCCTGCTGACTAATTTTTTACTTCTGACCTCCAGAACTACAAAATAAATTTGTTGTTTTAAGCCACTAAGTTTGTGGTGATCTGTTATAGCAGCAATGGGAAACTATAACAGAGCCCAGTAGAAAGGTTTAACCTGGGGAATGATGGGAAGAAGAGGACTTTCTGAATCATATCTGCAAATAGATTAACAGTGACTGAAGTTTCAAAAGTAAATGTCTGATACCACCTCTTCCTGCCACTTTCTAACACAATTCCAGGAAAATTGCATTGCCTGTAAGATTATCATTTCCCCCAACAGTAAAATGGAAATGGTTAACTGGATGGTAGAGAACTAAATTAAAAAACTAAGATTAAATTAGAACTAACTACAGAACTAAGTTAAAGTGTTTTGTGGATCATGATATACCATATTAAAGTCTGTCATTAGCACACATGTGAAGTTCAGAGTTAGTCTAGCTAGTTTACCTATGGGTTAAAAGATACCCTAAAGAATTGTAGAGATAAAATTACATCAGAGAGAGATTTTAGTCTCCCCAAAGAAATGGTTTTAAAATATTTCTTCTTCATGATTCAGTGGGTTCATGTAGGCATATGTAACTCCAAATATATGAAAGTGATTACTAGAATTATAGAATCATAGGATCTCTCATTGGAATGAAGTTTTAAGGATGTTGATCCCATTATTTGGTGAATATCTACATCTTCTGTTAGGCATTTGGATAAAAGTTTTATGGGGAAAAAAGACCTCTCTTTTGTGTGGCATGTTTGAATATCTACTGGCCCTTCACTGACACTGGATTATTTGAGTCTCACCACAAGCCTTTGAAAAATATTGGGCCCATATCAATGACCTCTTTATTAAGAAGATGCATATGCAGAATGATAAACTTCTAACCAAAAGTCACACAATTGGTTAAAGTCATTTGAGGTCATTTCTGCATAACTCCTTTTGAAGCCTGGTTGAACTGTGTTTCATGGAAGCCTGGTGTTCTAAATAAGAGCTGGGTACTGTTCTTGGGGCTAGGGAATCAATGCTGAACAAAACAGGCATAGTCCTTGTCCTTGTGGAGTTCACAGTCCAGTGGAGAAGGCAGATAATTAAATACATACAGTACTTTGTGGTAATTAAAGGTGAATGGATCCAATACATGACAGGAGGAAAGCCTCCACTCCTGCAATTCTGGCTTTAAGAGGCCACCTTGAGACATGGGCTTGCCATATCAGTCAGCTATTGGATGTCAGGTAAATGCTGATAGGATGAGAAAAGTCACCTCTTAAAGATGACTCCCCATTCAGCAAGGATGGTGCTCTGGAGAAAGAAGCAGCAGTGGGTCATTAGAAACCAAGCCTCACAGACCTATGTGGGAGCTCTGCCTGTGAATGGTATCTGGATAGGCTCGCCACAGGGAACTTCCACACTCTGACTTCCCTCATTGCCTGAACCCAATTTTAGCGAGCCAAGCAGTCAGCAAGGATTTGCCTCCCAGTCATACAAATGCAAACACAAAATATATTCTAAATATCTAGAAATTGAGCTCAGGACAGACTTTGTGTTCAGGCTTGGATACCACACTTTCAGAGGGATGTGGATACAAATTAGATTGATCATATAACAAAATGGAAAATTTCAACCAAAGTCCACTGAGATGAAAGAATTAGTGATATTCATCTGAAAGAAGTAAATTGTCAAGGGGACAGAAAAGAACTTTTTTGTACACTTCCTCCAAGGCTGTCATGTTTGAGTGGTTTTGTTCTGTGTGGCCTTGCAGGTAACTAGACCAAAGATGAGAAAATAAAGAACTAGATTTCTGCTCAGTCTTGGGAAGCACTTTCTCATAGTCACTGAAATCTTACAAAAGATCAGGCTACCTACCATATGAAGAAGTGGGTGTCCCATGCCTGAATACATATGCAAATTAGGCTTGGGAGCTTACAGGGAGGATCCAAATATGAAACATATGATAGGATTAGACCAGAACCATGTGGCCTTTCAGACCTGAGTCTATTATTCTAGTATGCAGTCCAATCTAGCATTATTCTAATATGCAAACAGTAACCAGCTTCCATGGGCAAATGTGTGTAGAAACCAGAGAGGTGCTTAGGTTTGGGAGGGAACCATGTTTGGAGTTAAGGTTCATTTTGCCAAGATGAAAAAGAAAAGGGTAAGAACACAGCGCAGGTGTAAAAATAATTTTGGTGGGGATATAGAATGGAGGCAAGGGGAGAAAAGAAATTTAATTGACCTAGGAAATCCTACTGTCTCAGATGAATTTAATAGGATCCTCAGTGATCCATCCAAGCAGGACCCCACAGCTCATTTATTCAGGTTATTTTCAATATATGAATATAAAAACCGGCTGACTTAAAATTATGACATACAGCTTCACTAATTCTTAAAAATGTGCACTTGTTTTTGGCAACTCTGAATTGCATAAACTTATGAACTTTATTTACGTTGTTTATAGAAGAATGATAACCTAGAGTCAGAAGCCCTGAAAATCACATAGTTCAACCCCCTGTATGGCTTACTCCCTCTGCAAATGGTAGCCGAGCCCCTGTTCACACACTCACACAACAGGGCAATCCTTGCTGGCTGAGACAGAGTGCTCCAACTGCACGTTCAGATCGGTCTTCCCGCCAGCCTAATTTATCACTCCAGACTTTACATTCTGTTTGACAATATCCTTTGGTTCAGTCAGGATGTTTTTCAGGCTGCAAATAACAGGCAGCACTTCTCAACATAGCTTAGACACCAAGGACAATTATTATTTCCCATAAGAGCTGTCCTGAGGTGGAGCAGGCCCTCCTGTTGGTTATTTCAGTGGCTCGGCAATGCCATCAAGATCCAGATTCTTTCCATTTCCCAGCCGTCCCATCCTCAGAGCTGTTTCACTCTCAGACTGGTAACAAGAGGTCTTCCCCAGGCCCATGCCTTACAACCAGACATAACCCAATGCAGAGGAAAAGGGTCACTTTTTGTGTAGAGTGCAGAATCCTTTTCTAAAAGCAACTCCAACAGACCTTCCCTGTCATTTCATTGGTCAGAGTTAGAATTGCCGTGAGTGTCTTAGACCAATGACTGGGGAAGAATGGACATAGAGAAATCAAAGTCATGGGCCCTATTTTGTTTCTTCCAATTCTCCTGTGTTCCCACTGTACATAGATGGGTTTAGGAAAGGAGAGTATGTATGGAAGGAGGTAAAGGGAAGAGTAATTAATTAGGGTTTCTTTCTGTAATTCAAGCACCAAAGGTCACTTCTTCACTTGGAAGTATTTGGTGCATATTAGATATGGTATCATAGTTTGGACTTTAGCTAATGGAGTCCTACTATTCAAGTTTGATATCTAGGTCTCCTCTTCAGTTGCTGGATGATGTTGAATAAGTTACTTAACCTCTCGGTGCTTCTCTTTCCTCATTTAAGAAGTAGGACTAATAATCTGTACCTATTTCAAAAAATGTTCCAAGGATAAGTGCATAAACACATGCTAAAGTGCATAGAATATTGCCTGCCTTCTTACAAAACATTAAAAAGTGCATTATTATTAAACTGTCTTTGCCTCTTTGGAGAACAAGCTTTTAAAAATAATGCCTTTCGAGAAGGATTAAAGATGGTGGCATGAGAGGAGAGACAGAGGCTTCCTTCTAAAACTGCATATAATATGAAAATATTACTAATATAACTACTCTTGAAAGAGCAACAGGAAAGAGGACTGCACCAAACTGCATACACATGGAGACAAGAGCAGACCTCACAGAACAGGGTAAAGTACTAAAGCTGTGACCTGGGCAGGACCCAAACCCTTCCCCCACCCCAGCTCACCAGTGGGAGGAAGAGGAATGGAGCAGGGAGGGAGTGGAGAACTGAGACTGCTGAATACCTAACTCCAGAGATCTGCTCTGGGAGCACAAACCTACATTTCATGGTGCTTGCATGATACTCTCGTAATTAGGGGGTTGGAAAGCTAAGACAGGCAGAATTCCTGGAGAGACTAAGATTCCAGCTGCCTGTGGAAAGCAGGGATCCATATCCAGCTGCTCTGGGACAAAAGAAAGGTGGGCAGTCTGAGAGACTTCCTAACAAAGAAGCCCTTAGCAAGAGAGCTGCTAAAGGGGCAGGGATTGCACACAGCTTACTCCTCAGGAGAAAGGACAGGCAGACAAAATTGCCTGGGTGCACTCTGCCTGGCAGGTTGGGAGCTTTCACGATCTTCATGTGCTCCAGCTCCCTGGCTGCCTACACAGCTCCAAAAACCCCTTCCGTGATAGGCAGCCTACTGTGTCTTTCATCTGGCCAGCCCCACTGGGCTTGCAAACTGGGAAAGGTAGTGGAGACAGGCATAGCAGCCGGGAAGCACGAAACAGCTCTTTCTTCCCCCCAGGCACCAATACCACTCCCCTGCAACACCCAACATTCCTTCAGGGCTGAGCAGCTCCAGAGAGTAGAGCTTCTGGGCACTAGAGGGCGCCATACACAAATATGAAATGAAAAAAGAAACCTGGTACAGAGTAAAATTATTAATACAACCCCTGAGAAAGATTTAAATGATATCGACCTCATGGCTCTTCCTGAAAGGGATTTCAAAATAAAAATCATTAACATACTCATGGAGGTATGGAAAGATATTCAAGAACTCAGGAATGAACTCCAGTCAGAGATCCAATCATTGAAGAGCACAACGGATGGTATTAAAAGCAGATTGTATATGGTGGAGGAGACAATAAATGAAACAGAAACTGGAGAAGAGGAATACAAAGAAGGTAAGGCACAGAGAGAACAAAGGATCTCTAAGAATGGAAAAATATTGAGAGAACTGTGTGACCAATCCAAATGTAACAATATTCACATTATAGGGGTACCAGAAGAAGAAGAGAGACAAAAAAGGGATAGAAAGTGTCTTTGAGGAGGTGATTGCTGAAAACTTCCCTTCCCCAGTCTGGGGAAGGAGGTAGTCTCTCAGGCCATGGAGGTGCACAGATCTCCCAACACAAGGGACCCAAGGAAGACAACACCAAGACATATAGTAATTAAAATGGCAAAGATCAAGGATAAGGACAGACTATTAAAAGCAGCCAGAGAGAGAAATAAGATCACATACAAAGGAAAGCCCATCAGGGTATCATCAGACTTCTCAACAGAAACCTTACAGGCCAGAAGGGAGTGGCATGATGTATTTAATGCAATGAAGCAGAAGGGGTTGAAACAAGATTACTTTATCTGGCAAGATTATCATTTAAATTTGAAGGAGGGATTAAACAATTCCCAGATAAGCAAAAGCTGAGAGAATTTACCTCCCACAAGCCATCTTTACAGTGTATTTTGGAGGGACTGCTACAGATGGAAGTGTTCCTAAGGTTTAATAGCTGTCACCAGAGGTAATAAAACCAGAGTACAGAAAGTAGAGCAGCTAACTACTAAGCAAATGCAAAATTAAGTTAAATATCCCCCAAGTCATTAAGGGAAAGACAAACAGTACAGAATATGATACCTAATATATAAAGAATGGAGGAGAAAGAAAAAGGAGAAGGAAAAAAAAACGGAACCTTTAGATTGTGTTTGTAATAGCATATTAAGTGAGTTAAGTTAGACTCTTAGATAGTAAAGAAGTTACCCTTGAACCTTTGGTAACCACGAATCTAAAGCCTGCAATGCCAATAAGTACATACTTATCCATAATCATCCTAAATGTAAATGGACTGAATGCACCAGTCAAAAGATAGAGTCACTTAATGGATAAAAAAACAAGACCTATCTATATGCTGCCTACAAGAGACTCACTTTAAACTCAAAGACATACACAGACTAAAAGTGAAGGGACGGAAAAAGATATTTCACACAACTAATAGGGAGAAAAAAGCAGGAGGTGCAATACTTACATCAGACAAAATAGACTTCAAAACAAAGAAGTCACAAGAGACAAAGAAGGACATTACATAATGATAGAAGGGTCAACCCAACAAGAAGATATAACCATTATAAATATCTATGGACCCAACACAGGAGCACCGACATATGTGAAACAAAATACTAACAGAATTAAAGGGGGAAATAGAATGCAATGCAGTCATTCTAGGAGACTTCAACACTCCACTCTGAAGGGCAGATGAACCAGACAGAAAATAAGTAAGGAGACAGAGGCACTGAACAACACATTAGAACAGATGGACCTAACAGACATCTACAGAACTCTACACCCAAAAGCAACAGGATACACATTCTTCTCAAGTGCACATGGAACATTTTCAAGAATAGATCATACCCTAGGCCACAAAAAGAGCCTCGGTATATTCAAAAAGATTAAAATTGTACCAGCCAGCTTCTCAGACCACAAAGGTATGAAACTAGAAATGAATTATTCAAAGAAAATGAAAAATCCCACAAACACATGGAGGCTTCAGAACATGCTCCTAAATAATCAATGGATCAATGACCAAATAAAAACAAAGATCAAGCAATATATGGAGACAAATGACAACAATAATTCAACACTGCATAGTATGTGGGACACAGTGAAGGCCATGCTAAGAGGAAAGTATTCTGCAATACAGGCCCACCTCAGGAAAGAACAACAATCCCATATGAGCAGTCTAAACTCACAATTAATGAAACTAGAAAAAGAAGAACAAATGAGACCCAAAGTTAGTAGAAGGAGGGACATAATAAAGATTAGAGCAGAAATAAATAAAATTGAGTAGAATAAAAGAATAGAAAGGATCAATGAAAGCAAGAGCTGGTTCTTCGAGAAAATAAACAAGATAGATAAACCCCTAGCCAGACATATCAAGAAAAAAAGAGACTCTACTCACATAAACAGAATCAGAAATGAGAAAGGAAAAATCACTACAGACACCACAGAAATACAAAGAATTATGAGAGAATACTATGAAAAATTGTATGCTAACAAACTGGATAACCTAGAAGAAATGGACAAATTTCTAGAAAAATACAACATTCCAAGGCTAACCCAGAAAGAAACAGAAAATCTGAACAGACCAATTACCAGCAACGAAATTGAATTGGTAATCAAAAACCTACCTAAGAACAAAACGCCCGGGCAAGATGCCTTCACTGCTGAATTTTATCAAACATTTGGTGAAGACCTAATACCCATCCTCCTGAAAGTTTTCCAAGAAGAGGGAATACTTCCAAACTCATTCTATGAGGCCAGCATCACTCTAATACCAAAACCAGGCAAAGACACCACAAAAAAAGAAAATTCAGACCAATATCCCTGATGAACACAGATGCAAAAATACTCAACAAAATATTAGCAAACCGAATTTAAAAATACATCAAAAGGATCATCCATCATGATCAAGTAGGATTTATTCCAGGGATCCAAGGATGGCACAACGTTCGAAAATCCATCAACATCCTCCACCACATCAACAAAAAGAAGGACAAAAACCACATGATCATCTCCATAGATGCTGAAAAAGCATTTGACAAAATTCAACATCCATTCATGATAAAAACTCTCTCAACAAAATGGGTATAGAGGGCAAGTACCTCAACCTAATAAAGGCCATATATGACAAACCCACAGCCAACATTATACTTAACAGTGAGAAGCTGAAAGCTTTTCCTTTACAATTGGGAAAAAGACAAGGATGCCCACTCTCCCCACTTCTATTCAACATAGTACTGGAGGTCCTATCCACAGCAATCAGGCAACACAAAGAAATAAAAGGCATCCAGATTGGCAAGGAACAAGTTAAACTGTCCCTGTTAGCAGAAGAAATGATATTATACATAAAAAAAACCTAAAGAATCCACTCCAAAACTACTAGATCTAATATCTGAATTCAGCAAAGTTGCGGGATACAAAATTAATACACAGAAATCTGTTGCACTCCTATACACTAACAATGACCTAGCAGAGAGAGAAATCAGGAAAACAATTCCATTCACAGTTTCATCAAAAAGAATTAAATATCTAGGAATAAACCTAACCAAGGAAGTGAAAGACCTATACTCTGAAAACTACAAGACACTCATGACAGAAATTAAAGAAGATACCAATAAATGGAAACACATCCCGTGTTCGTGGATAGGAATAATTAATATTGTCAAAATGGCCATCCTGCCTATAGCAATCTACAAATTCAATGCAATCCCTATCAAAATACCAACAACATTTTTCTATGAACTAGAGAAAATCATTCTAAAATTCATATGTAACCACAAAAGACCCTGAATAGCCAAAGCAATCCTGAGAAGGAAGAATAAAGCTGGGGGGATTATGCTCCCCAACTTCAAGCTTTACTTCAAAGCCACAGTACTCAAGACAATTTAGGTCTGGCACAAGAACAGACCCATAGACCAATGGAACAGACTAGAGAGCCCTGATATAAACCCAACCATATATGGGCAATTAATATATGATAAAGGAGCCATGGACATACAATGCGGAATGACAGCCTCTTCAACAGCTGCTGTTGGCAAAACTGGACAGCTACATGCAAGAGAATGAAACTGGATTATTGTTTAACCCCATACACAAAAGTAAACTCAAAATGGATCAAAGACCTGATTGTAAGTCATGAAACCATAAAACTCTTAGAAGACAACACAGGCAAAAATCTCCTGAATAAGTGTAGGCATCTTCTTCCTGAACGCATCTCCTCAAGCAAAGGAAACAAAAGCAAAAATGAACTCATGGTAATACACCAAACTAAAAAGTTTCTGTACAGCAAAGGACACCATCAACAGAACAAAAAGGCATCCTACAGTATGGGAGAATATATTTGTAAACTACATATCCAACAAGGGGTTAACATCCAAAATATATAAAGAACTTACATGCCTCAACACCCAAAAAGCAAATAACCCAATTAAAAAATGGGCAGAGGATATGAAGAGAGAGTTCTCCAAAGAAGAAATTCAGATGGGCAACAGACACATGAAAAGATGCCCCACATCACTAATCATTAGGGAAATGCTAGTTAAAACCACAATGAGATATTACCTCACACCTGTAAGGATGGCCAGCATCCAAAAGACTAAGAACAACAAATGCTGGCGAGGATGTGGAGACAGGGGAACGCTCCTGCACTGCTGGTGGGAATGTAAGCTAGTTCAACCATTGTGGAAAGCAATATGGAGGTTCCTCAAAAAACTAAAAATAGAAATACCATTTGACCCGGGAATCCCACTCCTTGGAATCTACCCAAAGAATACAACTTCTCAGATTCAAAAAGGCATATGCACCCCTATGTTTCTTGCAGCACTTTTTACAATAGCCAAGATATGGAAGCAACCTAACTGTCCATCAGTAGATGAATGGATAAAGAAGATGTGGTACATATTCACAATGGAATACTATTCAGCCATAAGAAGGAAACAAATCCTGCCATTTGCAACAACATGGATGGAGCTGGAGGATATTATGCTCAGTGAAATAAGCCAGGCAGAGAAAGACAAGTGTCAAGTGATTTCCCTCATTTGTGGAGTATAACAACACAGCAAAACTAAAGGAACAAAATAGCAGCAGACTCAGAGACTCCAAGAAGGAACTAGTGTTACCAAAGGGGAGAGGTGTGGGAGGGCGGGTGGGGAGGGTGGGAGAAGGGGATTGTGGGGTATTATGTTTAGTACCCATGGTGTGGGGGATCACAGGGAAAACAGTGTAGCACAGAGAAGGCAAACAGTGAATCTGAGGCATCTTACTACACTGATGGACAGTGACTGCATTGGGGTATGGGTGGGGACTTGATAATATGGGTAAACGGAGTAACCACATTGTTTTTTCATGTGAACTTCATAAGAGTGTATATCGATAATACCTTAATAAAAAATATATATATATAAATAACCCCTCTCATTCTCATTATCTCTCTAATAAGTGTAATATTACATTTCCTTCAGAGTGGTTGTAAAGATTAAGTTAAATATACATAAATCACCTGCATTAAGTTCATGTTTGATAATTTCGTAGATAGCATCGTTCAGTGGGACAAACAAACTTTGAAATCTGATAGGTTAAATCAAGTTCAAGTCCTAGCACAGTACCTTATTGGGTGGCAAGTTACTCCTCTCTGAGTCCCAGTCTCCTCGTATATGAAATGGAGAAAACATTTTCTCTTTCTCAAGTGTGTTCTGAAGGTTGAGTGATATCATGCATCTAAGGTGGCGTCTTGGTGGCACACAGTGGGGCTAATCAAATACACCAGGTGAAGTGCACGTTTGCTCATATTTATGTGAGGGTTTTATCCACTCTCTTTTGCTGAGTACCTGCCTTGCTCCATCGCTTCGCTAGCCTCAGTGAGGGGCAGCGAAACACAGAAGACATAGCAGATACACACACTCACAGCGGGATGCCTTAGTGCTAAAATGTGACATTGGGAGCTTTGCAGATGTTCTGGCTGAATATGCCCAAGGAACCCCCACACCCCATCTGCAGGCACCTTTGCACAGGTTTTAAGAACTCTTTACCATGTGAGTTTAATAGTGAACATCAAAGAAGTATTTTTAGTTCTTCTCTTTCAGCATGACTGCCAGAGTCCTCTCAAACCATAGCTTGTATGAAATTTAATCCAGTTCCTGCAGGGTGAGTAGCTGCATGTACATTTGGTCTTCCACATAACAACATTTTCTACCTCCTTTTGAATAATTCCATGGAAGTGTGGGAATATCTGGGCAGGTCCTAGCCTGTGGCTATCACTTCTCTACCTCCCCACACACAGATGGTGACAGGTCACGGGAGGGGCCTGCCTGGTAGCCATGCAGCCCTCTGCTCCTGTTACAGGGCCATGCGCACTCAGGATTTCTCATCACCTCATCTTAGAAGAGAAAGAAACACACTGCAGAAAGCTCATGTCTTCTGCCTGAAGCCAGTTACTGAAGATGGTAAGATGGGAGAGTGGCAGAGCCAAAAAAAGAAGCCGCCTTGACTCTGCCAAGCACATGCTTCTGCTGCCAATTGCAACTCTTTGTGTGTAGACAGCCTGTGCAGCAGACTAGGACCCACTTCAAGCATCTGCCTGGGGCTCTTTCCCAGTATAGTTTATTGCTCTCCATCCCACCCTTGAGGATATCACCTCCCCGATTCCCTCCCAGCCCTCTGTGACAGCTTCCTGTCAAGTGACTCTCCCCCACAAGCCTTTTTTGACAAATCTCAGAGATGCAACAGCTGGTCACCCTTCAAGACTTCCACATGTCTCTGTTGCCACTTATGCAGATTTCTTTCTTCTTCATTGATTTTTTTTCCATTTCTCCTCTTCTGTTTTGTGGGTATCAACTAACAGTTTATGTTCCCTTCTATTGCTCAGTTCTCTCTATTTAAAGTCCCTACCTTGTGGCAAGTTCTGCACATACGGATCTTCCAATTATAAAGTTATAAGGAACAATAACAGATACTAACTCCTCTCTGTTTCCATTCTGTTCTACTGTTCAAAAAGTTTTGCACAAGCAGTTATACTACAACTTGTCTCTGACTTATGTACTTTTAAATTTTTATGAAAGTTTGAATTGCTTCAAAATAATAATTATAATATATATCTATTTAAAAAAAGGAAAACAGGCATCCATGCACCTACCATCAAACTTACAAAATAGAATATTTTCAGCACTTCTGAGCTCCTCCAAACCAGCCCTCCTTCTCAGGACACCTCCCCCCACTCCCTGACATCACAGCCATCTGAATCTTGGAGTACCTTACTTTTCTTTGTAGTTTTGTCACATATCATGTATCCCTAAAAAACATAGCATTTAGTTGTGCTTACTTCGAAGATGGAAGGTATATAAAATTTTACCATTTGCCTCTTCTCAAACTGTGCTATTTAATGTGATGGCCACAAGCCACATGTGGCTACTGAGTACTTAAAAAAAAAGTGGCTAATCCAGATTGCAATGTCCAATACTAATAAAATGCACACCAGATTTCAAGGATTTTATGCAAAAAAATAATGTCATATACATCAATAAATAGTTTTTGTGTTGGTCATGTGCCGAAATAATAACTGTGGATATATTAGGTTGAATGTAATACATTATTAAAATAAATTTCATCTGTTTCTTTATGTTTTGGATATGGCTGCTAGACATTTAAAAATTGAATATGTCTCTGACATCATATTTCTATTGGACAGAGCTAGTCTAAAACTCTTATTTTTGCCTAGTGCCTTCTTTATGAGATTCACCCATAGTAGTGATGGTGGCAGTGTTCACTGTGTGTTATATTTCATTTTATTCTTCCATACTGTTGGTGTTAGACCTTTGGATTTGTTCCATTTTTTTCCTCAGTTACAAACAGTTCTATTCAAGTGGGCAAGAGTTTCCTAGGGTACTGAGAGGTGTTGGGGTTTGCACCTTTTCATCTTACCAGATACACAAAATTGTGGCCTGACACAAAATTGTGGCCTGAACAGGTTGTGCCATTTTGCCTCCTACCAGCAAAGAAGAATTCTCATGATCATATCAGAATCAACAATTTTTTTTCTGTTAAGGGCAACGTAAAGCTGAATTTTTCAGTAAAAAAAAAATTGTATTTTCTGTAAAACCAAGTATTTTGGCTTGATATGGCTAATATGAAGAGAGCCCCTAAGTTTAGGTTGATTAGGGGATATGGCATTGGTAGGCTTTAGCACCAAGTGGTAGAATTGACCAACTGTTCCGTATGAAAGACTAATAGTCCTTTTTACATTTTCATTTAAAAATGTAGAAAATAAAATGTTGGCTCATGGGTTGTATAACACCAGGTAGATGGCTAGATTTGGACCATGGGCTGGAGTTTACCAACCCTTGCTCTATCTACATCATTGGCAACATGTGATATTGTAAGATTTTAAATTTAGCCAATCTTATGAGGACAAAGCAATGTCTCACTGTGGTTTTCATTTATATTACCCTGCTCACTAATGAGGATGAGCATCCTTTCACTAGCCTATTGGCCCACCATGCTTCCTTTTCTGTGAAATGCTGGCTTAATTCTATTGCCCAATTTTGTGGGTCTGGTATCATTTTACAGACAATGAAACTGACCTTGCCTGAGAGGAGGGACTACAAAAATGCTCCAAGACCACACAGCTAGGAAGGAATAGAGCATGACTCAGAACATTGACCTAAATTAGAATGTCTTTCATACTTTCATAAAAACAACAAACAAACCCTAACAGTGTTATAAAGATTTACATGCTTATAGAATACCACTGAGGTAAGTGTCTTTTCTTCTTAGCTTCTAATGATTTCATAACGCATGTCTGGATGAGGGTAGCAACTTTTCATGAATGAGATTTGCTTTAAGGCCATCACATTGTTGGTACTGTGTAGCTGAGTTCTCAGTGCTGATTTCACAGAGTGTGTCTTACCTGTTCTCTCTCTCTCCCTAATCATGAGCACCTAATTAATTATACTTTGTTCAGTTGAAAAGCTGGACTTCCCAGGCTACCTTGCAGCTTGTGATGGCCATGTGACATACATGCAAGTCCATTAAGAGGGGATAGATTCAGCTGACCAGCGTTTTGGTCGTCTCTCTACTTCTGCCTGGACTTTAGCCTCAGTGCCCAACAGTGCAGTAGCCATCTTGCAATCATGGAAGCTAAAAAGATTCTGGGTTCTCACTGACTTCCCTGACCGCCTGCACCAACCTGGGACTACCTGAAGATGTTGTATGACTGGAGAAAAATAAAACCTCTTACCATTTAAATAAGTTACTGTACTCAGATTTCTGCCAAAACAGCTAACATCATCAAACTGATGATACAGACTTACGCAAGGTCTACCTCATATTTGAATCACTTAGGGAATAATTTTTCAGGAAAAACAAAATGATAAATTCCAGAGAAGACATATCATAGGAAATCATTTAAAAATTGTTTAAAGAATTATTGTATATTTCAGAAAAACTTTCCTCATTTCCTCAACTACATTTCATTCTGTAAAAATTGAGATGCTAAACTACAACAGAAAAGAACAGCCGCTTTGTTCCTTGTCTTCACTGAACTATCAAATGAAATAATGACTGAAATAAGAGTGTCCTAGTGTCTGGGGTAAGGTGCTGGTCACCATCTAAAAATCACAAAAGGGCAGTTAGTGTGGTATGGGAGGAAAAGCATGTGATTTTGAGGTGGACCAGACAGACCTGTATTCAAATTTTGACTGTGCCATTTACTACCTGTTTGGTCTTTGGCTTTCTGGGTTTTATTTAGTCACCTATAAAGTAAGGGTAATAAGCTGTCTTCATAAAACAGAACCGTTCTAAGGATTAAACGCCTTTTCAGCATTCAGGCTTCCCTTAGATCCTTTCTTCTTCTGAGTGTGATTTTGGTAAAATAAACATATAATGAATAAAAGAATAGTAATTTCTAGACATAAGGCAACATGAAACATGAATTGCAAATAATTGTGAGGATCCTCGATAACTGAATTATTATTATTCAATTATATTATTATCAATATAGAAATATTGATAAAATTAAAGAAATAAATTTTACTTTATAAAATAAGGAAATAAATATTGATTATTCTTTAGCCTTAACTGGTGCTTGGAAAATTAACTCCCCTCCACACACACATACCTCCAGAGTTTACCTCGGTAAGTCCCACCCATTCTTCTAGTCTCAGCATTGATGCCCCTCCCTCAAGGATGCCTTGTCTGATGGCTCTCTTCGTTTCTTGCTTACTCCTGATTTGCCTTTTAACTTCTTGTATTGTAATCGTCTGCTTACTTGCTTCTTCTTTCCCTAGACTGGGAGCTGCTTGAAGGCAGAAGTGTGTTTAATTCATCATCTTATCCACCATACTAGCACTGCTTCTGATATAGGTGATGTTTAACAAGTACTTCTGAATGAATGAATGAGTGAGTGAGCCAGTGAGTGAACGAGTGACTTTTACATACTGGGTATTGTCCATCCATTTGTATGTAAGGTTAATCCAAGTAGATTGTCACCAAAGAACTTCAAATATAGTCTCTTGCCCTGTAAACTGACTCAAGGAACTGATATAACTGAAAACAGTTGGATTGCATGAAGCCAGGGAAAAACAGAGACAAGGAGTAAGAAGGCATCTGTGCCCCTCTATCCCTCCAGCATCTCTTATGGGAGTGAGAGATCTTATTCAAAGAGATATAAAGGAGACTGCAAACCTAGAATCTAGGATTTGAAAATTCTTTTGATTGAAAAGCAGTATTTCTTGAGCAGTATGTCTGAGGCCTAATAATCACGCATTATAGAATAAATGTGCCCTTTGTGGATGACTAACCCTGATGCTTGATCCATATATTAATGTAATATTTATGTGAATAACATAAAAACAATATAAAGTAAAAATAAAATATATTTATATGCCTACAAAAATAAAATAAAATGACAGTTTGTTTCAACTTAATATTATGTGAATGTATATTAACAGATTGTTTCACATTTAAATTTTTGATGAATTTTTAGGCAATTATTTTCTCACAATGTCCTCTACCAGAATCTTAAGCAGAATAGTCCTATAAACAAAGATGCCTTGGAGACACCCTCTCCATCCTTGTTGCCCAAAGACCCTTCTGATTTAGTTAACCATTATAACATGCCTTGTAACAGGTAGAAAAAAAATTGTGTCAAGTTTGGGATTAAAGACTAAGAATTGATCATGCCCAAGAAACTGCTAAGAATCCCTGATAAATACATGCTGTTAAGAAGATTCAGAGGAAGAAAAATATATGATAGACTTGGTATCCTTCACATCTAGAGGAATAAAAATGGGACTAGCACATTAATAAGAAAAAGGGCTAGTATATATCATACTTTTCAAAAGAAATTTCTACTGGATTCAAGAGCTAGATATAACACAAAAATAAAACAATAAAACAAAAGCAAATAGAACTGATTTGTAAAATTCATGTCAATGGTGGAAGGCTTTCTAGCTTAAAAATAGTTTAGTCAGGAATAAGAATAGAATAATGAAAAAGCATAGTGAATCCAGACAGGTCCCAAATAAATGTGAATTAAAAAAAATGATAAGGATGGTAATTCAAGACAGTCTTAGAAAAGAGTTTTGGAGGAAAGTTATATTTAAATCTCTACATTAATTATTTTGCACAGAAATTAATTCTAAATATATACATATAAAATACATACATACAAAAATATAAAAGTATAAGAGAAAAACTGGGTAAGATTTTTATTTAATCTTCGATTACTCAGTAACATTTAGCAACCTGAGAGGAGGGAAGACTATTCTAATTATGACATTCCAGTTATTAAAAAATGAGATGTTACTATGATTCCATATAGATAAAAGACAAGTTGCACATAGAAATAAGTATCATAAACAAATTAAAAAATAACAGGAATTTTTTTCAACACCTAAGACAAAATACTAGTTACTCCACCACACACTCTTACAAATAAAAACAGAACAATTCAATTTTAAAAAATGATCAAAGGACATGATTCTGCAATTTCCAGAATGAAAAAAAGAGAGAAAAAATTCTAAATGGCCTTAAAATCTATGAATAGATGCTCAATCACATACATTATTAGAGGCATGCAAATTAAAGCAAGATAACTTATTTTAACTACTGAATTAACAAAGAATGAAAAGCTCAAGATACCAGTATAGGCTAAAGAGTAGGGAGACATTTTACTCAGCAATGTAGAAATAAAATTGGTGTGATCAGAGTAAAGGGCAATTTGGCAATTCTTATTCAGTTTTAAAAATGGATGTATATTTTTTGACTCAGTAATTCCATTTTTAGAAACCTTGACTACAGATGTAACAGATGTGTTCACACACATGTAAAAGATATTTACAAGGATGTTTATTGAAATTAGGCATGAAATAGACTATGACTGATAACAATGAAAATGTCCATGAATAAAACAAATTGTGGTACTTCCTTGGAATAAAGTATTATGGGATAATATTATGCAATAATATCGTGGAATATTATACTGCCATTAAAAGACTTTTTAAAAAATGTAAACAGACACCTCTATTGTGCTTACTATATTCCATTTAATCATCATAACAGTTTAATGAAGTGGGTAATATACTATCCTTATTTTATGAATAAAGAAACTGAGCTGTTCATAGTTTAAATAATATGCTAAGTTTGTAAAAGCTAATACTTGTTGATGCTGGCATTCAGTTCAGGCAAACTGGTTCTAGAGTATGTGCTAGTATCCACAAAGTATGCTGCCTCTGACAATTATAATGCTCATTTATATTTTTTCTAATAACGAGGTGCAGAATGTGGTTATCACGAATCCATTTGTATTAAGTACACATACATACAGACTTCTAAATTAATAAATATTTCTGGAAAGATACATGCAACTAGTAACAGCAGGTATCTCTAAGTACTACGTTGGTAACATTTGTGTTTATTATCATAGGAAGACATTGGAAACAACCCAACTCTCTGAAAATATTTAGGTTATAATAGTCTCCATTATTGTAGCCATTAAAATTTTTGCTTAAAAGATTTCATAATATTATGGGAATATATTTATGTTATCCTAGTAACATAAAATAGCATAGATAATGTATTCAGGACCATATTCTATTGAAAAAGTATACATAAAATTATTACAATAATGAATGCACAAAAAAATACTAATAGTCATTTTGGGGTAGTCCAATAAAGGGTTTTCCATCTTTCTACTTTAATATATTTATGAATGTTCTGTACGTGTTACATTTATAGTAGAATATATTTTACTTTACATAAATAATGTCACCAACTCTAGAAAAATCAGACTTACCAAGCTGAGGGGTAACTGTGGGGCCATAGTGACCTTGTTAAAATCTACCGAAGATGGTATATGGCCAGGGGATTTGAGTAACACCTGGCTCCCAACCCTGAGATAAGAGACCCGTCCCTACAAGGTCTTGGGTAAAGGAGGGGAATCCACGTACCAGAAACTGTGGCTGTGCTCTAAAGCCTCCGGTCAAAATCTATTAAAGGGAGGAAGGAAACTCAAGGCTAACATAAAACATCACAGAATTCACACTTAACTGGGACAATGTGTGTTGGACTTGACTGCTATAGAAGACCATCAGAACAAATGAAATGTCACCAAGAAATAAGGTTGAAGAACATTCTCCATAGTCCTTTGCAAAAGTTCTAGGGCAGATTCTGGCATTAATTGTGCTTTCTTTGTTATTTTACTTATTGGAGCGGCATATGGCTGTTTTGCTAAAGCCACATAGACACATGTCTGCGCAAATATATCACTGTTCCTATCTCAACTGGATGGTTTGGCAGGAATAATACACTCATCAGCCAATGTGTAGACTGACCCACCTGACTCCCTCACTGAAGGATCTAAAGTGAAACCTTGTATATTATGCTGATAAGCAGTTAGAAGCAGTAGATTTTTGTTTTAAATATTTTTCATTTTAACATCTATTGACCTATACCTAACATCCTGTATAATGCACATGTGTTAGAATTTGAAAATGCAGGAGAGAAGGTAGGAAATGGTATGCAAATTAAGAAGTTGCATACGAGCATTTTTCAAATTAATAGAATGAGAGAACTGAGATCTCAATATTTAACAAAAAATGAGACTGCTTAAAAGGTGCATTGTACATGCACACACACATACACATGCACACATTTATACATACCATTTTCTAACTGTGGGATTACCTGGAAAATTTGGAAAACTTTCTGGGCACGTGTTATTGGAAAACCAACAAAAATATTTTATGGTAAGGCTATTTTTATCCTGTTTAACCCTACTCCAATTCCTTCTACATATTATTGCCAGACTGAGCAACTTAAAGCACCCTTTGCTCTCTTACTCGAGGGAATATCAAGCTATGCTGGAGTTACGGTATTTTCAGTTTATCTATTCCATTCTATTGTGAGAAATGGAAATGTACTCCTCTCTATTCTGTATGTGAAGCACTATCTAACTATAATTAAATATGATTAACCTATATAGGTTTGTGACCTGAGAGGCATAGTTATATTTCAGAAGGAGCACAAGTTTTGGTGTCAAGCATCAGTTATTATACAGCCCCATACAGGGTAGCAAAATGCTTAAGAGAGTGGACTTTTAATTCATTCTAACTTTGGCTCACACCTTCCCTTACCAGCTAGCTGTGTGATCTTGGGCTGTCACTTTATTATCTGAGCCTGTTTCCTCAATAGTAAAAGGAAGATATTCAGGCTCATCCCAGATGATAATTGTCAAGTTTAAACAGAGTAATATATGAAAGCACTTGTAAAAATGCCTGGCACATAATGATAATTCTGAGACAGATAGGGAGGCATGGTGGTGAGCACAGTCCACTTGAAGAGTAGGGATAATGAGAGATCTGTGAGACTGGGTAGTTAGTGACTATGTTCAGGGTTCTCAACTTTAAGAATTTGACGGTCCTTCAACTTGGTTCAAAAGCAAGTTAAGGATTTTGAACTTGATCCTAACAGTATGAGGAAACTGTTAATATACAAGTGCATTCTTATAGATGCTTCTGGCAGGCAATATTAAAAGGTATATCAAGTACAGTAACACTTTCTAGGCACTATGGAGTTCCAAAAAATCAGGGAAAGTCAGCCAGGGAAACCTCCAAGCTGTCTGAAATTCAATGCTACCAGATTCCAAGTCTACATCTTATTAACCATTTTGATATCACCTAGGACATCACTTCTCAGTGGGTTTAGACCTACATTTTTAAAACCATCTTTTGTTTTGTTTTAGTGTTATAAAAATAAAACACTTCTCTGTCTCTCTTTCAATCCCCTCCCCAATCCTCCTCATGGGCTACATGCAGTTTCCTGTCCTCCATGTAAGAACATCAAATGTCTGCCATGGTCTTCGGCTGGTGATAGTAACATGGTTCTAACATGCACTGCATACCTAGCTCTGTCAACATCATTTTGCTTGGAATAACTGTTTTGGGCCTGGAGATTTGTGCATGGTATTTTTAAAATTCTTAAATGCTGTTCTGGTGCTTATATAAGCTTCGGTACCTTATTAACATTGTAGCCTCTGAAAAATGAGGCTTGTGAGAAACTTGGGGTTATAATGATCCAACTTCAAAACTTTGGAAACTGCAACTACTGAAGAAGCACACTGATTCTACTCTAATGGGTTGAGACTGAACAGAAAAATAAATTTAAGGGTGAAACAACTGGAATTGAGTTATTTTGAACTTTAATTAAAATGTTTAACTTTAATTAAAAATTGAACTCCAATTAATTAAAATTAATTTTTGGAACTCTTTTTCACTGAATTTAATGACTGATTCATATGGTCAAAACTGGGGGAACTTCTGTATTGTAGGCACTGTACTAATTTATGTATTTTTATGCCATCATTTAGACTAATATACAACCTCTGGTGCGCTATATTGGACAATGTGTCTCTGCATGATTTGAAGTGGGATTCAGAACAGGAATGGACTTCCACCTGAAATGCAGTGTGGCCTTTAGTCAGTGAAATTGATGCACTCAGCTGACCCACATCCACAATCATTCTGGATAGAAGGTTGCTGTGTTTACTGGATTTTCCTGCTTCAGCCCATAAAATAGGAATCCCTCCCCTTTCATAAATATTGGGAAGTGGTCATGTGCCTTTCTTTCTACCCATTCCTATTTTGTTCTCAGATTCAGACTTTAATGTCAATGATACCTTATCTATGAAAGACTGACATTTTGATCATTAAAAAGTAAAGCATGTGCAAAACGATGTACAATAGAAAAATTTAAAACTCCATTCTGCCCTCCAAAACCACAAAGATACTCCTTCTAGAACATTTTCAGGTATATAGAAGTACTTTTACATAATATGAAACCAATATGCCTTGGTATGAGGGTGCTTGGTCCTCAAACTCTCAACAAATATCCAGTTATTTAGGATGGTAATAATAAGCTGTTAGGTCTAAAAGAAGAGTTGATTTCTGAGATGAGGTGTTATGTAAGCTAAAAATTACTTAGGACTTGTGAAACAAGTTGAAATGCTATTACGACTCCCACTGTAAAGATGAGAAAACTGAGGATCAAGGAGTTTCCATGACTTACTCAAGGCTCATGTGGCTGGTAAATGAGTTAAATCCATGATTTCTAAAGCCAAATATTTTTTAAACTCCATCACACTGCTTCTGCCACCACTGCTTTCTCCTTGATCTCACAGAATATTCTGGGAGGCACAAAAGATTTTGTATTTCATATTTGGCTAAATTTGCCTCCACATGCTTTGGTTAGGTCTGACTTGAGACAGAGCTGAGCAATAAACTATGTTTGAAGCTCTTTGCTGTTTTACATAATTCACCAAGTATACGGGTCCTCTGTCACAACCTCTCTAGCATATCATTAAAGAGCTGATATTTATGAGAAGCTGTTGTTTCTTCTAAAAGAAGAGTTGCTTTTTGAGATCAGCAGCTCATGGCATTCTAGGTACATGTCTTCTCATCCAAATGGTTTATGCTAGACTACCTGTTGGTTTGTGGAGCAGGAAACAGTTGGCAGTGAGCTGCAAGTGTAAGAATTTGAAGGTAACTAGGTCTTATTACCGTATGCCTGTATAAAAATATTATTTCCCTTCTGTGGATGGAGGAACAGAAGCCTTGTGTCTGCAAAGATATGAACATTTGTTTGGGAAATTTATGTTGATATGTAACAGCATATGGTCTTTTTCATCATAGATTTATGTACAGGAGGCAAGCTTCATGTTCACAGTTAGAAGCATTAAAGATGGAACCACATGAGTGACCTACTGTGTGGCTGTTTTGGCATCTGTGATGAGAATCACAGTGCTTGGCACACAGACACTATCACCTTCTTTCCCAAACAAGAAAGGCCAACATTCCTGGTAAAGAATTTGATCTTAGAAATTATCCAAGGGAAACTGACATCACTCTAAGATACAGACTTCAGCAAGCACCCCATCTCACTATTGTAAAGGAGCCACCATATTTCAGAGAGTCCTCAAGCCTGGTGGCCGAACAAACCACGTAACAGGCAAGAGGAGAAATACATTCCTATGTCTTGCTAATGATCAGAACATACCCTTTACACCTGCTTTTCAGGATTAAAAAGTGGGGAAATGAGATAACACATTTAAGCATTTAGAACAAAGCATCATGCACAGAAAACTTTGAAAGGCTTACCAGTTATTATTGTTATTAGCAGTTAGATGGCTGAATTATGGTTAGTTGGATGAAGGGATGAATGGCTGAATGCACCTTGAGTTGACGTTTGGCAATAGGTTGCCAAGTTAGAATCACTAATAAAGTTTGAGGCATGCTTTTCCTTTTAAAAACTACATTCGACATTAAGATGTCTTTAGAACGTGGTTCATTTTTGCCTTATCATCATATTTGTCTTGTCAATAATGATAATATGGGCACTGTCAGAATAAATATGCTGTCATGAATTTTTAAGAGGGAATGGTCTAGGATACAGTTTTGCCCAACATTTCTGACAGCATCTGGGAATGTATTCACATCAGAAGATTCCCTTTCATTATATGTTGACTTATCATTTTTTAAAAACTGTCTTTCCATGCTGTGCTGACACACAGTATGGCATTCAATCAATATTTGTTGAATGAGTGAATGGATGGTGTAGGACAAACAATTTGGTGAATTATTCTGGCCCATAAAGTTCACTGATAGAAAAATACTGGAAAATTATACCTGGAGAATAAGTGGAGACTAGAGAGTTGATTCATTATAGAGGACTCCTTGTCTTAGAAACAAACTCTCATAGTGATATAGCAGAAAGGTCTCTAGGCTCTGACTTTCTGGATGTGTGAAGCGTGGAAGTCATTTAGGTTCTATAAGCTTTGGCTCCTCATGTAAGGATATCAGAAAATCATATAAAGAAAATAAGGATAATTGTATTCATTTCATGGTAGTGTGTGGATTAAATGTGCAGTTACGTTGAAAAATGTATGCACAGTGATGTCTGTAGAAGTTTTCATTTCCTTTCCTCTGATTAGCCATTAGCCAAATAGGGACATATGTTTTCCTATTGTTCATTTTCCTATTGTCACAAGGGAATGGTAATGATTAACAAGACACTGCAGTTTTAAGCAGCTTAGTGGGAAGCACTCTGCTAATTCTCTGAAAATATTTAACAAAAAATTCCAAGTTAAAAATGTCAACTTTATGATGGAAAAAGAATGCCAAGATCAGAGAGTATTTTCCAAAGTATTAGAATTTTGGACAAATAGATGGAAGTTTATTCCTCGGCTAGTTTGTAGATTTTCAGGCCCAAGAGTATCTGTGAACTTGATCAAAACTGAAGGCCTCCAACTTGCAGCAAACTGCTGTCAGGTCAGCAGAGCAATGGACATTTCTGTCACAGAGGTAAAAATGAAACTGGAATTCACTACATTTCAAACTGCATTTACATTTTTACCTATTTCTTCTTTAATTCTTACAAAAGAGTGCCACTGAGTTACACACATGGTTCTGTCAGCTTATGATGACTAGCGTAGGTCAGTCAGAGAGAGAGCACTGCCTTGGGAAGATGGAGATATGGGTTCTAGTCATTGGCTTATACTGATTAACCAAACATCTTGATCAAGTCATAACTTCTACATAATGACCAGCCTGAATCCAGGACAGTCTCTTTCCACAAAGCTGTGAGACTTTGTACAAGAAATATCCATCCTCAGTGAATATATTCCAGGAGCCTTTAAGGCAGAGAGGCCAGAAGAATGAGAGCAGTGGTAATTCTAAAAGCCACTGGTTGGGGTCTTTAATGAGAAATGACACAAGGAAGGAAACATATCAATCAACCATTCATCTGCTTCTCAGTTTACATTTTCTTGCTGAGCTCTTTTTTTCTCTTTTAAAAAAATTTTGAGGGAGTATGGTGAAATGGAAAAGGCACTAAACTAGAAATCAGAAGGCACACTTCCTTGCTGGACTCAGGATTATCATTTCCTTAATATGTTTCTTTGGGCAAGTCATTTAATCTCTCCCTGATTTTTTTTTTTTGTAAATAAGTATAAATTTCCAGTCCTAGATAATTCATATGTCCTTTGTGGTAACTCAGTTAAATTGAACATACATATTCATGTGCTGTTACTGGGTTCCAGGTATTCTTCCTTTATGTATTTCTTATTATTACATTCAACAAACAGTTCTTGAACATCTACAATTTACTAGATGCTCTGCAGAGTTCTGGCTTACCGTCGTAGAGGTTACAATCTTGTGGGGCATGATGCGTGAAATCTACTGCTGTGTTCAATACCGGGCAAGAAGTGTGACTATATTACTATAGGAAAATAGAGGAGGAGATGGTTAACCTTGCCTGGGGTAGTGGCAAGGCCCCTAAAGGCCTCAGAGAGGAAGTGACACATGCATTTAGTCTTAAGCATAAACAGGTGAAGATGGGGTTAGCAAAACAGAGAGTAGATGTAGAAATATTTGTCAAAATGTGAAACTGTGACAGATTACTGCTATTGTTTGTAACAAATTATATGCTGCTGTAGACCTTGCAAATGGCAGTGACTGCAAATATAGCTTAAGTAATCCACAGGTCAGGAACACAAATGAGAAAAACCAGCTCCTGTGCCCATCCTTTTTCTTCTTTGCTCAGTGTCCATATGTGATCTCTATTTCGGAATTGGTTACACCAGATGCTTCCCCATTGCTTGGACCAGTTGGTTGCACCATTGCTTCCTAACATTTATGAGGGAACTACTATATGCCTAGGCTATTATGCATATCTGTGCTAAGTGTTTTGTATACATCTTTTTACCTACCCAGTGATAAATAATTTCTCAGTGTTTGAGATATTGTCATTATGTTTACAGAAATAAAATTGAACACCATGTGGATTGATTTGCCTTGTCTGGTGACACAGAATTTGTCAGTGGTGAGATTTCAAAAGGATGTTTCTGAGCCCAGTGCTTGTGCAGTTTCCGTATGCTGATTACCTAATATTTTAGGCATATGGAGTTACAGCCTAGACTTTGGTGATATTTAAACCCATGTATGTATTACCATACTTTGGTTATATTTAAACCCATGTATGTATTATCATATATAAATATGGCCAGCAGAGTCTGTTACATCTGATACCTCTTTGGTACCTGATTGGTTTGCAATGATTCCCCATTCTCTTAGCGTTGTCTCTCTCATTCACAAGACTCCTGGTCTAAACTGGGCCAATAATAGTTTTTTTCTCCTTTTGGATGTGTTTTGTTCCATTTATTTGAACTGCAGAAGGAAAGTCAGCCTTTGGTGTTAAGAGCCACAATATACGACACTTGGAATTTGCCAGAGGCCATTTACCTCAACCTAGAGAGGAAGCTAATTGTTTTTTAAGGAACAGTTTTACTGAGATATAATTCACATACCATAAATTTCATCATTTTAAATTGTACAGTACAGTGCTTTTAAATATATTCAGAGTTCCAACCATCACCATTAATTCTTGAATATTTTTGTCACCCCAAAATGAAACCCTATACTCATTAGTAGTTTCTTCCCTTTCTTTCTTCCATTCCCCTGGCTAATTTACTATTACTTCTTTCTTCCATTCCCCTGGCTAAACCACTAATTTACTTTATATCTCTATGATATGGCCTATTCTAGACATTTTATATACATGGAATTATTGAGGAAGCCATTCTTTAATAGAAGTGACTAAAGCGACACCTAGAAAGAATACAAGATAACAAATAGGTGGGAATACATATACATATGACAGAGAGAGAGAGAATCTTAGAAGCATTGACATCTTTAATTTCAGCTGTTCTGAAACCCAGTTACATTCCTGTCCTTCTGCAATTTTGTTGTCCAAACCTCCTTTTGATTGCCTTGCACAGCAGATTAACTCATTTAACCCAAATGTGCAGATGAGGTTATTTTGTCAATAAGTAACTTAAACATCCTACCTAGACTTTCCCCAACTAATCAGGATGAAAAACCTGTCCAACATATTTTAAAGCTTGGTCCAATCCAATAATGTAAAGACATCAATTTAGCTAAAACTCAGATTCTTTTGAAGAAATGGGCTGATGTGAATCCTCTTTGGGTTCAATGGATAGAGGATCCGTTTGGAACCAGACTGCTAGATTTAAATCCATATTCTATCACCAACAGCTGCATCACCTCGGGCTAGTCATATCCCTCCCTTGGAGTCTCAATTTCTTTTTCTCACAAGTCAGGATAATAATTCACAGAGCTTTGGGGAAGATAAGAAAGATAATATTAGAAGAATGTAGTACAGTTCCCAGAATGGGTGATAAGTTCCATTCTCCTTTGGGTGTCTAGGCATGTGTAGGGAATGCAGGACTGGCAGAGTCCACCAGAAAGCACCATATCCCCTTCTATAGTGTGGAATTGTTGTTGGGAGACAGCTGCCCCACTATGGGCTGTATTTTTCAAATGCCCTTGTGTGAACTGGTCATGATCTATATCTCTCTAGTAGTATGTGAGTAGAAGAGGGAAGGGATGTGTATTGCTCTGGGCCAAGGTTTTAAAGAAGCAGAGTTATTTTTTCTCTCCCTCTTTTCCCTTACTGTCTCCAAAGCACTTTGGATGGTCAGTGCTATAACACTGTAGGGACTGGGTCCTTGAATTACTCCATGGAGGAAAACTGCATGCCAAATAGGAACAGAAGTGTTGGACTGTTATACAAGTGAGGAAGGAACTTTTATTGGATTAAGACATTGAAACGGGGGATGGTTGGAATTATTCTAATACAATATGCAATAAGGCTCTATCCTTGGGATCTCATTGAGAAAACACAAATTATGTTATCCTAGGGTTCATTACTTTGTTGTGTCATGGATATCAAATCTCATTCATTTGAATTCAGTGCCATTTATGTTGCTTATATGAGAGAATTTTTCAAAAAGATCAATGAATTCAAACTGTAAAATTTATGAGAGTATTCTGTGATCCTTGAATTATTTTTTCTATCACCAATCAACATTCATTCAACAAATATTGAGCACCTTGTTGGAAGAGAGGGATTAGTGAGATACCTTTTTTAAAATAGATAGAAATACCAGACTGGGTAATGGAAAGTGGTGCTCTAGGTAAGCTATAGATCACAGGTGTATCATAACAGCCTTCATCAATACATCAATACCTGCTGACTTTTCAAAGCATGTTTGGTGATTATGTCTACCTTTAAGTCTTTAGCTGTTGCTTATTAGATATAATACCCCTAATTTTGAAAAATATGTTTCTCCTCTACATATTTAACCTTTGAAGCCAATTTCCAGAGGAATTTCTAAGTACCACAACTTATATCTTTGTTAAGAGAACAGAAACTTTAAGAGCCTCCCACAGTGGGGTTTTGTAGGAAAAGTGAGGCTTTGGACCCACTGAAATCTATATTGAAATCCTGTCTTCAACCTTTCTGAAACTCATTTTCCTTTCTGTAAAACGGAAATTGAATGACTATTTCATAGGTTTATTTAAAGAGGATTTTAAGGCATTTACATACAGTGCATAGTAGCTTAGTAAATGTCCAACAAAAGATACCAGGTATGGTTATTGCCCCAAGAAATCCCATCTAATTCACCAACTCAGATCTCTTAAGACCTCATGACTAGCCAAGAACTACTGTGTGATATGGCTACTCTCTCTCTGCCCCATTCACAGGGGCCCCCCTGACAAGTTTGACTCCAGTATTTGGATGTATCCTCATGTGTGTGCATGATTGCACATGTGTACCTACACATGCATGCACAAACATGAACATGCATGTGCACACACGTGTACCCATGCACTCCTACACACTTTTCTTCTATCAGAGCATACAGGATGAAGAGCAGTTAGCTGAAGTTCCTTAGTATGAAGGTTCTAAAGATTCTTCTATTTCTATCTACATTGAAAAGTCTCTACTCAGCTTTCTGAATGAAATGTGTTCCCTTGTTTTGCTAGTATCTGCTTTAGCTTGTGTATTATTATTGTTTAGTCCCACAGAGGAGTGAAAACTCAGTGGATCACCCAAGAAACAGATAAATGCCCAGAATTTTTAAAAAGTCATCTTGAGCAAGTCTATAAAAAAGCTGTCAGAATTCTGTAAAACTGATCTGATGTTTCCGGGCATTTCTAAAGCCCTAGTATGAATTGAATATGCCCTGATTTTCAGTAAAAAACTTGAGTGGGTGGCATGCTTAATAAACTGTGACCTTTCCTCTGAAAAGCACGTATGAGCCTGGGTGTGCTCTCAGCTCTGTGTCCGTGTTACTGAGAAAGAAAACCAAAGGTGAGGTAGAATTTGCTGAAAGGTTTGTTTTTACTTGGTTCCCTAGGTGGGGAAGACAGTTTTAAGGTACAGGATGGTGGAAACGCCACTAATTTCCTCTTCTCCCTAACTGCTTCTGTGTATGGGTATAGCTGGAGTCGGATGCTACTTTCAGATTTAGGAAGCTTATTAACTCAGTCCCCTAAAAGTGCAGGAAAGAAACCATCTTCTCTTTATTTTGGTTTTCACCCCTATAACCAGGATCATCAACAAAACCAGTTTCAAAGGAATAAAAAAAATCACTTCTTTCAGGGCTAGCATTTATTAAGTGAGCATCTATTTATTTTGAGCATTGCATTTAACTTACAATATCCTCAACAATGCCGTGATGTTGGTACTATTGTCATCCCTGTTTATGAGTAAAGAAACAGAGACACAAACTAATACGCTGTCAAGTAGCAGAGGCAAGGCTTGAACCCAAGCAGTCTCGCGTTTGACAACCTTGCTTTATTGGCCCGTAAAAGAATGTACCCAGAGGTGTGGGATCTGTGGAATCATTAGTGGGAGGCTGTGTAGTCTGGTTAAGCACATGGGTTGTGGTGTTGGAGATCTATAAATTGTGACCTGGGTCTGCCATGTATAAGCCATGTGTGATCTTGAGCAAATTATCCAGTCTACTGGAGGTTTCTCATCTGTAACACCGTAGGGATAATACAACTATCTGACAGGGTTCCTTTGATGTTTGATGGAGTTCAGGTGCCGAGCACTCAAACGTGTTACCAATGATGATTATTTCTCTCCCATCAGCTGACGAGGTCCTCCCAGGCACTGTTCTGGTCACTACGGGATCAAGCAGGGCTCAGCGCCGCATTTGGCAGAGGATCAATTAAGGCGAAATGAACGACTGAAGAAAGAACAGTGCTGTTTTGAAGGGCATTGTATGCCTCCTGTCCCGAACGGACTTCCATATTTGTCTTTGAGAATAAGACCACTGGGTTGTTGAAGGTATAGGGCCTTCAGGCAGTTAGGCCCTTTGCAAAAAGATCTCATGTTATTTTCCCTCCAGGAGGCCTTGCACATTTTCACAGAGCTCCCCTGGGGCCAGATCTCATGAAAAGTTGTATGCTGGTTAGGAGCAGAGAATCATCCAGATAAAATACACATGGATTGCTCTGGGCCATACCATTCATTCATTCAACAAGTATTCATGCAATAACTTCCACGTACCTGGCTCTGTTGAGCACTAGGAGTATAAATTCAACAGCATCTGCTCTCTGTCTTCTCCAAGCCTGTAACCTGGGTTAGAGGTGGCGGATGTATGTTCCGCATGCCCGTCTCAGCCATGCATGCCTACAGTGAAGCGGTGCTGGCTCCCATCATGCAACACGCCTGGGCCGAGCAGCTGTCAGAATGAAACTCCTCGGCAGCAGATTCTCTGATTTGTCCACTGTCATTCCCAGCTGTGGTCATAATAGGTATTACATATATATGTGTTGAGTGGGGGAATTAAACACAGTTGGCACCAAGGGTGAAATCTGTTAGGCATCTCTGACTTTAGGGAAATCATGAGTCTGATTTTAGGAATTATCAGCTTAGCTAAGGAAAAGTAGTCTTAACTTTTGGTCTTGTAATCACCAAACCCTTCCAATAAAGATCTTCACATAGTTAGCTTAGGAAGGACATATCCCTTTTCCTTTTCCATGTGTCCCTAGGGATATGTTTGTTATTTATTATAGGTGGTATATGCTACTGCCCTTACTTCACCTTTAGTATGAATAGAAAAATTAAATTAACAGAAAAATTTCCCAAAGTAGGCAAACATAAAAACTACAAATAACATTTGAGTACAAATAATATGGCATCTATAGTCACTAGGTGGTCATCAAAGTGGCAGAGACCCGATAGTTCAGGCTAGGTAAACAATGGCCCATAACTGATCATTGTGAAATGGAATGATTGTGAGAAAATGTAAGAGAAGAGGCTTGAGAGTCAGACTAATGTTTGCTTCCAAATGTTCCCTGTGGTCTTAAGCAATTCACTGAAACTCTCTGAGTTTAGCTTTCTTAATTTAAAATTAGCTATATGATCCAGCAATCTCACTTCTGGGTATTTAGCTAAAGGAAATGACATCAATATCTAGAAGACATATCTGCATTCCCATATTTATCGAAGCACCCTTGACAATTGGTAAGACATGGAAACAACCTAAGTGTCCATTGACAGATGAATGGATAAAGAAAATGTGATATAAATATATATATATAATATATATGCATACACACAACAGAATATTATTCAGCCATAAAAAGAAGAAAATTGTGTCATTTATGAAAAATGGATGAATCTGGAGGACATTACCCTAAGTGAAATAAGTCAAGACACAGACAGAAAAATAATTGTATGACCTCACTTATATGTGGTGCCTAAAAAAACATCAAACTCACGGAAGCAGAGTAGAATGGTGGTTTCCAGGGGCTGGGGGATGAGGGAAATGGAGAAAGGGTGGTCAAAGGGTACAAACTTTCTGTTATAAGGTGAATAAGTTCTAGATGGTCAAATGTACAGCATGGGGACTATAGTTAATAATACCGTATTGTGTACTTGAAATTCACTAAAAGAGTAGATCTTGTGTTCTCATCACACACATAAAAGTAACTCTATAAGGTGATGGAAGTGTTAATTAGCTTGATTGTGGTAATTGTTTCAAAACATATGTGATTATCAAATCATAACATTGTACACCTTATAAATATACAATTTTTATTTGTTAGTTATACCTCAATAAATCTGGAAATTTTTTAAATAAATAAAAGTCAAAAAATAGGTTCTTGTGATAGTCATATGAGATCATGCAACCTGAGAGCCTTATCAGTGAGTGGCTATATTATTAATAATTTCCATTCATAGCCATTGTTTGCTTGATTCATTCTTTATATCACAGTGCAGCCAATAAAGGACAATACGCTTAATGTTTGTACCACTTTTCTACTTTTGTAATTGTCTGTTATATGATGCCAATTAAATGAGTTTCAATTATGCTGCACTTGAATTACAGGAGGGTTGGAGAATTGAATTCTAATCAGCAAAAGGACCTAGTTCCAGCCAGTGTGTGTCTGTGTCCTCTGATCACCTGAGCTTGTTATCTTAGGAGCTTCAAGGCCAGAGTTGATTTCCTTTGTTCCCAATCCCTTAAGCTAAGACAGCGATCTTAGACAGCATTCCTGCAGCAGTGAAGTGCACAATAGTATAATGAAGGAACCCAGATTTTTTATTGAGAAAGACCTAGTTTAAAATTATGCCTCTGTTCCCAGCTTATATTGATTTGGGGAAGTCACTTAACCTTCCTGAGCATCCACATCCCATCCCAAATATGTGGCAATACAACGACTACTTAAAAAGGTCTCTTCGACTTCAGTCCTTGTTCCTTTAAATTCATATTCTAGTCCATTCCTAGAATGATCTTTCTAAAGTATAAACCAGATTATGTTTCTTTCTTGATAAAATTCTTCAAAGACTGGCTACATCAATATTAGTTGTTGTTGGTGGTGGGGTGGTTGTTGAAAATACAGTTTCTCTGCTCTCCCCCCAGACTTAGTAAATCATAATCTCCTAGCATGAGGCCAGTTACCTACCATTTCATGTGGCACCCCTGTGAATCGCAGGGTTTATATTCATTAGCCTAACTTCTCCATGATCCAACCCCAGCCTCCTCTCAGTGTCATCCCATCACAGGCTATCTGTTGGGATACTAACTGCTAACAGCTTTCCTAATGCACTGTGTCTGCCTTGCTCATGAATCTTCCTCTGCTGGAATGATGTTCATATCTCACTTTTCCTCTAGGTAATCCCATACATACTTTATAACACTCAGATAAATCCTACCTTCTCTGTGAGAATTTTTCCTGCCCCACTCCCCAGAAAAAACTGAATATTCTTTTTAGGCTCCCCAAAATGCTGTACAGACTTGGAAATCAAGTGGATGGCTCTCTAATATTAATACTCATTTTCTTGCCTGAAGCCTTTAAATGGCTGGATATGAGTAATTTTACTTGTCTTTAGATCACCAGCAATTGCACATAGTACATGCCCAACAAAATTTTGATGAAAAAGTGAAGCCCGTCTTTTGAAATTATGAACTCTGATACAGAGATGTGTAGCTGATGAATGAGGATACAGGACTACAAGCTGTAAACAATCTCTTTGCCTTTGAAGTGGTAAGAAACAAATCAGTCTCTCTCTTTGCATCATTAAACTTGGACATTTCATCTGGGGCTTTGGAGAAGCTGTTTCTATTGAATGCTGCCTTCCATTTTTTAGAAAAGTTTCAAATGTTGGTTTGCAGTTGTGGCATTGATACAGGTGCTGACATGTCCATAAGTCCAAAGTGAAAAGCTTTTTTGGGTGAGAAGATTATCAAAGCTCTTCATTTCAGTCCAACCCAGAGGTTTCAGGGATGATAAAAACAGCATGCTATTTTATCCATCTGTGACTGTCCAGGGAAGTGTGCTGTATTTTATGGGCAACCTGGTGGCAAGAGATATATTGTCCAGTGGTTTTTCTATCTGCTCTTTGATTTATGACTGAAGGTCAGCTATATTATGGCTCACCTGCCAATGCTAACTACCTTTCATAAAATTATGGTCCTACTGAATGGAAGAATGGCCCTTAGTACACACTTTCCATCAGAGTTTTGTAGGTAACAGTTACTGATGCCAGTTGGTTCTTGGCAATAGCATTAAACTTCAAGCCACAGACAGTGAGAACCCTTGGACCTTCTGATGTGTGGCGCAGGCCTTAAGATCTTTACAGGGAATACAAATGGTGATGCTAAATCAGGCTGATCTTTCTCCTACTCTCCTTAAGCTTCTTTTCCTCTTCAGTGTCATGTTCTGCTGCTGTGAGGAAGTTAAGGGTCTGTCAAGCTGCTATTTATTCTTTGCTGAGTCAGGAACTCACTTAATGGCTGCATATTTTTTATTCCTTTTCCATCTAGGAACAGTGATTTGGGGCTCCAGTAGGTGATGAATTCTGTTGAGAAATCCTTAAATGAAGAGGGCATATCCACATTATATTCTGAAGTATCAACTTGGCTATTAACTTAGAAAATGAGGTATATAGGTTTGCAGCCCCAAAACTCATATTCCTACAGTCCTTGACCTCCTGTAAGGCACTCCCACATGTAGTCTCAGGGTGATGCAGAAGGATGTTGAGAAAACATATTCTGCAGCTAGGTAGACCTGGGTTTGATCCCTGCTGATGTCATTATAAATGATTGGCCTTGAATTTCTCTCTGTGCTCCCTGGAGATAATGAGATAATGGTGACAAAGTGCCATATATGGCATGTGGTAAACATTAAGTAAATATTAGTTAATTTAACAGTTTTTCATTAGCATCTTTAGCTATTGACTTTATCAATGCCCACCTTCTCTGGTAATCACTAGTAGTAACATATTAATCCTCAGTGTATTTTCTGCTTCAGCAATATAACAAGGTAAGAGTTCTCTAAAGGTCATCTAGGCTACAGTTATCCAAGAATATTCATACAGGGATTTATCAAAATATTTAGTATTCTTTAGTATAATTTTAGCATTTTTTCCCTAGAAATACAAATTTCCTAGACATGACCTCTCTGGACATATTATCTAAAAAATCATGTCATCTTAATAATTTTCTACTAAGAAGACTTTGTACTGAGTCTAAGATATAGTAGTATAGAGGAGAGATTGAAAGCATGAGTTTAGAATGCAGCATGACATGAAGGCTATGCTCTAGCTCCTTTAATTACATGCTGTGTGAATTTAGGTCAATTAACCTCTCTTTGCCTCAGTTTTCTTTTTATTTATTTATTTTGTAAAATGAGAGTAACAAAATGTAGAAATGTGAATAACAAAATTCACAGGAATTTTATGGCACTGGAACAAGTAAACAGATACAGGTAAACACTTAGAAGAGTATCTGCCCACAGTTAACACTTATGAATGTAAGCTCCTATCATGATAGCAGAACTTGATCTGAAAATGTCCAAAATTTAGTACTAGAGAAATATACAAAATAGAAACAAAAAACATTCTTAGTAATGAGTAGTGAGCTATAGGAAGTAGTCACTATTATTTTCTAGTGTAATTTCAAAGAACTTCCTTTCACCAAGTAGTGTTCTGGGGAAATACCATTTGGAAGATGTCCAGCAAACTGTATGCATAGTACAATATGTGACCTCTTTGAAACATTTTTCATTCATAGCCTCCTTAATAGTGACACCCAGGGGGAAAGTGAGGCAGCACATCTCAGCACTGCAGTCGTCTATCTCCATGGCCATTGCTAACTGAGAAAGGAGGAAAAACTGAACTGTGGTAATTGACAGGAGGTATTTCAAAGGCATATGTGGAAGAAAGGTTGTCTGGTTGAGGCTCTCTGACATAACCAAGTAGTTACATTGAGAGTGAGTAGTCAAGATTTTTAGTCTAGTGAAACTAATGATTGAGTTCCTTGAGTACATAGATGATCTGTTCTTGGGCTTAGCATAGCAGAACACAAGTCTCAAAATCTCAAAAAATTGCTGTTGAATTAATGAGGATGAATGAATAAAGTTTGGAGATAGTCAAAATCTGCCTTTATCATGTGCCTTGCATAAAATAAGAGCTCAAGAAATGGTTAATTAGTTAATTAACTAATTGGGGTATAGTCCGGGGTAGGTGACTCATGAGTCTCAGTGACTCAGGCAAAATTGTAATTTTTCTTCAACATCTCAAAGCATGTCAAATAACCTTTACTTTTCCTAATGAATGATTTTGAGGTTTTTCCAAATACTTTCTAGCCAAAACCAGTCAGCGTATTTTCTACAATGTGATCAGAACTGTAGTATGTAGAGAGAAGGATAAGCTAATTTTTTAAGTGGAGTATGAGAGGTCTTCTTTGGGGGATTGGATTACCGCAATAGTTCTTAACTTTTAGTGATCGGTGTTAAGTTTTTGAAGTTGAAACTGGATCTAATTGTTTTCCATTCAATAGACAGGAATACCTTCTGAGAGAATATTCTTTTACTAAACAAAGCTGGTGAAACTTTCGAATCGTTTATTGGATTTTGATATGTATTCTTGATTCAATTAGTTTTTCCACCCTCATTAAGAAAATCTATTTGGCTAACATTTTTCATACTAATAATTTATTTATGCTATATCATAAAGGCCCTATTTATTTCAAGAGTTAGCTAAAACACAAGAGATGCTATGGCTGTTTCATCACTGTAGAATCTAAAGCTTCACTGTCCAATATGGTAGTCACTAGCCAAATGTGGCTATTTAAGTTTAAAATTAAATTTAGTTAAAAGTAAACAAATTAAAAATTCAGTTTCTCCATCACAGTAGTCACATTTCAAGTTCTCTATAGATACATTTGGCTAGCATATTGGACAACATATATCTAGAATATTCTCATTGCTGAATGTTCTACTGGAGAGCTAGCACTGATCTAGGGCAACCCGCAAAGGAATCCCAATTACAAAAGATTTAATTGATATCTGCAGGGTAAGCCACATATTGTTGCACTCATCTCTGATAGATCAGTAAATTGGGAGGAAATGTATTTATCCTGGATGACAGGGAGTCCTCTATAGTCAACGACTTGATTTGGATTTCAGGATTCTGAAATTCCATGTTATTCTTTTATTGTCCTTTGCTCTGCTCCCATTTTCCCAATTAACTCTTTGTTTCTCAAATATTTCTTTAAGAATGGCGGCATACTGTCTAGCAAGGAGTAAGGAGAGAAAGGAAAAAGGATTAGAGGGCATACTGATGTCTAAGTAATAAAACCTTGGTGTTCTGGGTTTAGAAATTCTCACATTATAAGAAGTTCTAAGGTTTCACATTAGAAAAAGAAGAATCCTTTAAAGGGTTGATTTCTGCTTTTTCTGGCAAACCTTAACTTCCTGGTTCAAAGAAAAGACATGTATAAATGAGACCCACAAGGCTTTTTTGACATCAAATTGCTCTTACAGCACAACATTTTGATGAGTTAAGTGTAAATGAACCAGAAACATATGGATTAAATTTCCCCCATGATAGTAAGAGGTTAGAAAAATTGAGGGGAAAATGTTCCTGGGAAAATGCATTTGGGGGTCTTCTGGGCCCTCAGTGCTTAAAACGCAGAGTATTTCATTTTGCTGGAAGCAAAATGTAAAGTGGAATCAGTCACCTCAGCTCTGTTCCTTACACAAAGTTTCTGGGGGAAATTGGAAAAGGCATTTTGGTTTCCTTTTACTTGATAGGACTATAATCTAGGTTGAGAGAGAGCTCCTGGCTATACCTGGCACAACAGTGAGGAAAACAGTGTGTGTGTGTGTGTGTGTGTGTGTGTGTATGAGGTGTGTGTGTGTGAGCGTGGGGGGTGGGGTGCTCCCTTCCCTGTGCCAGTAAGCAGAGTCACCTGATAAGATGGGTGGCACTGGCCCATCTAGGCAACTTACAATAAGCAATATTTTATGAAAGGCAGGCCTCTTTGAACTTGGATATACCAACAGAGCCTAAACTGACTTTTTAGGATCCATTGAAAGATTTGGAATGGAAGAAGACACATCATGAGATCATTCGGGCAGCCCTTTGGAAGATGAACATGGAGGGGGAAAGACGTAGGAAAGGAGAACATGTCAGGGAGTGTAGGCAAGAGATGATGAGGTCCAGAATTTAGGGGAAATATAAACATTTAGGAAAAAAGAGTGTTAGAGCTTGGTGATCCACTTGATATGGAAGATGAAATGAGGCAACAAGGTAGAAGTAAAGTAATTGGTTTAGTCACATAACTTTTTCACATCCAGCTTTTTTTACCCAAAGTTTCTGACTAATGTAAACCAGGCAACCAACGATATACATTCTGTAGGGAAAATGGAAATTACATGGCCAGCATTCTCACCTGATTCTAATCTCACCCACTGTATATGTGTCATGAGGTGATACTTTAGCCTGCTGCACAGGCACCCACTTGCATATCCACTGGCAGTAAGCTACTTACCCTGATACTGCTTTAAGAAGAGCTCTGCCCAGTGCTACAGCAGAATCAGAAGCAGAAGCAGAGAGCCTAGAGAGAAGGGCAGAGGGAAGCGGTGGAGCTGCATGTTAGGAAGAGAGAAGGGGGTCCAGAGAAGAGGGAAGGAGGAAGAAGCAGAAGCAGGAGATAGAGCCATGAGCAGAAGGTTTGGGGAGCAGAGGCTGAGCCAGGGCCACAGATGGAGAAAGGCTTGCTGCTTGTAGACAGCCGCATGACTGCTATGAAAATAAAGCTTGATATGAGCCCCTTTTTACCCTCAACGTTCCATTGTCATTATTCAGTCTCACAGAATTTGTAGTGAACTTGCCCTGAGCTGGAAGCCCCCTCCTCCCAGAGCTACACATTCATTCATTTATTCACAAATATTTACTGATACGTACTATGTGCAAGACATTGTGTTAGGTGCTTGAGATAATGGTGCTGAGGCTGGATATAATTGTTGCCTCGGCAGGAAAATTCATTCAACACTATTTTATGATAGTGTTCTCCAAAATAATTCCTAGAGACAGATCTGATAATCAGAAAAATAAACAAACGAATCATTCACACTCCAGCTAGACTCCTTCAGAACCTTTGTTATTATACTGCAGCTTAAGGGTTTTGAAATAAACTTGGACTGAGGAAGAGCTGCCTGCTTTCTCTTAAGCAGTTTGTCTCTCTGTAATAAGCCCTTGGTCAGTGTCAGTGGGCAGGTAGCAATACATTGCATTAGAGGAAATTGCCACTGTTAATACTTACATTGCCTTATAAATCACTACCTTCAAGGAGGGTGTTACTCAGAATAAGATGTACCAAGTAGGCTATCGCTACAAGAAAGCAACCTGTCCCTTCCAAAGGGCAATATATCCCCTTCATATGCATTATCTACTTTAAATCTTATTAAAAACCTGAGAGCAAAGTTTTATTCATTAATATAATCCATATTTATTCAAGACTTTCTTTGTGCATGTCAACATTCTAGATCCAGAAAATACAGTGGTGAGTAAAATGGAGGTCTCACCTTCATGGAGCCTCCATTCTGGTGACTTCTGATGTGTCCATCTTAAGAAGGTACCTGTTTCTTGTGCCATCCACTGAGTGGCAAAAGCAGCAGTCAGACCCAAAGCAATAAATCCCATGCAGAGTCACCTTTTCAAGGTGTCACTGAGACTTCTTGGTTTTCCTCCAGTTTCTACTTCCTCCTTTTCCCCTCATAATAAACCCCATTTCCTATTTGGACATCTCTGGCATTCTGAGGAAGTTGATTCTCTGACAGCTCCATTGAGTATGTGATCTACTCTGAGGGAAACAATCCATTACTTTAACCCTGCAGACTGCAGATTAGTTCAGGACTAGGGATGTGATCTAAACTGGTCAGAGTGAATTCTGATATTTTTCCTTTGAATACAGAGATAAAAGTAATTCCTCTTTCTGTGGATAGCACAATGTGTGTTCACAAAGCCTGAAACTATTAGTCATTTTTGACTCCTTTGGGGAACCCATTGTAAGAATGAAGTCAACCCACTGAGGAAGGCAGAGCCCAGAGAATTTTAGAGAAAAGATTGGAGTCTCAATGACATCATGAACCTCTGGTTCAAACTATGCCTGAAGCTGCCACATTTCAGAACTTGTAAGATTCACAAGGCAATAAATTCTCTTTGTTGTTAACCAGTTTGATTTTGGTCAGCTGTGTTTTTACTGTTGTGGTTTTTTTTTGGCTATGTAACTGAAACAGTGCCAGTTCTTCTTGTCTGTACAGTTACTTTCCTCTCTCCTTCCTCTTACTTATCTTACCTTTATTTATCCTCCTCTTACTCTTCTTTCTTCTCTCTTACCTACTTCCGCATCTTTTCACTCTCCTGAAATTCATATGGCTCCTATCAACACTACTGGTAGAAACATTAACAGACATAATAATGAGCTCCTGAAATACTTATTTCATAGAAAAATATGTTAGGGCTGGCAGGTACGTTAAGAGATAATGTGTTCCAGCCCCTTCCTTCAGGCAGATAAGCTACTATTATTCTCAAGAGGCAAATGAAGTCCAGAAATACTAACTGACTTGTTCAAGCTAGTTAATGTTAGATGAGGGAAGAAACTCCAAATCAAATGTATGTCAGAGAATCCAAGCACTCACAAGCTATAAGGATTTCAGCGATCATCTGGATTCAACCTATTCATTTCATAATTGAGGAAACTAAGTATTGATGAAAGTTAGTGACATGCTCAAGGTCACATTGCTAGTGTGTGGCAGACCTAGGACAAACTTTCTGAATCCCTCTCTCATGCTATTTCCACTACATTAAATTGCTTCTGCCTTTTTAATTCACCTGTTTAAGCATTGGGTAATTATTGAAATTAATATGCCAGTACTTGAGGAGTTTCAGTGATCTATCCAAATGGCTTGTTAAATCCTCTGTATTGCCTAGGTCTCTGGGGGAGCTGTATCCATTCATGAAACAGGACCCTAGGACTCAGAAACAACTTTAACCTTGAATCACAAGTACTTTCCTCCTCTTAATTGAAATCAGTTGCTTTACACATTAAGAATTCCTAACTAACTTTTTTTTTTATCTTGGAAACGTTAATGTACAATCACTTGAACATTATCGTTACTAGAACACCTATTACTAAGTCCCCTGGACATACCCCACTACACTCACTGTCCATCAGTGTAGGAAGATGCTATAGAATCATTACATGTCTTCTCCATAAATACTGCCTTTCCCATGTCTCCCACCCGGCATTACATGTGCTAATCATAACTCCCCTTTTCCCCCCTTATCCCTCCCTTCCCACCCATCCTCCCCAGTCCCTTTCCCTTTAGTAACTTTTAGTCCATTCTTAGGTTCTGTGAGTCTGCTGCTGTTTTGGTCCTTCAGTCTTTGCTTTGTTCTTATACTCCACATATGAGTGAAATCATTTGATACTTGTCTTTCTCCGCCTGGCTTATTTCACTGAGCATAATACCCTCTAGCTCCATCCATGTTGTTGCAAATGGCAGGATTTGTTTCCTTCTTATGGCTGAATAGTATTCCATTGTGAATATGTACCACATCTTCTTTATCCATTCATCTACTGATGGACACTTAGGTTGCTTCCATTTCTTGGCTATTGTAAATAGTGCTGCGATAAACATAGGGGTGCATATGTCTTTTTCAAACTGGGTTGCTGCATTCTTAGGGTAAATTCCTAGGAGTGAAATTCCTGGGTCAAATGTTACTTTTATTTTTAGTTTTTTGAGGAACCTTCATACTGCCTTCCACAATGGTTGAACTAATTTACATTCCCACCATCAGTGTAGGAGGGTGCCCCTTTCTCCACATCCTTGCCAACATTTGTTGTTGTTTGTCTTTTGGATGTTGGCCATCCTAACTGGTGTGAGGTGATATCTCACTGTGGTTTTAATTTGCATTTCTCTAATGATTAGCAATGTGGAGCATCTTTACATGTGCCTGTTGCCCATCTGAATTTCTTCTTTGGAAAGTGTCTGTTCAACTCCTCTACCCATTTTTTAATTGGCTTATTTTCTTTTTGTTTGTTGAGAAGCCTGAGCTCTTTATATATTTTGGATGTCAACCCCTTCTCGATATGTCATTTATGAATATATTCTCCCATACTGTAGGATGTCTCTTTGTTCTACTGATGGTGTTCTTTGCTGTACAGAAGCTTTTTAGTTTGATATAGTCCCACGTGTTTATTTTTGCTTTTGTTTCTCTTGCCCAGGGAGATATGTTCATGAAGAAGTTGCTCATGTTTATGTCCAAGAGATTTTTGCCTATATTTTTTTCTAAGAGTTTTATGGTTTCATGACTTACATTCAGGTCTTTGATCCACTTTGAGTTCACTTTTGTGTATGTGATTAGACAATAATCCAGTTTCATTCTCTTACGTGTAGCTGTCCAGTTTTGCCAGCGCCAGCTGTTGAAGAGGCTGTCATTTCCCCATTGTATATCCATGGCTCCTTTATCATATATTAATTTACCATATATACTTGGGTTTATATCTGGGCTCTCTGTTCTGTTCCACTGGTCTATGGGTCTGTTCTTATGCCAGTACCAAATTGTCTTGATTACTGTGGCTTTGTAGTAGAGCTTGAAGTCAGAGAGCATAAATCCCCCTGCATTATTCTTCCTTCTCAGGATAGCTTTGGCTATTCAGGGTCTTTTGTGGTTCCATATGAATTTTAGAACTATTTGCTCTAGTTCATTGAAGAATGCTGCTGGTATTTTGATAGGGATTGCATTTATTCTGTAGATTGCTTTAGGCAGGGTGGCCATTTTGACAATATTAATTCTTCCTAGCCAAGAGCATGGGATGAATTTCCATTTATTAGTGTCCTTTTTAATTTCTCTTAAGAGTGTCTTGTACTTTTCAGGGTATAGGTCTTTCACTTCCTTGGTTAGGTTTATACCTAGGTATTTTATTCTCTTTGATGCAGTTGTGAATGGAATTGTTTTCCTGATTTCTCTTTCTGCTAGTTCACGTTAGTGTATAGGAAAGCAACAGATTTCTGTGTGTTAATTTTGTATCCCTCAACTTTACTGATTTCAGATATTAGATCTAGGAGTTTTGGAGTGGAGTCTTTAGGGTTTTTTTATGTACACTATCATATCATCTGCAAATAGGGACAGTTTTACTTCTTCCTTACCAATCTGGATGCCTCTTACTTCTTTGTGTTGTCCGACTGCCGTGGCTAGGACCTCTAGAACTATGTTGAATAAAAGCGGGGGGAGTGGGCATCTTTGTCTTGTTCCCTATCTTAAAGGAAAAGCTTTCAGCTTCTCGTTGTTAAGTATAATGTTGGCTGTGGGTTTGTCATATATGGTCTTTATTATGTTGAGGTATGTGCGCTCTATACCCATTTTGTTGAGAGTTTTTATCATGAATGGATGTTGAATTTTGTCGAATGCTTTTTCAGCATCTATGGAGATGATCATGTGGTTTTTGTCCTCCTTTTTGTTGATGTAGTGGATGATGTTGATGGATTTTCGAATGTTGTACCATCCTTGCATCCCTGGGATGAATACCACTTGATCATGATGGATGATCTTTTTGATGTATTTTTGAATTCAGTTTGCTAATACTTTGTTGAGTATTTTTGCATCTGTGTTCATCAGGGATACTGTTGTGTAATTTTCTTTTTCTGTCGTGTCTTTGCCTGGTTTTGGTATTAGAGTGATCTTGGTCTCATAGAATGAGTTTGGGAGTATTCCTTCCTCTTCTACTATTTGGAAAACGTTAAGGAGAACGTTTGCAGATGACATTATTTTGTACATAAAAAACCCTAAAGAATCCACTCAAAAATTACTAGATCTAATATCTGAATTCAGTAAAGTTGCAGAATACAAAATACAGTAATCAAAACAATTGGTACTGGCACAAGAACAGACCCAGAAACCAATGGAACACACTAGACAGCCCAGATGTAAACCCAAGCATATATGGTCAATTAATATATGAAAAAGGAGCCATGGATATACAATGGAGAAATGACAGCCTCTTCAACAGCTGGTGTTGGCAAAACAGGACAGCTACATGTAAGGGAATGAAACTAGATTATTGTCTAACCCCATACACAAAAGTAAACTCAAAATGGATCAAAGACCTGAATGTAAGTCATGAAACCATAAAACTCTTAGAAAAAAACATAAGCTAAAATCTCCTGGACATAAATATGAGCAACTTCTTCATGAACGTATTTCCCTGGGCAAGGGAAACAAAAGCAAAAATAAACAAGTAGGACAATATCAAACTAAAAAGCTTCTGTACAGCAAAGGACACCATCAATAGAACAAAAAGACATCCTACAGTATAGGAGAATATATTCATAAATGACATACCCGATAAGTGGTTGACATCCAAAAAATATAAAGAGCTCACACACTTCAACAAACAAAAAATAAATAAGCTAATTAAAAAATGGGCAGAGGAGGTGGAACAGACACTTTTCCAGTGAAGAAATTCAGATGGCCAACAGGCACATGAAAAGATGCTCCACATCACTAATCATCAGAGAAATGCAAATTAAAACCATAATGAGATATCACCTCACACCAGTGAGGATGGCCAACATCCAAAAGACAAACAACAACAAATGTTGGCAAGGATGTGGAGAAAGGGGAACCCTCCTACACTGCTGGTGGGACTGCAAACTTGTTCAACCATTGTGGAAAGCAGTATGGAGGTTCCTCAAGAAACTCAAAATAGAAATACCATTTGACCCAGGAATTTCACTCCTAGGAATTTATCCTAAGAATGCAGCAGCCCAGTTTCAAAAAGACATATGCACCCCTATGTTTATCACAGCACTATTAACAATAGCCAATAAATGGAAGCAACCTATGTGTCCGTCAGTAGATGAATGGATAAAGAAGAGGTGGTACATATACACAATGGAATATTATTCAGCCATAAGAAGAAAACAAATCCTACCATTTGCAACAACATGGATGGAGCTAGAGGGTATTATGCTCAGTGAAATAAGCCAGGCAGAGAAAGACAAGTATCAGATGATTTCACTCATCTGTGGAGTATACGAACCAAGAAAAAACTGAAGGAACAAAACAGCAGCAGACTCACAGAATGCAAGAATGGACTAACAGTTACCAAAGGGAAAGGAACTGGAGAAGAGGGGTGGGAAGGGAGGGATAAGGGGGACAAAGGGGCATCACGATTAGCACACATAATGTAGGAGGGGGCACGGGGAAGGCAGTATAACACAGAGAAGACAAGTAATGATTCTATAGCATCTTGCTATGCTGAAGGACAGTGACTGCAATGGGATATGTGGTGGGGACTTCATAATAGGGGTAACCATAATATTGCTCATGTAATTGTACATTAATAATAGCAAAATTAAAAATAAATACTTCTGACAACTGTGGGGATGAGATTGTTTCTGGACACTAAGGCTGAAAGAAACTGAGGCAGAGTTTCAATTATAATGCCAGGAAATTTCCCAAACAAGTCTTTTTCCAGCGCAGTGGACTAGAGCTGGTGCTACCAACTTGCTGAAGGCGACTTCTTAATGTTTCTTTTTCCTTTACGTTCAACCTTAACAGCTCTTTTCTCCACTCACTTTTCATCTGAAACTAACACAGTCAAAGTTCCAAGTCATTTGTCCAGTCTTCCTTTCAGTCCATAATTCTCAATCCTCTCTGGGAGGTTGTGTTGGTGGGAAGGAGATTGGTTCCCTTACTAGGTTTCCTAAATGTTTTTCACACTTGACAATGTTAGCTAAGGCAACACGTTTTAGTATCTACAACTGTATCAGCCAGGATTTTTGTGTTATGCTTCCATACAAAAAACTCCAAACTTTCAATTGGATGAAGCAAGAAAGTTTTGTGTTTTTTCCTCCCCTCACTCATGTTGCATGTGCAGTGTAGGTCAGGTGGAGATTGCCTTCTGCGTATTCATTACCCTGGCTGAATGGGAAACATGACATGATGTTTTTGTGGTAGGAAGAAAAGAGATTTCTAGAGAGTTTCGCATTAGCAGGTAGATACTCTACCCCAAAGGGATACATATATTACCTTTGTTCAAATTCGTTGGCCTAAGACATGGCAACATCTGATTACAAGTGGAGAGAAAGACAGAGAAAGCCACAATATGTATGCATAGCCCTCAGAACTACCACTGTAGCATTTAAATTACAATACAGTGGATTGACTAAGGGAGAAGGAGGAAGAGAAACATGGGAAAGGCATGACGGCTAGTGAACTTGGAGAATTTACTCATAGTGTTTAAATATTGGTGTTTTCTCCACTCCCTAGATTTTCCAGTGGCAGCCACATAAGAGAAGGAGGCAGAGCCAAATATGTACCTTGCTATTATAAGAATATAGACTTATTTGTTCACTGGGAAATGGAGGGGGCATGGGAACCCACAGGGCAAGTTCCACACATCTGTGAGTGGCCAGTAAAGACCTTTATGACATGGGTCCTGTTTATCTTTTTTTCTATTCTTTGCTACACCTTATCCAAATAAAACTTTTTGAGTTTTTTCTTCTTTATTATTATTCTATATTTTCAGTACTATTTTTCTTAATAAACATGGTTAATATGTTTTTATTCATCAATTGCATTATTACATTAAAATCAAGACCACAATTTCTACAAGTGAAGTTGTCCTTTCAATTCTAATGGTTTCTTGTTTCGTAAAGCTATAATCAACAAAACACTTTTAGACCTTCCTAGATTATTTTTAATCATCTATCAAGCATACTGTTTTCTTTAGAATATTTTATTTTGAATTAGAAAAAGAACCAAAGTTTATAAGTAAAACCCAATACCTTTCCATCTCCAGTAAAGGTGACAATCTAAAAAAAGCTTTCGGGGGGCACTTTCCTGACCCTAATGTAGACTTCTTAATCTCTGGAGATCTGTTAAAAATCAGAAACAGTGGTGTAAATAACAGCCTGCAGACAAATGATCTTATGCCAGCGAGTTCTTTTCTTTTGGTGGTGGGTGGTGCTTGGTTTACCTATCTGTGGATTCTTGTTGGTATCCAACTTTTCTGGTAGAATCACTACTTTTATTTCCCCTGAGCTTTAACTGAAAATTTTTTTCTAAGGTCAATTCTTAGTTTTAAAAACTAGAAGCCATTTGGTATGGAGTCATAGACTGGAAGCAACCTTGTCACTTATCTCTTTCAATTTCTCACTCATGTAGAAACAACCTCTCCAGTATGAAAAAGAAATAGATACTCAACCTCTTTAAAACCTTTCTAGTGGTGGAGAGCTTACTAACTCAAGCATCTGGTCCATTCATTTTTAAGAGATCTTGGGGGAGAGGCTGAGGCAGGTCAAAATGTTGGAATGGGTTGAAATGTCACAATACTTATATTTAAACAAGATCCATCATGCGCCTCTGTGCATTAATCTTATTTCTGCCTTTTTTTCCACATATAAAACAAGTCTAGGACCCAGTTTTTATATTCACTTTTTACATATTTGAAGTTAACTGCCATATCTGCTAAGCTTTTTATTTTCTTCAGTTTATCATGTCAAGAGCCTTCAGATATTCTTTATATGAGATGGTTCACAGTTTTATTGTTCGCCTTTGGACACAGTCATTTGTCACTGTCACTCATTGGGGCATAGTGCTGCTTATGTGAATTTTCTTTTACTGGAATTTCACAAGATGCTGCATGATGAGTTACTCCCCATCATGCTTGGGGTAAATATGCCTTAGACAAATTGAGCATAAAGGTACTTTAGATAAATTTTTGTAGCCAAATAGGAAATAGACTCACTCATTTGTTTCAAAAGTTGGTGTGAATGTGGATGCATTTTGTGTGTAAGTATACAAATGGGATACAGATAATAGGAATATCAATCATATATATGTCCAGCCTCATAAAGATGGGGCCATCTTTAAGACAGAATAATAACTCCAGTAGTCATATGTCACCTCAAATATCTCAACGAGCCCTCCAGTAGTTCTCTGCTTAAAAGCAGACATCAGTTCGCTCTTGCATTGGGGCTCTCTGCCACTAATATCACTCAGTTTATCTCCTGTGTCTGCTTTCCATGATGTATATCCCCTTTTCCTCTTAACCAGAATCAACTAAACCATCTCCTCATACTTACAATTCAAAGTCCCAGAGGAGTCCATTTAGTCCCTGAAATAATCATTTTTTGTTGGACAGAACTTTTGTCCCAGTGTATATTATCTGCTATGGTGTCTTTCTTTGGGTTAGATGGCCACGTCAGGTCAATCAGGCATGGTCAGGAAAGAGTTGGGATACACAATATAAAAGTTGATTTCCTTTTAATAAGGAAATGCCTATGGTTGTACATTATCAAGAGCTTTACTGATTGTTCTTTGGGATCAAAGTAGGATGAGTGGAAGAAGAAAACAACTATACACCTGGATTGACTCACTGCCTCTAAGTGGGAATAAGACAACTCTTTTCTGAGGACAGCTCCCTTAGGTCTTTTAATTTGTGCACCTTCTATCTGTTGATAATGGGTTATTGATTAGTAAACACCAGATAAGGGAAGAATGGTGGCACCATTGCCTGTTACATGAACATCTTCATAAAGGTAGGGACAATAATATACTTTTCTTTAAAAACTAAGTCGAATATTGAGCACATAGTTCTCAAAAAAATGTGGCAAACCCATTAAGGGAATAACTGAAGGAAACCCAAGGATGGCTTTAAAAAGAGATCCCTGAAAACAGATAACTATTTTGGAATAGAAAAGTATAGACATTGGCTAACTAGGAAGCAGGATATGAGACTCTATGGGACCTGATTGTGTAATCAATATAGCATTTTGATTAAATAAGGAATTTCTATTTTTTTAAAAAAGGAAAAATCAGATATTTCAGTTATCTCTGGGAATATTCTTGTGGATATTGTTTCATCTTAAAGATTAAGCTTACTCTGTATCATCAAAAGTAGAACTTCAGATAACAGACCTGCTTTCCCCTTAATTTAAACAAGAACTTCCTATGGTCAGGCTTCAGAAGATGAAATCAGTAGTATAAGAGTAATGCCTCCATCTTCAGCAAACTCTAGGGCATGTCCACCTGGTATACAGGTATACATGCTGTGAAGTAAATCCTGCCATGAAATACCTCTTACGGTCTTTCCTGAGCTTCAGTGATTCATTTCTTCTATCTATATTCATATATTTTTTGTGTATATCATTGATGGCAAATTCCTGACCCAAGTACTATCAATTCCTCTCCCATGAGCATGGCAGAAATCACTAATAAATTATAGCCACTACCATTAGTGTGGAGTTAGCACTGCAGATGAATCTTCCTCAATCACTACCTCAGACTTAGCTTATATCTGATTCTATATCCTCACTGTCCTAAATTCAGAATTTGGCAATGTGATCAGGTATTATTTATTTGGTTGTTATAGCTTCAAATACTTCTACTTCCAACTTTTCCTGGGTACAATTTAAATTAACATTAGTCATAAAATCATCAGTCTTAGTTTCCAGCTCTAATGTTTTGCTTTTTAACCTATTTTTCCTTACCTATATGGTGAGGATATCTCTTTTTTTCTCTCAGCATTAACTTAGAGCTTTCCTGAAATTAAAATTCATGTGTAAACTCCCAGACTTATTCACCTTATTGTATAGTTTTTCATAGAGCAAGAATCTAATGCAGTAAAATTGAAAATCTGTTAGTTCAAATGCTAAAGGAGTGTTTCTGTTCATAATGAATTAAATTAAAAAAAAATCAACTGACCAACAAGGAAATGCATTCAACTGATCATCAGTAAAGAAGAGATCTACCTGTGTAAAGGTACCTACTCATTAGACAGAGAATTTCAGTGATTCTCCACCTGGTCCTCATTACTGATTACACACACATGCACACCTGATATTTATCTCCATCTGCATGTTTTATAGGAATTTCCAACCTCACATACCTAATATGGAGTTCATCATTTTCCCATCTTTAAACCATTTCATCATCCTGCATTTTCTATTACTCATTAATACAACAAACATATATTGAGCACCCATATGTGCTAGGAACTGCACAAAATGATATATATATATAGTAAGGAGTGAGCAGATGTAGTTTCTGCTGTCATGGAGCTCATGACACAGGAGAATAGACAGACATAGAATAAGCAATTACACAAGTGACTGGTCACTCTAAAACTAGAAACTGAGAGTCATGCACACTTCTGTCTTGTTTTCAGTCCTAACATTTAATAGATCACTAAATTCCTCCAGATAATATTGCCTAAATCTCTTTTGAGTCAGAATCTTCCTATGCATTTCTACTTCCACTATGCGAGTTTCCTTTCTTCTCTTCTCTCATCTGTGCCAATGTAATAACCACTGTTGTATTCTCCCTCAAATACATTTATCACATATCCATCACCAAAATGATCTTTCTAAAATGCAGAACCCAGCTTGAAAACCTATAAGTATTCCTGGAGAATAATTTCCAAGATCCTTTACCCATTATACAAAGCCCTCTAAGATGTCTACACCTATCATTCTATTTTCTTTGCATTTATGTCATCACAACCGACATATTCCATGCCACTGTGATTATGCCCACATAATGCCTTGCCTAGAATGCCTTCTCTCTCTGCTTGTCTTCCCTAACTCTTAGCTATCATCTAAGACTCAAGATTTAGTTCTAAAATCTCCAACCCTCCAAGGGTTGAATCAGTAATTTCACTGTAGTAATTCCAAAACACCTGGATATACCTCAACCATTGTGCTCACCTTTTTGTACTATAATTGCCTGTTTATAAATCTGACAACATGACATAACTGTGGGATCCTTCAAGGCAAGACTATCTTGATCATCTCTGAGGCCTCAGAGCTCATTTTAGCGTTTAACACACAACAGGCACCCCAGAAATATTTGTTTAATGTATGGATGAATGAACTGTCTACAAACAAATCTACAGAACATATTTTGAGGGTAAAGTATTTATTGGTCAAAATCTACTCTTTTTTTTTTTTATAGCCCCTGTCTGTATCTCCTACTAAGCCACTGGACTTACTCACATGCATAATTAATCACGACGTGATTAATTCTAATCTCAATTGAATCTAATCCAATTAATAGTAGCTATGCAGACAGGGCTGCTTTTTAGTTAATGAAAACACTTTATCTACCTAAACGATTCCAGCTGATATTAACAAAAGACGTGAGAGAAAGAGAGAATGCACTTTTCCAGCTGTTTTAATGCACTATCAAAGCCCAGGCTACCCCACGTCACACTGCCTGACTTGATCCATCACCACCCATTGCTTTAAGTCAGAACTCCATCCTGCTTTGAATCCCTTCACCAACCAGTCCAAGCTTCCCTTCACTCCTGAGATGATCTTAAGATCCATTTGGCCATTCAAGCATATACTATTTTGATATATTCATATAAATCTACCAGTTAAAAGTGGAATGGACCAAGGAAGAAGGTAAGAGATGTCTTCTTTATTCCAGGTTCTTTACATGTTCTATGTATTTCCACTTTTCCTAACAACACAAATCCATTTTGTTCATAATGAACCTGCGATTGAGCCGTGTGAAATCATTTTTTAAGAAATATACAACTGGTAGTGATGGTGCCAGGATTTGAACACAAAGGTATCTGACTACCAAGTTCCCCATCTTTGCCAGTTTCGCTGTGAGTTTAGTTTCCCTTTTATCATTTTATCACATGTAGATATGTAATAGAGGTGTTGGAACCAGGTAATAAAGCTGATCCACTATGAGCCAGATTATTGGAAGTTTAAGGCAGTTTGATGTGTGTGGAAGCATGGCAGGAGATGATCTGGATTAGTCTGAGAAAGGGAGGGAACTAACATCAGGGAGTCAGCCACTATGTGCAAGAGACCGTGTATATTTTATCTAACAAATCTTCATGAAATTCTACCATGTTATGTCCATTTTGTAGAAGAGGAAACTAATCAAAGACATTAAGTGTGTTGACTGAAATCAAACATATTATAATATGGTAAGGAACTTGGATTTGTAACCAAATTAATCTGACCTCAGATTCCATGTGTTTCATCACTTACAACTCTCAGTAAACACAATACAGGTAACCATGAAGATTGTGGTAGATAAAATGTCCACAAACACACACGGCAGTGTTATCTCATCTCTCCTCCTGAGAGTCACCCTACAGCCTACCTACTTGTCTTTGGATCTCCTCGGACAAGGGAAACAAAAACAAAAACGAACAAATGGGACTACATCAAACTAAAAAGTTCTGTACAGCAAAGGACACCATCAGTAGAACAAAAAGGCATTATGATTATATTCATGAATGACATATCTGACAAGGGGTTAACATCCAAAATATATAAAGAACTCACATGCCTCAACACCCAAAAAACAAATAACATGATTAAAAAATGGGCAGATGATCTGAACAGAGACTTCTCCAAAGAATAAATTCAGATGGCCAATAGACACATGAAAAGATGCTCCACATCACTAATCATCAGAGAAATGCAAACAAAAACCACAATGAGATATCACCTCACACCAGTTAGGATGGCCAACATTCAAAAGACAAAGAACAACAAATGCTGGTGAGGATACAGGGAAAAGGAAACCCTCCTACACTGCTGGTGGGAATGTAAATTAGTTCAACCATTGTGGAAAGCAAAATGGAGGGTCCTCAAAAAACTAAAAATAGAAATACCATTTGACCCAGGAATTCCACTCCTAGGAATTTACCCAAAGAAAACAAGATCCCAGATTCAAAAAGACATATGCAACCCTCTGTTGCAGAACTATTTACAATAGGCAAGAAATGGAAGCAACCTAAGTGTCCATCAATAGATGAATGGATAAAGAAGAGTTGGTACATACACACAATGGAATATTATTCAGCCATAAAAAGAAAACAAATCCTACCATTTGTAACAACATGGATAGAGCTAGATGGTATTATGCCAGGTGAAGAAATAAGCCAGGTGAAGAAAGACAAGTACCAAATAATTTCACTCATTTGTGGAGTATAACAATGAAGCAAAACTGAAGAAACAAAACAACAGCAGACACACAGACTCCAAGAAGGAACTAGCGGCTACCGAAGGGAGGGGGATGGGTAGAGATGCAGAAGAGGAATAAGGGACATTATGATTAGCACACATAATGTAGGGGGGTCATGGGGAAGGCAATATAGCACAGAGAAGACAATTAGTGACTCTGTAGCATCTTACTATGCTGATGGACAGTGACTACAATGGGATGTGGGGTAGGGCTACTTAACAGTGTGGGTGTATGTAATAATCACAATGTTGCTCATGTGAAACCTTTATAAGATTGTACATCAATGATACCTTAATAAAAAGTTAAAAAGTAAAAAAAAAAGACACTCGGGGAAGGTAGCCAAGAAGAATGAGGTTTTCTTAACCATAAGAACATTTTAAACAAAATAATAAGGGAAATGTCAAGGTTAAGAAAGTAGAATAAAGATAGATCCGATATTTTCCTCCCAGAATAAATTAAGAAATGGTATAAAAAATAATAACCAAAATAAAAAAGGAGATATTTAAAAATAGCCAAATAAATCAATAGCAGCAATAGCTAGCAACAGGAAAGATAATAAACTTAAACTGCTAATCAAAAGGTGGTGGACAGGGAAGGTACAGAAGATCAATACAGCAGGCTGAGTGATGTGAATCCGTACCTGCACGCATATATCAGAAGTACTGAAGAAAGAAGTTGAGCACATTTGATCTTAAAAATTCACGTTACATGCTTCCTACTTGGAAAGAAGCAAGCTGATGAGGATCTAGCAAACAGGCTATCCAGGAGGATGTCAAGTAGTATTACATTTAAGATTACAGTTTTTTCGCTTAAATTTTTGTCATTAATATTTTTTGATTAAAGGTTTTTTTGTGGGAAAATATACATAAAATGTACCATCTTAACCATTTTAAATGTACAGTTCAGTGGTATTAGGTACATTCATATTGTTGGGTAACCATCACCATCATCCATCTCCAGATCTCTTTCCATCTAGCAAAACTGAAACTACATCCATTAAACAACAGCACCCATTTTGCCCTTCCCCACTCCCTAGAAACTGCTCTCTGTCTCAGTGATTTTGACTACTCTAGGTGTCTCATAAAAATTGAATCATATATTATTTGTCTTTTTTGTGACTGGCTTATTTCACTTAGCATAATGTCAAGTTTCATCCATGTTGTGGCGTATGTTAGAATTTCCTTACTTTTTAAGGCTGAATAATATTGCATTGCACATATATACATTTTGTTCATCTGTGCGGTAGATGGACACTTGGGTTTCCTCCATGTTTTAGCTGTTGGGCGTAAAGCTGCTGTTAATAGGGGTGTCTTAGTCAGCTTGGGCTGCTGTAACAAAAAGCCACAAATTGGGTGGTTTAAACAACAGAAATTTATTTCTCACAATTCTGGAAGAGGCAAAGTCCAAGATCAAGGTGCTTGCAGGTTATATTCCTGATGAGAGCTCTCTTCCTGGCTTGTAGACAGCCTCCTTCTTGCTATATGTTCGCATGGCCTTTCCTTGGTGCATGTGCATGGAGAAAGCAAGACAGAGCAAGAGCAGAGAGAATTCTCTTTTCTCTTCCTATTCTTATAAGGGCACTAATCTCATCATGAGGGCATCACTCTCCTGACTTCATCTAAACCTAATTACGTACAAAAGCTCTGCCTCCAAATACCACCATAATGGAAGGCAGAACTTCAACACAGGAATCCCAGACAGACACAAACATTCAGTCCATAGCAATGGGTGCACAAATATCTCTTCAAGACACTGCTTTTACTTCTATTGGGTATAAACCTAAAAGTGAAGATGCTAGATCGTATTGTAATTGCATTAATTTTTTGAAGAACCACCATTCTGTTTTCCACAGGTTTTGTACCATTTTACATTCCCACTGAAAATGTGCCAGGGTTCCAATTTCTCCACATGCTCCCAACACCTGTTTTCTGTTCCTTTGATAGTAACCATCCTAATGGGTGTGAGGTTGTATCTCACTTTGGTTTTGATTTGCATTGACCTAATGACTAGTGAAGTTGTACATCTTTTCACTTGCTTTTTGGCCATCTATATATCTTCTTTGGAGAAATAGCTATTCATGTCCTTTGCTCATTTTTTAATTGTTTGTTTGTTGTTGTTGAGTTCCAGTTCTCTATATATTCTGGATATTAATTCCTTGTTAGATATATTATTTGCAAACACTTTATTCCAATCTATAGATTGCCTTTTCACTTCGTTTAGTTTCCATTGATGCATTTTTTTTTAATTTTTATGAAATCCAATTAGTTTATTTTTTATTTTGTTGCCTGTACCTTTGGTGTCACATCCAAGAAAGCAATGACAAATCCCATGTCATGAAAATTTTATCTTGTTTTCTTTTAAGAGCTTTATATTTTTATTTATTATATTTTGAGTTAATTTTTGTATATAGTGCTAGGTAATGGTCCAACTTCATTCTTTTACATGTGGGAATACAGTTTTCCTAGCACCATCTATTAAAGAAACTGTCCTTTCCCCATTGAATGGTCTTGGTACCCTTGTCAAAAATCAAATGATAAACAAATCATACATGTGTGTTTATTTCTGGGCTCTATTCTATTCCATTGCACTATATGTCTGTTTTTATGCCAGTGCCACACTGTTTTGATTACTGTAGCTTTTAGTATGTTTTGAAATAGGGAAATGCAAGTTCTCTAACTCTGTTCTTCAGATTTAGGGGGAGGGGTTTATAACAATGAGGGAAGGGGATGCAACAATGGCTGCCTGTCTCTGTGATCAAAAGCAGCAATCAGCAGTCAGTATATAGACCCCTATTTTTTTGAGGATATGGTCCTTATTGTCCACCCTGGCTCCCACAAGCTGCATTTAAGATACTTCTGAAACATGCACGCAGCTACTTACTACAGGCTGGGTAATGGGTAACTGTTGCTGAGCCGCCAGCTAAAATTGACTGACATTAACCATAGTTTACTGGCCCAAGGCTTCCCCTGGAAGTTACACACCTTCAACAGATTCTAGATCTCCAAAATAGTTACATTAGATATACTCATCCAGTCCAATTATTGGCTAGGTGGGAAGAGATTCCTGGTGTTTCCTACTCTGCCGTCTTTTCAGAATATCCACCCTGCCCCCGACAAGCATATACTTTTTAAATCTATTGCCATTTTATGGGTCATGTGGGTTTACAATATATAGCTATAAGAGATAAGCCTGCTATGAATATTCTTGTACATAATTTATTTATTTATTTATTAAATATAATTTATTTTATTATCATTAATTTACAATTACATGTGCAACATTACGAATATTAAACTACCCCTTCATCAGGTCCCCCCCACCAACCCCATTACAGTCACTGTCCATCAGCGTAGTGAGATGCTATAGAATCACTACTTGTCTTCTCTGAATTGTACAGCCCTCCCCGTACCCCCACAACATTACATCTGCTAATCATAATGCCCCTTTTTCCCTCTTATCCCTCCCTTCCCGCCCATTTTCCCCAGTCCCTTTCCTTTGGTAACTATTAGTCCGTTCTTGGGTTCTGTGAGTCTGCTGCTGTTTTGTTCCTTCAGTATTTTTTCTTTGTTCTTATACTCCACATATGAGTGAAATCATATGATACTTGTCTTTTTCGGCTTGGCTTATTTCACTGAGCATAATACCCTCTAGCTCCATCCATGTTGTTGCAAATGGTAGGATTTGTTTTCTTCTTATGGCTGAATAATATTCCATTGTGTATATGTACCACATCTTCTTTATCCATTCATCTACTGATGGACACTTAGGTTGCTTCCATTTCTTGGCTATTGTAAATAGTGCTGCAATAAACATAGGGGTGCATCTGTCCTTTTCAAATTGGGCTGCTGCATTCTTAGGGTAAATTCCTAGGAGTGGAATTCCTGGGTCAAATGGTATTTCTATTTTGAGTTTTTTGAGGAACCTCCATACTGCTTTCCACAATGGTTGAACTAATTTGCAGTCCCACCAGCAGTGTAGGAGGGTTCCCTTTTCTCCACATCCTCGCCAACATTTGTTGTTGTTTGTGTTTTGGATGTTGGCCATCCTCACTGGTGTGAGGTGATATCTCATTGTGGTTTTAATCTGCATTTCTCTGATGATTAGCGATGTGGAGCATCTTTTCATGTGCCTGTTGGCCATCTGAATTTCTTCTTTGGAGAAGTGTCTATTCATGTCCTCTGCCCATTTCTTAATTGGATTATTTGCTTTCTGTTTGTTAAGGTGCATGAGTTCTTTATATATTTTGGATGTCAACCCTTTATCAGATACGTTTTTTATGAATATATTCTCCCATACTGTAGGATGTCTTTTTGTTCTACTGATGGTGTCCTTTGCTGTACAGAAGCTTTTCAGCTTGATATAGTCCCACTTGTTCATTTTTGCTTTTGTTTCCCTTGCCCGGGGAGATATGTTCATGAAGATGTTGCTCATGTTTATGTCCAAGAGATTTTTGCCTATGTTTTTTTCTAAGAGTTTTATGGTTTCATGACTTACATTCAGGTCTTTGATCCACCTTGAGTTTACCTTTGTGTATGGGGCTAGACAGTAGTCCAGTTTCATTCTCTTACATGTAGCTGTCCAGTTTTTCCAACACCAGCTGCTGAAGAGGCTGTCATCTCCCCATTGTATATCCAAGGCACTTTTATCAAATATTAATTGACTGTATATGTTTGGGTTAATGTTTGGATTTTCTATTCTGTTCCACTGGTCTGTGGGTCTGTTTTTGTGCCAATACCAAATTGTCTTGATTACTGTGGCTTTGTAGTAGAGCTTGAAGTCAGGGAGTGTAATTCCCCCTGTTTTATTCCTCCTTCTCAGGATTGCTTTGGCTATTCGGGGTCTTTTGTGGTTCCATATGAATTTTAGAATTATTTGTTCCAGTTCATTGAAGAAAGCTGTTGGTAGTTTGATAGGGATTGCATTGAATCTGTAGATTGCTTTAGGTAGTATAGCCATTTTGACAATATTTATTCTTCCTAGCCAAGAGCATGGGATGCATTTCCATTTGTTACTGTCCTCTTTAATTTCTCTTAGGAGTGTCTTGTAGTTTTCAGAGTACAGGTCTTTCACTTCCTTCGTTAGGTTTATTCCTAGTTATTCTTTTTGATGCAATTGTGAATGGAATTGTTTTTCTGATTTCTCTTTCTGTTAGTTCATCATTAGTGTATAGGAAAGCAACAGATTTCTGTGTGTTAATTTTGTATCCTGCAACTTTGCTGAATTCAGATATTAGTTCTAGTAGTTTTGGAATGGAATCTTTAGGGTTTTTTATGTACAGTATCATGTCATCTGCAAATAGTGACAATTTGACTTCTTCTTTACCAATCTGGATGCCTTGTATGTCTTTGTTTTGTCTGATTGCTGTGGCTAGGACCTCCAGTACTATGTTGAATAACAGTGGAGAGAGTGGGCATCCCTGTCTTGTTCCCGATCTTAGATGAAAAGCTTTCAGCGTCTCGCCGTTAAGTATGATGTTAGCTGTGGGTTTGTCATATATAGCCTTTATGATGTTGAGGTACTTGCCGTCTATACCCATTTTGTTGAGAGTTTTAATCAGGAATGGATGCTGAATTTTGTCAAATGCTTTTTCAGCATCTATGGAGATGATCATGTGGTTTTTGTTCTTCTTTTTGTTGATGTGGTGGATGATGTTGATGGATTTTCGAATGTTGTACCATCCTTGCATCCCTGGGATGAATCCCACTTGATCATGGTGTATGATCCTCTTGATGTATTTTTGAATTCGGTTTGCTAATATTTTGTTGAGTATTTTTGCATCTACGTTCATCAGGGATATTGGTCTGTAATTTTCTTTTTTGGTGAGGTCTTTGCCCGGTTTTGGTATTAGAGTGATGCTGGCTTCATAGAATGAGTTTGGAAGTATTCCCTCCTCTTCTATTTTTTGGAAAACTTTAAGGAGAATCGGTGTTATTTCTTCTCTATATGTCTGGTAGAATTCAGAGGTGAATCCATCAGGCCCAGGGGTTTTGTTCTTGGGTAGTTTTTTGATTACCAATTCGATTTCGTCGCTGGTGATTGGTCTGTTTAGTTTTTCTGTTTCTTGCTTGGTCAGTCTTGGAAGGTTGTATTTTTCTAAGAAGTTGTCCATTTCTTCTATGTTTTCCAGCTTGTTAGCATATAGATTCTCATAATATTCTCTTATGATTCTTTGTATTTCTGTGGGGTCCGTCGTGATTTTTCCTTTCTCATTTCTGATTGTGTTTATGTGTGTAGATTCTCTTTTTCTCTTAATGAGTCTGGCTAGGGGTTTATCTATTTTGTTTATTTTTTCAAAGAACCAGCTCTTGGTTTTATTGATTTTTTCTATTGTTTTATTCTTCTCAATTTTATTTATTTCTTCTCTAATCTTTATTATGTCCCTCCTTCTGGTGACTTTGGGCCTCATTTGTTCTTCTTTTTCCAATTTCAGTAATTGTGTCTTTAGACTATTCATTTGGGAATGTTCTTCCTTCTTTAAATAGGCCTGGATTGCAATATACTTTCCTCTTAGAACTGCCTTTGCTGCGTCCCACAGAAGTTGTGGCTTTGTGTTGTTGTTGTCATTAGTCTCCATATATTCTTTGATTTCTGTTTTGATTTGGTCGTTAACCCATTGATTAATTAGGAGAGTGTTGTTAAGTCTCCATGTATTTGTGAGCCTTTTTGATTTCTTTCTAAAATTTATTTCTAGTTTTATACCTTGGTGATCTGAGAAGTTGGTTGGTAGGATTTCAATATTTTTGAAATTACTGAGGTTCTTTTTGTGGCCTAGTATGTGGTCTATTCTGGAAAATGTTCCATGTGCACTTGAGAAGAATGTGTATCCTGTTGCTTTTGGGTGTAGAGTTCTGTAGATGTCTGTTAGGTCCATCTGTTCTAGTGTGTTGTTCAGTGCCTCTGTGTCTTTACTTATTTTCTGTCTGGTTGATCTGTCCTCTGGAGTGAGTGGTGTGTTGAAGTCTCCTAAGATGAATGCATTGCTGTCTATTTCCTCCTTTAATTCTGTTAGTATTTGTCTCACATATGCTGGCGCTCCTGTGTTGGGTGCATATATATTTATAATGGTTATATCTTCTTGTTGGACTGACCCCTTTATCATTATGTAATGTCCTTCTTTATCTTTTGCTACTTTCTTCGTTTTGAAGTCTATTTTGTCTGATACAAGTACTGCAACACCTGCTTTTTTCTCTTTGTTGTTTGCATGAAATATCTTTTTCCATCCCTTCACTTTTAGTCTGTGTATATCTTTGGATTTGAGGTGAGTTTCTTGTAGGCAGCATATAGATGGGTCTTGCTTTTTTATCCATTCTGTTACTCTGTGTCTTTTGATTGGTGCATTCAGTCCATTTACATTTAGGGTGATTATTGATAGGTATGTACTTATTGCCATTGCTGGCTTTAGATTCGTGGTTACCAAGGGTTCAAGGGTTGCTTCTTTACTATCTAACAATCTAACTTAACTTTCTTGTTAAGTTATTGTAAACACAGTCTGATGTTTCTTTATTTCTCTCCCTTCTTATTCCTCCTCCTCCATTCTTTCTATAATAGGTGTTTTATTCTTTGCCTTTGGTTAGTATTTGGATGATCTGCTTTCTTTGCTATGATTTTATTTTCTCTGGTGACATCTTTTTATCCTTAGGTGTACTTCCATCTAGAGCAGTCCATTTAAGATATCCTGTAGTGGTGGTTTATGAGAGGCAAACTCTCTCAACTTTCGTTTGTCTGGAAATTGTTTAATCCCTCCATCATATTTAAAGGATAATCGTGCTGGATACAATATTCTTGGTTCGAGGCCCTTCTGTTTCATAACGTTAAATATATCATGCCATTCTCTTCTGGCCTGTAAGGTTTCTGTTGAGAAGTCTGATGATAGTCTGATGGGTTTTCCTTTGTAGGTGATCTTTTTTCTCTCTCTAGCTGCCTTTAATACCCTGTCTTTATCTTTGATCTTTGCCATCTTAATTATTATGTGTCTTGGTGTTGTCTTCCTTGGGTCCCTTGTGTTGGGAGATCTATGAGCTTCGGTGGACTGCGAGACTACTTCCTTCCCCAGCGAGGGAAAGTTTTCAGCAATTATTTCTTCAAAGACACTTTCTATCCCTTTTTCTCTCTCTTCTTCCTCTGGTACTCCTATAATGCGAATATTGTTCCGTTTGGATTGGTCACACAGTTCTCTTAATATTCTTTCATTCCTAGAAATCCTTTTATCTCTCTCTGCCTCAGCTGCTCTGTACTCCTGTTCTGTTTTCTATTCCATTAACAGTCTCTTGCATCTCATCCATTCTGCTGTTAAGCCCGTCGATCGCTTGTCTGATTTCTGTATTGTCTTTCCTCAGTTCCCTCACTTCCTCCCTCAGCTCTTGCACATTTCTCTGTAGGTCCATCAGCATGGTTATGACTTTTATTCTGAATTCTTTTTCAGGGAGGCTGTGCATTTCCATCCCTTCAGACTCCCTCTCTGGGGTTGTCTGGTTGATTTTGGTCTGAACCATATATCTCTGTCTTTTCATGGTTATATAATTGGTCACTGATATTTGCCACGTATGTCAGCTGGGCTCTTTAAGACTTTAAAAAGAGAAGAAAAAAAAAGAGAAAAAAAAGAAACAAAGAAAGAAAGAAGAAAGAAAAAAAGAAAAAAAGAAAGAAAAGAAAAAACAAAAACAAAACAAAAAACAAAACAAAACAAAAAAACAAAAAAATGCCCACCGGATGTCGATTCTGTGGGAATGCTCTAGGTGGCGCTATTACCCCACTATTCCACAGTTGTGACTGTGCCACTCCACAGGGCCCTTTATCGCTCTGGCAGGGGTGGGAATGCCTGGGAAGCTGTTGATCTCAGTGAGAAGTGTTAAGTATGGCTACGCTTCCTCAGTTGCCAGCTAAGGCGTCTGAAACTCCCCATGACTCCCAGCCTGCTGGGCTCAGTGTGCTGGGGCGATCCGGCTCCTCCGCTGGGCTCCTGTCTCTTTAAGACCGCTGAAGACAGCGCGCACTTTTTTTTTTTCCTTCCCGGGAGCCGGCTGCAAGCACCCTGGCGCGTTCCCCGCTCAGATCCTGCCCCTCTGTCTCTCCAATCTCCGCTGCACTGCGCAATGTGGGTCAGCGCTCCCCGCGCAGATCACCGGGGCTGGCTACTTCGCGGGGTGTGCTTCCACTCCCTCCCGGCTCTGACTCCTCTCCTCCCGCCGGTGCGCTGGGGTGGGGGAGGGCTCGGGTCCCGCCGGGTCGCGGCTCCGTATCTTACCCGCCTCTTGGGGTGCCGAGTCCTCTCGGGTGTAGCTGCACGCTGTGCGCTTTCCTGTGTATTCTCGTCTCTCTTTTAGGAATAGATGTATTTTCTGTGTTTTTGTAGATAAATACAGTGTTGGGAGTAGATGTCTGCCGCCCTGCTCACACCGCCATCTTCCCGGAAGTCCATAATTTTTTTGAAAGACATATTTTTATTTGTCTTGGTTAAATATTTAGGAGTGTAATTACTGCATTATATTGTGCTTTTAACTTTGTAAAAATGCCAAATAAAGTGATTGTTACACACTTACCAATAATGTATGGTATATTCACTTGCTCCAAAAATTGATATCCTTTGTTTTCATATTTATTCATTTAAAAACACTTTCTATTTCTCTTCTGATTTTTGACCTATGCATTATTTATAAATTGTTTAATTTCCAAAGTTTAAAAAATGTCCTGATATCTTATTGTTACTATTTCTAATTTAATGCTTGTGTGACAGAGAACATTCTCTTTATTTTAATCCCTTAAAATTTATTGAAACTAATTTTATGTTCAAGCATATGGTATTCCTTGGTGAATATTACATGTATACTTGAAAAGAATATATATTCTGTAGTATAGAGTGTAGTCTTCTAAACATGTGCATGACGACTTGTTTGATAATATTGTTTCAATTCCAGTATCTTAGCTGATTTTCCCTCAGATTACTTCTCCCAATCTATTTCTATACTACTTAAAAGGGGATTTTTTAATCCACAATTATTACTGTGATTTTCTATTATTCTCCTTAGTTCTATCAGTTTCTTTTTCATGTGTTGAAAATCTTATTAGATAGGTACACATTTAGAATTGCTGTGTCTTCTTGATACATTGATGTTTTTATCAAAATAAATGTCCCTTTTTTCTCTAGTGTATTCTTTCTCTTGTCTTTGATTTTGTCTGGTATTAATATAGCAACAACAGCTTTTTTATATATAATGCTTACAAGTGTTCTTTATTTTACCCTTTAATTTTCAACCAGCCTATGTCTTATAAGCAGCAAATAGTTGGGTCTTCTTTTTTATTTAGCCTAACAATCTCTCCTTTTAACTGAAATGTTTCATATATTTAAACTTAGTATAATTATTTACATGGTTGGGTTTGAGTCTAGTGCTTTGGAGTTTTGTTTGGCCTACCTGTTATATGTCCATCTGTTTTTCTTTTTATTCTCTTTTGGTTGAATCAAATATTTTTAGCATTTCAATTTATTTCTTTTCTTGATTTTTAGCTAACTTTTTTGTGGATTTTTAAAAAGTTATTTTATTGCTCTGAAAATTACATTATGAAATTTTAACTTATCTATATTCAAAGATTATACTTCTTAATTAAATATCTACAATAGTATGTCATTTATTTACAATGTCATATTACTATCTGTAGTCTTTTTATGATGTATTTCATTCCTACATATAATATAAACTATACTATGTATTATTATTATTACATTAAATAATACAATCTCTTTTATAGAAATTTAAAATATATTTCTTACCCTTCCTTCCTGAAGTTTGGAACATCACCTGGTATTATTTTTTCTCAGCCAGAAAAGTATAATTTCTTTCAATGCAGATCTGTGGGAGACAAATTCTTTCAAATTTTGTCTGTCTTAAAATGATTTTATTGCCTTTACTGTAGAAGAATTTTTTACTGATTATATTTAGTTCCCTTTACTTTTTATTTCTTGCTTTCTACTAGATCTTGTGTTAAATATTGGAATAAAGTATACTAAAATGAGTCACATTGGCATCAGTGCTATGCAAATTCAAAGAAGAGAAAGTCATTCATTCGGTGGAAGATTTATAAAGAAGATGGGATTTCAACTGAACTTTAACAAACTAGGTAATTAGTGGCAATAGAACACATTGGGGGAGGGTCTTGCTTCTTATAGTTCTACCCTCAAGCTGGGGCTTTTTATTCCTTATTTGCTTTTTTCCCAGGAAAGAAGAGAAATAGATCTGATTGTGAAGCTTTCACATCAGGGGAGACACTAGGTGAAAATCTGACATCCTCTGAGTTGCATTGAAATCACTGCACTGAAAAGACAACATAGGTCTGTTTCTCTCTCTCCTCAACTCTGCCATTCTGCATTCATATCAAGATTGGGTTTCTAAGTGAGGTCACAATCCTTTACCTCTACATCTGTGCCTCTGGTAACATAAGAATACTTCGTTTTTTTGCAGCATCTAGGTTTGGGGTACGATGGTAAGGGCTGCTTTTTCTGGCCTCTGGTAACTTCTCAGTTCTCCAGTCCAGATCTACTAGGAAGGCATGAAACAAAAGAGTTATCAGTGTCTCTATTTATAAGGGTGATACTTTGTGTCTCATTTACTTTCTAATGCCTAGTCTCTACTTGCTGGAACTCAGTGGGAGAGAGATTGAGAGAAAATGTGATTGTGCCCCTTCAAACTCCAACACCTGTGACAAAGTAGAAGAGGAAAAGGAAGGCCCCACATATCATATTTCATAGATAGCAACACTGAAATATGAGAGACAGGGAAAATAGTAAGAGGGATTTAAGGCCTCACATATATGTTTTCCTTCTTGGGATTTCGTATCTATTGAAAGGTAAAGTGGCTTTGTTATACAAGACCATAAAAGCATAGAATTGCCTTGGTTAACAAAATGTGCATCACTTGGTATAATTCAGTGAGAAGAAAGGTAACTGCAATGATTGTGTTCTTCATTTCTTTATGGAAATGCAGTATTGTGTAATAAATAGTGCTACAGACTCTGGAATTAGACTTCCTTAGTTTGAATATTAGCTCAACCAGTTACTGGCTATGTGATCTTGGACATGTAATTCAAACATTCTAAATTTTAGTTTATTTCTCTATTAAAATGAAATAGTGATAGTATCTAATGTATAAGGCTAGGAATTATATGAAAGTTATATATAACTTTAACTCAATATATATCTATATTTATATAGATATATATTGAGATAACCCATATAAAATGCTTGACCTAGTTCCTGGAATATGCTATTTAATAAATGGTAGTTTAAATAAAAATAATATTGAACATTCATTCCTTCATTCTGTAAAATTTTCAGAGTAGAGGAGGAAATGAGAGTAAAGGAGAAATATGGAACATTATATTCAAGGAGGTAATAAGGTCTTAAATATACCTAATCCAAGCCTGCCTTATAAAATTTGAGGAATATAAGGAGGATCAGAGGGAAATGGATTTCCACAAGATTACTGGCCCAGCTACTGGCAAAGCCAGTTGGAGGACTACGATATACCAATTTATGTAGGGAACAGAGAATAAGAATTCATAAGGAAATTATTATGTTTAATATAGTTTTATTTCATTAGTGATCAACCCAAATGTCTGGTACATGATAAATGTTAAATAAATGACTGTAGAAATAAAAATGAAAGAAGAGTAGAAAATTTAGATTATGAGCAGAATATAAATAAGGCAAAACTTAGAGACAGTGCTCTTATCCCTGAAATAACTGGAGCCCCTTGTCTTTTGAGAAGCCTCACCAATACTTTTAAGTATTGCCACCTTAAGCTCTGGATGATGTAGGGAGAAGAGACTAGGGTCTAACGTGGACCTCCTTCAGCTGAAAAGGTCATTCCATCCCAGAGATCATAACTTAGGATGTTTTCAAGCTGGTTACTCAGGAGCAATGAACTACAGCAAAAGATATTTTGAGAAGTCAAGTGGTATTCATGGACAACAGAGAGTGGCAAAAACACGGCCGCAAGAAATTACTGTCATATTCCATTCTCCAAAACATGTCTTCAGAGGGCCTCATGGTTCATCAACAAACCAGTTTAGATCCTAAAGATAATGAAAGCTACATTCAAATATAATGTGTATTAGTTCAGAATATTTCAACCCTGAGAGAACCAAATAGGCACTTGGCCCCAAACATCTAAGGATTGAATTGGTACCAGAAAAATGCAGTAAGAGATTTATTGGGGGAAAAAAGTGAAATAAAACAGCATGTATAGAATAGCAAAGTAAGGACCTCTGAAAAATGTGCTCCTTTAAATAAGCAATGAGAACCCTAGTAAGAATGATCACAAACTTTATCAGCATTCTGGAAATTAACAACATAAGGAGTTTTATTTCAAGAAGCTGGCTATATAATGGTAAGAACAGAAAGCTTTGTGTTATTTTTACTTCCCCTATTCCTAGCCCGGTTCTTTCAGCTCCACAATAGCCTTGAAAACCAATAGCCTTGTAACCACAGTAGCTGTGAAAAGTAGCAGCCTAGCAGCCGTTGGCAGGGTTAGAGTTCCCTTGAAAGCCCCATCTCAAGTGAACTGTCACTGTTTCACCATTCTGACAACTCCCTGAAAAGCTGCATTCTCAGACTTTGCCTTTATTTGATCTAACTCAGGGCTTACTCTACATTAACAAACCTATCTCCGGAATATTATTTTTCATAAATAATCAGTAGTCATTGCTTAACATTGCAGCTGCCTGAAGTGGCAAAACCAGTTGTAAAACTAATAGCGACTAACAAAATATAAGGAAGAGAAATTGGAAAATGAGATGTCCTTAAGGTGTTCTGAAAAGCTCTGACATATTCTCAGGAATCTAGAAATCCACATGCCCAAGAAAGGCCTGAGGAAGCCATAATCCCACACCTCTGGCTGACTTTAAGGCTTTGCACAGAGTGAAGACTAAGGCAGAATTATAAATTTCCTGCCAGAAACTTAAAGATATGGCCCAACACACACACAGCCACACAGCCAAAACTGGGAGACTTACTAGTTCCAAGCATTTAAGGAAGTCTCTGTCTGATAATTACCTGACCATTAAGTCAACCAAGAAGAAACACCATTAAATCAACCAAGAAAATACCACACATGACAAAGAATACAAGGTTTATAGAATTAGACCAGGAAAATCACTAAGCAAACATACAGCAACAACAAAGACTAGCAACAAAAACAACCTTGAAGACCGAATTTGTTTTCCAGACTTGTCACATTATATCACTTAAAATTTTTAGTTGCAACAAAAACTAGGAAACATGCAAAGAAACAGAAAAATGTAGCCTGTACATGGGGGGAAAAGGAATCGATAGAAATTGTCTGTGAAAAAGCCCATACATTGGATTTATTAAAGATTTTCAATCAGTTATTTAAATGTATTCAAAGAACAAAAGGAAACCATGCTTAATGCATTAAAGGAAAGTATGAGAATCATGTGTAACCAAATAGAATATCATTAAAGAGATAGAAATTATTTTAAAAAGAATCAAATAGAATCTGGAAAAGAAAAATAATTGAACTAAAATCATTAATGGAGTTCAACAGCAAATTTGAGCTGGCAGAAGAAGGAATCAGTGAATTAAAGAAAAAAGTCAACAGATTATCCATTCTGAAGAATAAACAGAAATTAATGAGGAATAATGAACAGAGCTTCAGACTTGAGAAACCCCCATCAAGCATACCAACAAACAGAATAAGAATTCCAGAAGGAGAGGAGAGAGAGGTAGAAAGGATACTTTATGAAATCATGGCCAAAAACTTTCCCAATTTGATGAAAAACATTGATCTGCCATCCAAGAAGTTCAATTAACTCAAGTAATATAAATTCAAGAGATACACACCTTTTCTTTCTCCCTTCCTTCCTTTGTTGCCACTGCCACTCCTACAACTATGAAACAAAAAAGAATGGTCACAATAAAAGTGGTAAGTACTATTTAAAAACAGAAGACAGATACATACCTAGATACATCATAGTCAAACTGCTGAGATACAAAACAAAGAGAGAATCTTAGAAGTAGTAACAGTAAACAGACATCACAAACATGGGATCTTCAATAACATTAACAGCTGAATTATTTACAATAGCCAAAATATGGGGACAACCTAAATGTCCATCAATAGATGAACAGATAAAAAGCATGTGGTACATAATGGTATATTATTCAGCCATTACAAAAGAATGAAATCTTGCCATTTGAGATAACATGGATGGACCTTTAGGGTATTAGGCTAAGTGAAATAAGTCAGTCAGGGAAAGGCAAATACTGCATGGTTTCACTTATGTGTGGGATCTAAAAAAACAAAAAACAAAAAACAAATGAGCCAAAAAAAACTGAATGATTCATAAGCACAGAGAAGAGAGTAGTGGCTACCATAGGGAGGTGGGAGATGGTTGAAATAGATGAAGGGGAAATAAATATTAGTGAGAATGTTTTATATCTTGATCTGAGCAATAGTTACATGAATATATACACATGTCAAAATTCATCAAGTTATATAATAAGATTTGTACATTTTACTTTGTATGTACCTCAATTAAAAAAAAATTAACAGCTGACATCTCATCAGAAACCATTAAGGACAGAAAGCAGTAGAATGGCATATTTGGTGTGCTCTGTCAACAAAAAATTCAATATTGAGGAAAATTATCCTTCAAAATTAAAGGAGAAATTAACATATTTCCAAGTAAATAAAAACTGAACTTATCACTAGTACACCTGCCCCTACAAGAAATGTTAAAAGTAACACTTCAGGCTGAAATGAAGGGTGCTAAATGGTAATTTGAATCCACATAAAGACAATAGATGGTTATTAAACACAGCATAAGTGTATTTTTGTTTATAAGCCTTTGCTTCTGTTATCAAATTTAAAAGACAATAGCTAAAGCAATAATTATAAAACTGTTATGGGCTTAAAATATGTAAGTATATAATTTGTATGACAAAAGCACAAAGGAGGTTAGATATGTATTAGAGCAAATTTTTGTATTCTATTGAAATTAAGTTGGTAATAATTGGAACTATATTGCTTTAAGTGAAGATGTTGATTGCATTCCTCAGGGCAACTACTAATAAAATAACAGAGTAAAGAAAGCAATAGGAAATTAATTGGTACACTATAAAATATGTATTTAGCACAAAATAAGGCAGCATGGAGAAATGGAGGAACAAAAAAGATACAACATATAGAAAAATAACAAAATGTCAAATGTAAATCCTATCCTACCAGTAACTATATTAAAGCAATTGTATTATGTATTCTAAGGAAAGGGTAGAGATTAATGGAATGGAAAACAAAACACTACACAACTGTACTTTTTAGCTTCAAAGACACATTTAAAAAAGATACTCTTTAGATTCAAAGTCACAAATAGGGTGAAAGTAAAAGGATGGAAAATTATGTACCATGCAAATAGTAACAGAGATGGATCAGGTATATGAATCATATGCAAAATAGACTTTATAACAAAAGCTGTCATTAGAGTTTAAATAATATTTTATAACAAAGATGGAAGAAAGCATGATTATAAACATAAATGAACCTAACAATAAAACCCGAAAATATGTGAAACAAAAACTGACACAATTAAAGGGAGGAATAGATAATTAATCAATAGAATTTAGAGACTTCAATACCTCACTTTCAATAATAGTAGAACAAGGCAGAGGACTGACAGCAAATATAAGACTTGTGTAGTACTATGAATGAACTAGACCTAACAGACGTATAAAGTTCATTTCAACTAACAACAGCAAAACACATTATTTTTCTTAAGTTTACATGGAAAATCTAACACTCTTTCATGATAAAATCCAGTCTACAAATTAGGAGTAGAAGGGAGCTTCTTCAATTTGATAATGGTCATATATGAAACACTGGCACCTTATATAGTATAATAAGACTGAAGATTTATCTTCTAAGATCAGGAACAAGACACGATTGTTCACATCTATTCAATATTATACTGGAGGTCAGTAGTAGCCAAAGCAATTAGGCAAGAAAAAGAAAAAAAATGTATCCATATTGGAAATGAAGAAGTAAAACTATTTCTATATGCAGGTCTTTTATATAGAAATTCTTAATGAATCTATAAGAAAACTATTAGCAGTAATAAACAGGTTCAACAAAGCTGCATGATTCAAGATTAAGGTCTAAAAATTAACTGTACTTCTGAACATTGGTAATGAACAATCTGAAAATGAAATTAGAGAAACAATTTCATTTATGATAGCATTACAAGGCATCACAAAATGCCTAGGAATAAATTTTGCCAAAGCAGTAGAAGTCATGTACATTTAAAACTATAAAATTTTATTGAAAGAAATTAAATAAAACCTAAATAAATGGGAGGACATCTCATGTTCACAGATTAGAAGACTTGATTAATCCACAGATACAGTACAATCCCTATCAAAATCACAGATGTCTTTTCTGAAGATACTGGCAAGATGATCCTAAAATTCACATAGACATGACAGAGACCCAGAATATCCAAAACAATTTTGACAAAAAATAATAAATTAAAAGGATTCACATTTCCTGATTTCAAAATGTATTACAAATCTACAGTATTGCACTAATAATAGTTACATAGAACAACGGAATGGAATTGAGAATCCAATAATAAATTCAGGTATTGTATCATTCCAGTTATATAAATATGCAGAGTAGACAAATTCATAGATGTAGAAAGTAGATTAAGGGCTGGGGATGAAACAGGTGGGTGGGTAGTGACTGCTAATGGATATGGGGTTTCTTTTGAGTATGATGAAATATTCTAAAATTCAATAGTAATGATGGTTGTACAATTTCTGTAAATATATTAAATATCACTGGATTTTATATTTTAGAAGGTTGAATTTTATGGTATGTGAATTATATCTCAATACAGCTGTTATAAAATAAGTAGAAGAAATTATGTACTCTTTAGTCATGAGTTCTTTTAAAGATGATATCTATGCCATATACAATAGAATTAAATATTTCTCTAAATGTAATACAATAATTGCAGTAGACTTTTTTGAAAAAGGGTTTTATTTTCTTCTTCCAGATATCTCTGATTCAGTCAACAAATATCTCAGAGACTCTCATCTCTACTGCAATTTCTTTTTGTTACTTTCTTTTTTTATGAGGCTTTACTTAATACTTCCATAGCAAGTAAGGCAAAGAAATAACTTCTATTTGTTATTTTTTCACAAAATTTGCTTTTCTTCAAATTTTCCTCAAAGAACATTCTCTGAAATGACACATTTTTTTTTCAGCTGCTGATATAAGAGGAGGTTGAGGGCCATGATGGAAAAGGCATTTTATGATTCATCACATCAAAACACCACTTAATTTTCCTTTTTAAAAAGTAAAAGTTTGAGCCCCACCACCACCTCCAAATAAGAGACTTGTATATAACATGCCAGAGAGATCAGAGCAGAATTCCATTCTGGTCCTGAAGAGATCTGTTTTCAGTCTAGAAAGTACTTTCTGCTTTAATATTCATCCAGTAAATGGCAGGGCCTTGAAGAAAACAAAAACTAATTAAAAAAATTTTTTTTAATATTGTATAAAAGTATATATTTTTAATGGAGGCAACAACAGAAACCTGATGCCCAGCAAGCTGTGCTGTGGAAAGTAGGCCTTTAAAGGACCTATCAGTTCATCTTGTACATCCCCGGCCACTAATGGATTGTTCCCTGGAGTAAATTTCTAATTATTTTAACCAGGCTACTTTTAAGTGACTCAGGTGGGAGAGGGTTTTTACAACTTCCATTGGGGGAGAGTTTTCTGCGGTCTGATACACATCGCTGTTTCGAACTGGTTGGTTTGGTACGAAAATTTCCTTTTAAAATTTATTTGTTTTGTTATTTTCCACCAAGAACCTGCTATATTGGGAAGAATTAGGTTACCACATGCTGTTTCTTATTCTATTCATTTCGGTGTGGATCCCTGTTCTTCTAAAGTTTCAATCAGTCTTCTGGACATCACATCCACTGCACCAGTTCTATCCAGCCCCAGGATCCTCAGACGAAACCCTGGGTTGCGACTCACTGGTGACTTCAGGAATGATTTCACCCAGGCCCTGGGGCCATGCTTCTTACTGATTGGCTCAGTTGTCCCCCTCCTCCTCATCTAAGGGCAGATCTATTCAAGAAGCTTGCCACTTCATAGCCAGAAACTAAACCTTATCATTAATTATTCATTCTACTCTAAATAATGGTGTGTGATTAAGTTTTTGAATTTTTAAACACAATGTAAGTGTAAAGAATTACAAAAGACTTTGTAATAACACTTAATATAATATTTTTACTGAAGCATCTGTCATATATTGTTTACTGATTCTTCTTAAACCAAATATTGTGGGCAAGACTCTTTTACTTCTTTGAATCCCAGGATTTGTTATCTCATAGAGCCTAGCTTTGTGTCCAATATGTACCAGGCACTAAGCATGTCGTCTTTAAAAACAAAATTGAAAGAATAATTGTCTGGGCTTTTTCAAGATCACTATTGATAAGACTCAAGATATATATAAAAATATAGTTGAACTGTGTCACCTTAATAAAATACCCAGTATGTTGTTGTTTTCATAATTAATTAAGGTAATATATTTCTTAATTAAATTTGTATTTATACTACAGTCTCTCCAGTGAGTTGTCATAGTGTGATAAAAAATTCATGGACTTTAGATTCAAACAGTCTGGTTTGACTATCCACCACTGGTTAATCTGTGTAAAGTCTGATAGGTCATTTAATCTCTTTGAGCTCCTGTTTCCTTGTTTTCAGAATGAGCATAGCAATAATTATCTCTTGACCTTATTTTGAAGATTAAATGCATCACTTATTTGAAGATATTTAGTCTGGGGCCTAGCCTGGAGTTTCATCTCTGAATCAACCAGGATTCTCTAGCACAAGGAACAGAAAGGCCAACAAAATGTGGATTAAATGGGAAAGAATATTTACCTTGTATTATAAGAAGTCCACAACAGGCAATATGAGCTGTCATAACAAAATACCACAGACCAGGTGGCTAAAACAACAAACATTTGTTTCTCCCAGTTCTGGAGCTTGGGAACTCTAAAACCAAGGTGCCAGCAGAGTCAGTTTCTTGTGAGAATTCTCTTCCTGGCTTGCTGATGGCTAGCCTTCTCACCTACTCACTTGGCAGGAAAGAAAGAGATCTCTGGTGACTCTTCCTCTTATAAGGACATGAATTCCATTATGGGAGTGCCACCTTCATGACCTCATCTAAACCTAGTTACTTCTCAAAGGCCTCACCTCCAAATTCCATCACAATGGGAATTAGGTAGCACTTCAATGTGTGAATTTTGGAGGCAACACAAACATTCAATCCATGAGAGGCAGATTCAAGACTGTAAGTTAAATGGCTCAATAACACCCATCATTGGGCTTTGTACCTTTCTGCTCCACCATACTCCACATGGTCACAACTCTGTTTGGCAAAGATTGGTAGTCACGTTTGTTGCTTAAACATATAGTACATCCAACAAAAAAGAGTCTAATTTCTTCTTGTGCATCTATTTTTACTAGGGAGGTCCTTTTTTTTTTCTTTTCAGATCCTATTGGTCCATATTGTGTTATATTTCATGTTCCATGACAAAAAGTCCTGAAAAAGCAACTTCCTTTCCTTTCCAACCTCTATAAAAAGACCTGGCAGACAGGACAAAAGTGGGGAAAGCCTATCGAGAGGAAAGGCTAGAGATTTGTCAACCCCTTCTGAAATCATGGAACCTGATGCTGCCAGGCAGCTGCATCTAGGGAGGTCTCTCCCTGCACACTAGGTGAAATCTCAGCCTGGACAGGGGAGGGTTCTTGACTCGGAATGAGAAAGGATTCTTGAGCAGATCAGATGAGTGTAGTTAAGGAAGGAATTCATTAAGGCAAGAACAGCAGGGAATGGCAGCTGCCTTGCAGGGAGCAGAGAACAGGGAAGTGCAGAGGGAAAGAGAAGTTCTCAGCCTAGGGCAGATTCTCTTGCTAACTCTTAAAGCCAGGGTCACCGGGTATCATGTGTTTGCTTGGATCTGCATGGCATGGTGACTAGCCCCTACCACTGCAGGACTTGGGGGAGCTGTGGAGCATGGGGTGGAGTGAGATTATATTCTGAGAACTTCCTAAAGAAGGGAAATTTTCAGGCAGGGTGCTGCAGCTGCAGTTCCATCCAGGTCACGCAGGCAATGGGAACATGCAGGCCCAAATCTGAGCTCTCAGCAGCCCCTTCCTACTTATCATGAGTAAAGCAGAGACAGAGTGAAGACTTGGAAATAGAATGAAATAGCAAAGAGATAAAATGCAATAATTTGAGTAGTGAGAAAGTTTTATTTAAAAGTACGCACTTAAAGAAAGGAAAGTGTGGGCATCGTCATAGAAGAGGCATGCTGAAAGGCTGGGGATTCTTTTTTAAGGTTTTTAAGAATGGGGCAAAGGGCACAGGGGGTTTGTTGGGCATAGGCTTGTCTTGTGGTCTCATCATGTCTCTCTCTAGTGAAGGACACTAAGTTGAGATACTTATTCAAGAGAAAAGGAAATATATATCCATACAAAGACTTGTACAAAATATTCATGGTAGCTTTATTTGTAATTATCCCAAACTGAAAAACAACCCAAATGCCCAAAAACTAGTAAAAGAATAAGAAAATTGCAATATACATTGATACAATAAAATACTACTTAGCAATTAAAAGGGACTAATAAAAATGAACTATTAATCTGTGCAACAACATAGATGACTCTAAAAATAATTATGCTGAATGAATCTAGACCACAAACCTAATACATAATTCCATTTGTACAAACATCTAGAAAATGTAAATTAAGTGACAGTGGTAGAAAGCAGATCAGGAGTTGCTAGGGATAAGGATCGTGGAAGGACAACAGGGAAGAATCACCAAGGGACATAATGAAACTTTAGGTGACGAGTATATTCACTATCTTGATTACTGTGATGGATTCAAAGCTGTATACTTATGTCCATTCATATCAGTTGTGTACTTTAAATATGCATAGTATATTGTATGTCAATTATACAGCAAAAACTTTTTCTTAAAGATGGTAAAAGTTATAACCCTGTAGGTGCACTCTTCTGAAGCACAGAGATACAGCCAAATGATTAAGTTAAGTAGACCAGGAACAATTACCATGCAAATGCATTTGTAGGTCAATGACTAACCAAAGTCTAATGAATTATTTTAACCTACATGAGGAATTTCAAGTAAAATTGACTCTGGAGCTAGGATGTAGGTCTCAATTAGAATCTTAAGCAAAATAGGGCGTGCCTGGACTCACAATTCTCACCTGCTTAATTGAAGTGAGTCTTGCCTTTGCTGTGGAGCTGGGAGCTTGCTAGTGCTTTCCGTTGTCCCCATTTTACTTGATCCAGAGCTCTTGCTATATTGCGAATCCCTCTACCCCCTTGCAATTTGATGGCCATGTTCTACTTCTCAAGCACCTCTCTAGCTTATTATTTCTTTAATTGCACCCCTTACCCATGCTGCTCTCCTTGGTCACATTTACTTGATTAGTTTCCTAATTTTAGGCCAGGGCCATCATAGCCTGTGCATCATGGTTTTTTTAACCACCTGACCCTCATGATAAATGATGAATGTAAATACCTGTAACAGAAGGACTTGCTCCCATTCCAATTCCTAGATGAATTTGTAATCTTGTAGATAGTCCTGTAAGCTGGTATCTTGTTTTTGGAGGAAAAAATAAAATGCATAAGTGCATGCAAACAGAGAAGAAATATAAATTCCAGGGTAGCTAGGGTGGAAAATAAAGGAGAGAAAGAAATGTCAGGTTTCAATTGTAGAAAAATAGTGTGGGGAGCTGCCTATCTTGTGCTCAGAATTGCTAAAGCTCTTTCTGTTTAGGTTTACTGCTCCAGATGTGCTTTAGGTTACTGTCTTGCCAATGGGTTTCAGCTCCGGGCAAGTTTGCTATGGATTCAATGTGATCAAAGAAATTGACAGCAAAACGTTCTTTAGGGTGAAAGGGTTTATTACCTGGCTTGTTCTCCCTGCGGTAGGTCGAGCACTTAGCGTCTCTGCCTCCGCCCAGAGAACTGGGCCGAGCTCGCTATATAGCACAATAATAGCTTATTGCCTAAAGGTGTGAAAGTGGTAGCCTAGCAACAGGTCAGTTACATCATAAGGCGGTTTAAGTTCAGTGAAAATCCTGGCCATAGGAACCTCAACTTCCCCACACTCCACCCCTCCAGGATTCTCACTTTATAATCTACATGTTTTCAATCTTCCTCAGTGATCCCTGTCAGAAAAAGCTGGAGTACTGTAACCAGATTACACAATAGCAACAGAGGATAACAACAATTTAGAGATAATAAAAATTAAGATACAGCAAGATTTTGATACAGATAACAAAAGCTATAATAATCCTCAACCCAGAGGAAGTTCCCAATCCACAAAGACTTTAGGGGTGATAAGACACATGTTTTAATGCCACCAACATAGGCAAATCTTGTCCATCAGGTAGGATGCATGCAAGAGAGTGGTCCTGTGATAGGACTGTAGCAGGAAGGGGGTCCCTTACAGGTCTAGTATACCATACTTTTACTCTTTCCCCATGGGGGTTACTGAAGGGTCTATATATAGTGCTACTGGAGGTGCATGCACTGGCCATAATGATAAAACATAACTCCCCGGTAAGATGATCCTACCTTCTGGCCATTCAGGATATACTACTGTGACCTTTGGGGGCCACTCTGCTGTTACTCCAGGAATACACAGGAGGCCAGCTTCTAGGCCTTGTCCCCAAGGTGCTAGGAGAGCCAGCCATCATTGGTCCATGTGTTGAAAGGTCCAAGGCCACGTCCACTCAATGGAGTCTCCAGGGTTCAGTGCAGTTGGTGCTGGCAGCAAGATGTTATTCTGGTGGCCGAACCTCGGCTTCAGTGATTCTTCCTTGCTTTGTACTTGCACTTGTATAGGAGAGGCAGCCATATGTGTTAACATGTATATGGGGCTCAGGGCTCCCTTTCAGGGTCTCTTGTTCAAATGCTGTAGAACAGTCCATAAGTGGACTGACCATCGCTGCAGACTATTGGTATCTGACTTTAGTCCGGATTTTAACAAGCCACTGTGCCTCTCTATCATGCCTGCTGCAGTAGGATTGTATGGCACATGAAACTTCCATTGATTCCCAGCTGTCGCACCCATTCTTGCTGTGTATTTCCAGTAAAATGGGTGCCCTGATCACTCTCAATTACCTGTGGTCGGCCATAGGCAGCAAAGAGACGCTCCAGGACTCTTTTGGTCATCTGCTGGTCTGCACAATGGGTAGGAAAAGCAACCAGAAGTCCAGTAGCGGTGTCCACACAAGTCATCGCATACCTCTATCTGACACAGGTAGAGGCCCAATATAGTCTATCTGCCAACTGACGAGGCGTATAAGCCCCTTATCTATTGTCCCATGTTGCTGTGGAACTTGGTGTAAGTCCCTTTTGGAGCACACGACATGCGCCTGCTGGGCTCTTCTAACTTCTTCGAAGGTCAAAGGCAAGCCCCACTGACGGGCTACAGCCCACACTGTCTTTTGCCCCACACACAACAAACACTGAGGTAGCCATTGGGCTACATCAGAGGCAGGCTTTCCTTCTAACCAACGTATCTGGACCAATTTATCTGCTTCATCATTTCCTGGGGATGCCAGTGGCAAATGACCTGTTACATGGTACACCGTAATTATTTTAGCCTGACCACAGGCCCATAAGTCTTGCCACAATTCTTGCCCCCAAAGGGGCCAGTGACCAACCAGCCAGTTGGCATGGTACCAGGTTGGTAGCCACAGGGTCAAGCCCTGATAGACAGCCCAGCTGTCAGTGCAGACAACTATAGGGGAGGGCTCCTGGCTGATCACAAGCCACACAGCCCACAACTTGGCCCATTGGCTGCTCTTCCCCTCACCATCTTCCATTCATATTGTCTCAGTCTTAGGATGGAAAGCTATGGCTATCCATTTTGGGGGCTGCCCATGGCTGGAGCCATCTGTGTACCATGCATCTTCAGGTATAGGGGCTCTTCCCTCCCAATAGGGACTCACTGCTACTAATGGTTCAAAAGGAAGTTCTTCCTGTTTTTCACTAGAACATATCATAGGCCCCAACAAGTGTTGTAGTTCTTCACTCAAGGGGCTACTAGAGAGGGCACTACACTGCTGTAGGTAAACACCCCACTTGGCTAGTATGGGTGTTTGTGCCACACCACTCCTTGGCTTTTGGGCCCAGTCTTGTACCCACCCCAAGATGGGATAGGTGGTTAGTACCTTTATCGGGGCCATTCCAGTGATGGGTTGTGTAGCCAGCAAGGCTTTATACATGGCAACCAATTGTTTCTCTATCAGAGTGTATCATACCTCTGCCCCTTTCCAGAGTTGTGACCAGAACCCAACAGTTTGGTGAGTTTGTTCAAGCTGCTGCCAGAAACCCCAGCCATAACCATCTTCAGTGACATGAACATCCAGCTCACAGGGCCTTGATGGGTGTATCACACTCGAGGCCTGCACGGCCTTGACTGCCCGTTTTGCTGTAGTAAAGGCAGATGCATATGTCTCATCCCAGTCCCACCTGACGCCCTTTTGTACCAACCAGTATAAGGGCTTCAGAATTTGTGCCAAGTGCGGATAAACACTCTCTAGTAGCCTAGAAGACCCAGAAGCTCCTGTAGCAATGCTGCAGATGTGGAGGTAGGAAAGGCCTGGACTTTATCTATAACTGCTTCTGGTATCACTTTGGTCTTACCCAACCAGACGATCCCCAAGAATTTGACAGACAAACCAGGTCCCTGAACCTTGGTGCTGTTCACAGCCCATCCTTTCTCCTGTAAATGTTACAGCAGCCTAGGTGCTGCACCTTCTAGATCTGAAAGAGATTCGGACGTGAGCATGACATCATCAATATAACGGTACAGCCACACCGTTGGTGGTTTCTCCCATGTAGCCATGTCCTGGGCCACAAGTCCATGACAGATGGTGGGGCTGTGGACATATCTCTGTGGAAGGATGGTTAAAGTCCATTGCCATCTTTCCCACGTGAAGGCAAACTGTTCCTGACTTTCTTGCTCAATGTCAATGGAAAAGAAGGCATTAGCAAGATCTACCACATAATGATATGTTCGTAGTTCATGGCTGAGGGTATCCATCAAGCCTGAAATAGAGGGGACAGCAGCATGCATAGGGGGATATGACTTTATTCAGTTCTCTGTAATCCACAGTCATATGCCAGGAGCCATCTGGCTTTTTTACTGGCCACACTGGGGAATTGAATGGACTATGGGTGGGCTTTATAATACCCACCTTTTCCAGCTCCTGGAGAGTTTCTCCAATCTCTTTATGCCCTCTAGGCAGTTTGAATCGTTTGGTATTAGTCACCCACCGAGGCACAGGCAAAGCTATGGGCAGGTGCCTAGCTTGTCCCCTCAGAACTGCCTCCACCACACGTACTCGCAGTCTGAACTCACCTGCAGTGGTCTGCAACCATACCCTGCAGGATATCAATCCCCAAAATATACTCAGGCATAGGAGATATATACACAGTATACTCTTTTGGGGTTAGATGCCCTATTCCCAAAGGTATTTGGGCTTTTTTCACTCTGATAGCCTTCCTCCCGTATCCATCTATGATAGTTGGGGTCCCAGGGAACCATTCAGGGTTACCATGAATCAGTGAATATTCAACCCCAGTGTCCACCAGAGCCAGGACACACCACTGCATGTTCACTGGGGACCAATGGATAGCTATTTCAACATGTGGCCTCCGGTCCCCTCCTGGTCCCTCAGGGCAGATACCTTGACCTTCCTCTCAGTCAAACCATGTTCCCCAATCACCTTCCTGTGTGGGCTCAAGTAAAGTTGGCTCGCTTTCCAGCAGGAAGTCTTGCAAACACACAGGCAGGACTCGTGACTCTGTCTCTGACCTTTGCCTCTTTGGTCTTAATGGCTAAAACTGCTGCTCTGGTTTCAGCTGTTGCCATACCTCTAATAAGATCCTATTTGACTTCCCATCTAATTTCCTTCCATCTGTTCCTGCCCATATTAAATCAACCCACATCTGGGTCCTCATAACCTTTATGGGGCCCTGTATATTCTTCTTGTGAGTCACAGGTCTTATTTCTTTCTGAGTTCTCATTACTTCAGCCTCTCCTAAGTCTGCTACTGTACATGTCACCTTGCTTATGGGATGCCCTAAGTGAGGGGAAAGAATGGACACTAGAGAGCCAAACATGTATGTAGGAGCCTTTTGAAGTACAATATTTCTCCCCAGTAGTGAAAATCTCTTCACCTGGGCCATAATTCTCTGGACTATAGATGGCATTTCTCATGCCTAGCTCTCATAGCACCTGTTGGAGCTCAGCATACATCTGCCATCTAACAGGAGAGGATGGTAGATGACCCAGATTGGGCCACACAGCACGAAGTGCAGCCATAAACCAATTGAGGAAGGAGTGACTTCCTGGGGTCTGATGTGCATTTGGTAATCACTGCCTCAAGGCAGGCTGCACTGTCAGGGAAGACAGCTTTCCCATCTCTGATCCTGACAGAATAATTCCATCCACCCCTAAGTTCCATAGACGCAGGAGCCAAGCTGATACTCTGAGGGCTTCTGCCTAAACCGGGAGCCCAAATCCACCAGCTCAGCCTGAGTATAGGGGTGGACCATAGAGTACTCCATGACCTGGGGAGGGAGCTGCTCCTCTCCTTGGGGAACTTTCAGCTGCTGGGTCTTTATTTTCTTTACAACCACTGGGCGTGCTTTCAATACAGGAGGGGCCAGTACTTCTGGCACCATCCCTTCATCCTTCCCCACCTCCTCCATTTCTGGGGCTGATGGCACCTTTCTCTCCCCACCCCTAAGTGTCTCCTCTGCTACAACCTTTATCTTTTCTACTGTGCCTCGCAGCAATGCTACCTCAGTCTTCAGAAGGTCTCTTACCTTCAGCTCAATGCTTCACAGCTGACATTCTCGTGGTGCCTCTGCCTAGGCTTCCCTCAGGAGTTCGTCTTTTTCCTTGATGGCCTCTTTCTCCTTCAGAACACCTGGCAGTGCTGCCATCTCGTTCTGTAAAGAATTGTTTACCTCTCCAATGGCACCTTGCTGCTGGCGCTCTTGTGCCATTTCCTCTCACATCAATGCCATTTCTCTCTTCAGGGAATCCACAGAAGTTTGCAGCTTGCATTCTTGTGCAGTCTCTCGCATCAATGCCATTTCCTTTTTCAGGGAATCCACAGAAGTTTGCAGCTCCCGTTCACATGCTGCCATTTCTTGGATCTCTTCTGTAGATGTTTTTAATACTGTAAGGTGAGAAGCAACCAACCCACAGTCCCCGCTGCCTCATGGGCACTCTGTTTCTCAAAGGATTTACTTACTATACCGAGGGCCTCTCCTACTGCCTCAGGTGTCACCTCCACTTGCCTCCAGTCCTGGGGTGGGGCCCAGTCCTCTAGGAGGCAAGCCACCTCAGACAACATACCCTTTGGGGGACAATCCATTGTCTCCCTATTCATAGGGGCAGCCCGCTGAATCACCCCTCCCATAAGGGCAGCCTGTCTTTTTCCTTGGTCAAAGCTGAATCCTGCCAACTATGCCAATTGTCTTGCCAAGGGGTTTCAGCCCTGGGCAAGTTTGTTATGGATTCAGTGAGACCAAATAAATTGACAGCAAAATGTTCTTTGGGGTGAAAGTGTTTATTTCCCGGCTTGTTCTCCCAGAGGTAAGTTGAGCACTAGCGTCTCTGCCTCTGCCCAGAGCACTGGGCCAAGCTCTCTAAATAGCACAGTAATAGCTTATTGCCTAAAGCTTTGGAAGCAGTAGCCTAGCAATAGGCCAGTTACATCATCAGGTGGTTTAAGTTCAGTGAGAATCCTGGCCATAGGAACCCCAACTTCCCCACAGTTACCCATCTCCTTTCCAAACAATTCTTATGTTCCTTTTCCTCTCCTCACAATGAATTGTGATAAAAGAAAGAACATCAACATTCTGAGCAAAGATGAAGATTGAGATTATTTAGAAGCCAGAAATAGGTGGTAATCCTATCAGGTAGTATCCAACTCCAGCTCTGGGTATCTCTTGTTCTGAAAGCTGGGTGCCATTTTCTGCCATTCAAACTTCTTGGGTGAGGGAATGTGTTCCGTGATGTATTTGATTCTATTTAAAATGTAGTAGTCCTCACTTAATCCAGTCTTTTCAGAAGCTCACAGAGAAAATTATTTTCCTAGGTCATATGGTTAAAAGGAATAGTTGGAAAAACTGGGAGAAAGAAAAGCTTTTCTGGGGAATACACAGTCACACAGTGAGCTGGGCCCATGGCAGCAGGATGTATTAAAGCAGCTGAGGCCTGAAAAAGAGTAAAAAAGGAACATTTGAGAGATGCGGGAAGCAAGGGCAACAGAGAGGCTGTGGAAGATTGCTGACTGGTCAACCTGCTGCGTCTCTTGTTGAATGTGGTTTCTTAATCAGCCATCTCTAGTGGACTATGCAACCAGGGCAAACACTCAAAAATCAAACAGAAAATTCTTTCCTCTGGCTGACGAGGCACAAAACCAAAACGCTCTGTAAATCTGGACTCCCATATGTGGTTCTCAGCTCATATGAGTCCCTGAATGAATTACATGCAGCCAGCGAAATTAATGTTACACACATGGGGTCCCAACTTGAAAGGAAGAATTGCATCTAAGAAGACTCCACCAAGCATTAAGGAGCTCTGGAAAGCAAACAGAGTCCACATTGATATGGTATGCTGGCTATGGTGGACCTCCAGCGACACTATGATCAAGCACAGGAGAAATATATAGTAAGTGCACAAGGACACAAATTGAAAGAAGAGCAAAAGAGCAATAAGGGGATGTCTTAATATTCAGCCTCCACTAGGTTGGTGGACCTGGATGGGTGTTAACTCTCACTTTCCTGCCGATCGGAAATGCTTCCTTGTTCTGACTGAATTTAGTGCTCCTTACACCCGTTAAAGCCTGTAGCCAAGTGATTTAGGATGACCCCTTTTCCTCTTGGCCTCATACTAATTGACTTAAGAGTGAGTTACAGTCCCAAGAGAATAGCAGCCACATGCTGGGTATATTTTTCATGTCAATTTCTGCAGGAGCTTTTACACAAGGAAATTGTTGTAACAATTATTCTCTTTTTCTTGGGCCCTAAGATAGATATTGATTTTTAGCCCATTAGATAGAGAAGGATAGATGGGGGTATGTAAATGAAAAACTGAATGACAGTCACCCGAGTCATTCTGTAAGCAGATACCCACATACCTGGGGAGTTGTGATTTTTTGACCCCCTTTTGAAGTGTCCTGTGGATTTGGAAAGCTGGGAAACAAGGCAGCTATTTGATTTTTATGCTTATGATCCCAGGGCCCGTGGGTAGAATTGTGATTAGTAAACTCAGAGGTAAGGAGTATCAACAAGTGATTTCAGAGATGGTTTCTTTTTGTCAGTAATAGTGGCTTTCTGTATTGGTGATGTAAATCTAAAATTTAAGATAATTTAGAATGTCAAGGATATAGGGTTGGCATGGTGTACAACTCAAGGGGCACAATTTACTAGTAGGATCGTCAGGAGAGACCATAAATGTTCAGTTGAGAAACATGTCCTGCACTGTAGTATGAAACAGCATAACGTGACAGACATTTGTAAGATGTAGTACAATGATATGTTAAAAATAGCAATTAAATTTTCTAAAGCTTGAAAATAATTTACTTAAAAACAAAGTTGATTAAAGATTATCTCTAAAGTAACACAATTACATTAGGCTTTGTTTTCTTAGGTGGAAATGAAAAAATGGAATACATTATACAAGATAGAGGCATATAATGTAAGTTTTGGTGAGAGGAAATTTTTAAAAAGCCCTAAGTTACTATACTAATGCAAGCAACTTAAAAAATACAGGCCAGAGAAGTCCAGACCCTAATTGATAGGAACAGACATTGTGGTAGGGAGGAAAAGTCAGAACATGCTTCCCATTTTACCTAGGGTATGTGTCCTAAAATAGCAAAAGGGCCAGGTCTTAGAAGTCAATTGGGAAACAACTTTTGGAAAAAAAACTACAATTTTCCCAGCATCCAAAGAAGTACAAATTAAAATAAGTGAAATGCTGTCTTGCCTGAGGGTTTCAGCCTCAGGCAAGTTCACTATGGATTCAGTGAGACTTGAGAAATGACAACAGAACATTGTTGGTATAAAAGGGTTTATACCTGGCTTTATTCTCACAGCAGTAGGCCAAGCACTGGAATCATGTCTGCATCCAACAGTCTGCAGGTCTGTAATCCGCCTCCACCTCTGCCTCTTCCCAGAGCACTGAGTGGAGCTCTTTATATAGTGAACTCAGTCAATAGTAGTTCATTGCCTACAGGTGTGGAAGCAGTAGCCTAGCAGTAGGCCAATTACATCATCACGTAGTTTAGGGTCAGGTGAGGATCCTGGACAGAGGAACCCTGGATACAGGAGCTTCCATTTTCCCCACAAATGCTAATCTTTTTTATTAGATTTGCAATGATTTTTAATGTTATACCCACTGTTCATTCATTCATCCAGTGAGATAGGACTAGGTAGCTCACTTTCAGAAATGAGGTATTTTTCTAAGGTCACAAAGTTAGTAATTGCCAGAATGAAGCCAAGAATCAAGACCTTATGGTTCCCAACCCATGTGACTTCTTTTTGTCTAGCACAGTCTTCTTCCCACTCCAGACAGGGCAAACCTCTGGCAGATCACAACCTTAACCTCCTCCAAGGTCCATGGAAGGTATTTCTTGCCAATCAGGATCCTCTTCAGGGTAAAGCCCATATCAGCCTCAAGTCTCTTTTCAGAACAGCCCTGAAGCAGCTGCTGGCATCTGACTGGAATTGACATAGGTAATGAAAACTGGTTATCCTTTTTGTCTTAGGCTAAGATGCCTACATAAAGCCAGGTTAACTTTTTTGCCCTTTTCACTTTGGATAACAGAACTAGATTGGTCAGCATCATTTGTGCTGATTTTACTTTGCACCATTCTAACCAGCCTGGAATTTTACTGGAATCTATGATGCAATGGGGAAATGTTTAGCTCTTAAACAGTATTACACATATCCTGGAGGGAAACTTGGAAAAGGGCAGGGGAGGGAGGAGTCAACACCTTCTAAAATTATTTCCCTTTAAGGGGAATAAAATTTCCTTTTAAAGAATCAAATTGTAAACCCAAGATTTTATTTTCAATCTTCTTTTAAATATAGTGTGAAGTAATAATGGCCCATGGATTGCATTTCTCTGTCTGAACAGTGCCTCTGTTAGTATTTTCACTGACAAATAAGTCCTACTGAAAAATGAGTTTTATTTAAAAATAAGCTAAATAGCTGATGAGATCTTCTGAAGACAGGCAATAAAATGCGGTAGAAAGGGAATAGGGAATGGAGAGAGAAGAACCAGGTTTTATATTGGGAACTGAGTCAGCTTTGCTCATCAGAATAATGGGAAAGTCAGTGAAGATCAATGTGAAAGCATTTATATACTATATATAAGCAGTTATCATAGTTATTATTACTATTATTTACCACACTCTATCAAAATTATAGCAGGTGGCAATGGTTCTCCTACTAATACCAGAAGATAGGCTGGGCTGTCATTTTTCCCATTATTAAGATGAAGAAACAGGCTTAGAAGTGCAGTCACACTGTTAGCCTTTGGGAGAGTTGCAGTTAGAATCCAGGTGCTCTGAGTGCAAAGTCATGGCTCTCTCCTCTGTCTCTTCGTATTTTAACATCCCTAATCATAAGAACCACCTGAAGCTCTTTTTGAACTATAGATTCCTGGACCCCCATGCCAAAGCTTCTGAATAGGCATTTCCTAGACTGTAATTTGTGTATCTGGTTGTATATCTAGTTTTTGAAATTGTGATTAGCTAAGTTTAGGAACCAGAGCTGGAGTATGTCTACTGGAGACCTAGTTACCACTGGAAGAGATGCTCATGCTCTTTCCATTCACCGCAATACAGAGAGACCAGATGGAAGAGGATGGCTGGGACTTGGGAGGACCACCACACTGTATATAAAGGTCTTAGGTCTTACTTCATTCTTGCTCCTAACAGTCCAAAATACCATACACAATGCCTTAACCCTTCCTGGGTCTCTGTTTCTTCATCTGTAAATTGGGTAAGTGAAACAAGATAGTTTCTAAAGACTCTTCCCAGTCTTGGACCCAGTATTGTCTGAAAGTAATTTAGGGACCAGTTGCTGATTTTATTGAGTATGTTCTAATTAAGCAAGATATATATTATGTTGGGACACATAATAAAGTACATAATAATGTACATTATGAGGAATGCCCCAAATGACATCCTTCTTCAAACCCGTTCCCATTTATCATGCTCCAATTGGAACGATTTTCCGTTCCACATACTAAGCTCTTCCTTGCTCCACGAATCTCACCCAATATGACCTCTTTCCCAAAATAGTGTCCCCCAAATCCTGCAGCCTGGCTCCTTCTCATCATTCAACTCTCATCTTTACAGTTACCTAATCACTAAAACTTGCCCTGATCACAAGTAACCCTCTTTCAGTGGATCTCTGTATCAGTACCCTGTTTCGTTTTTAAATAATTTACCTCTTCAGGAAATCACATTTACTGATTTTTATGTGTTTCTGTTTTTGCCAGACCTATTGACAGACTCCAAGGGGATAAGCACCTTGCCTTTTTCTCCAGCGTATCCTTACCATCTAGCAGAGCATGGCACATGGTAGGTATTCATTACATCTTTTCTAACGCAGTGATAGATAGGTATAATCTTCAAATTCACCTTCGTTATGTTAATCAGCACATTATTCATTCTGATTGGCCTTTCTCATGTCACTGGTTCTTATCTGTTGGTCCTTGGCTGCCCACTGATTTTTGAACTAGAAGGTCTGAGTAATACGCATGGGTTTCCTTTGTTAGTGTATAGCTACATCTGGACTCCTCTGGAGAATTTTCTACACTCAGGCAGTAGACAAGAAAGAGAGCCCATGGAGGATTGCTCAGAGCACTTTAGGGCCAGGCTGGAAAGCGGCAAACATCACTTCTACCCACAATCTCTTGATAAGAAACTAGTCAATGACCCAACTTTACCTACAAAGGAGATCAGCAAAACAGCCAATGTGCCAGAAACTAGCAATATGGGCCAGGCCAACTACACACTTCTTTGGCAGTCCCAGAGCACTCTGTTCTAAGCAGCAGCACCTCCTTTTACTGTATTCACCAAACTTCTCCCAATTTTTCTTCTTGCAGAACATTTTTGAAATACATTGTGCCATTTTGCCTTGCTGTAATGGGTTTATTCCTTTTTGGACTTTCGTATTTGAATCTCAGTGGGATACCCGTAAGAGGGAGAGGAGAAAATGTTTTGCCTACTCCATTATCTTGAACTGGAGAAAGATATCTATTTTTAAAGTCTTTCAGCTCTACCCAACACTGAGAATTCTTCAATGGTTATATCTCACCCTTAATCCTCTGCCTCTAGATTTTGACTTTCTTTGTATCTGTAGCACTTTTTTTTACATGCATTTCTTAATCATTCCTCCTCTCCATCTTTTTCTCTTTGTTTCCCTTTTCATCTACACTACCTCCAAATTCTTCTTAGTTTATTAGTGAGGACAGTTTTCTCTCCTAGACTTAGAACTCTGCTTTCTAGATCATTGTCCTGGGGTTTATCTTCCTACAATCAAAATGATACACAGAACTTCTTTCCTAGAGAAACTCTGCAACTCCATACACAAGTAAGGAAAAAGGGTATGTGAAGGCCCTGGAACTAGATCCCAGAGAGCTGTGTGTGTGTGTATACCAAAAAGAGGGCAAGAGGTGGAGAGAAGGGAGAGTGGTCTTAGCTCCTGAACATCTGCTCTCTAGTTCTAGTTAAAAGGGAACCAAAACAAATATACCAAAATGCAATATTTGGAAATTAGATTATGAAAGAAAAATAATGTATTATGGCAAATGATGCGCTAGACATTACCTTCTTTTCTCACTTTATCCTTTAGTTTTGTGAGATATACATAATTAAACTTTCTATATTTAAGAAAATTAAGTCTCAAATAATTAATTTTCCAAGCCATGCAGAGAGTTAATTCCAGGTTTCCTGTTTCAATGCCTGTAGATGCCTTTTTCAACACACTTCAGCATCTTGTGTAGAGTCTGAAGTTGGACTTTCCATACTTGAGTTGAAATGTGGTAAGAATACTGCAGATCTACAATCACAGAAGCCTGGGTACAAGGCCTACTAACTTATTGAGTGACTTTGGCTAAGCAGCTTAAGCTCTTTAAACTTTAGTTTCTTCACCTATAAAATGGTGAGAGTAGTAATCACTTCATAGGCCTGGGACAGGGATTAAATAAAATGCAGCATGATGAACATAATGCCAATATCAAATAGGTACTCAGTAAATGTTAGCTACTATTCTTACTATCATTTCCATCCAAGTATGAATTTTTTGGCTCAAGGAACAGAAACATCTTAGTCAAAGTCATAATATAGCTGACTAAAGGACTAACCTGGGCTATGCAGCAGTATCTGTAAACTCTAGACAAATTCCCATTTCTCTTCCATGCCACTTTCTGCTATACAAGGCCTTCAGCTGGCATCTTAACAAATAAAAGAGAGTTACCTGGCATGGTTATAAATACTGAGTTACAAGGAATTTTGGGAAACCATTTTTTTCCAGGGACTCATCCTTAGAAGTACTTAACAGAGTAGTTCTTCTCCTCTGTCCAGAAGAATTTAAATGTCAACATTTTTAGAAACATAAAGACATGGTAAATGAACTTATGAGTATATCTGTAGATCTAAGAACATGAGCCAGACTCACAACTGACATGAAGTGATTTAAAATTGTAATGGATAGGCTTGTTTGCTGAGCATCAAGGCCTATAACTAACTAAAGCATTTTATCTCGATCAAAATACTTTTTCACAGAGTTAGAAGACTGGAAGCACCAACCACCTTACCCTCTGCCTCTTTTCCTAACTCAATATACAAACACACAAGCGTGTGTATGTGCACAGGCTCTGCCCACCCACTTCCACCCCAACTTGTCCTCAGTCAACCCAGACGTGCTTTTGGAAGAAAGAATGAAATCCCTTTTTGAAAGTTTTTACCCCTTTACACTGAGTATCTTTCTCCATCTGGTTTCCAGAATTCTTGTCTGAAAATTCTGGGGCTCAGCCTAAGCATTAAGAAAAAAATCTTGTCCTACTTCAGTATCGAGAAACTTCTAAAGTAAAATTAAGAGTATTAATTAGAACAATTTAATCATTCTCAACTTATCAAGTTAACAGTGTGGAAATATGAGTACTGGGATGGGAATCATATACTTGGGATTTTGGACATTCTCTAAGTAGCCACTCAAGCAATTCACATCTTCTCTAGGCTTCAACTTCCTCATATATTAAAAGAGTACATTATTAATAATCCCTATCCTATGGAGTTTTTTAAATTGAAATTTAACATTATGTTCATTTCAGGTGTATAACATAATGATTCAATATTTGTATATATTGTGAAGTGATCTCCACAAGTCTGCTTAACAAACATCACCACATTATACATAAAGATTTTCTTGTGATAAGAACTTTTAAGATCTACTTTCTTAGCAGTTTTCACATATAAAATACAGTATTACTAATTATACTCATCATGCTGTACATTACATCCCCATGACTTAATTTATTTTATAAATGAAAGTTTGTCCTGTTTGATCACTTTCACCCATTTCTCCCCTGACATCAATGTATTCTCTTTACCTTTGAGCTCTCTTTTTTTTTTTTTAAGATTCCATGTATAAGCGAGATCATGCAGTACTTGTCTTTCTCTGATGGACATTTTACATAGCCTAATGCCTTCAAGATCCATCTGTGAGGGTGCAAATGGCAAGATTTCCTTATGGCTGAATAATATTCTGAATTATATACGTATTATATATGTATATAATTATACATTATATGTATTGCATTTGTGTATACTATTATGTATAATTTATGCATATATATAAATTTTTTATCCATCCATCTATCAATGAACACAGGTTGGTTCCATGTCTTGTTTACTGTAAATAATGCTGCAGTGCACATGGGGGTGCATATATCTTTGGGTTAGTGTTTTCATTTCCCTGAGATAAATATCCAGAAGTGGAATTTTTGATATGTCTATCCTATAGAGTTAATTCATTTATTCTACACAAATTTTCTTTCCCGACCTCTATATTCCAGTAACTCTGCTGAAGAAGTGCTGTGATAGAGGTATGTCCAGACTACATATAGAATCAAAGACATCTGAAGGGATACTTATGGTATCAGTGCAGAGAGGGTTAGATGAGAGGTGGAGGTAGGCAAGGTTGAGGGGTGGGAGATGTGTCCTACCAGTATCTGGGCTCCCAAAAGAGCTCAAGTTGCTCCTGTCCAGACCTACTTAGCCCTACCAAGGATGGCCCATCTATGTCCAGGGCCCAACACTAGACTCTAGACTCCAGAGGCTTACAGTGCTCTGGACCACTGAGCATAGGTGGAGAAGGGTGTCCCTATGGGACAGACAGATTGGGAGGTCAACATGTTGCTAGACAATGGGCACAGCTGTAAGTGGGCTATCTCATCAGGCTGCAATGAGAGGAAGAATCAATTATCTTCTAAGTTGCGCACAGTACTTTCTCAAGCAGAAAAGACTATCCTAGAAAGCCCTCACATGACTCTCTGGGGTTCCCCAGCACCCACAGCCATAGGATAGTTGCTCTCGAAGACAGCATGCTCCTTCTGCAGACTCCACTTCTGCCCACACGTCTCTCCCTGATTGTGGAACCTCCAGACAGTCAAGGGAAATGGACCACATTTCTTGATCTTACACCACAGCCATAAGTGTTGAAATTGAACAAGTAAGAGTTTAGCATTTTTGTCCTTTTGTTCTAACCTAAGAACTTTGCTTGGGATGAAGAGTACTACAAGGACAAAGGGTGGGAGATGGGGGGTGAGGAGACTGGATACCATGACCAATTCCAAATGTGATATTTCTGGAAGCCAGAATTTGGCAAAGTCATAGTACACCATCTTCTTTATCAGTACATTATGCCTCTAGTGTCCCAGTTTTAAAATGGAACGGGGCATATTTCACAGTCTCTGCTATGTAGCAAATGCAGAGAAGTGGAATGATTCATTCAAATTTGCACAGCAGAGCCAATGCTAAGTATCACTTACAAGTTCAGGCTTCTTCTCAGATAAGTTGCTTTCTACTGTTTTCTTCATACTACTATTTTGTTGCTACCATTGCTTTGTTTGTTGCACAGTCCTTAAGTAAGTCTGTTTTCTTATTCCAGCCCCACCCTTTGCTAGCTTGAGCAAGTCACGTTACTTCTTGAGCCTCAGATTCTCATTTGCTAGAGATTCTCATCTGGGGCTACTAATAACGCATATCATTTTAAATTATTGTGAGGATCATATTAATACATTTAAAGATTTTAGTACATAAAACTGCTCAATAATTAAAAAAAACATTTTAGATATAGTATTTTTCAAAAGGCCTCTCTTGCTCTTGGTTTCTCCTTCATTCATAATTATGATTATTATGCAGTAAGTGCTAAACACTGCAGGATAGACTCATTTTTAAAACAAGATTACATAAAATAGACATTATTCTCCACATTTTATGAATAAAAAGGTAAATACTTATAATTTATCACTTTCTAATTATTTTACTACATTTTATTATTATCTATGTGCTTATGGTTATTTATGTCTATTATAAGTGTATGGTAGAAACACTCTCTGATGGTGTACATCAAGTGTCTCTTCCTAATTCTATGTTCAGTGACCTTGATAGCTTGAAATCATCCATGGTGGGAGTATTTATACCACGGAAATGGCGATTGCTATAAATCAAGGCTTGATTTGTTGTGTTGCTGATTTTTCTAGACTTGAATTGATAGGTTAATAAGGCAGTTTAAACTCAAAAATGGGCCATTTCTATTACATTGTAAATAACACAAGTCAAGGAAACATTTTTCAGTATTCAAACACTATTAGCAAAGATTTAGTTCATGCCATCAACAAGCATAAAGTTTCAACATGTCTTGGTTGTTTCACTTTTGTTCTCCTTGTTAAAATACCAACCAACATTCGTGTCACCACCATGCTTTCTTCAGTGAGGTGAGTGACTACTTTGCTGAACCAGATAGAAACTGAGCGTATAATTGCAGTCTGATTTTATCGAATCATGCTTTAACTGCAAAAATAGTTGCTTGTCTATACAAGTTTAGTGAAATAAACTATTCTGTGAGAATCAATTTGCTATATGGAATTTATAACAATTACTATGTTTTATTGTGTGTAAATTACATGCTACACATTCTGTACATTAGTAAAATGTATAATAAACTTACATACATATACAGCTTGCACACATTTTTTTCCCAGAGAGCTGCTTTTTAAATACTTACAAGCACCACTGCCCCAAGACACATTTACCTTCCAGTCATCACCTCTCAGGCTTTGAGCAGATCATCAATAAATTCTAGGTCCAGACACCAGCCAATTCATATCCCAAACCCTATAGTACTTCTCAGGATGCATTTTCCCAAGATGATCTTGTGTGAGCCACCAATACCTGGCTCTTTTGATCTGCCCTAGGGTAAAGGGGGAATATTCCCCCCTTCACAGAAACAAAACTCTTTCTCGGGACCTCATTTTACCATAAGGAAAGGATTAAAAGAACTTGAAATTTAGTAACTTTCCTACAAGCTCAGTGCTCAAGAAGATTGGGATCACCCCTTTCAGAACTTTTGTCTTTGTGGAGTGAGTATCTGAACAGGCCGGTCTCAGGCGCCCTGTCTCTGTGCTTTATAATTTTCATTCATCGTCTTTAAAGCTGAGCTGGCCGGGTTTCCCTTATCTGGGCCGTGGATGGCCCCTGCTGGACACCAGAGCTCACTGCAGCTGAGGGGATTGGAGCGATGCGACAGTCGTAGATGGTGTGTGTGAGAGAGAGAAGGCTCTTGCTTGCTGCCTACATGCATCGCAACAGGAAACCACTCAGAAGATTCAAGTTCTTGCCCTAATTTGACAAGCCTGTCCTCATTTACTGATTTCATCTCTCATATTAACAATAACCACTATTTATCAAGTGTCCATCCCATGTGAACCTCTCAATAAATATTTATATTTAAAAAAACACATATGCCTAATCCTTGTCAACCATATTACATGTTATCTCTTAATCCTCAAAACAACCAAACAAGTTAGGAATGACTATCTCGGTTTTTTGTTCGTTTTCGAATGAAGAAACTTGGGCCTAGAGGTTAGAGAACTTGATTCAAGTCAAAATAGCTTGGATGTAGCAGCGTCAGCAATTCTCAGGGACTAAGATCCCTGTCTACTTGACTCACTCCACTGTTACACCCCGCCACCCCATCTCCAAGATTGTTCCCCAGTCTTCCACTTACAAGCAAGTGTCCTGCTCCCATTTGCCTTCAAACTCCCCCACCCCAGCATTCACCCAGGATCAATCCCGTCCTGCATTCTGCTTGCTGTGTACCTTGGTCAAATCCTTTCTGCTTTCAGGGCTCGAGTTTCTTCATAAAATAAATTAAGGGAATGAATTAGCTGACTCTTAATTTTCCTTCCAATTCTAAAATGCTGATGCTTTCTGAAGTCAACTGCAGAATAGACCTGCTGAAGTCCAAATTGCTAGGGATTTCCTCTCTGGCCAGGGAAACAAAACTCAATCATGTACTTGTAAGTTTGTATCAAGAGGATGGAATTCATCCCCAAGTCTGGGCTGCTCCATGGCAATGTATTTTTCATATCAGAAGTTATTGATCAATTACACAAGAGGTTATCAGCAGGAGGACAAAAACTGTCTCTTCTTCCCTTCTCTCCAGTGAGCCAAAGCAGAGTTGGCAATTCAGACAGCCAGTTGGGAGTTTTCATCATACGACAAGCCCAAAGGCATTTCTGAAGCTGCCAGTATAGAGGCCTGTCGAATCTACTAAGGAACCAGATGCAGCAGATAAAATATCTTCCACAGCTTGGCATCTGGGGCCTGTGCTTGCCAGCTGAGAGAATGGGCTGCGTGACACGGTGCTGGGGGTGGGGATGGTAAAGGGATAGAGGCAGAACAAATCACAAACTTTGTCATTGAAGTAGGAAAAAAAAAGCAGCTCCAGAGAACATTTCACTGTTCTGGAAAGACTTAAGTGAAGGTGCATTATTATATTAAAGACGAGAGTGTAAGTAGGTCAATTATATGATGTGACCTTGGACGCTATTGTTTTATTGAAAATAAAAATTGCTGTTTAAAACTTCTTTCTGTAATTGACTCAGTACAATTGCATTCATTAAGCAATCTGTATCTTTATTTATATGCGTGTTGGATATTCTAGTTCTGCCCTCAAAAGAAAATACAAAGTTAATGCATTATTTTTCCTTGTGAACAGTAACTAACTATATGTGTTCAGCCATATGTTCTGATTTTGTTTTTCAAAAATAAGTTTCCAATTTCAACTCTTCAAATGGTATTCATTCAATTCCATTCATTTCCTTTCAGTACACTTCATCATGTATTTACTGAATACATGTATTGATTGCTGTGATGACTACAAAGTTGAAGAGACAAAGTATTTGTCTGCAAGGAGCTTACACCTTAGAGGACTTAAGGAGGTAGTACTTTCAGGATCAGTGTAGGAAGTAGGTGTGGAGAAATGCATGAGTAAAACAGTGGCCAAATTAAGGATACTTTGTGTGGCATTGTGTCTGTGGCTGAAGCTCATACTCTTCAATACAAAAGATGTATGTGTGTGTGTGCATGTGTGCACCATATATATTGTTTCCTTCTTTGCTTTGATTAAAAATTAAAAAGAATATATACTAAAAGGAAGTTTTGTAACTATGTCAACAGTGTTCTTCAAAATAACTTTGATGCATTTTTTGTTAATATATTTTATGAATATATCAAAATGACAAAAGTGCCAGAAGAAATTTCCCCATAGCACCATGCCATTTTCAAATCAGTGTTTTAGTTTCTCCATGCCACTTTCTAGAACTTGCTTCTATGTATTTCCACAATATCATAGATATAATAAACATTCTAGTGTTTCCATTGATCTAATGCCAAGCATTCCTAGGCAGCTCTTGCCATCTCTTTCTTTTCTTTGTCCTTATCCCTCCCCTTTTTACACCACCTCCTCCAACCTCCCAAAATCAAAGATCATCTGGAATATACATCTTGCTGTGCCTTTCCCCATACTCAAGCAAGGAGTCTTAAGCAAGGAGTAGTTTTTATCTTTTTTTTTTCTAAAATAAAGGTCATACCACATACTCTTCCCTTCATGTTGTATATCCCAATAAAATCTTTATAAATTATTCCACTGTTGATGAATATTATTTTCAACCACTGTGTTTTAAGCTACAATGAAATGCTGGAAAGACTATTCCATACATCTAGCCTCATAAACTTTTATTCTATGGAATAGATTTTTCAAGAGTAGGATACTGATCAAAGAGTATGTATATATTTTACTGTAATAGCTATTGTTAAATTGCATTTCAAATTTCTCTCATAATATATCAGAGTGATTTTTGCTCTGCCTCCCCACCAGCACTAGTTATTATGGCTTTTTAAATTTTGCCAGTTTAATGGGTGAGAACCAGCAGTCCATTATTTATTTAATTTACACGTGCTAACTACTACTAAAGTTGATTTTTCACATTATTTGGCCTTTTGAATTTGTTGTTCTGTGGATCTGTTATTCATATATAGCAATTTAAACAAAAACAGAGTTTTTTCACTAAGTTCATTATATTGGTCTCACCCATTTTTCTTATAGGTGAATAAATTGCTAGGGTCCAGGACAGTCATGACATGTATAGCACAGGATTATAGGATGCTATACAGAACAACCCAATTGAAGGTATATTTCTTTTTCCAATTCTTTTGCTCCTTTAACATCTTAACAAAAGGAGATTCCTCAAAATTTTAAAAACCTTTGAAAAAATGTATTTTCATACTATTTACATAACATATGAGTAAGGCTCCAATATCATACACAATTGCTGTGTTAGAAATAGAGGAAGGCATCGTGTCACTCACTGCCTCTTGGATGGTTCAGGCTAATAGACATGTTTTCATTTTCCAACCGTCTTTGTTACTTGTTCTTCAGATACATAACTATTAGGTATCTGAGAGGTCAGAAAACTACTGAACATGAACTTCAGAACCTTCTATTTTGATCTAATTTATTATTTTCAAAACACACTGCATTTTAAATCTCTTTACAAGTTTATTTTATCTACAGCCAAGCTACCTTTATTATCATTTTCCTAAGTGATCAAATATTAACCACATGAACTATTAATGTGAACACAGATCTAAAAATCAAACATCAAACTATGTAGGATGTATATTTAAATTCAGTCAATTCCCTAGTGCTTTGTAATCAATCTAATTCTTTTAAAGGAAAGTAGCAACGCTTAAAAAATTATGAGAGTCAGAGTAGCCATCAATGCCACAGACCCAGCAAAGCCCAAGTTGAAAGGGAACTTTGTAATTATGTTAGTCACTCATTCAATCGGTTCATTAGAAAATACTTAATAATTTATATGGCTGATACTATTCTAGGCAAATACTCAGTATTTAAAAATGTGAGGGAATGGAAGTAAGTCTTCTAATTATAAAAATCTTTCATTATATCTAGGAAACAGGCACATAAACAAAAATTGTAATAGAATATGATGATTGCTATTAAGGGTGCCAGATATAAAAGGTTTGAAAAGCAAAACGAGAAATTATTTTTGCCTAGAGAGGACAGAAAAAATTTCAAAAGAAGGTAACAATTTCTCTGAATCAAAGGATAAGAAAGAAAGAGATCAATCTGCCAGGAGGTTGGGAAAGGGAGTGTAGAAGAGAGAGTTTTTTTCTAGACAGTGGGAATAAGAGCAGAGGTAAGGTGGTATGAATGTGTACAGTGGTCATGAGCGGCAAGAAGTGCCACCTGATTTCAGGATGGGGCTTCTAGTGCCAAACCCAGAGAGTCTTTTAAAGGTGGATGAATAAAGTCCACTAGAGCCTCACCTGGGCCTTCAACAGAAGTGGTATTGCCCACAACCAGTGTCAAAGGAAATTACCTGCCATTTCCACATGTCAATTATAACCTACCCCTAATCTTTTTCTTCACTTCTAGATCCAAAAAGACCAATATGGCCAGCAGTGACATTTCTCTTAAAGCAGCCCTGTAACAAATGCCTAACACCATCCCTGCCACATACCTAAGATTTCACCCTCTTCTCCTGGCAGGTTGGTCTTCAAAGCACCTTTGGTTGCAGCTCTTTGTTTAAAGACTTGATATTAAAAATTCATTCCAATTCTTTTTTATCCCATACCCCAAGAGGATTCACAAGACCAGGCGGTGGTGATAAATGAGCCTAAGGACAGTTTTTAAAGGCCTTGAATGCCATTCTAAGGTGTTACGATTTCATGTCATCAAATACTTATTAAGTACCCATTATGCGCCAGGTACTCTTTTAAATTCTGGGCATACAGTGATAAGCAAGACAGAACCATCCTTATGCCATGGAAGGACCTTCTAGTGAAAATCTTAGCAGTGATCTAAAGAAAAAGCCGCCCCATGGAATCTGGTTGAGCAGGAAAGCATCTGTATTCTAGGATGTGACTCTCGTTTCACCGCTTCCCGTACCTCCATGTTTAGGCCTCTTTGAACCTGATTTTAAGATTTCTTACCCGTGGCAATTGAAGGTTGATTAAAATTCTCTCTCTCCATCAAACCTAATCCATTAATGAGTTTTATTTTCCTAATGCCTGTTAGGTGACAAATCTTATCAATAAATTAATATTAAAAAGGTAAATTTAATAATGATAAAAGGATACACTCATTAAGGACATAATATTACTTTTGTATGCATCTGATAACAACTTAAAAACGTAAAGCAAAATTGGGGAAAAAAGTGAAATAGGTAAATATTCAATGGTTGCTGGAGTCCATCCCTTGTACCTCAATAATTAATGGAACCAGTAGACAGAAAATTAGTAAGAATATAGGAGACATTTCTTAGGCTCATTTATCACCACATCATCACCCAAGGTGGCTAAATGATGTTTATAGAACACTCCACCAAACAGCAGCAGAATACATATTCTCTTTAAGTGCACTCAAAATATTCACACATATAGACCATTTGCTGGTTAATAAAACAAGTCATAATAAACCGAAGGGATTTGAAATCATATGAGGCCTGTTTTTTTTTACCACAATGGAATTAAACTAGAAATCAATAACAGAAAATTATCTGAAAGTTCCCTCAAGTATATAAAATTAAACTGCCATTTCTAAATACATGTATTTTAAAAAAGAAAGCACAAGGTAATTTAGTGAATATTTTTAATTGAATGTAAATGATACTGCATCAAAATGTGTGGGACACAACTAAAACAGTGCTTAGAGGAAAACTGGCAGCATTAAATAAATTAAGAAAAAGAGGTATTATGTAATATTTCACTTTAAAATAGAGAAATGAAAAGAAAAACTAAATTCAAAGTAATACATAGGAAATGGAGATGAACAAAAATCAGTGAAAAAGAACACAGGAAAACAAAGGAAAGAAACCCTAAACCTGTTTCCGTGACAGATCAATAAAATTGACAAAACTCTACCCGGATTAATTGGCTGTAAAAGACAGGATATAAAAAATTACTAATATCAGAAATGAAAGAAAGAAAAGGGAGGGAAAGAGGGTGGGAAAAGGAAGAGTGGGGGAGGTAGGAGAAAGTGAGGGTGGACAATAATGCTTACACACAGCTTACATACATTTGAAAGGAAATAATATAAACATTTTGCCAGTAAGTTAGACAATTTAGATGTAATGGGAAAATTATTTGAAAGACCCATCTACCAAAGATCACTCAAGGAAAAATATATATCTTTAGTAGCCCTATATATTAAGGAAGCTAAAGTTGTCATTAATAACCTTCCCACAAAGAAAATTCCAGGCCCAGATGGCTTCACTGGCAAATACTATCAACCAATTAAGGAAGAAATAATATCAGTTGATCAATTGCTCACAAGCTCTTCTAGAAAATTGAAGAGATGGGACACTTCTTAAGTCATCTTGTGATGCAAACATTGGGTGTTTAAACCAAAAGTATTACAAGAAAATAAACTAAAGACCAAACTTCTTTGAAGCATCCAATCTATGATATCTTTATATGGCAGTCAGAGATGACTAATACACCAGGTATGAATGTGGATATTGAAATAAAAACAATATAGTTACAATAGCATCAACAATGTAAAATGTCTAAAAATAAATGTAACATACATATATGTGTGTACACATATGTGTGTATATATATACATGAATATATATATATCCTCGTACATTGTGTGTGTGTATATATATATAATTTCAATGACTAAGCTATTACGAGTGGCTTTCACCTCTGTATGGTCTTGGAATGATGTAAGATGGTGGCTTTAGGTAGTAGGCGGTTAACATGAAAATTCACAGGGAGCTAAGGAGGCTTGGGAAAGCTGCTCAGTAGCAGTGAGGACTCTTACAGATCCTAAACCTTGGTCACAATATGCATTTATAACAATTTCTGAATGTTTTTGGAATGAATGTGTGAAATTGTCCTTTCTCCTGGTATATTGTCCAGCTGATTCCAACATTCTAGCAGAATGCTGTTTAGCTGAAAGAAGGCACCACGGGCCATACCAGAGAGCCTGTTTGTTGGAGTCTGATTATGAATCTGGAATGACAAATAAATTTCAGCCTGAGGGCCAACTCTGACTGGTCGTGACAGTCTGGAGCAAAAGTATTGAGAAAGGATTTTGAGACTCCTTGAACTCAGCAGAGGACAGACTATAGTTAAATAGACATGTCTGCTGAGGGCGTGTCAGCGTGCACATGCACCTTGTGTTAGCCATCCCTGCCTGAAATATCACCATTGGATCCAGGAGACAGAGTCAGGCCCTCAGTTGGCATTAAATAATGGCACATATTTACATTTAACTTTTCGTAAGCATTTAGCTAACTGCTATGTGTGGACTGACCTTGTAGATTTTTCTTGCTCTTTTCACAAATTTTAAGCCCAAGTACTATTACTGACCTTCTCACCTTAACCATTTGAGTAGCTATTATGCAATGTTACATAAATGAAAAATCCTTTTAATTCACACACACCACACACACACACACACACACACACACACACACACACACGCGCAAGATATGCTTTCACAGGAGGAAAAACTAAAGTCACAGATATGCTTTGACTTGTGCATTCAAGCAACTGCTAAATGAGAAACCCAGACCCAAAATTTAGTTCTTTTGTTTGCCAAGTCCAGTGTACATTTCAATACCACAAGCAAGTTATCTTTGAGAATCAGTCACATATTAGAAAATATGAGATTTGGCCAAAGGTGGAAAGGTACTGAGCTGCCAAAGACACCATTTACTGATCTGATTACATTTGGGATCACTTCTCTTTTATGGTTAGGATCCTTTCTGGGGCTTTCTTCTACCATAAATGTTTCACATCACTTGATAATTATGCATTTTGTTGCTTCTTTTCTACTCAATCATAGCAACTTGAAAACGTTCCTTTACTCTTTATAACCTTAGAGCCTAATAATTTGGTATACCATAGGCACCCAAAAACATGGCTGGTAATTTAATGATTAAGTAAAGGTAAACTTTTATAAGATTGTGGCACTTGTCAAAAAAGTGATCTGGGAATTTGAAGAAGTGTAATGGCTTACCTCCTATGATTTAAACATGATCTATCATTTACTAATATCCACTAGAGGTCTGGCACTGAACCAGGCACTTTAATATATATATATTCTTTGACCACTCACAAATCTGTGAAATAGATATTACTTGTCCTTTTGTACAGATGAAAACTGATGCTCAGTTAGACCAACTAATATATCCTATTTCACCCAGTAAAACTTTTACCTTCAAAGTCCAGTATTCTTTCCAGAGCAATATTAGTTAAATTGGAGAAATACACATACATTTTTTAAGAACCATCTGGAATATTTTCTATAATGATGATGATCAGAATTCTACATAAATGTACAGAGATTAGTCTTACAAATTATGAGACCTAAGAATACATTTGTGAAATATTCACCTTCCATTTTGAAATGATCTTTGTGTCTTAGAATTTAAAGTAAAATTTCTTTAGCAGGGTTCTAGCATATAATATTTTCCTCTACTGAGCCTTAAGCAGGTCCAACCAAGTTGTAATTCAAACTTACAACAATTTTCCATTTACAGCACACCCTCTTCTCCCCATTTTTGTCCTTCGGATAACCTCATGATGAATTTTACTGTATTTATACAAGACCTTTCCAATTAGCCCACTGGAACTTTCAAATAGAGAAGAAACAAAAAAAGAAGAAGGAGAGGAAGAAGAAAAACTGTGATCTGGGGTAGCACTTAACTGGCAGGAACTTTTCACACTTTCAGGTCATAGAAACATTGAAAGTCAGAAAAGTTCTAGAGTTCTCGTAATCCAGCCCCATACTATTTACAGATGTGTTTACTCTGGCATATGCAAAAGAACAGAGGGTTTATAGTCAGCCCATCTGGGGTCAAATCCTGACATTGCTACTTTCAGCTTTATGAGCTTTATTTAGTATGTTACTTTATTGTGTTTTCCCTAAGTAGAGAATATTAATATCTAACTCAAGAATTATTTTGAGGACCAAAATGGTAATATATACAGCACTTAGCTCACGACTGGCACATAGGAAGAGCTCATAAATGTTAGCCCCTCTGTTGTCAATATTGCTGTAATACCATGGCGCCTCACTGGGCAGTTCTAAGTGTATAATTGTGTGGGTATTGGTATGACTACCAGTGGGTGCACTGATGATGTTGTTCCTGTTCAGCTGCTCTCAGGCAATGGCTTGGATCTTAGTGGAGGGGTTAAAAAGTAAATGTAACCACAACCCTTCTGATAAAGTTTTCATTTTGGCACTTAAAACAGTATTCTACAGGTAACACCTAAGAATTCCAGAGCAGCCTTTCCTACCTAAATGTTTACACTTTCCAGTGGAACTTTCCCAATTATATTTTCCATTCATTCATTCATTCATATTTATTTTATTAAGTTTATGGTTGATCTCAGTCTCTTTACCTCAATTTCTCTAATACTTCTAAATATTCTCCCTCTCTTTACACACTCCTGTCCAGGCAACATGGAGTGACATACGCTATTTGATAGGTAAATTTGGAAAGTATAAACTGGGCATATTCAGTGCATCCCCTTCCTTTTTCCTGTGGGAGCATTTATCTCCCAAGGGAGCATTCTTCCCCATCCTACATGCCACATATTCTATGGGGGCCTGTGGATATTTGGCCATGCTTGTAGTTATGTGAGTAAATCTGTGTAATCTGGATTAATACTAGGAATTTAATGCCCCATGTTTAAACTACATCCTCCAATTTAGCCTTATCAAAGTAAAAAGATGGAAGCCAATATATTTTGACTCCCATCTGCTGACTCACTGCTTAAGAACTTGAACTATGAAAGAAAGTATTGTTTTGGGCACTCTCCCAAAAGGCCTTTGGGTTGAAATCTTTGATTTAGATTATTTTAGTTTTTCTTATAGTCCTTTGCTAAAGAGTTCTTGTATGCATTACATACAGACATTAAAGGAATGAAGAGTTTCATACCATCTAACATGTTTGTCAACTTGATCTGCATACCATTACAAGCTATCTTTGACCTTCAGATTATACATGTTGACCTTCATTGGGAACCAAGCCTAGGCTAGTCTGGATTTGCATAGTTTGTCTGCAATTATATTATCTCTGAGGCTGGGCATTGTAGCACCTGCTTATTATACTCATGGATATTAGAGATCCAGATTGTGGCTTCACCATTTGAAATGATGTGGATTTTATTAATGAGCATATAAATAAATGTGGACCTCTATCAAATTACAGATACATATTTTACTTATACAGAAAAAGTAGAAAAAATAACCACAAAACCAAAACCAAAGTTGTATTAAAGAGACAAACCTGAAATGCCTTAGCCTGGAAAGTAGGCTGGCTCAGGAAAAATGCAAGGGCTGAAAGCAGTGAAATTGAAAGATGCTTTATAGGTGAAGAGAAAATAGGGATGCAGCAAACACTTTTTGTTCTGGAAATGACAGGATAAACTAAAGTAGCAAGGAATGTATTTACAATGGTAGCTGAACTTTCAGAGGACAAACTAGATCTATTTAAATGGAGGAATAAAAGGGAGTATATCAAATAAACACAGATTTAACTGATTTAAAAGGTGAAACTGGAAAAAAGGAGAACTAGGGCTGAGCATGTCTGCTTTATTCTTCTCAGATTTGACAGTCAGATAAGTCACTCCTACTCTCTTGGGATAGACTGAGTAAAGGGGAAGAAAGAGGCCAGAGGTATAAGACTAACAGGGCTCTCTCCACCTAAAAGAAAATACAAGAAATATAGTGAAATGATTTCCTCTTAACACCCAGAAGTGAAGCAAATATGATAGGATTAATACAAATAAAATATAAAATTAAAACCCATGAATTAAGGGAAGAGCAAACCTACTACCCATTAGAATTAATATAATCCACTTATCTCAGAGCTGTCAGTATTTAGTCCATAATTTAGCAAAAACTTTCCGTATACCCTACCTGCTGCACACCAGGCACTATGCTAGTCACTACAGATGAACTGATATAAAAGATATGGTCCCTACTTTTAGAAGCTTACAGGAAAATGATGAAGAAATTCATTTAATGAGTAACTTGACTGTGATGCATACGTGGTAGCATAGAGGTGTTCATAGGAGGGCTTGAAGGCAAAAGGAGGGGAATTTTACACAATATGGAAACAGCTAAACTTTAAGCTTGGCCCCTAGCTTTTTAGCAGCCCAAAGATGTGACCATGGTGAATTTTATAACTTTGGATATCATAAAGGAAGAGATGTAGCCATTCTTCATGGAAGACACATATATTTTTTTTCTGGCACTAAATTGGAAAGTAATTCTTTTCATGGGATCTTGCTGGAAACACTGAATGATGTAATGAGTGATGTTCTCAGCACCAGTTTTCCAGCCTTTGCAGAAGTAGGTATGTTTGTCTCTTATCATGGCTTTTGATGATAGTAAAGAGCATGACACTAGAATATTCATTATCAAACTTGTTGCATATCAGGATCATTTTGAGATGTGCTTTAGAATATTCTAAATTTATTTATATTTGTTTATATTATTTAATAACTATATCCTCCAAATATTAAATTCTGATGACTTATATTCTGACCATAACTCTTCCCTTTCCTATTCTCTTACATATGTATTCCCAATACAGCTGCCTTTAGATCTCATAGAAATCTCCAGTCCATTAATCTTTTCATTTTTCTCCCAACCTTTTCATTCACCCCTTGCTCTCTTTCTTTTCCTGGGTGATTACTTAAGCTACCTTTTCTCCAGAACCCTCAGACCCTCAAGCTACATAGCACTACATATCTTCATTCAACCTATGATAAAACTTTGACTCTTTGTGATTTATTTTTACCAGAGATTCATAAAAGATGAATGTAGGAAAGAAGAAAGAAATTTAAAATTGATTAAAGAGTATTAAGTTATCTTTAGAAAATGTCCCCAAATTATGAGAAAGAATATAAGAGTGATAAAGAGCAACAGAATTGTGTATAACACTTGTTTGCTATTTGTGTAAGATCCCGGACTAAAACACATGGGTTTAACACAGGCGGCGTAATACAGATTGAGAAATAGGAATAGGTTGCACTCACTAGATGATAGTGCTTTTTATCAAGGAAATTAAAGGTAATTGAGGAGATATAACAGACAACAACTACTTATTGAGTGCCTACTGTCTGCCAGACACTTTCAGTTTGTAGTAACTAAGCTTTTCAATATCCCTGCCTATCACAAAGCTTTTCCTACATATTTGAACTACTTCAAAAACTAACAGCTTAAAACATTCATTCTCAAAATTTGGCACCTGGACCAACAGCCTCACTATCACGTGGGAACTTGTTAGAAATGTGATTTGGGGACCCCATTGCAGACTTATGAATCAGAAACCCTGGGGGTGATCTTTGTCAATAAGTGTTCAAAGTGATTCTGATGCCATCTAAAGTTTGGGAACCACTATCCTAAGACAACCACATATATTTTTTAAGCTCACAATTCAAGTTTATGTGTTGGTAATTTCGCTTGGGCTTAGTGAATGATTCTTTTCATCTCAGCTGTGTTCACTTAATCATCTTCCAGGGAGTTCAGCTGGTTGCTGGCTGATCTATGCAATATCCACAGCTGGGACAGCTCGTCTTTGTTCCAGGTAGTCTCACATGCTCCAGGAAGTTAGGTTTGGCTTGTTTAAATGACAGCTGAACCAAATTCCAGGAGAGTAAGTATGAACATGGAAGGTCTCTTGAGGCCTAAGTTCAGAACTGACATTGTTAAAACAAGTTTGAGACCAGCCCAAGTTCAAGGAATAGGGAAATAGACTCCACCTATTGATGTATGTACTACAAAGTCACCTTGCAAAGGTCAGGGATATGAGATTAAGAATGGAGGCCCTTGTTTGCCAACAGTCTACAACATTGATAATCCTACACTTATCTGTTAGATTAAGAAATTGAAGTTGAACACAGTTAAATACAAGATCATCCATCTAGTAAGTGGTTGATGCTGGATTTAAATCTAAGCCTAATTCCCACTAATCAGATCATGTATAAAAAGCTATCATACAACATAGTATGTAGTAAGTAGAACAATAAAGGCCCAGATAAGATTTTACAGAAGTCTGAAAGAGGGAGATATAATTTCTGGCTGGAGAGACCAGAAAATCCTCAATGAGGGTCATGAAATTTGAGCTGGCCCATGAAGGCTGAGTGATCCAGAAAGAGAAGTTTGAGCATAAGACAGCTGTTGAAAAATACTAACTCTGATTACTAAACACATGGAATGTCTTTTGGCTGGAATTTAAGATATTTGAAGAGGAAAAGAAGGAGATACATTTAGCAATATGGCCTGACAAACAGAATTTTGAATACCAAAGTAAAGAATTTGAATTTGAAGATTACTGAGCAAAACATGAAAATAAGGTGTTATCATAAGTTCCAATTATTCTTATCTTTATGCAAATTATCTTTTTTGTGGATTTATCCATGGAAAACATTTTATTTTATAGTCACTTTCCTTCCACAATTTTTTCAACTCTCTTCCATCTTCTTTAAGCAAATGTTGTTCAGAGAATGGAGAACTACATCTTTAACAGTGATCGTCTTTCTTTCTATTAAGTAATTTCTTTACTGCAAAGAGTTTCAATTTCACTCCTTTCAGGCTTCTGGCCCATAATCCAGAACTGGGATAGCCTGACTTTTCTGGGAAGACCAACTTTGAAAAGGATAAGCAGATATCCAAAAACTATTTTGATTTGCATGTGGCCCAGGATCTTTATGGAAGAGGGCATAAACCAAGATCCATAGCCATGTAATAAGTTGGAGGCTCATGAAGGAGCTTGAACTGAAGAAGCAGAAAATTAGGTACCTATGAGAATATTCACACTAAATAAAGTCTGGCAGAATGGGCCAGACCGAATGGGCCTGACTGTTGTATTTTCAATTACATTAGCAGTTTACTTTGAACGTTCTGTCAACCAGAGAGAACCCTACCACCATTATCCTCTGTTCAGAGCCACCTGTGTGTTCTGTAAAGCGTCATCATTTGAAGAGAAAAATGATATCACTAAGGTGCATCAGCTGTGTTATAGAAACTAGCACTAAAAGAACTGGCCATGTATGGTAGAAAAAGTGAACCTGATGGTAATGGAATCCTAGGAGGGGGCCAGATGGTGGCACAGAAGCAACTTGTGAGTAGCAGAATGAATATTGGTCAATCAAGCAGCATAGTGACTATATTGGATGGTAGAATGAGGGATTTTAAAGACATGGGTAAGCTTGATTATATTTGTGTATTACTTTTAACATAAAATATTTCTTGAGTTCTTACTAGGTACAAAGAACTGTTCAAGCACATGAGTTTGTGTCAGCAACCAAAACTGAAAACAAACAAACAAAAAGGAATATTTGTTCTTATGGAGTTTACATGTCAGTACTGGTTATTTTATATAGAAAATCCCATGCCCTCTGGAGTACTCAGAATAACAGAATATTCTGGATCCCTTGCAGGTAGTGGTAAGGAATAAAGACTGTATTTCAGTTTAATCAGAGGGCCAAAGATTTGCTAATGAGCATAGGAATTTTAATATTATCTTAAACAGAACACACTTAAAAAGGCAAAAGTCCTTAATCGATATAATGTTTTATTATATAATCCAAAACATTTGGGAATTATCTCTGTTTTGGATTATTCCAATCACACATTCTTGTATGAATGTACAGAAATAAAAACAAACCTGAAATTACATTGTAGCTATGAATGCTTTGAATCAAACATTATTGAACTGTATGATAACTCTTGGGAATATAAAGAATAATAGAAGACAGCTCCTGCCCTTAACAGGCTCACATTCTCATGCTGCATGTGCATAAAAACAAATATCCATAGTGATTCATTTGCTCTAATTGACGTATCTGTAAATTGCTAAGAAAGGTATCTTACTGCGTCTATTATGAAGTCAGAGAAATCTCAATAAAGGAGGCAGCATTTGTGCTGGTTCTTGAACAATCCACACTAATATCCATCAGTTATTAAGTTGATGAAGGGCATCCCTGGCAGGAGAAACAGGACTTTCACAGGAGTGGAATGTGCAAGAACCATGGAGTGTTCAGAGAATCACAAGATACTTGAATATGGTTACAAAAACTAGGTAACATATTTTCCTTGCCTCCAGCTTTCCCAGGCTTAATTCAAGGCAATACAGATTCTGACCCTGAGATGTATCAAAGACAGGTAATCTGAGGTTGCACAGTGTTAGGGTGCTTAATTAGGAAAGGCTTCCTTGACCCTGTGTTTATAAGGGAATCATATGTTTTGTACTGTCTGTATTTTCTGTCTTGCATATATGCCCATGATGTTTCAAATAATTATAATAACAATAAGCACATTATGCTTACCCTTTTTATCTGTTGAGTAGAAGTTCTTGGCAGGTGGGTCATTTGGCCAGTCATATGGCAACTCTTTCAGCATTAACAGGTTTATCAAGTCTTTTTATAATTAGTTAGATTGACTAAAGGTGCTGTGAAATTAAGATCGTGCTATTTTAAGCCTGGAAGGTATAAACGCATTCAATGAATTGCAATGATTGCAGCTGGAGAATCATCTCCTGCCACCCCCATTTCACCTTTTAAAAGAGAATTTAAGTATGGATTAAATGGTATTTTAAAAGTAGAACAAGGAAAGAATCCATGGGAAGTGCTTGGGAACTTATTACCCCAAATCATGGCTCAAATACTGTAGCAATTAGGCTGTATGGAAAAGGACTTCATCCACTGTTGAGTGTTATGGAGACAGGATGAATGGGTTTATGTGGACTTCCTACTTATGAATATTTCCTTCAGACCTATGCTGTCCAATACAATAGCGACTAACCAAATGTGGCTATTTAAATTTAAATTTATGTTTCATAATATTTATAGAATTTAAAATTCAGCCCCTCAGTTGCATTAGATATGTTTCAAGTTCTCAATAGCCACAGAGAGCTAGTAGTTCCCATGTTAAACAGGACGAATACAGAACATTTTTAGCACTACAGAAAATTCTATTGGGCAGCTCTGCACTAGATTATATCTTAAATGAATCATTCATTTCTTTATTTAGCCAAAAGGAATAAAAATGATCCACTTGTACTGTGCACCTACCAAATACATACCAAGCTCTTCTCTGGACCCTAGGAGCATGTTGGGGCATGATCAGGATAAAGGCATTGGGAAGGTCCCAGGTAAACAAACTGTGCTTTTTGCCTCTGTGGATAATACCCAAAAGTTGAAGTTCAAGAAATATTTGTTGACAAAGGTACCAGTTGGTCTAAATTAGCTATTTTCAGTCAAATCCTTTCTTGGCCACTGTCTTGCTAATGGGCTTCATCCCCAGGCAAGTTCGCTATGGATTCAACGTGACCAAAGAAATTGACAGCAGAACATTCTTGGGGTGACAGGGTTATACCCAACTTTATTTACAGGCAGCAGGCCAGTCACTAAAATCCCATTCACTCAGAGTGAGTCTGCATGCAGCAAGCCGGTCTCTGCCTCTGGGCCCCTCTGCCCGCACAGCCGTCCTCTGGGCCTCTCTGCCTGCACACCCGTCCCACAGAGTCATCCCGCACAGCTATCCTCTGGGCCTCTGTCCTTGGCACTGCCACCACTCCAGCCTCTGCTCTGCTCTTCTGCAGCCTTGCCACCATGCCACAGTGTTGTGCCCAGAGCACTGGGCAGGGCTCTTTATACAGAGTCAACAGCCATCTATTGCCCACAGGTGTGCAGTGAGCTAGTCAACCAGGGCCAGGTGAGAATCCTGGCCACAGGAACTCTCATTTTATCCACAGCCACTTTAACATCCAATCTGTAAGATCCATTAGGACAGTTGTGAAGTCATCCAATCCCACTGGGTCACTTATTTTTCAATGCAGAGCTTTTCATAGGACAGATGCCATAGTAGGGAAAAGATCTTAAGACACATTAGAATTTATTTTCCTCTTATTCATCAGGTTCCTTAAGGATATAATCATTCTTTACAAAGACCTTGAAAATCTGGCCAACAAACTGCATTCCCAGCCTCATCTCCCATGAAACTGGTTTACTTACTCACCCTGAATATGTTTTGCTCTCTCTCCAACCTCTGCATATCCATCCCTTCACATATTTCCTATTCCCTAGAATCTTTTACACACACCCCTGCAATTTCACCTCATAAAAATCCTACTATTCTTTAAGGCCTGGGCTACCTCCTTTCCTCTGTTAAGACCCCTTCCTCCCTCCCTTAGTCGAAAAGGGCCTCTTCTCTCTAATTAAATCTCTGCTTAGGGGAGTTCTCTCAGCATTTAGCATGGGGCCTTACTAAAAATAGGTCCTCAGTAGATATTTGGTCAATGAAACTTCAAACTCTAATAGAAAATAACATAAGTTTATGATCACAAATATTTTGATAGTCCTTTTAAATTCATGAAGTACTTGTTACACTTAGTATCTTATACTCACAAAATTCCTCTGAATTACATGTTGTTATCCCCATTTTACAGATGAGGAAACTGAAGCTCAGACAGATAAAGGGACCTGCCTGATGTGTGTCAGTCCCTTTCCCAACAGAAATGGCACACTCATGGACTGTTTGAAGGCATTTGAATGAAAATACTCTCTGGAGTGTGGGCAAGGGCAAGAGAAAGGAGAGAGATGGTAATGCTAAGTGCAGAGTTTCTTTGAAGATAGTTTTGTCCAAAAAGATCGTGCCAATGGTGTATTCTATTCCATGACATTTTAGCATGTTAGCATAGCAAATTATTTGTCCAACATTTTCTTAAAAAAAAAATTGCTTCTCTAAAAATCCGTCATACTTAACCTGTGGTTTCCCATATTTCCTGAAACCCTCTACCTCCTAGATGGATGTTTATTATAGTTTGAGAAGGGGGGACAGATGTAAAATACTTACACAAGCCCTTTACAAATGTGAATTACCATTATTATTTACAGACTTTCAAATTAAATTGGAAAAGTGTGGTCAATTACTCTGGCCTTCTCAACCCCATGGGAGAAATGGTTTCCATATTCTTTCCTTCCCCCTAATATTGAGCCAAGCCCAGTGGTGTAATGGCTGATGGTCATTTAAAGCAAAATTGAGAAAATGCTTCTCAGTTTGGCAATGGAGTTTGGGACTTGGCCAGCCCAACATAGCTCAGGGATTTTAATGCAAAGCACTTAGCAAATTAAACTTGTTGATTATGAAATATTTTCCATTTTCCCCCAGTGTCGGCACTTTCAGAGGAAATTTTGCTTCTAGTGAAATAAAAGTGCAAGGTAAGAGTACATATAGTTTTTCAAACTCACAGGGATTGCCTAGAGCAAAGGACAAGGTAGACCCTCCTGATGCACTATATGGTCTGTCTCCTCCACTTCCAGTCCAAGAGAAAAGTTACATTGCCTAGACATCATTGCCTAGAATCCAAGTATGAGAACTTCCATCCTGAAATAGGGTACAGCTTGGAGTGTAAGACCTCTGATCTTTCATTGATTTATTTATTCATTGAATCTTTACCAAGTAATTGTTTTGGTACTAGTCATAGTGCAGAAGCTGGAAATGCAAAGATAAATGTGAACTAGGCCTAGCCCCTCAAAGACCTCACAGTCAAATGGATGAAACAGACATATAAAAAAAAAATGAAATAATGCAGTACTATGTATTCAGTGTTCTGAGGTCATGAAGAACAAGAAATTAATCAAGCATTCGTCTGGTTGTAGACTAAGCTGCCAGTGAAACAGTGAGCACTGGATCTCAACATATTCAACCAGAGGCTAAAAAATTCCATACCAGAGCCACTGTGGATGAATTCTACTTTGGACAGATATAGGGACTAGATCAGGGGTTTTTATTAAATAGAAACACTGCGGACATTCTGGACCAGGTAATTCTTTGTTGTGAGCAGGCTGTCCTGTGCATGATGGAATATTTAACATCCGTGGCCTCTACTCACTAGATGCCAGGAGCACCCACTAGTTGTCAATCAAAAATGTCTGCAGATATTGCCAAATGGCTCGTGGAGGCAAAATTACTTGCAGTTGGGAACCACTGGACTAAATGTTTTTCAATGTTCCTTCCGTCTTTAGGAATTGATCTACTTGCCTAAATGGCATTGCTGGAATCCTTAGGGAACACCCATTTCTCCCAGCTGATATTAAAGTTACTTTGATTTGACCACAGTTCTGCAGTCACGTACTTATAAGGAAATGATCCTAACCCAGACAAAAGAAAACTTGAATCCTAGGTCTCAAAGCCACAAGTATCCTCTATCTTCATTATTGTAATGCAGCCTGTGCTGGGTCAGTGTAAACTGAATAAAGATATTCTGTGCTCAAGAAGTTACACACTTCCTGGAAGCTAGAGTTACTGACTGAGAGGGGATAGCCTTGCTACTGGGGCAGAATCAGTGCTTAGAATAAGAAAGTGCATTTTAATTGTGCTCTATGTATCTCCTCCTTCCGTCAGAGCAGTTCTGTCGTTTACTATATTTATCCATCCTTCTTAGCCTATGAAAACATAGAAAATGTTTGGCAGAACCCCGCTCGATATGGAGCTGGAGACCTGGATTTGGATCCTAGTCAGATCACTAAACTCCCTGTGTTAATTTGGACAAATTACTTCATACCTCGGCTTGCTCATTCAAAGAACTTTTTCCAAGTGCCTGCTGTGCATGAGAAACTAGTACAGCTGGCTGGATACACAGGGAATGGCACAGTGTTCCCACTAGTTGCTCACGATAGAGAAGGAGCGTGAGCCCTGCAACCCACATGGTGGGCGTTGGTATGTCTCTACTGTATCCCTCATAAGGGTATTACAACCAGTTCTGTTTGTTTGCACATCAGCCAGGGAGCCAGGTTTTTCCTGCATGACCCTATCCTCATCAAGTTGCCCAACATTTTTCTCTCTCTCTCTCTCTATTTGGTCAATTCACATGGACTGGGACTAGCCATTCCCAGCAGTGTTGAAGGGAAGGTTGTCTATCAGGTGAAATATCTTGTTCTATATTCCTAGCATTTGTTCCCTGCTTCCTAAATGAAAGTTGCTCCTCTGCCTCTCAGTTAAAGGAATTCTCATCCCATTCCTTCCATCTGTCCTCCTCCCATCTAAATCGCTGCTCTACCTTTTCTTTCTTTCCCCCAAATCCCAGAAATATCTAACCTCAGGGACACTGCATGCATATATCCAATAATTTAAGGCTCTATCTTGACTAAAGAGGTAAGAACTTTCTTTGAATCTCTATTTTTGCTTCATTTTTGGCTGGGAGGAAGAAATATGGTTCTGAGGACCAGTAAGAAAGCAGAGGGCAAGGGAATCACACAGAAAACAATGAGGCCAGTGGCAGCAAAGTAGAGCCATAACATCCTGGTGGTGATTGATATGAGAGGGGTAAGCTCAGAGTGAAGGGTCCATGGCCCTTCCCAAGAAATGGCAGTTGACAGCCTGACCATCAGTTTAAATATCCCTTTTATTCCATGGACAACCACTATTTCCAACTGTTGGGGATGGATCGGTGGAAAAATATAAACAGAAGCCTCAAATAGGTCATTACTTCCCCTTTTAGGGCCACAAATTCCTCCAGTATGAACACCAAAAGCTTAATTAGGGAATCTCCTAAATCCAGGAGAGCATCAGTATTCTAGTATTCAGTGTGACTTGGATTCCTTTTCTTACCAATACCCCTCCTATTCCTCCCTCTCTTGCTCATGAAGTGCTGCTTGACCCAGCAGTGGAGGCTGCAGGACTAGGTGAAAGGACAAAGACTCCCCAGGGAGGAACTCAGTAACTGTGAGGATTATCAGTATTTGGGGAGCTACAATGAAAGCTTTCACACCTTCCATGATTTTTTAAAATAACACTCCACAAAACATAGTTTTCATTCCCTTGGTGTGATGTAGAACTCTCTTCACTAAAGTTTGGAAACCAATGAGTAGAAGTCATGGGAATCAACAAAACGTTCCAATTTTTAAGCCACTGTGTGGGTCCTCCTGTACCTGGGTCCTCTGGTAAAAGTTCTCAAAGTGAGAACCTACCCACTTTCAAAGGGTTCCCCCTAGAGGTAGGTCTATTATGATGTGAGCATTGCTCTCTTTTGTGACTCTATAGCATGAACCTGAAGTCAAACTTCAGTGGATATCCTAGCACCTCTACTCACTTAATAGTTGCTATGACATTGGACATAACAACAGAGCCTCAGTTTGCTCATCTGTGAAATTAGGAAACTAATTATACCTTGCAGGGTATTGTCAAGGCATGCCTATTTCGTGGTAAGTGCCCCTCATTTTATCCCTATATTCCAGCATCAATCCCATAGTAGGCATGCATTAAATGTTAGCTGCAAACACCTCCCCACTTCTTACATTCACTTTCTAAAAGGGTCTTTCATAGACTCTTGCGTTAGGCCACAGAGATATCTTCTTCCTACCATAATTAAGAAACTTGAGAAATCCTGTGAGGTCGATAAATTTGGAAAACGCTTACATAAAACAGAATATAAAATGGCAAGTCCTGCCATCAGAAGCCAGTAAAAGTCAATTGCTTTATGTGACACCTCTACAAATGGCATTATGTCATTGCATAATATTAGTAAGAAATTGTAAGATTTTGTTCAGGCCTATAAAATGAAATGAGTCTCACATCATCTACCAATATAAAAATAAATTGAAAGAAAGTAATATTTTAAAAAGAAAAAAAAAAAAGCTTCCAACTCCTTGGCTTTTTCTGGGTTTGAGGAAATTTAATCCATAAAAAAATGGATTTAAATGTTTTTCAGGGTGGTTGGTTGGCTTTCTCTCTTTTTATTATTTTAGTTTTTCATCTTTACCTTTTCTATTTAACTGAGAACATACAAAGAAATCCGGTGGTCTTGGCTGAAAAATTCTTCCAATGCTTAGAAAAAGGAACTTAAATGTTCAAAAAATGGAAAGTCTTCATGGTGCCAATAAAGAGACAGATTTATCCATGTGGGCTAGGGTACAGGACATTAACTCTCACAGATGCTGTTGTTCACCAGCTGTTCACACTAAACCAACCTGAACAGTCTTTGTAAATGCAAAGAAATGAGGCTGTGTGAACCTGGCCTAGAGGCACTGTTTCTTTTGGTAACAAATAGTGATATGGGAATACAAAGATACTTTCCTTAGACAAGGCTGAATGCGCACTGGCTTTGGAATGGAAGGAATTGATCATTCTGGTGACACTATGCCATACTACCAAAAATCTGGCTTGTATCTGTACTAATACGATCAGGAAAAATGGAAGGAATAACCTCAGCCCCCCCCACAGTGCAGTCTCATGGATGTGAGCAAACGTGTCTATTAGGAATAATATATAACAAGAGCTGAGCTGCTCGGTTCTCTAAATAAACTGTCTGCATATTTGGGGAAGGGAAAAACAAATGTGGTTTGTTTGGCTCAAGAAATGAGCTCTGTTTTTCTTCTTTGTCAGGATTACTATTCAGCGGTACAGACAGACTGGACACCCCTAGGGATGGGATGCATTTGCTAGTTCAAAATGGAAAAAGTATGGGGTGGTTCAAGCCAAGAAGGAAGGTCCGGGTCCATACAACCAGTTCAAGTTACTCGTAGGCAGAGAAATCCAGAGTTTAATGGAAAACTGTAGGTCATCTCTTCAACCTTTAACCCAGTGCTGGAATCCTTTCATCAGATTGTTGAAAGATGGCCACCCAGCAATTCAGCAATTCAACTGAGACTTTTCCAGGGGCAGGGAGCTCATTATTTGTGAGTAGCTCTGTATATAATCCTTTGTGTATATTATAATTGTCATTACCATGTGGATTATTACTATTTTTAACAAAACTGAAGCAACTGTTATATCCCCCAAGGAAACAAATGTGGGGTGGTTGTGAATCTCATTTTCTTACTCTTGGCACTAGTTTTGCTGGAAGCTGCCTCAATATTCCTGAGGTCTCCAGAAAACAGGATGATACCAGAGACTGCACTAGGAAGGCCCTCCCCTTATAAGCAGGAAGTCAGTGAGATGATCCCTACCCTCTTCCCTTTGCATGGGAAGAATGTTATGGGGCAGGGCGCCATCTATTTAGAGCATTTTTCGTGGTGTCTGCCTGAGCCAGCTCTCTGTGGAATGAGAACCCGGAGACTTGTGTATGCTTTCTCTTCATCTGTAAGTTTTCTTCCTTGTAAATCTTATTTTACATAGGATTTAAATATGGGGCCCCTTTGCATAGCACAATCACTACCATTTATTGAACACTTACAAGATGTTAAGCTTCAGGCTAAGCACTTTAGATTTATTAGCATATCTAATCCTCCAAATAATTCTCTGAGGATAGAATGACACTGATCTCTCTTTTGAAGAGGAAGAACCTACATCTCAGAGAAGATGACTGGCCATGGTAAAAACTGGACTTTTAGATAGGAGCGCATTCTTAAACTCTGCTGCATAGGTGGCCACCACTGGCACAATGGACCAGGAGAAACCTTTAAAGTCAGCCAGGCCTGGGTTCACCCCCTGGCTCTTCCCCTTACTGGGAATGACATTAGTTGCTTTCTTAGCATCTTGGAGTCTCAGTTTTCTTGACAATAAAATGGCAGGAGTATTTCTTCGTAATTTTTCATGAGGGTTGAATGGCATCAGGTATACATGGTGGATGGTAAACAGGATTTCCCTTATTGCCATAGAGTTGTATAGCAGGACTTCAAACAGTGGGTAAAGCAGCATTAAATATCTAATAATTTAATGCAAGAACAACCAAACAGCTACTGGGGCTTCCTTGGGGCTGAGGAAGTAGTCAAAAACCTCTGCTACCACTTATCTTCACAATTTAAGAAAGAAAATGACAGAGGAAAGTAAGCATTAGGGGATTTTTAAATAGTTAACTAGTGGGAGGACCTAGTGGCTGCTTTTTCCTCCTCATCCCAAAGCCATTGAGGGAGGTCCCATGAGAATTAATGCCAAAGAACAGGAGTACCTTCAAAAAAGAAAGACTTGCATCTGGTTAAACAACTGCATATGTAGTAGAGTTTTTATCTGCTCAATGCTTGTTTGAGCGAGGAAAAGGAGGATAGGAAGAAGATGGTAGAGTGAAGAGTGAGGATTTAAAAACAGGCTCATGACCCCCACTTGATGTGCTAAGAATGGATAACTTCCCTGTGAATCAAAAGACTTCAGAGAAGTTGATGTGGAGTCAGCTTGCCAATGCCACCCAAGCGAGCAACTCCACACAGGCTGCAAGAGGAGACGGTATGTTGTCAATGGTATTATGATAGGTGTATTTTATGGAGGAAAAAATTAGAGTAGGAAGGAATATCTGAATTATTAAACTATGCATGGTCATATACATAAGCACTACAAGGCAGTCTTCAAATGGACACCTGACAGACAGACCAATTGCTAGTCCTGAGAACAATATCTAACAGATCTAACTGCAGACCCAGCTAAATACAAATGCTTTCCCCACATCCCCTAATCCTTTCCTCCTGAGGAAAGAGAACAAGATGGGGGAGAAGGACGAGGAATGGAAGTACAGAAGCATAGATCAGACCCCCTGAACCTACATATACATTACAAGGCTGTAGTTTCCAGGAGCCATGGGTCAAGCTTGAACTGGAAGGTGAGGAGGCAGTGACTAATGAGTTTGGAATTTAATGCTGTCCTGGACCAGAAAAATCAAAGAAGTTAATAGAAGATGGTAAAAGTGGCACATCTGGGGGCAGGGATTGGAAAATAAATAATACATACACCCAACCAACTTTAGACTATTACTGAGTTATCCCATAACAATATGTCAAATACTGGACAAATACTCAAAAAAATGTTAGTTCTCTCTTCTGTTTATATTATAGCATGTGTTTGCTTTCTTCTCTGATTATAACATAAATTATAATCCTTTAAAGAAAAAAAACAGAAAATATGAAGAGCACATTGAATATCAATCATAACCTTCCTCCTACCTTTAGAAGTACCATTAAGCAGCTCACTTAGAACATTTTTCCTTATGAACTCAAGTCTCCTCCCTGATATTTCCATGCACTGGTCCTAGAACTGCCTTCTGGAGACACATAGACTCAGTTTCCTCCTTCCTCCATATAGCTCTTTTAAATATATAAAAAGAGATAGCTTAAGTTATTTGCCCACCCCTCTGTTTTTTTTAACAGGTGAAACATTTTCTATTTCTTCCACCATTCTAAATGTCTCCTGGTTTCCAGTCCTTTCCTATTCCAGTCAATCAATCTCTGAAGTTGTCTTGCCATGCCAATGTCACTTAAAAAATATAACACAGAACCAAGCCAAGCCCCAAATTTGACACAGGCAGCTTATTACCTCCTTCATTTGAACACTGTTCTTAAAATTCTGTCATTGAGTACAGCCAAAGAACACAAAGAGACCAATTTGTCAAGCTGAAAATATTGCCTTAGTTTATGCTGACCTATTTTCTTCCTCAGAAGTTCTCAGGGCAAAAGGAAGGATCTGGCTGCTTGATTTTGAGATTTTCCCAACTCAACAGAGAAGTTTTTGTCAGCCTCTTGAAAGAAAGAGATTCCTGACATTTAGGGGAGTAGAAATAAATTGTTTCAGCAATATATGCCAAGACAGTTAGAAACTCTTTTCCTTTCATTCATCCATTCATAAGTTGTGAATAAGAAGCATAAATTCCAGAGCCTAGAGTTTGGTAAGAAGTATAGTTAATGCTCTTTTCACACCTCCATCTACAACAGTGCCCAACTGCTAGTCATACCACAGACTGCCTAACTCAAATTCTGTGTTTTATTCACTGTGCTCTGGGTGTTTCTTGCATCTTCCCAAGATGGAAGAAACAAAGAGAAACAGCAGTGAGAAAAGCCTCCTACACAGGTGGCATGGACTGAACTGTGCGCTCCACAAATTCGTATGTTGAGTCATAACCTTCGGTACTTCTGGAGATGAAATTAAATTGAAGTAATGTCATTGGAGTGAGTTCTAGTCCAATATGACCAGCATCCTTAAAAGTGTAGATTAGAACAGAGACACACATAGAGGGAAGATCATGTGACGACACAACTAGAAGACTGTCTACAAGCCAAGGAGAGAAAGCTCAGAAGAAACCAACCCTTCCAACACCTTGATCTTGGACTTCTGGCCTCTAGAACTATGAGAAATAAATTTCTATTGGTTAAGCCACCCAGTGTGTGGTATTTATTACAGCAGCCTTAGCAGACTGATGCAGGTGAGGAAATGAGCATAGGTGAGAGGATAAAGTGAAAAAGCCCTGTTGGTGGGAAAAGGCCATTCACACATCCTTTGCCCTTTTAACTTCCTCTCAGAGATCATGACACTGCTCTAGGATCCATTCAGATCCCATTCTTTTGAGAGCATGAATTTCCTTCTGTAATTAATCATTTTAACATATAAGGGCTACAAAAAAACCTCAAGCCGTTGGAATCTTCCCCTGCTCTGATTCCCAAGAAAGAAGGTGTCTGTTGTGAGGAAGAATATGGGCACAGGATGTGATAGGAGGGCAGGGCATGTGCGGAACTGAGAGAAGCGAACTCAATTTACTTTGAAACCAACCAAACAGAAGAAGATACAAGAGATAAGAGTCAGTTGCCCAAAGAGAACAAAAAGGAGGGTAAAAAGTAAATCCCTGCTTTGGGCTCTGAGACTGGGGCACTGCAGATGATAAAGATCTTTCAGGAAGTCCATTATGAGATTTACTTCCTATGTAATATCATCCAATTCCATTACATTAAATATATTATACTAACACTAAAATTGTATATCTAGCCCCAACTAAATTCTGGACTTTTATATCTAATTGCCTATTCCACATCTCCCTGGGATGGTTAGTAGACATTTCCAACCTAATGTGTTGAAAGAGAGCTCTTGATTTATCACTTCAAACCAGATTTACCCCTCTTCCACCCTATTCTCCACCTTAATGTACACAGTTTAAGTCAAAACCTTGATCTCATCAGCTTCTCTTTTCTCCTCCCATTTTATATCCAGTATATTAGCAAATCCTTCAGGATTTACCTTCAAAAATGCATCCTGAATCCCACCACTTCTCACCCCTACCTAACTCCACCCTTTAGTCTAAGGCAGAGCTTCTCTTCCTGGAGGGCAGCAACTTCTTTGCTTTTCTGACTGCTTCTGCTCTCCCCTTCCCAAGATTTATTCTCCCCTTCCCACTAGAGTCCTCCTTTTAACACAAAAGTCAAGTCATGCCATCTCCTGCTCAGAATCTTCTCTTGGATTTTCCATTGCATGGACTAGACAAGGTGCAATGGTTCTCTAACATCTGGCTTCTTGTAGAACCTCATCTACCACTGTTCCCTCCATCCCCTCTGCTCTGGTCCCACACTGGACTCCTTGCTGCTCTAGAACACCTCAGAGTCATACACTTAGCTCCTGCCTGAGAACCAGTCCCCAGATTTTCACATGGCTCACTTCATTAAGGTTTCTATTAAACATCATGTTCTCAAAGCCTGTACACACTTCTATGTGCATATGCATACAGCACAGTAGGAACACAATAAGTGGATATACTAAATGTATCTGAGTCAGACAATGTATGCAAGGACTAAGACTGGATAAAGTTGGAATTCCTTTCTTGCTTCCAAAGCTCTTCTTTCTCAGCACACTCTTGTGTGAACATTCACAATTACTCATCTGCTAGGTTCTTTGCTATAGGTCAGGCTCAGAAACCACCAAGGAAACTACATATAACCTCAGACTATCGACTGTCTCTGGCCAAGAAAGTACATGTTACCCAGGATCCATTTGCCTTTCACATCTGTCTCTGGTTGCAGTCAGCAGCCACGGGAGCATGGAGAACCTTGTTATTGCTCTGGAACAAAACCGATTCTGGACGTGAGGGCAGAAGGAAGATGTCTCGTTTGGGAAGGAAAAGTTTCTTGGACAAAGTGCCAAAGTCAGACAGAGGCTGGGCCACGAGCTGCAAGGCAATGTCAAAGTAGCCTGCTCTTGCCTGTGTCTTCCCCTCCTCCTTAGAAACCAAACAACCAAGAATCAAAGTCACCTTTGAACATTTGGACAAGATCCCAGCTCAGCCAGCTACATGAGTAAGGCTGCTTTGCTTACATGAAGTGTGGAAAGATGAGGCTCAGTGTGGACACATTTCTCCTCCGTCTCTCCAAGCTGTTGTGAGACATCCATCCCTGGCTGGGCTGGGACCATGCTCTGGTCACAGTTGATTTTCTCTCACTGTCCATGTTTGCAGTTCACAATTTACAAGTCAATATAGTTTACTCTTGGTTTACAGCCTTCTTTTCTCTAAAAACAGGGGTGGGGTTAATTAAGAAATGTACCCAAGGGCAATTTCTTCAATGCAAGGATTCTTCAGCTTCACTTTTAATACAGATTTTGGAGCCAGAGACTCCTGGGTCTGGGTGGCTGCCGCAGGGACTCTAGGCCTGTCATTTTACTTCCCCAATTTCGATTTACTCATTTCCAACACTGGACTATTGTGAGGCTTTAATGAGGAAGTACACAGGATGCTTGACAAGCTATTTGAACATATCAAGTGTTAAATGAGCACTATTAGTTTATACACTTAACACTTTTTTACCCATCACCTACTGTGTGCCAAGCATGATTGGGAGATAAAGATTATAATATATAATTTAATTTATATTATAGAAAGGGAGGCAGACAATAAACAAACAACAACTCAATACAGATTACATACATTAGTTGCCACTTTCCCTTTCACTAACCCCTAGTTGTACACGGAGGTGAAAGTACCACATGTCCACATGTGCACATATGCGTGCACACCCAGGGCACTCACTTCCCACCATGCTCTTACTGCTCCTTCGTATGTGGAAATCAGTGTTAGAGTTGCTTTATAGGTTATGATAGTACCATGCATTTTTACTCTTTTACTCAAACAATAGTTTTTGAAGGCATTCAAAGTGCTAGCTTCAGTGTTGGATGTTAGGAAGGAATGAAAAGGTAATAAGAAATGTTCTTCGCAACAATTTGCTCACAATCTTGTGGTAGAGACAGATTACTAAACACACAACTATAACACCACTTATTAGTTATTCTATGGGATGTTCACATAGCGTGGTGACCTAGAAAGTCTAGGAAGAAAGCAAAGAACACCACTTCATGTGAGCTAAGAGAAGCTTTGTGGGCATTTTGTGCAAACACATAACATAGAAAACAGTTTGATATGACTGGACATTAGGGAGCTTCTATTCAATTCAACACATTATACACCAAGCAATATGCTGCCAATGGGAAACAGTACAAAGCACAGGTTCATGTTAAAGGCCAATAAACACACAGGAAATTTTAGTATATGGAATAAGTGCCACAATATAAGTAGCACAGAGAAAGAGCAGACTTTCAGCAGAATCTAAGTTGAAAATGAGAAGTTAGATGAAAGAGGGTGGGTGGTGACTAGGAGAGCCTGCAGGACAGAAGGGCTAACCATACAAGGAGCCTTGCATGGGACACTGGCAAATTCTAGGAAAACTTCCAGTAGTTTGTTTTGACTAGAAAGAACTCACCCTGTAGAACTCAAATACCACTTCTTAATGAAGGCCTTCCCTGGGCTCCCAGGAAATATCAGATTTTCTCCCTCCAATCCCAGATGGGAAGAAAATCCCATGAGCTACAGGATGACTCTTCTTCAGTGATGTTCTCCATTGCCTCTTACTGTGCCGGGCACAGAATGTGCCTTCAGTAAGAAGGATTGCAAAGAAGTGCCCTGGAAAGAGATGAGGCTCAAGTGCCACGCTGGCATCTGCTAGCAGACAGGATTAGGTTTCAAACTAAGATTTGAAATCCAAGACGAGTGGTCTCCAGACTTTTGGTTTACCATTTACCCTGGTTAGTCAGTTTTGTGGCACTCACTCTCACTGTATGTACATTCATTAACATGTAAACTTATATGTATTGTTCAAATAGATTATGTGTATTATAAAATATCCACCCAGGAAATTAGAAAGCTTATTGTAAAAAATAAACAGAAATAGATATTCTAACATGCCCTCCTTGCCCCTCAGCACCATATTATACATCCCCAAGGTATTCACATCCATTTGGAAAACACTTGGGCATGGGAAACCATAGACACACGTCAGGTACAATAACATATAGTCACACTGGCATTTTAGGATGCTATTGAAATTAACCAGGTGATATGGCCTATGACAGTGCCCCTAAGCACTTCCCCTCTGGCATCCTGCCTGAAACTCATATCTAACCTGATTATGTGATCCCCCCATGGAGACCAGAAGCATGGGAGCCCAAAGGTGGCTCAAAAGACCTAGAGAGAGAGATGGGCCAACGCTGCTGAAATGCCATTTCAGTGACATTCCTCCTAGTTAGCAGAGTAGTCAGAGGTTCCTATTGCCTCTCCAAATACATAAATCGTTGTCATGTCCTGGGGAGAGCAAAGCAAAGAATAGATGAAGAAACTAGAATTATTCTTTATTAGCCGATCTCCTCCTGACAGTAGAGAACAGTAATCCCCTATTCATAGCAGGAAGATACATAAATAAGGGTGGCACCTTGAATAGCAAGGGAGAAGACCCAAACAACTGGAGATTATGATAAAAATAAAGAAAGTTCTAGGGCTTTATCTTCAGCACCATCACTAACAGAATGTGCAGAATGGGCAAATCACTCCCCTGCTGGGCTGCCATTTCTCCATCTGTAAAAGAGGTAATAGCAGATGATCTCTAAGGGCCCTTGTAACTCTGGCATTTTATGGTTTCTATAAGATATTCAGAAATTATTCTTGAACTGCCTTTGTCAAAAAGCAGTAAAATTTAATATAATATTTTAAAATCCACTGTTCAAATACTAATGGACCTAAATGACAAGGGTGTTAAGAAGAACTAAATGAAAAGCTTGGGCTTTCTGACCTAATCAATCAACATAACTGGGTGGCAGGAAGGAGTGCAGAGCATGGAATCCTTTACATTATTCGGAGAATGGGCTTTTGAGTTAAGGAGTCAATAAGCAAGAATTTACCAGTTGTGGAAGCTCTAATGGTAGGCATTGTGGGGCACCAGCTTGTGGCAGGGCAGGGCAAAGACTCCCATGGCAAACAGTGACAAAACCAAAGATAAGCAGATTCAGTAATGGAGGGCAATAAGCTGGGGACACTTTGTGACATGAGAAGCAGAGTGTACAGAGAGCAGCCATGGTCCAAAAAGGGACCACTGTGAAACTTGTAGAGAGAATGGCTGGCTGTCAGAATATGGGAATACTCCCAAAGATGGTCAGATCTGTCCTGGAAAAACCTATCTTGATCTATTGACTGCTTTAAATGAGCTACACCACATATAGTACTGTATTTAAATGTCTACTTTCACAAAGACTGCTATATTGTGTATGTGTACATGTTGACACACACAGACACTCATAAAATGTATATATAATTAAAATATGTAAATATATATATATATTTACATATAAATATATGTTACATATATATTTACAAATGTAAACTCTGGACTGTGCACTCATGTATTTGTCTATTCTAGAATTCACATCATGATGCACATTATTTTACTGTAATTTTGAAGCATTTTATAGTTAGGGATTATAGTCTGTGTCACAGTACAAAGAGAAGCTTAATGAAATTAGAAATTTATCATTCTCGCAGAACAGGAAATCAGAAGTTAGTCCAGGCCTGTATGGCTAATACGGCCCTTGTTGACAGTATCAGACACTTCTCACATTTTGCTCCAACAAACCTGAGTGTGGTTTTCATCCTCATGTCATTACTTTATAGCTGCAAGATGGTTGTTTCACCTCCAGCATCACACTTGTGTTCCAGGCAAGAATAAGAAGGAAGCAGAGAGCAGAAAGCATTTCTGGGAGCTGAGCATGCCTCTTGTAAGAAGCTTTCCTATATGCCCTGCCTAGTGCCGATAGTATGAATCATAATGCATGTCCAAACCTAACTGTAGGAGAGGCTGGGAAATGTGTTTTATTATCTCAGCACATTGCCTTGAGTAAAGCAGAGGGTAACCTTAGTAAAAGTAAGAGAAAATTTAGTGTTGGTTAGGCAACTAACCAGATTTGCCTAAGTATGTATGTTGTGTGTAAATCTGGTAGGGAATTTTAATTTTATGCATTCTTTTCAAATATTTTTCTGACACTTTGTGCAACAAAGTTTCAGAAGAAACTGTAAAATCAGAGGTTAGTGAATTGAGTGATAGCTTTACAAAACTGAATAACTACCTCTCCATGTGTTCAGTGCTGCTTGAATAGCCCCTACTAAAATTTTATCATTCTCTTCATATTGTTCTCACATATTTTGTGCTGGGTTCATTCCTAGGTGTTCTAGATTCTATTTAGCTTTTAGGTTTTTAATGTATCTGGTTTTTTTCCCTAAATTTTTTTTAATTGTTTTGCTGATAACAGGAAAACTGTAACTTTGTTTATCACTTATCAAGCTAAGCTAACTTACTAAAGTCCTGGGAGTTCTAATAGATTTTCAATTGGTTCTCTTATATTTGTACATGTAAATAATTATATTATCTGCAATTAATGAAAGTCTTTTTATAGTCATATGTCTTTTTACTTTTTCTTGTTTTCCTATATTATCTCTGTAATGAAGGGGAAAACTTGCTAAAGTAATTTATCAGAATTGTATTATATTTGATCAAATGCTTCTCAGTTATCCTTTAAGATGATAATTTGTTACTTCTTTTGTTTAACTTTTCTTATTGAAGTATTATTGATATACAATCTTACATAAGTTTCAAGTATACAACACAGTGGTTCAACAGTTACACATATTATTAAATCCTCACCCTCACTAGTGTGGTTACTGTCTGTCAACACAGGAAGATGTTACGAAATCATTGGCTGTATTCTCCATGCTGTACTACTATCCATGACCAACTTATATTATGATTGAGAATTTTTGTGCCTCTTTATCCCCCTCGCCTTCCCTCCCATCCACCCACCTGAACCTCTCCCCTGTGGTAACCACCAGTCACTTCTCAGTGTCTGTGAGTCTACTGCTATTTTGTTCACAAATAAGTGAAATAATATGTATTTGTCTTTCTTCACCTGGCTTATTTACCTTAGCATAATACTGTCTTGGTCTATGTTGTTGCAAATGATAGAATTCCTTTCTTTTTTATAGATGAATAATATTCCATTGTGTATTTGTACAGCCTCTTTATCCATTCATCTGTTGATGGACACTTAGGTTGCTTCCATAACTTGATTATTGTAAATAATGTGGTGATAAACATAGGGGTGAAAATATCTTTTAGAATCAGGGATTTTGTTTTCTTTGGGTAAATTCCTTGAAGTAGAATTACTGGGTCATATGGTATTTCTATTTTCAGTTTTTTGAGGAACATCCATACTGCTTTCCACAGTGGCTACACCAATTTACATTCCCACCAACAGTGTAGGAGGAGGGTTCCCTTCCTCCACATCCTCACCAGCACTTATTATTTCTTGTCTTTCTGATAGTAGTTGTTCTAACTGGTGTGAGGTGATATCTCATTGTGGTTTTGATTTGCATTTCCCTCATGATTAGTGATGTGGAGCATCTTTTCATGTGCCTGCCAGCCATCTGAATTTCTTCTTCAGAGAAATGTCTGTTCAGGTCCTCTGCTCATTTTTTAATCAGGTTATTTGTATTTTTGGTGTTGAGGCTGGTTACTTCTTTTTAAATTATTAATGGAGTGAGTTATATTTTTTAAAACATTTATGATGTGAACAATCCTTGTATTTCTGTGATAAACCTCAGTTGTTGATGTTATTAGTATTATTAAACTACCTGATATGATATCCTAATATTTCATACATTATTATTCTACCTAAGTTCATAAAAGAGTTGATCTTTATTTTGTTTTTTCTTGTATGCATTTTTACTCATTTTGGTATCAGGATTTTATTAGGCTCATAAAAACAAGTTGGTAAGTTTTATATCTTTTAATATCTTCTTGAAGTTTTATGCAATATAGGAAACATTTAACCATTGAATGTTTATTAGGAATTGTAATAAAAATTTTTATGTTTAGTGTCTGTTTAAGAAGTAAGTTTATTTCAAGATTTTTTCATTGTTTCAGGTTTATTACTTCTATGACAAAGCTGGTAATTTTTTATTTTACTTTTAAATAAGCTTTTTTGAGCATAATTTAAATACAATAATTTACAACCACTTTAAGTGTCCAGCTTAATGAGGTTTGACAAACGAAAAATCTGTGTTAACCACTTGTCCACCAAGATACAGAATTTTTACATCATCCCAAGAAGTGCTCTCAAGACACTTTGCACTCAATTCCTCCACCTCAAGCCCTAGACAACCACTGATCTGCTTTCTGTCGCTGTAATTCACTTGCTTATTCTAGAATAAATGGAAGCACACTGGATGTGCTCTGGATTCTTTTGCTCAGCATGTTTTGGAGAATCATTCATGTGTCACATAAATCAGTAGTTTGTTCCTTTGAATTGCTGTGTAATATTCCAGTGTATGAATAGACAATTTTTTTTTATTGATTTGCCTGAAGAAGGTATTTGGAATATATTGTGTTTCAAGCTATTATGAATAAAACTGCTATGAACATTTGTGTACAAGTGTTTTTTGTTAGCAAAATGTTTTTATTTCCATTTAAATACTGGTTAGTTTTAGAATTATTTGGATGAGTAGTAGTGTATGTTTAATTTTATTTTAAAAAACTATTGAACTCCTTTCCAAAGAACTTAAAGTATTTTACACTGTCAACACCAATCCATGAAAGTTCTAGCTGCTCTAAATTCTCAATAAAATTTGGTTTTGCCATCCATTTTAATTATGGCCATTTTAGTGACTGTGTAGTGGCATCTTGGTGTGCCTTTAATTTGCATTTCCTTCATAACTAATGACCTTGAGCATCTTACATTTACTTATTGCCCCCCCCATATGTCTTCTTTTGTGAAATATCTGCTAAATATTTTTCCCACTTTTAGATTGGTCTGTCTTTTGATTATTAAGTTGTGGGAGTTCTTTCTACATTGTGGATAGAAAGTCTTTGCCAAAGATATGATTTGCAAATATTTTCTTCCAGTCTGCAGCATAACACTTCAATTTCATAATAGCCTCTTTCTAAGATCAGAAATCTTTCATTTTGATTGCTCAATTTGTTGATTTTTTTTTCTTAATAGGCAATGCTTTTTGTTGCTGTCGAAGAGATCTTTGTTTAGCTCATTGTCATGAAAGAGCCCACCATACCGATCTCCTTGCTTCCTGAAAGTGCATAATTTCTTCTCACTTCTGGAAATCTGCACTGCTATTCCACCTGCCTAGAGTATGGAATACTCTTTCCCCAGATCTTTGCATAGTTGCTTCCTCATTTCAATAAGCTTTCTGCTCAATGTTACCTCCTTAGGGAAACTCTCACCCTCCCAAGTTACTCTACTTTATTATTCCTATATCTACTTCTGGAAGTTCTATAGTTTCAGCTCTTACACCTAGATCTGTAGTCTATTTTGAGTTAATTTTTTCATACAGTATGAGCTAAGCATGTAAGTTGATGTTTTTTCATGTGTATATCTAACCATCCACTTAAAAGTTTTTGCATGTGTATCTAACGATCCACTTAAAAGATTAAAGAACTACCGTGACATCTTTATCAAACATCAATTAACCTTAAATATAAGACTATCGTTCTGAACTCTAAATTCTATCCCTTTGTGCTGTATGTCCAACCTTACTTCAGAACTACATGATTACTGTAGCTTTTTAGTAAATTTTGTGACTGGAAAGTATGAGTCCTCCGACTTTGTTCCTCTTGTTCAAAATTGCTTTAGTTACTGTGGATCCTTTTCATTTCCATATACATTTTAGAATCAGTTTGTCAAGTTCTGCAAAAAGAAAAAAAAAGGGGCAGGGGTAGGGAGAAAAGAAAGGAAAAGCCAGTTTAAGGATCAAATTGAATCTGTAGATCAATTTGAGGAGAATTGCTGTCTTAACAATATTGGGTCTGCCAACCCATAAACTCATCTCATTTTATTTAGATCTTCTTTAACTTTTGTCAACAATGTCTTATAGTTTGCTGTGTATTAGGCTGACACCTTTTGCTAAATGTATTCCTAAGTATTTTGTTCTTCGTGATCCATTGTAAATGTGGTTGTTTTCTTAATTTCATTTTCAGATTGCTCATCGCTAACATATAGAAACACAATTGTTTTTCTGTGCAATGACCTGTGATCATGCTGAACTCATTTACTGAATTTTTTTATAGATTCCTAGGTTTTGATATACATAAGATCATGTCATTTAGAAATAAAGACAGTTTTATTTCTTTCTCAATATGGATACCTCCAGTTTTATTTATTTACCTATTATGTACATATCTAATCATGTATTACCTTGTAGTGCTGGTTAGAAACTCCAGTACAATGTTAAAGTGGTGAGAGAAGAAATTCTTGCCTTGTGCTTATCTTTAGAGGGATGCACATATATTTTATAGAACATAGATGATTTCCCCTTGTTTTAAATGAATCCCTTGGGAGAGACAGGAGACCTCATCTAAAGTGAAAAATCTGAGTTTGATTCCTTTCCACCTAAGGTTTCTAAAATGGATTTTGAAACCAACCTACCAACCAATAAAATTTATTTATACAAAAACTTGTATAATCCTGAGGGAAGTGATATTAGTCTGTCTATCCCAGAGTAAGTACTCAATAAATGGTAGCTCCTGATATGAAATTATTACTGCCATTATCATTAGCTTTATCATTACTACTATTCTATATACACATATGATATATCTATATCTATATCTATATCTATATATATATATACTATGTGTTGAGACTGTACTCTGGTCTCTGCAAGGGGGTTTGATCATACCCATTTTTCTAATAAAAAGGTCCATTAGAATAAAAACCCATTATAAATATAACTGGTGACAAAAATGTACAAATCTGTTGACAATTATGACTGCACGTCTCCTGTGTGCTGTTCACCAGCCATAGAAGTGACTAGTGACCAGGGGGAATGTGGGGAGTACAGAAGCTGTGAAGCCTCAGCTCCATGGGCAGGGGTGACCCCCCCTTCCATCCCCAGCTGTATAATGACAAAGCTGTCATTAGTTAGGGGAACTCTGAATCCCAAGGGCAAGGACCTTATGCTGTGTTTGAGAGACAGGACATCACTCCTGTCAGCTGGAGGAAGGGGGGCAATGAGAGCCCAGTGAGGGGGAAAGGGGAGGGGTTTGTGTCCTGCCAGATCCTTGCTCACCTTCCCTCATGAGACACTGTGGGAAGCCTGCTCTGAGCATCATTGGCCAGACCTCCTCTGCAATGACAAAGAGAGCACCTCGAGATGAGGGCGTTCTTGGGTGTGAGCTCTTTAATTCCCTGCCAGGCAGCCACAATTTATTGAAGGTGGGTTTGTGAAGTAGAGGTCTGCCAGCGAGAGCTTGGCACAGGAGAAATGGAGACAACTAATTCTCAGGGGGTCGTCTTTGGCAAAATCTGCTCTTGAGGCCTCATGCTACTTGTGCTCATAGCTGCCGAGAACCAAGAGTGCCATCTGCAAACTGTGATTCATAAACACTCTGTCAGTCTGCCATCTACCCTGACATCATAAAATAACAAGAAGCGGCATTATAATAAAGAGAGGAGGTTTGCAGCCTACCAATTAAATGCATCTAATTTATTTCTCTTACAGCTGAGGCTTTATTTATTAGTAAACAGCTGCATTTGTTACACTTTTTACTAAAAGTGTGCCAACTGGCATTCTGGATGATCCATTAATCCTAAATAATCATCTATGTACTTCATAGATCCTGGATATATAGGTCTATATGTATGAGAAGGTTATTAAAAAGTGAAAGCCTAACCTTGCCAGTCAGCTGGAGGGTTTAGCTCTGGGCATCAGGCTGGGTGAGTTAATGTGACATGAAGTATGTGGCTATGAGTGAGGCATGGGTGAGGTTTTGGAAAGAGTTTGCATGTGGCTTTATATCTCCCTTTTCCCCAAATACACATAAAGAAATGTGTATGTTAATTTTCTCCTATTGAGCATTGTCAAAATCTAATTAGCTTGAGACTACCAGAAGCAGATTATAGGGTTACCTGTTTTTAATTGGGTCTGGGAGAAGGTGGGATAAGAGGGAATAGGTGTATTCCCTCACCACCTGAACTTTTGCAAACCCTGCTAACTGGCATGTGCTTCTGAGATTAGAGTTCTACTATTTTGGCAAAAGTGAAACCAGTACATATACACACACCCACACCCCTCAGTTTCTTTAATGAACTAATGAACATGATTAAATGAACTAATAATTCCCATAAAGTGTTCGGCACAGTGTCTAGCACATATAAGCTGTGGTACACATGGAAGAGAGGTAATCTAACCCAGTTTTTGTATGTTGCCTTAATACTTGGAAAAAGCGGATTATTAAGACTCACTGCAAGGGTAAGAGTTGCATCAAGCAAACTCTTTGCAAGGCCAGTTGAAAGGGAATTGATTTCTTGAATATCAATTTAGAATTGTCCATATCCACTAATTATATAAATGATGTTTAATTCCATTGATTTCTCATTCCAGTAGATTCTTATTGAAATAAGTCATTGGGGACAATATTTTCATCTATAGAAAGGTCTGGCCATCCTTCTGAGTATTATGTTTTGTTTATTTTCTGGGAAGTAATTGTAAGTGTAATCTATTAAGAAAGATATAAATGACTGACTTTGGCCTACTTTAAACTCAATTAAATTAGAAGGTCTCTATAATGTGACATTGCATTTATGGTTGCTCAAATTATGTGGCTGTGTGATGGTCACTGGCATATTTGCTGACCAATATTCTATTATGGTGCTTTTGAATTACAAACATTGATGAAAATTATCAGATTTTCATTTTCTTTTATTTTCATTTTTATTTTTCACAGGGATATCCTCTGAGTTAGGATGGTTATGCTGTGTAACTTGCATAGTCATTGAGATTAAAAAACCAATAAAAACGTGAAGAAGGAATGTGGAAGGAGGGGACAGTTAAAAGAATCAACATATAATTTATAAAGTCCTGAAAATTTACATCTTTCTTGGTTTTTCTTCTTTACTCAACAACCAATATTTACCTATGGCATTTTTTCATGGATAGTGCTGAGATCATTACAAATTTTATGCTGACAGCACATCTAGTAATGATGGACATGTGTCAACTAGGTATATACATGCTTATTTGTTAGAAAATAGCCACAAGTCAAACGTGCTATGTTGTGTACAAAGTTGGTTCGTAACTAAAATGTGGGGTTTTGAGCCAGACTGCCTAGATTCCCTATCCCCATTTCATCTTTTACTAGCTGTGGGAACTCAGGTAAATTACTAAGCTATTCTAAACTGTGGTTTCTTCATTTTTGAATTGTGGCTAATCCCAGTCCCTCTATAGAGGATTATTACATGATTAAATGAACTAATAATTCACATAAAGTGTTCGGCACAGTGTCTAGCACATATAAGCTGTCAATAAATGTTAACTTTAAAAGAAGCAAATCTTTGTGGAAGAAATAACCACTGGTTAAGAATATTACAGTGAGCCTGGTTTTTCGGAGGTCACACATTTCCAAAAACTTTAAGTATTCAGATAAAAGCCAATGTTAGCAGAACAGCAGGTCACTTTACAAAAGTCTCTTACTTGACAGTGTTGGGATACAGAGTGTGCTGGCGTGGACCGGTCTGTGCTCCTCTCTTCCCAGTGCCCCGTTCCCCGACCTCTGTGTTCAGTGACTCCCACAGTGGCAGCTCAAAATCAGCCCAGTGGGATTACCTACACCAAAGAAATCAGCAAATTCCACAAACATTTACCAGCTCATCCTCACTGTGGAGAACAAAGCATAATTTCAGAAAAGGAATCCCTTCAATAAAGCCACTGTGCAGCTGATAAACAAAATCCACACAAGAGTCTTATTGAGGGTGGACCTCGATGTCCTTACTTATAGCTTCATTACTTTCCATTACTCATACAACTAACAAGTTCATTACTTAGCATCTCATTTGACATTAGAAGCAGGACATTAGAAGCAGCAGTTGAAAAGAAGCAAGGGAGATAGCGAAAAGGAAGCAAACATCTGACTGATAGGAACATCCATAGACATACCAGTCTGAGGCTGTTTCCTAGAGGGAAAGCAAAAGCCCACTGTAGCTTACAGTCCTCTCCTCACAATACTTCAAAACTCTTATGTTCATAAAGAGCTCCTTGAATTATCAAGGCAGAAATCAAGTATGTTTATTTATTATTATATGTTTGCTTCCTCTGATAGGTTATTATAAAATATATTTAGTCATAGTCTAGAAGTCAGAATATTCATGCTGAGTAGGCTCTTGAAGACCATCAAACCCAGCAGGTTTCCAATCTTTTAGCCACAGGTCAGTATTTCAGATGGTCTATTATACCAAAACCAAGCAGTTGAGAGGGAGCAGCTCTGGGTTGGGAAAAACACCAGTGTTATTTGTAGCGTGTCCTTTCACAGTACAACACGTCTCTTCTGCGGAGGCCTTCGGGCACTCCAGTGTACAGGCTGAGAACACCCCCACATATTCCAGGCCTAGAGATGAGAAGACACGCTTATTTAAATCAGCCACGAAGCTCAGCCTAACCCTTTCTCTGGGGAAGGGACCACATGAGACGAAGTTCCTGGGGATAAGTCAGGAGTTCAGAATATTTATAGCTGAGAAATCACGACATCAAGGTTTGAATAACAGTTTAAGCTAAAGATTGATAATATTAATATCTGCCATTTATTTGTCACTGGTTATCTATCAGGCATTAGGTCAGGCATTTAATCCTCAAGAATCCTATGTGATAATTTCCATTTCAAATCTCACTTTACAGATGAGCAACCCAAGGCTTGGGAAAGTTAAGCAACATCCCTAAGGTCACTCAGATGGTAAGTGGCCAACTACTCAGAGTGACTTTGAAGTCTATGCCTCAAAACACAATGCTTATTTGTTTCCCTAATATGCTACATTAACAAGGTACAAAGGCCTAGAAAGTGAATTGCTGAGATCAACAGATCTGGAGGGATCAGAAAGAACTGTCAAATGCAGAGTATAGAACTATGGCGCAGCACAGGCAAGACAAGAATGAGCTAGGATATTAGAATCAAAAGAGGAATTTGGGACTGGGACATGCTTTTATGGGAGCAAAACACATATGAGTCATCAGCTTCATTTAAAGACTCCATATTTGGATGGGCAGTTTGTGGCAGAATTTCCAAGAGATGGTAGATGACTTTCCTAGGACCTCATGGCGCGTTAGCAGTCCAAGTCCAGTTGTTCATCAACTGCACCATCTCTGTGCCACCTGTGCCTGATCAGACTGAGTCCATCAATTATCTAGGTTTCCCCCTCCCTTCACAGCCAGTCAGATGGATTGGCCCAGAAGGTTTGCTGTGTGCATGACGGTAGGCAAGGGACCAGTGGGGAAATGTCAGGTGAGATGGCCCCCTTCTCCTAGTCCAATTCATCAACTGCAGGAAGGAAAGGTCCCCCTTGAAAATAATGTCATAATATTAAAGAGCTTTAGCATCAAAAAGACTTCACTTTACTCAAAAGGAAAACATATTTTTGTGAACCTTATGAAGCCAAATACTTGAAACAATCCTTTTTTCTATTTGGGCTATAGATTCAGGTGCATGTAGTTAAATAATTTTGAAATCCAGAGCATAGGAATCAATGTTTCTGACTACTTTCCTTAACTTTTTTGTCTATACTTATATTACCTATATTATTAGACCATGAACAGAGGATCAGAAGTACATGAGTAAAGACATCCCCTTGGTGTGTCAAACTAGAAAGAGGTGCAGAGCTACCCTTATTTGCTCCTGAAAATCATCTTCTTGGTACCATCAACACATGAAACAACCAAGTCAGAAGCAAACTGAATTTTATGTATATATCCTTCACACACTGAATGATTAAGATTGCAGCAGGCCATGAACATTTTCTTTCTTTCTAAGAGCCCCATTTTCATGTCATATGTGGTGCTTGGTGACCAAGCTCAAAGGTACAGATGAGACTAGAGTGTTTACCTGCTCTTTTGTCTACTCCTTCCCTGACCTTCCCTTTTGCTGAAAATCTACTGCCCTTTAGGTTTGATGGGGCAGATGTGAGTATGTTTCATGAAATGGAGCAGATTATACCCCTGCTTTCATCTTGCCATTCAGTGATCATCGCTAAGTCCCTGAAAGCCCATGGTGCCAGCAATACTGGTCCAATAAGTAAGGCCACACTTCCTAAACAGATGGGAATGATGTTTCTTTGCCACTGGGCGAAATTGCTTTAAAAAGCATCAGCAACAAACATAAGGAGGGAAAGCTGAAGCATTGCTGCTGGAAGTCCAGCCACATGTAATATTCACCCCTTAAAAATCCAATATTGCATTTGGTTCATTACAGTACTTTGTCCATCAGCTCATTTGAGTCTATTAACTTAATTGTTCTTTATTAACAAATGGGTCATTCTCCCTGGCAGCAGAGAAAAGCTCGAATGCCAGTTAAATACTTTGATAAATGCAACCCCCCCCTTCCACTCTGCCTCCTGCCTGAACATGCTGTGAATACACACACACACACACACACACACACACACACACACACAGATGCTTAATCAAATATACTTATACAAAAGGATCATATAAAAATTGGTTTTTAGAGTTAGCAAACTGAAAGAAAAGTGCCTTTACAAGTAAATCTTTTTGTAATTATGTATCACATCTTTTACACATATGTGTTATGCCTCTGGTGAAAAAATTCTTATTCTATAAAATGAGCTGATGTTTTAGCTAAAGAGAACAATCTCTTGGCAAACCTTTTGCAAGGAAGTTCTCCCTTAAAATCATGTGTACTTTTCCTCATTTTTTAACCCAGTAATTTTTCTTATTATTATTCATTTTCATAATTACAAGAGAGAGAAAGATTCCCTATTGTCTTTGTGCATCTAGGTCTTCCTTTCTGCTCCCTTCCAACCCCTAACATGCAGACCCCTTCTTCTTAGGTGACATTATCCTACTCACCAAACCTGTAATTTTAACAGAGGGTGACAGGGTGACCTTGACGACAGATGTTCTTATGGCAACAGATGGCACTGGCAAACCCGAGAAGCTGCTGTATACCATCTCCATGCCACCTGTGCTTGGTCAGATGGAGTCCATCAATTATCCAGGCTGCCCCATCCCCACACAGCCAGTCAGATGGATTGGCCCAGAAGGTTTGCTGTGTGCATGACAATAGGCAAGAGGCCAGTGAGGAAACATCAGGTGAGAGGGTCCCCTTCCTCCATGCATCTACCTTCCCCACCACAGCTCCCCAGCCTCACTCACTCATATATTTAATGACTTCAGTGAGTGAAAGGGATTAAACGGTTCTGTCAGTGAGAGTTCACCAAATGACCTTTAAAGAGAGTCAGCCATGAGGGTGGTTTACATGAAAACAAACCAATACTGCTACTGCTTTATACACAGCAGTATATTCTTATTGCCTCTTAATTCTGCCACATCTGAAAGTCATTCCAGGAATGGGCACATAATATATAATATGGTCTTTGTTTATCAATTTGGCTTCTCCTTCCACATCCTGATTCCATCCTTGATCTTAAACTCTTGTTTTCCTTCTCTGTGGCCAGACTGGAGGAAATAAAGATGAGTAGAGAGAGGAAAGTAAAAAGCAATAATAATAATGGCCATGATTTCCTAATATGTTACTATGTGAAAGAAGTACTTTGCAAAAGACTCTATAGTCACCATCCTTAAGCTTCTTAGCAAACTTACCACAGAGATAATTATTCACATTTCATAGTTGAGGAAATTGAGGCTCAAAAATATTCAGGGATATGCCCAACATCTTATAATTAGCAAACAGGAGAGTCAGGATTTGGACACAAGCCAGGTGGGCTTTCCACTGCAGAACAGGGCTTCTAGAAAACAAGGAAATTGGTGATCTGCTTGGCTAGACTGAGACAATATTGGAAGATGGGTTTGGGCTCCAACTCACTGCTCTAACACAGGCATCTGGCTCTCCTTCTGTATTCCCAGCTACTATGATAATTATATAATTTATTTATAAAGCAGTATGTGATCTCCAGTAAGCAGGTCAAATGTTAAGTGTAACCTTTTATTATTTTTCATTAGTACAACAGGATAGTTAAAGTTGGAACAGTTTGGCCTCTCTCTACCCGAAGAAAGCCAGAGTATTGTATGAAATCATCAGTGGACCTTAATCCAGATGGCGGTGTCATTTCTAAGAAATAGCATATGCTAGCTATTATGATACTTAAACGTAATGGTTTTATATCTCTCTAGTGGGCAAAGAAACCATACAACAGGTTTTAGTCTAGGAATTCTTTAATGGTACTTTAACCCTCCAAAATAGAGTATTTCCACAAAGAAATTCAATTGCTAGAGCTTGGTTTAATAATAAAGGAATGTAAATTTCTGCCTTGTTTCTGCAATAATAGGACAGCATCTGGATTTACTACTCCCTGAGTTTGCTATTTTACATAATGTTGCTGAATTGGGGACTATTACATGCTTTTTTGATTTTAGAAAAATTGCCTTAAAAGTTATTTACACTCATTTTATAACAAAGAGAGCAATATAACTAATTTTACTCTTAGTGTGATTAGCCATGAGTCATTTCCTAAGAAATGAGTTTAATTAACCAGGGAAAGAAAGTTGTAATAAATCATGGAAGTGGACTGTTTCTAAGTGGGGTTAAAAACATCTTATTTAAAATTGCCATCAAATAAATCACAAACTCTAAGTTATGTGTTAAGGGAAGAATTTTTTTCGGATTTTGAAGATTTCTGACAAAAGGAGGGAAAGAAGAGAAGAACATGTGGCAAGAGAGGGAGGTTAAATTAGTTGGAGTACTTTTAAGAAAATAGTTGCAGAAAGGAGATCATTATGTTAATTCAAGGTCTGTCGGGTAGCTGGGTAATTTTGGAAATTTACTTAATTTCTCTGTGCTTTTTTCTTTCCTTGTAAACTAAAAAGACTGAACTCAATCATTCCTAATCAGGGATTCTGGCAGCCATTAATGTTGTTCACAAATATGTGCAAGTCTCTCCCATTTCAGGCACATGGTGAAAATAGAATCTTCCACTGCTTGGAAGTTAAACGTAGACATGTGGGCATGCAACTTGCTTCAGTCATGGAATGTAAGAAGTGTTACTTGCATGCAGAAGCTTTAGGATTCAGTGCATGATTTGCCACATCTCCTTCCCACTGCTGTTACCATGATAGTAGGGTGCATGTAGATGAAGTTTCAGCCAATGAGTGACCAGGATGGTCAATTTCCCTGCTAACCTACACTTTCCATGTGGCATGAGCAAGAAATAAACTTAAGTAAATGTAAAACCTCTGAGATTGTGTGTGTGTGTGTGTGTGTGTGAGTTGTTACGGCATAACCTAGCCCATCCTATATGTAATAGATAAGAGGATACAGACTCACCCACGAAGATTTCCCAGTAAATACAAACTAGTGCTCATGGCAGAACTTTTGAATCCTAATCTTCTGGTGTGAACTTCAGATTTATGTGTTTTTAAAAAGCTCTTCTGGTGATTCTGATGTATATCCTTGCTTAAGAAGCATTGGATACATGCAAGTGGGCACACAAGTAACAAAATGGTTTAGCAATAGACTTTTAACTGCATATTACCCTTATGGGTAAGCATAATAAAAATTTATAATTGTATGTTGCACAAGCTCTTTTGTACTGTTATCTTATTTGGAACTTAAGACATTTGTAGAATATAATTGTGACCATATATCTATCATTGTATTGAGGATTTGAACCACTAATTTGACTTGCTGAATAGGCTCTCCTTCTTTCCTCATTACCCACTGTGCATTCTCTTAAAAATTGTCTGCCCAGTTGATGATACTGATCTTTACAATAACAGACAATCTTTGTCCTCCAAGGATCTCAGGACAGCTGCATTTTCTTGCCTGAAAATTTGCCTTCCTCTCCATGGACAACTGAAGTTTCCTGGCTAAGACCACACTGTTCAAAATATTTTGAGTTTTGTTAGAAAATATGTAGTTATTATTTCTGACTTTTTCTATATTTATTTTGGGGACCTTAATATTTCTTTTACTCCCAGGTTGAGTGTAAGAAACTGTCATGCTGAAAACTGAACTGTTGAGCATATATCATTCATTTAATCTTAAATGCCACACTGAGGGTTCCTGAATTTAACCCTAGTTTGCAGGCAGAATACTAAATTTAATCTAATCTATGAAACTAAAACATAATGGCTGACTCTTTATTTTAGCCAAACTCTTATATAACTACTATTTATATGTGAGGATTTATATATTTATTCATACATATGCTGTAAGTAACACCTTCGATATAACCAAATCCTGCCTTTAATATTACCATTAAAGGTGCAGATTCTAGAGTGAAACTCTTTATATTGACATCTTGGTTCCTTTGCTTTGACAGCGGATTTACTATTGAGCAGACGCTCAACTTCTTAATTCTCACTTTCCTCAGTTTATAAATATACATATAAATCATATAATAGTACCTACTTTATAAAATTATTGTTAAAAGCAAATGAGATAATCCAGTAAATGGAGAAATAAAGAAAGAGAAAGGAGGGAAGGGAGGAAGGAAGGAAGGAAGGAAGGAAGGAAGGAAGGAAGGGAGGAAAGAAGGAAGGAAGGGAGGAAGGGAGGGAGGGAGGGAGGAAGGAAGGAAGGAAGGAAGGGAGGGAGGGGAAAGAAAAGAAATGGAGAAAGGAAGAAGGAGGAGGAGAGGGGAGGGAGGGAAAAAGGAAGGAGGAAGAAAAAGCAATCTGAAAATTAATTTAGAGAGTCAAATAACTTAAAATAGATGAACAAGTCTCCTTGGTAAGCAACTTCCAATATTTTTTAATATATAATATTCACTGTGAGTCTGGAAACCTTTTAACCACAGCTGGGGGTAGGGACAACAAAGGATCAAGGAAGACTTTCTAGAGGAGGTGACATGTGAGTTGTATCTTTAAGGAAGAAGAAGCCAGAGCCAGAGAGAGTATGGGATTGGGATTGGGGCAGGTCTGGAGGCTGAGAGGCAAAGGGAAGGCCCTGACCTATATAGGGTTATGTATATAGGAGGCCCAAATACCTGAGCTAGTGACAGCAAAGGCCAAGAGAGTGCAGAAGTTGTCAAAGACTAAGTTTTAAAGAACACTGTTTTCCATGTAATGAATCTGAAATTTTAGTTCTTTTGGCAATGGGGGAAATGTATTAATTGGGATCCCAAGTGATAAGGAAATAGATGGCACCTGCAGAGATGTAGTTGAGGAAAGTGTAAATGAAGGGACTATTTACAGAGGCATGGGCAGGGCTAAAGAGAAACTCACACAGCAAGGTAAAGCAACAGAGAGGAGACAATAGTGCCCCAGCTTAGAAGGACAGAGAATAGCAGGCCTTCCCAGTTCCTGGAGAGAGCTGCAGCTGAAGCTATAGGTAAAGGAGAAGGCAGTCAACAGAAGCTGTGGCCTTCAAGAAATGAATGTGCCCACTGCCAGTCTGTGGCCTGACAAGGACAGAACAGGAGAAATGGGCCACCTCTCTCTCAGCCAGCCACCAGTGAAGAAGAGTAGGGAGCAGATCCGCTGGAGCACACACAGAGTGCCAGGCCCTGTGAGAAGGAAAGTCAATGGTGTGAGTTGAATTTTAGATGTCACTTTAGCAGCTCTGTGGAAAATGATCAGAGGAGATATGAACCCTTAGAAAGGAAGACTTAGGCTCATATTCATGCAAAAGATGAGGAAAGCCTACAATAGAGAAGTTCTGTTAGAGGCAGAGCAGAAAGGACAGTTTTAAAGGAACATTGGGATGCCAAATGGGTGAGACTAGATGATTGGCTATGGCTAGTGAAGAAGAAAGGTAACTTAAGGATTATCTCCAGTTTTCTAGCTTGGATGGCAAAGGGCACAGTGATATGAATAACTCACTAAATACAGGACAAAAAAGGGAATTTGGTGGGAAACTGAGGATTTCCCTTTTGAACCTTAGAGTTTTAGAGCCTGAGGACTGTTCATGTAGTGATTTGCCGCAGGCATTTCAGCATAGAATTCTAACCACCAGGGATAGAGGTATAAACTCACCAGTTATCAGACTGTATGGTGGCCCAAAGTGTGGAAGCAGATGATATCCCCAGGAAGCCAAGGGATAGAAGGACCAAGCCAAGGAGAACACTGATACTTAGTGTCTGAATTCCACTGCTCTTGGGGACCTGGGCCCTTCTCAGTTCTTAGCTCTTCATCACTGATCACTGAATTTCCAGCAAGAGAGTCTCCTTAAAGTAATTGTATTGGTCTGTTCAAGGAACAGAAAAAGAGTTAATTTTCTGGACCTCGGTCAATAGCTCCTTTTTTTTTTTAATATAATTTATTTTATTATCATTAATTTACAATTACATGTGCAATATTACGATTATTAAACTACCCCTTCATCAGGTCCCCCCCACCAACCCCATTACAGTCACTGTCCATCAGCGTAGTGAGATTCAATAGCTCCTTTTGACAGGCTAGATCTTTATTTCAGATTTATTGCTGCTTAAAAACCGAACTGATGATTTTGTACAGGCTCCAGTTGCCTAAATGAGATAAATATTAGTTAAAACATGTCCTCTTTATTTTTTGGTTCCTAAATCTTCAAAGAACATCCCCAAAAGTTGTGACCACACAGAGCAGCTGTGTGGGGACCCCTGAAAAGAGGCCACTGGGCTCCACTTCCCCTTCTCCCCAACTCCACCATGTTTACCTCAGCTTTTCCCAACCTCCTGCCTGCATAGTTCCCCATGAAACTCATAAAAGCAATTTTATAACAGCACCTATAGGCTAGGTACCCATGCCTGCATGGCATACTCAGAACTTTGCTTCAGATAATGGGAAACAAGCAATCTCTCATGGATATAATCATAGATAGATGATAGCTATAATTAGAGTCTGATTTATATGCACATATAATCTCACAAGTGTGTAAACATACACACAAGATCACATGTATACATGTGCATGTGTGTACATATACAAGGCAGTGTGTGGGTGCACAGATGCACATGTGTGCAGATGTATGCCAGTGTGTTTTGTATGGAGAGTGTAGATGTATGTATGTGTGTGAATGCGTGTTGATGCCTCTGAGAACACCGTAAGAAAAACATGATAGGTTTGGAGGACTATTTGACGTGTCCTCCCATGATAATGAGAAGATATGAAAGGGTTAAAGCAATCACTTTAAAAACCATTTTCCAAAAAAGCTGCACCCTAAATTAATTTTGGCTGATAATCTATATCGGGTTAAATAACTCCTCATTATTCTGTAACACAGCTGAGGCATCTCCAAATGTTTATCTTGTTTTGTAACCGGTACCTTCTGGTATATTCTAGTGCCAGCACTCCCAGCTCCTGCTATATTTCATTCTCACTATTTTTGGACTGGAGCTGCTGGTTCCAGGTGATTTAATAAATTGCTTTTTTTTTTTTGGTGTTCCTTTTAACTTACCCATCTGCTCAACACATGCGTAACTTGCAATCTGTCGGTAGTTTGCAGAAAGACAAACTGTCAGAGCTGCATGCATTTGACAACTTTGTTCCCAATTAGTTTAGTGGTAATTTTAACAGATTTCAGGGCAATGGAGAAAGGGATGGCATGTTATTAAAGCATCAATTCTGACAGACCCGAGCACATATGATGTCAATGTAAATTATTTTAAATGCTTTAATTAAAACTAGGGAAAGATTTACCCTTTTAAACAGTAAGTGATAGCAAGACAAATTTAAAAGAAAAGAGAGTAACCGAGTTTTCTAAATGGTTTATGCTGTGCAAGGCAGTCCAGCAGTCAAGATGACTGTAATCTATGGCGGTGATGTGGAGGCTGAGTTAATTATTCATTGCTTCCTCTCTGTAGCAGATGTGATTCAATACATGAGGTACAGAATTCAGAGCCTGGAACACTCTCTGTGAAAATCTCAGCTCAGGCTTCTTTTGGAGCCATCAGGAAATTGCCAGAATCTGTTTAACCCGTTAAATATATTCATAAGAAAAAAAATCTTTTTTTTTGGCTTTTTGTTTTTTATATGTTTCAATGCAGCTGCTTCTCTCCTCCATTAAACCCAGCACCCCAGCCTCTGTATTCCCACCTCATCTCTAGTCTAATACCCCAGAACACATGCACAGATGTACACAAGTGACTAGATCTTGGGTCACTTTACTGGCACTCAGCACACCAGAAAACGCCCCATCTATAATTTAAATATATTGCAATAGTCACAATTCATGAGTGCAGAACATCACTGACAGATGTCTGGTGTTCTGGGAGGGATGCTATCGAACCAAGGACACATATAGGTGGAGAGATTTCCCTGATGAATTTGACAATGTGCTTGATTTATTCAGCCATAAATCTAACCATTGGTTTAATGCTTTCCATTTGTTCTTAGACAACACTGGGCATTTTACTATTGAAATCACCAATACGTTAATTAAGGTTTAATATTCCCTGAACATAATTGCATAAAATTCTTTTACTTGCACATTTCTCAGTCACTTGGGAAGGGCTCACCATTTTATATATGGGCCCTTTGAGTTGAGAGCTGTCTGCTCTTTTAGAATTATTGAAATGACTTGAAAAAGGTTATTACTATCCTACATGTAGGTTTCCTTAATTTTTCAAATTGTTTTTAAGTATGCTGTTGCCTTGTATCTTCAAGGGCATCTTTTAGGCAGATTGTTACTATACTTGAATTGGATTGCTATAGGCTGAGTTGGATGGAGATTAACTGAAGAAAGGTGAATTTTGACCTTATTTCTTTGTTAACATTACATATAAGAAGTGCATGCATTTACATTTTGCAAGGAGAGTAATTAGTCAAAGGCTTTTTGAAAAATCTATGCATGATAGATTTGGAGGACTATTTGACGTGTGTGGTGAATCAGTTAGAGAAGGCATCTTACAGATAATATAAGATGATGCTAGCCTGTTGAGTCAAGTTCAGCAAACGGCAAACTTCTTTCCCTAATAACACCTTAATAAACCCTTCACATGAGCCTTTGTCTGAATTTCAGGCTCTGCCACACAAGAGAGCTCTTTCATCTTTTTGTTTTCTTTTTTATTTCTCTTTTTGTAGCAGAAGGAAGAACATTGTCTTTGAAAGTCACCAGGCTCTGGTTGGAATTTATCCCTACCACCTCCTAGCTGAATGACCTCCAGTAAGCTCTTCTTTCAGAACTTCAGGTTTTTAATCTGTAGGTGTAATGACAAAGAGGTATGTTTCAGAAATCTTTTGAGGAGACAATGATTTTGATAAGACAATGCATTTCAAGTATCTGGTATATAGTTGGTGCACCACAAATGCAAATTTCCCCCATCCCTTTCCACTCATTTCACTAATGCTTTTACAGAACTGTGTGGTTTTGTATTTGCTTTTCCTTGTGGATAAAGAAATGCAGAGAGGAATGGAAAACTTTGAAGAGAAAGAGAACATCCTTCACCTCTTCCAGGTGGGAACCACAGACTGGTAGGTTTATCCCTGAGAAGATACACCAATAAGTCAAGGCCAACTTAAAGCAAAAAGACAATATCAGTTTGCATATACTGCAACTGACCTGGTTTCCCCCAACCACCCCCTGGATCTCTGGTATGCAAAAGAACTTAGGGTATAAAAAAAGACTATATTTTTAATTTCTATATAGTCATGTAATCTGCTTTGAGCTTGCATCGTGCCTCAGTCTGAGGCCTGGGGAGTCTCCCCCTCACCCACAACAGTCCCCAGAAAACCTAACCTCATCTAAAAAGTTTAAGACAAGCATCCTGGTCATCAGTCCACACTGGTCACCTTAAACGCTCAGCGTCTGAGACTACATGGTCCTTTATAGTCATGGAGCTCTGCTACCACATGTCATCCCAAAGCTGATCATAGGGAGTCCTGGCTGAAGGTGAGTACCAAGAAGTCTAGGGCTCCTTTCCCTCTGGAGATGTGTATATCGCCAGGGTGTCATGAGAGAGGAATGCAGATCCCAGACCTTGGTCCTTGTGGGACCCAAACTAGATGCCCTCATACAGCACCTGTGGATTTAGGAGCTCCAGGGTTAGTCTTATTTTTGCACCTACTATGTTCTTTGGCTCAGGACCCCAGGAAATAGTTCAAAAAAATAAATAAAGCATGTTAATGTTGCCCTAAGGACTGGTAAAGCACCAGCTCTCAAGGAACTGAAACCCTGCTGAACAAGGGCTGTGAGGAGCGGCGAGACACTGTTCAAATCTTTCTGATTCGAAAGAAGGAAACAGAAATGTAATAGTCAATGATTATCCAATCCCATGTGGTGGCAGCAAGGGCTTGGGAAAAATTCTTTATATGGATTGTAAAGATGGACATCTAAATGTCACTAAATGAAATATGATATAAAAATTTTATGGATTTTCCCAAAGTTAAGAACAAGGATGCTGAGTATTAAAATTCCTCAATAGCTGAAGAAAGTAATTTCAGGTTTCTTGAGCAATATATCCTAGCCGCTGAGAACAGGGACTCTTCTGCAAGTTCAAGTTCAGCCATTTATAAGCTATGTAACATTTGTGGAAAGTTTCCTTATTTGCAAATTAGGTGTGATAAATTGACCCTCCATGAAAGACTGGTTGTAAGGATTAAGTGAGTTATTATACCCAAGGTGACTGGCACATGATAAGACTCAACAATACAATCTAGCTAATGATGAATGAAAGACCCAAGGTGCAGTTCCCACCCTGGTACTTCCAGCAGAAACTGCTTTATGGGCATATGACCAGTGCAGTTACCAAGGGCTCCACACTCAGAAGGGCCCTATGCTTGGGGTTTAATGATCTGTGTTTGCTTTCTTGATATCCTTAATTATTTACCTTTGAGTCTGCTTTCTTAAGTGAAGTCTAATGGGACAAAGGAGCATGCACAGGGGCTTAGAACATCAGATCACATGGGGCCCTACCTCCCTAAGATGGGTTCTTGGCCACAAATTACTCATCCATCTGGCACCCTGAACCCAGCCTGGCCTCCCCATCCCTGTCCTCATCCAGTGTCACCTCTGCTTCTACTGGGACCTGGAAATGGATGGCAAGAGGGCTGGTTGTGCTCTCCATCACATCATGAGGCAGGTGTAGTGATGGCTCTCCCCACCCTGGGCTGACAGTGCCATAGCGTGTTTGCCTGGTAACTCTGCAGGGGCTTTTGCTCATCTTGGATCCAGTTACCGAACATATAGAACATGGAAGTTGCACCTCCTTGGGGGTTGAACGTCCATGATAAGTTGGGGCAATGAATATCCAGCTGGCTGGTAGAAAGGGGAACCAAGATAGGTGGGCTGCATAGAGGATGTGTCTCCAGGAACCTATGAGGGTGTGTCCTCACCCTGAGTATCCCCATGCCCAGGAAGTATTAACCAGTAAACATGAGTGCAGACTGAGAGACACAGAAAAAAGCAGAAGGCTTTACCATTTAGGACCTGTCTTTAATGGCACTCATTTTTGGCTTTTTTGAACCAGGGACCCATTGTACTGAGCCCACTAATCATGCAGCTAGCCCTGCTTGTCAACTGTATGCTTCGGGCAAATGGCCTAACCTTTCTGAACATTCATTTCCTTGAGAATGAAATGAAGATAAATTTTCCTCCCTAATCATAGAATTTTTTATGAGAAGAAGATGAAACAATTCAAATAAAAGGAATAAAAATAAATAAATAAAATGAAATAAATGTGAAAATGTTTGCAATGTGTAAAAATGCATACATATATGAAGTATCATTATTTTCATCATAATGCATAATGTATTTATTTCATTTTATATTCTTATAACTCTGAGATTAGAAAATTATGACACTAAAATACACTGTATTAAAATATTTAGAATTTTGAAGACTATGATATATCTCTGTAATAACAGGCTATAATTTGCGGGGGAAATCTGGTTCTAAACTAGTCTCATTTGAATATGGAAAATGGACTTTAGAAGAAAAATATGTCTTTATAAATGAGGAGAATGGTCTGAGATTCCCATTAAGTGGTATGGTGTCTCCACAGATTTCTCTGAACTGGTCATTCTTTTCCACGTTTCTATCCTCTACAGACTTTTCATTATTGCCACAATGTCACATTTCATAGAAGTTCTACACAAAATGGACTCAAAGGTGTATTTTAGGAAGTACATGGAAATAGCCTTTGAAACACAAGCCCTTCCCCCCGAAAAAAAACAACTTTTTTGTCATATGGGATGACTACGAAAAAAAAGGAATTATTCATTGTAAATAATTACTTTTTATACAAAAATAATTTTTATTTAAATTGAAAGAGTGATGAATACTTTAAACAAAACTCAAAGTGGAATTATATTGTACATAGTATTTTCAGCTCTCTTTCCCTTATCATATTAATATATGATGCTAAATATTTTTAGAATATGATTTTTAAAGATTGCCTAGTTGCAGACATATAGATGTACAATAATGCACTTAACCAGTTCTCTGTAGTTAGACGTATTAGTTGCTTGATTTTTATTTGATTATTAGTATTTTTGTCATTATAAAAAACACTACCATAAACATCGTGGTATATGCACATGAGTGCATAGCTCTATTTCCTGTGAGTGTAATCTCAGAAGTAGGATTTCTAGGCAAAGGACACGGGCGATTTTTAAAGATTTTTCTAAATGTTTGCTTGCCAAGAGGTTGTACTAATTTATACTTCCTTCAGCAGTATATGAGTATATGAACCTAATTATTTTAAATTATCATGTGTTTTAATATCGTTTCAAATAGCATTATATTGGTTGTCTTTCTTCCTTATGTTTTATTATCAAAAATTGTTAGAAGACAAGCCATGCAACACGAGTTTCCAATCAGTCTACAATGGTAAGATTTATTTTCTCTTTAAATAACAAGTGAACCCATAATTTGGAGGCTAGCCTTTAACTATTTTTTTTCTAGATGTGCCAGTGGATTCTTTTCACAATAATCATCATCCAGTATACTTAAGTATTTCCATGAAAATGCATATCTTGCACAGTGGGGAAAACATGTTTTTAAGTTAAAACTTTAACAAACTGTTATAGGTTGAATTGTGTTCCTCTAAAATCATGTTGAACTCTTAATCCGCAGTATCTCAGAATGTGACCTTATTTGGGAGGATAAGGTCTTTCCAGAGTAACCAAATTAAAATGAGCTCATTTGGGTGGGTCCTAATCCAACATGACAGGTGTCCTTATGAAAAGGGGAAATTTGGAGACAGGCACAAAGAAGGAAGATGATATGAAGAGACACAGTGTATGTAGATATGTAGACACTCATCTACAAGCCAGAGAGAGAGACTTGGAAAACATCCTTCCCTCAGAATCCTCAGAAGGAACCAACATGACACCTCAGTTCTGGACATCTATCTAGCCTGCAGAACTACGAGAGATAAATTTCTGGTGTTTAGACTACCCAGTTTGTAACACTTTGTTACAGCAGCCCTAGCAAACGAATACACAAAGAAAGTTTAACTTTATTGAAAATAGGTGAAAAAATATTTCTCAGGTCTTAAACCTATTGTCGTTTTCATCATACTTTGAAAATAAAAATATTATTCCTCTATGAACATTTTCAGTTTAGGGTTTTTCTTAATTTTAAGATGCTTTTTTTTCATTTTCATTTTCATTGTCTCTGAAATTGGATGTATCTTGCAACTGATGGCAATTCATTGTTTATTTGGTTACAATTCTTTCTTCTTTTTTAGTGATCCATAAGTTAAGGGTGCATCTTACAATGAACAGCATTTTAAGTTCAATGAAATACAGTACTTATGCATGGATATATGAATATCAATTCGTTCTAAATTATCAGCAAAGACAGAGCACTTTCTATGTACAAGGCACCAAATTAGACACTAGATATAAAGTGAAGAAAATATGCACATGCACGTGCACACACACACACACACACACACACATACACACACAGAAAGGGGGTGGGGAGAGGAAGAGAGATTAACAAAAAAGCAAAAGAAAGATTAATGTAAATACATTGCAATACGTTGATGGTACAGTATGGAGCATAGATAATGGAGTAATCATTAGAAATAGATTAAAGGAAATCTTTTTGATTAAGTGAGTCAAAAAGATACGATTTAAAGGGTTAACAGGGATTTTCCAAGTAGACAAGGTATAATTAGGGGACTGGAAGTTTGAAGATAAGAGATAATTTAGAGCATATGTTCCAAATGAAGAAAATTCTTGAGCAAAGACAAGAAGCCAAGAGGTATATATAGAGATCTTAATTGGCTTGGGATACGATGAAGTGGAGAGAAGCTTGGATAAGATGAGAGAAGCTTGAAAAGTAGAGAAGTGGATATGATGAAGGGAGAGAAGAACTTGTTATCATGAGAGAATTAGAGAAGAGTCTACAGAATATGTAACAGTAATTAGTTAGGGGACTTTTAGATTGTATGTAATAGAATACCTAGTTAAAAGTGGCTTAAACAACATGGATTTATTGTTTCATATTATGAGAAGTCAGGGGTCAGTTCTGAATTTATTAATTCAGCAGGTCAATAGTGTCAAGGTCCTAGATCCATTTCTCTGTGATTCTCTTCGACTTCACTAAAAAAACACCAGGAGTCTGCTCAGATCTATGTCTCACGTGCATTGTGCTATAAAAAGACAAGATAAGAGGCTTTCCTGTAGTGCATCTCTGTTTACTGTGGAGGAGAACCATTGTCAAAGATCTCCCAGCAGATTTGTACTTGTACATTTTTGACAGAACTGGATCACATGGTCTCTGTAAGCAATACTCTCAGAAGTATTGTAATTAGTATATTGGCTCAGAGAACATCCACATTCCTTGAATAAACTACTACCTAACACCCAGAGAAAATTGGAGTTTGGATACCAAGAGAAAAGATAATTGACTAAGTGATATCTGCCATATTTTGAAACTTTTTAAATTGGAAAATGCTAACAAAATAAGATTTTACTCTTCATTATTGAACTTCAATGTAATTTATAATTTAAAAGCTCATTCATTCATTCATTCAGTCATTCTGTCACTAGGTATTATTCAAGCACTAGACAAATGCCAAACATTGTGGTTGGAGTAGTAGAAGACAAAAGTGAATCAGAAAAATAAAAAAGCACTTAAGTATAAGAGCCACTTAATATTAACAATGAAACAGAGAAGATAAGCCATGTATGAGGCTACAGTGTAATAATAGAGTGCAAATATCATAAAGAAAATAGAGCTGTATGCTGGAGCTAATTCACAAGAACTGATTATGTACCACTATTCACAGTTTCACATTTACTACCATCCTGTTAGTAGTCTGAAATTGCCCACAGTAGAAAAATTTACACCAAAGAAATTGGCAAACACTACAAATCAGGGCTTTAAAAAAACTTTCCTCCTCAGAGAGTTGTTACGTATTTACCAGCAGATCACAAGAGATATAGATATAGTGCTAAGAGCATGTTTTTTTCAGGAGGGAAAAATCAATTATCTTAAACTGACCGTATCATCAGACTAAACCAATCATCAAACAAATGACTAAAGTCAAATTAGAATTGAGTTGCTGACATTAAACATTCATAACAGGTTCTTAAAGCTTTTCTGCTCTGATGCCTCTGTACCTCTGTGTACTTATGTGGTTGTGTTAAACATGAACACAGAAAGTTGTGGAAATCTCCAGGAAAATCTTTACAAGAAAATATTTTCTCTCCAGGTTTCCTACCCAATTTGGCAAAACAGGTGTCCTCAGTTTCAAAAATCATACTGCTAAAAAGATTAATTCCAGCCTTTCAGCTACCTCACTGTCTTATACACACAATTTTAAATTGTGAATCTCCTCCACATGGCAAGATGTCTCCTAATGCCGTTCACAAATAGCTCTGAATGCTAACTGCCCTCTGAGAAGCCATGCCTTTCCTAGGACCTGCGGGGCCTAAAGGTCCTCTCATCCACCTCAGCTATAGAACCATTTTTAAGTCAGTTTCCTGGAGAAAGCAGAGAAGTTCATCTTGTTTTGAAGACGTGGTAAAGTCCGAAATTTGCCTGCATTAAACTGTGCTTATGATTAACAAGCCTACATCAATGTGAAATTCTTCCTTAGATCTACTTAAATCTCACATTTTAATTCAATCTCTTTCTTGCTGCCCTGCAGTGATTACAGATGGTGACCATCCTTAGTGTAAGAGGCATTTAGACAGATGGGCCGCCTTTTTCTGAAATGTTTTGGGCAAAATAAATTTTATAAATGAATTTATTATTTTTATTTGGGATGTCCCCTTCATAAAAGAAAGAATCTATTTGAGAGATGAGTAATCCTCTCGTGGAGTGACTGATTATACCCTCATTTGGATTTTGTCAATATCAGTATTCAGTTACTGGGTTTTCTTGAATCAAGGCCTGTCTACACAAATAAAGGTCCACCATAAATCATCTTTACAGGCTGAATAATCTGTTCCTTAAGCCTTCCTCATAGACATTATTTTCTTACTATTCTGTCATCTATCTTTCTAGATGCAAATACACACATACACACACACATGCACACACACAAATATATATATATATATAAATTTATTAGCAATTTTTACTGACTTGATATAGTGTCAGTGAAAGAAAAGCAAATCTACAGGAAATGGTTTTGTAAAGGACTGGACTATTTCCTCAGACTGACTTGGTTGGTCAAATCAGTTATAGTAGTCCAATTAGCCTATAAAAGAAATATTCCCTAACTGTTCACAGAACCCTTTGAAATTTTTTATATATACCCTCTCACCAGATTCTCACCATAAACTTTTGAGATGAACAGCAAAAATACCATCAATTGCATTTTCCAGATGAGGAAGTTAGTATAAGAACCTGTAGCCTCACTTACCCACTCAGGAAGCAAACTTAGGGAATAGCCAAATTTAGGAAGGTGACTAATATTTCTGGCATATCAATTATATATGAGACACTGTTCTCAGGAGCTGATTCATTTTTCATAACAAATTATGAATTATCATCTCCATTTTACAGATGAAGAAACTGAGGCTCTGTGATATAAAACAATATACTCATGATTGCATAGCTAATATATAAGAGAACCAGGTTTGTCTGGTTCAAACCCAGGTATGTCTGACTCCAGGGTGTGTTACCAACAGGCATACTTTGACCTAGGAGTTAACTGTTCTGGCAGCAGCTTCCAATCTCCCAAGTGCAGCTAAGATGATGTGATTTGAAGTCAGCAGTTGGCTATGGCAACTGCCATAATGAAGGATAAGGTAGTGAGATCCTGGACCCTGCACTTGACCTAATGGATTCCTGATGCTCCAGCTTCTTGATCATATCAGATATAACCATTCTCATGGAAGTCCAATTTTATGATGGTTTGGGGAATCATTCCTGTAGATCTGCTCTTCAACAATTTTACAAACCCCTACTTTTAAGTAATGAATCACTTTCTATTTAAAATGGAGTGGGGTTTGTTTTCTGCAACTGAACCCTAGATGTTAACAAATCTGATACTCTTTCAAATATATACTTAGGCAAGGTCTCAGAAAAGCCTTAGTCTTCCCACATTATGGAAACATTGTTGTTTTATGCTCTGAGTCTCATTGAACTTGAATATGAAAGGAAGACCTCCTGATTTCTGTTCTTTTGAGTTTAGGTGTTTGAGTCTCAATCATAAATACAATGTGAATGGTAAGATGACTCTCCCAAGAGGAAGTACCAGGAAAAGGAATCCCTCAGGCCATAGTAAAGACTTAGAATTATTAGTGGTAGGTGGAAAAATCGGGAATTATTTGTAGAGAGGAGATAAAGCTATTGCCAGGAAGACAACAGCCTTAGCCGATCTATAGAATGAATTAAATATAGAAATGAGAAAATGAGAGACAAAACTGGTAGATGGGATAGTCAAGTGCCAAATTAGATGAAAAACGAGAAATAAATTAAGACAACTGCTTAGAAATGTTGAAACTGTTTATTGCACACCCATTGTCTAACATGCTAGGTGCTGGAGATAAAGCAGCAAAAAATGCAAACTTGGTCATTGTCCTTGTGGATTAACAGCCTAGGTATATATATCTCATTTGTAATGTCTAAATTAGTCACTACACTTTCAAGATCTTTTTAGTCACATGTTAATCATCCACTTTACTATTCCATGTCCTGAATTTGCCATCTTGAACCATACTTTGTCTTCATTTTTATGTCCAATACAGTGAGACTGAGATGTTATTTTGATTTTCTCTCCTATCATGTTGTCCAAGGTACACTCCTATGTAGATGAGAACATTATCTCCAAACTAGTAAGTAGATTCAAAATTCAGTTATTATGATGAATTGAGCAGACAGAAGTGGGATCATCACCTTCAATACTTTCCATCTCCCAATATGTAAAGTAGAAAGGATGGAAAAATCATAAATAATAAATTTAAAATACATGGATGAACTCAGGAATATGAAAACAGGAGTTGGGATTTTTAATATCTTCATGAGATTAGAGGACATCATGCACAGGGAGAAATTGGAACTTGGTTTCCTGCTGTGTACAAGTAATGGATTATTTCATTTGAGTGCTTATATCTAGAAAATTTCCATTTACCTGTCCATGAATCCTGGAAACTTATCACCTGCTTTGATCTCTGAGTAAAAAAAGAATCACCTATTATATACTCAGAACCCTAAGCTTATGCAGTGTGTGAGTGAAAAAGTCTGAATTTGTGCAGTTCATACTAGCAAAAATCCCATCTGAGAAATAATGGGGAAAAGTGAAAAACGTGAAAAACATATAAAACCAGGTAAAAACAAGTGGAAATCCACCTCATAGTTATATTTCAAAGCCTGGACCATAACTGGGAAAGCCAAGCAAGATAATTCTCACTGAAAAATAGCTTATAGTTTATAAAAACGATAAAAAGTATGAGGAAATACACCCCATAAGAAAAAAAGTAGCAAATCTAATAAGTGGGAAGAATTTTAACCCAACCATCTGTAAATAATAAAATAAATTGAAAGGAACCCTATAAACATATTTTAAGGTCCTAAAATATTTCAATTATGTTCCAATGTATTAAGAAAGAATGATGCTAACAATAGGGAAAACCAGCTGAGGGGCATAGAGGGACTCTTTGTACTATCTTGGCAACTTTTCTGTAAATCTAAAATTATTCTAAAATTTAAAATTTTATTTTAAAAAGAATAAGCAGAGTTCCTAAGACAAGAATAAAACAATGAAACAAAAACACAAGTAAATTACTAATGCAAAACTAAAATTCTAGAAATAAAAAGCAAAGTAATTGAAATAAAAAATTAAAATTTATTAACTATAGATTACACAGTTGAGAGACTTAGTCACCTTTGATATAGATGTCAGAATATTATCCAGAAGGTATAAAAAGGAAAAGAAAATGCAGAAAGTATGAAAGAGATACTAAGAAGTATGGAAGGAAGAGAAGCTGTAACATACTGTAATTAATTAGAAATTCCAGAAAAAGAATAAAGAGAATGAGGAGAAAACATAAACGATTAGTAGCTGAAAGGTTTTTTTAAATAATTAAAAAATATATGAATCTTTGTTAGACATTGCATGGGAGTAAGATTACAAAATATCAAAAAAAAATCGAAAAAGAAAATGCAGATTTCCCATAAAAGAACAAGATTTTCAGATAGCAATGCTAAATGATAACAGATTTAGTGCAGAGGAAAAACAACAAAAACCTAAAATTCTATACCCAATTATGTTAATCTGCTAGGTCCGCCATGGCAAAATATTTGAGTGGCCTTATTTTCTCACAGTTCTGGAGGCTAGAAGTCTAAGATCTAGGTTTGGTTTGTCATGAGCCCTCTCTATTTGGTTTACAGATGGCCGCCTTCTGACTGTGTCCTCACATGGCCCTGCATCTGTATATGCACATTCTTATTGTATCTTCCTCTTCTTTATAACAACACCAGTCATAATATACTAGGGCTCCACCCTTTTGGCCTTATTTAGCCTTGATTACCTCTTTAAAGGCCCTATCTCCAAATGGTACCATTGGAGGTTACGGCTTCAACAAGAATTCTGGTAACATCAACTAAACAACTATTTGAGAATTGGGGTGAAATAAAGAAATATAAAGTCTAAGAAATGTGTTTTCCACCTATGTACCCTCATTTGAAGAACTACTGGAAGTTGTACTTCAGTGAGAAGGAATTTTAGTTAGATGATAAGAGATACAAGAAACAAATGTAAGCAAAAGAAATCCCAAAAACATGTTGGTAAATCTAAAGAATTGACTCTAAGAAAGAAAAAAAGACTAATAAAAGAAACAAAACAAGGTAAAAATAAAATACTAGTTATAACATATAAAATGGAAGAAGAGAATTTGAATACAAGATAGTCTGAGGTTTCTTATTTGAGAATGTATCTGTAGAGACTACTAGTTGCCTATATCATATCCATGCTCATTTTCATTCAGACTTTTTCACTCACACACTGCATAAATTAGTTAAAAACTATATAATGAGTTTGTCAATGTGACTAGAGTTTTCTATCTCCAAGCTGCCTTTTGAGGCTAGGTGTAGCCTTATAAATTAATACCTTGTCAATGAAAAGTAAATATTGTGTGTGAAGATGCTCGGGAGGATTTCTTAAGGGGATATTCATCTAGAACAAAAATCATCTTTGCCTTCACCTTCTCCTCATTCATGGATGTGCAAATGGCAGCTAAGTTCCACCAGTCATATTGGATAATGAAGTAATCTTGAAGATGGAAATCACACCTAGGAAAATAGAGCAGAAAAAAATAGAAATGCTCTGGGTACTCAATGACCATGACTCTGCCATAACAGTACCATTATGCCCATTTCTGAAGCCATTTTATACAGTAGATTAATTATTATATTGTTTAAACTCTTTAAATGGTTTTTCTCTTAAATGTGCCCAAAATATAAACTTCACTGGTAAAAGAGAGATGGGAAAGACATACACTAACTTTAGAATTTTAAATATATCTATTTACAGGGAACCACTAGATTCAAATAGTACACAAAACTTCTAAACCAGAAGAATTGATATAAAAATGTTGGGAGTGTGGTGCTTGGAGTATTAAAAAAATATGTTTAAAGAAAAATTAGGAAAAGATTAAAAAATGGCCCTAGTAATTATAAAGCCATTTAGGCCAAATACGCATGTAAAGAGTTCTAATAAAATTGTTTTATTAAATGTAAACATGGAAAAAGCAATATATTTAAATTATGCTATTATTTTATACAATACATAATTTTAAAATATGTGTATAATTAAATTCATAAATTAATATGTTATTTACTTGCCAGTAAAAACACACCAAAGCCAAGTCAGCCCCATTTGTTGTCATAGTCCAGGACCCTGTTCATTTCTCTTCTGAGCTCCCTTTTTTTCCGTTGCTTTCCTTAGTCTTAACCTCTTCACTCATTTTCATCCCTGATTTTTACTTAACTTTGAATTGACTGATGAATCTGAGTTCCTCTGGGCTGGCCTTTGGCGCTCTGAAGACTCATGTTCACTGCTGGTTCTGTGGAGCACTCACTGTGGGTCAAGATTATTTTATATTTGTTTCTAGAATTCAAGCTCTCAACCACCAACACTCCAGGCTATAGGACTTGGAAAAAAGTATTCAGTTTCTATTGGGTCATGATGTTGCTAAAAGCACCTGGTTTTAGAATCAGACGAATTTAAATTTGAATCCAAAGAAAGACATGAAACATACATTAAGAGGTTAAGAACAAAGGGTGTCCAATAGAAATATGGGGGAAAAAGACATAAACATATAATTACTTAAGAAGACATACAAAAGCCAAAGTATGTGTAAAAATATGTTCTATCTCTTTAGAGGTTTTTTTTAAACAGCGAATTTAAATGAGCCAGGTTATCTTTCACCCTCTCAGATTGGCAAACGTTAAAATAGTCGCTTCTATTCTGTTTTGACAAGCCAGGTTATCTTTCACCCTCTCAGATTGGCAAAGGTTAAAAAAGTCGCTTCTATTCTGTTTTGACAAGGCATAGTATGGACCCTCTCATATACTGGCAGCTAGCAGCTAGCTATTCACTGCAGGGGATTCTTTCCTCCAATATAAACAGCTGGATTATGTTTCTTCATCGGCACACTAATTTAGTCACTTCACTAAATTCTGGATAATGACACATGGCAGAAGTGATATATGCCTCTTCAAGGCCCCTGTCTTCCTCAAGCCCAATATCACCACACACTCATATATATATCTATACATTCACTCTCTTGCTTCCCTAACTGATGGCTGGATTCAGAAATTCAGACAGACTTTGGTAGGCATACATGGAAACTGGCAGATCCATCAACCTGGGTCTCCATGACTGCATGGACTACCACTATGAAATCCATCACTAAATTCAGTTTATATGAGTAAGAAATAAATTTCCCTTTTGTTAAGCAACTGAGATTTGGGTCTATCAGTTTAAACAGCTCATGTTGCCTTAAAAAAATATATAAACTGTAAATGGAATTATACATTTATAGTAAATATAAAAGGCAATCTGGCAATGTGCACACCATTTGATTGATGAATTTCACATATAGATATTGATCATAAGGAAATGATAAGGTAAACATAAAGATACATGTTTAAAGATAGATAATCATTTAGGCATTGCTTATAATAGCAAAAAGAAAAAAGTAATTAATTAAACCTCTTGAGAACTGGGTATAATGCCACTGCATTTGCATAATGGATATTTCTTCATTCATTTACTTGGCAAATGTTTAGTATATGTTATGTGATACCCACTGTGATGGATACTAAGCAACACAGTGAAAAAAGATGCCTGCTTTATAAAACTCATAGTTTAGAAAATAGACAAATATTTACAATATAATTTTAAAATTTGAATTATAGTAAGTTGTCATAAAGGAAAAGTATGGGATGCTAGCTATGAAAGCATATAATAAGAAATATATATAACCTAGGCTATTAGAGAATGCTTCCTATATTAACAGACATGATATAAAAACACAGCAGTGCTGAAAAAAATCATCTGATTTTCTCAATATGTCCTACCTGCCACCAACCAAAATTCTTTTTTTTTATTTTAATTTTTTAAATAATTTCTTTTGGTATCATCATTATACAATTACATGTGCAATATTATGGTGATGAAACTACCCCCTTCAACAGGTGACCCAACCAATCCCATTAGTCACTATCCATCAGCGTAGTGAGATGCTATAGAATCACTACTTGTCTTCTCTGAGTTGTACAGCCCTCCCCGTGCCCCCCCAACATTACATCTGCTAATCGTAATGCCCCTTTTTCCCTCTTATCCCTCCCTTCCCACCCATTTTCCCCAGTCCCTTTCCCTTTGGTAACTATTAGTCCGTTCTTGGGTTCTGTGAGTCTGCTGCTGTTTTGTTCCTTCAGTTTTTTCTTTGTTCTTATACTCCACATATGAGTGAAATCATTTGATACTTGTCTTTCTTGGCTTGCTTATTTCACTGAGCATAATACCCTCTAGCTCCATCCATGTTGTTGCAAATGGTAGGATTTGTTTTCTTCTTATGGCTGAATAATATTCCATTGTGTATATGTACCACATCTTCTTTATCCATTCATCTACCGATGGACACTTAGGTTGCTTCCATTTCTTGGCTATTGTAAATAGTGCTGCGATAAACATAGGGGTGCATATGTCTTTTTCAAACTGGGCTGCTGCATTCTTAGGGTAGGTTCCTAGGAGTGGAATTCCTGGGTCAAATGGTATTTCTATTTTGACATTTTTGAAGAACTTCCATACTGCTTTCCACAATGGTTGAACTAATTTGCATTCCCACCAGCAGTATAGGACGGTTCCCTTTTTCCACATCCTCGCCAACATTTGTTGTTGTTTGTGTTTTGGATGTTGGCCATTCTCACTGGTGTGAAGTGATATCTCATTGTGGTTTCAGTCTGCATTTCTCTGATGATGAGCGATGTGGAGCATCTTTTCATGTGGCTGTTGGCCATCTGAATTTCTTCTTTACAGAAGTGTCTATTCATGTCCTCTGCCCATTTCTTAATTGAATTATTTGCTTTTGGTTTGTTAAGGTGAATGAGTTCTTTATATATTTTGGATGTCAACCCCTTATCGGATACGTCATTTATGAATATATTCTCCCATACTGTAGGATGTCTTTTTGTTCTACTGATGGTGTCCTTTGCTGTACAGAAGCTTTTCAGCTTGATATAGTCCCACTTGTTGATTTCTGCTTTTGTTTCCCTTGCCCGGGGAGATATGTTCATGAAGAAGTTGCTCATGTTTATGTCCAAGAGATTTTTGCATATGTTTTTTTCTAAGAGTTTTATGGTTTCATGACTTACATTCAGGTCTTTGATCCACCTTGAGTTTACCTTTGTGTATGGGGTTAGACAGTAGTCCAGTTTCATTCTCTTATATGTAGCTGTCCAGTTTTGCCAACACCAGCTGCTGAAGAGGCTGTCATCTCCCCATTGTATATCCAAGGATCCCTTATCAAATATTAATTGACTGTATATGTTTGGGTTAATGTTTGGATTTTCTATTCTGTTCCACTGGTCTGTGGGTCTGTTTTTGTGCCAATACAAAATTGTCTTGATTACTGTGGCTTTGTAGTAGAGCTTGAAGTCAGGGAGCGTAATTCCCCGTTTTATTCCTCCTTCTCAGGATTGCTTTGGCTTTTCGGGGTCTTTTGTGGTTCCATATGAATTTTAGAATTATTTGTTCCAGTTTATTGAAGAAAGCTGCTGGTAGTTTGATAGGGATTGCGTTGAATTTGTACATTGCTTTAGGTAGTATAGCCATTTTGACAATATTTATTCTTCCTAACCAAGAGCATGGGATGCATTTAAATTTGTAAGTGTCCTCTTTAATTTCTTTTAGGAGTGTCCTGTAGTTTTCAGAGTACAGGTCTTTCAGTTCCTTCGTTAGGTTTATTCCTAGGTATTTTATTCTTTTTAATGAAATTGTGAATGGAATTGTTTTTCTGGTTTCTCTTTCTGTTAGTTCATCGTTAGTGTATAGGAAAGCAACAGATTTCTGTGTGTTAATTTTGTATCCTGCAACTTTGCTGAATTCAGATAATAGTTCTAGTAGTTTTGGAGTAGAGTCTTTAGGGTTTTTTATGTACAATATCATGTCATCTGCAAATAGTGACAATTTGACGTCTTCTTTACCAATCTGGATGCCTTGCATGTCTTTGTTTTGTCTGATTGCCATGGCTAGAATCTCCAGCACTATGTTGAATAACAGTGGGGAGAGTGGGCATCCCTGTCTTGTTTCCGATCTTAGATGAAAAGCTTTCAGCTTCTCGCTGTTAAGTATGATCATAGCTGTGGGTTTGTCATATATGACCTTTACGATGTTGAGGTACTTGCCCTCTATACCCATTTTGTTGAGAGTTTTAATCATGAATGGATGCTGAATTTTGTCAAATGCTTTTTCAGCATCTATGGAGATGATCATGTGGTTTTTGTTCTTCTTTTTGTTGATGTGGTGGATGATATTGATGGATTTTCAAATGTCGTACCATCCTTGCATCCATGCGATGAATCCCACTTGATCATGGTGTATGATCCTTTTGATGTATTTTTGAATTCGGTTTGCTAATGTTTTGTTGAGTATTTTTGCATCTACATTCATCAGGGATATTGGTCTGTAATTTTCTTTTATGGTGAGGTCTTTTCCCGGTTTTGGTATTAGAGTGATGCTGGCTTCATAGAATGAGTTTGGAAGTATTCCCTCCTCTTCTATTTTTTGGAAAACTCTAAGGAGAATGGGTGTTATTTCTTCTCTATATGTCTGGTAGAATTCAGAGGTGAATCCATCTGGTCTGAGGGTTTTGTTCTTGTGTAGTTTTTTGATTACCGATTCAATTTCATTGCTGGTGATAGGTCTGTTTAGTTTTTCTGTTTCTTGCTTGGTCAGCCTTGGAAGGTTGTATTTTTCTAAGAAGTTGTCCATTTCTTCTATGTTTTCCAGCTTGTTAGCATATAGATTCTCATAATATTCTCTTATAATTCTTGGTATTTCTGTGGGGTCCATCATTATTTTTCCTTTCTCATTTCTGATTCTGTATATGTGTGTAGATTCTCTTTTTCTCTTAATGAGTCTGGCTGGGGGTTTATCTATTTTGTTTATTTTTTCAAAGAACCAACTCTTGGTTTCATTGATTTTTTCTATTGTTTATTCTTCTCAATTTTATTTATTTCTTCTCTGATCTTTATTATGTCCCTACTTCTGGTGACTTTGGGCCTCATTTGTTCTTCTTTTTCAATTTCAGTAATTGTGTCTGTAGAGTATTCATTTGGGAATTTTTTCCTTCTTTAAATAGGCCTGTATTGCAATATACTTTCCTCTTAGAACTGCCTTTGCTGCGTCCCACAGAAGTTGTGGCTTTGTGTTGCTGTCATTAGTTTCTATATATTCTTTGATTTCTGTTTTGATTTGGTCGTTAACCCATTGGTTAGTTAGGAGAATGTTGTTACGTCTCCATGTATTTGTGAGCCTTTTTGGTTTCTTTCTAAAATTTATTTCTAGTTTTATACCTTTGTGATCTGAGAAGTTAGTAGGATTTCAATATTTTTGAATTTACTGAGGTTCTTTTTGTGGCCTAGTATGTCGTCTATTCTGGAAAATGTTCCATGTGCACTTGAGAAGAATGTGTATCCTGTTGCTTTTGGGTGCAGAGTTCTGTAGATGTTGGGTAGGTCCATCTGTTCTAGTGTGTTGTTCAGTGGCTCTGTGTCTTTACTTATTCTCTGTCTGATTGATCTGTCCTTTGGAGTGAGTGGTGTGCTGAAGTCTCCTAAAATGAATGCATTGCTGTCTATTTCCTCCTTTAATTCTGTTAGTATTTGTCTCACATATGCTGGCGCTCCTGTGTTGGGTGCATATCTATTTATAATGGTTATATCTTCTTGTTGGACTGACCCCTTTATCATTATATAATGTCCTTCGTTATCTCTTGCTACTTCCTTCGTTTTGAAGTCTATTTTGTCTGATACAAGTACTGCAACACCTGCTTTTTTCTCTTTGTTGTTTGCATGAAATATCTTTTTCCATTCCTTCACTTTTAGTCTGTGTATATCTTTGGGCTTGAGGTGAGTCTCTTGTAAGCAGCATATAGATGGGTCTTGCTTTTTTATCCATTCTGTTACTCTGTGTCTTTTGACTGGTGCATTCAGTCCATTTACATTTAGGGTGATTATCGATAGGTATGTACTTATTGCCATTGCTGGCTTTAGATTCGTGGTTACCAAAGGTTCAAGGGTTGCTTCTTTACTATCTAATAATCTAACTTAACTTTCTTGTTAAGTTATTGTGAACACAGTCTGATGTTTCTTTATTTCTCTCCCTTCTTATTCCTCCTCCTCCATTCTTTATATACTAGGTGTTTTATTCTTTGCCTTTAGGTAGTATTTGGATGGTCTGCTTTCTTTGCTAAGATTTTATTTTCCCTGGTGACATCTTTTTAGCCTTAAGGGTGCTTCCCTCTAGAATAGTCCATTTAAGATATCCTGTAGTGGTGGTTTATAAGAGGCAAAGTCTCTCAACTTTCGTTTTTCTGGAAATTGTTTAATCCCTCCGTCATATTTAAACAATAATCGTGCTGGATACAATATTCTTGGTTCAAGGCCCTTCTGTTTCATTACGTTAAATATATCATGCCATTCTCTTCTGGCCTGTAAGGTTTCTGTTGAGAAGTCTGATGATAGTCTGATGTGTTTTCCTTTGTAGGTGATCTTTTTTCTCTCTCTTGCTGCCTTTAATACTCTATCCTTATCTTTGATCTTTGCCATTTTAATTATTATGTGTCTTGGTGTTGTCTTCCTTGGGTCCCTTGTGTTGGGAGATCTGTGGGCTTCCATGGACTGCGAGACTATTTCCTTCCCCAGCGTGGGGAAGTTTTCAGCAATTATTTCTTCAAAGACACTTTCTATCCCTTTTTCTCTCTCTTCTTCCTCTGTTACTCCTATAATGCGAATATTGTTCCATTTGGATTGGTCACACAGTTCTCTTAATATTCTTTCATTCCTAGAGATCCTTTTATCTCTCTCTGCCTCAGCTTCTCTGTATTTCTGTTCTCTGATTTCTATTCCATTAACAGTCTCTTGCATCTCATCCAGTCTGCTGTTAAGCCCGTCGATCGCTTGTCTGATTTCTGCATTGTCTTTCCTCACTTCCCTCACTTCCTCCCTCAGCTCTTGCACATTTCTCTGTAGATCCATCAGCATGGTTATGACTTTTGTTCTGAATTCTTTTTCAGGAAGACTGTGCATTTCCATCCCTTCATGGTCCCTCTCTGGGGTTGTCTGGTTGATCTTAGTCTGGACCATATTCCTCTGTCTTTTCATGGGTATAGTAGTGGTGACTGGTAGTTGCCACGTATGTCAGCTGGGCTCTTTAAGACTTTAAAAAGAAAAAGAGAAAGAAAGAAAAAAAAGAAAAAAGGAAAGAAAAGAAGGGAATAAAGAAAGAGAAGAACAGAAAACAAAACAAAACAAACAAACAAACAAAAACGCCCACCGGGAGTAGATTCTGTGGGGATGCTGTGGGTGTCGCTGTTGCTCCACTATTCCGCAGCTGTGGCCACGCCGCTCCGCAGGGCCCTTTATAGCTCTGGCCAGGGTGGGAACGAATGGGAGGCTGTTGATCTTCATGGGAAGTCTAAGGGCGGCCACCCCTTTGCAGTCACCAGCTAAGGGGTCGGAAACTCCCCAGGATTCCCAGCCTGCTGGGCTGAGTGTGCCGGGGTGATCTGGCTCCTCTGCTGGGCTCCTGTCTCTTTAAGACCGCTGAAAAAAGCGCGCCATTTTCTTTTTCTTTTTTTCCTTCCCAGGAGCTGTGTGCAAGCACCCTGGCGCATTCCCCGCTCAGATCCTGCACCCTCTGTCTCTCCAATCTCCGCTACACTGCGCGATGTGTGTCAGCGCTCCCTGTGCAGATCACCGGGGCTGGTTATTTCGCGGGGTGTACTTCCACTCCCTCCGGGCTCTGAATCCTCTCCTCTCGCATGTGCACTGGGATGGGGGAGTGCTCGGGTCCTGCCGGGTCGCGGCTCTGTATCTTACCCGCCTCGCGGGGTGCCGTGTCCTCTCAGGTGTTGCTGCGTGCTGTGTGCTTTCCTGTGTATTCTGGTCTCTCTTTTAGGAATAGTTGTATTTGCTGTATTTTCATAGATATATATAGTTTTGGGAGGAGATTTCTGCCTCCCTGCTCACGCCACCATCTTCCCGGAAGTCCAAAATGCTTTTAACTTACTTGGATATATAAACTTCTCGGGATAGAGATGAAATAATTAAATGTTTACTTTTAGTATTTCATATGTGAACTTACCTAGTCATATTATATTGTGCAAACTAATAAAGTACATTATAAATATTGCTTTGTTCCACTTGATATTCATAGAATACCAGGTCAAACTGCCTAGGATTGAATTCTGGCTCTATCACCTGAGAGTTGTGATCTGGGACAAGTTTCATCACCTATCAAATGGTGCTAATAACAGTTATTATCTCTAGGGTTGGGTGCTGCTTTAACTTTAAAAAAATATGTTGGACAATTGCCTGGCATGTAGCAAGTGTTGAATGAGTGTTAGCTATTACTATTAGTTACTGTAAATGCATCTTACACACTAATGTCTTGGTTATCAATAGTGACACATATGAAATCATCTAACAAGCATTTTTTTTGGCCTAAGTTATGTGATATTCTTTTATAACTATAAGATGCTATCACTGGAATTTTTATTCCAAGCAATAAATGTCCTTTTGCATAACACTCAGCTAGTTTTAGTTCATTTATCCTGCAAGGTTACATTCATTGTCTGCACAATGAAGCCACTTACTATAGTTCTCTTTCTCTTTTTTTTCCTTCTGCCCTCCCTTCCTCACTTCCTTTTCACTTTTTAATGTAATGTTTATTTTTATCTGAGAAAGAACTGTTCGTTGTATCGAAGATAAATATCAGTAACAGGTATTTTAAGTAGAAGTCCCAACCTTCATTCCTTTTTGCTCTTGCACATCCCTTCCCATGTCATATAGGGCGTCAGTCTTCCCCCTGGATGAACCCCTCCACCTAACTTTCAACTCATTTAGCAGTTTTATTCCCCATTCTCGTACTTAGCTTCTTATTTCTAATAACATGACAATATTGCTTTTTCGCCATTTTTTTCAATGTAGACATCATTTATTGACTCCCTACAACCAAAGATAACATTTTAACTCTTTTACAATCTGCTCCACTGATCCTTTTTTTTACTCTATTTACATTCTCCTAAGATGCATAGCTATCAACAGTTTTGTTTAAATCAATAGTCAATGTGTACATGACCATACAATCATTATTAATTTCTGAGCCACTTAAGAGTATTGAAATTACATTTCCTATGTTGCACAAATTGAATTTTTTTCTTGGAGTTAATAGTTGACTTAGATTTTTATTTCTCTGATTGTTCTGATGATCAGTCCTTAAATCAGACCTAAACCTCCATGGAAAGTAAGATATTTATTTCAATATAATAAGTATACAAGGTAATTAGTCTGTTAGTTTATCAATCTACTGTTCCAATATGAATTGGTTCAATCTACCACTAGTGATCACTGTCAGACACACAGAAAGGGGTATAAATTGTACTTTTTTGTGTCCTACCTAAGGAATTTTTGCCTACCTAAAAGTCACAAAGATTTTTTCCTATGTCAACTTTTAGAAGGTTCATAGTTTTACATTAAGGTGTGTGATACATTTTGAGTTTTTATGAATATAGTGTAGTATAAGAATGACATGATTTGCCTAGAGAACTCTATTAAATCTTTAAAGAAGAATTATCTCCAATTCTATGCAATCTCTTTCGTAAAAATAGAAGAGGAGACGACACTCTCCAATTCACTTTATAAAGTTTGTATTTCCCTGATGTCAAAACCAGGTAAAGACAGTACACAAAAGAAAGCTACAGAACAATATTCCACATGAATATAGACACAAAAATCCTTAACAAAGTACTAGCAAACAAAAATCAGCAACATGAAAATAAAATCAATACACCATGACCAAGTAGAGTTTATTCTAGGGATGCAAAACTGGTTCAATATTTAAAAATCAATCACACTAAACTAAAAAATTATCCTAATTTCTTCTGATATTTGTTTGTTTGTCTTCTAGGAACTAGGTTGTTTACTCAGAAGTGTCCTATATTGATTTTAAAAGGGCATTTATCTAGGATTCACAACATAATTGCTCACTTACCCAAGAGCTAACTTTTATTTACATAGAAATGTGTACAATCCAACAGATCAATATGAGAACTAAAGACAAAACAAAAAATGTGTATAGATGAGGTCACATGTCAAAAAGATACGATCTACTATGCAAAGTCATTTTAAAGAAAAAATAGAAACTGAAATACACGGAGCAGAAAAAAACTAGGAAGTTAGCATGGGAACTATATTTCACGAAGTACAGCCAACGAAACTGAGATGCTTAATTTGGAGAAGACTCAAAGAAGCCCTGAGCAATGTCTTCAGACAGCTGAAAGGCACTTGCATAAAAAAGGGTCCAGAACTAAAACTAGAACAAATGAATGGATTGAAAAAGAAAGAGATTTCATATCAAACGCAGGAAAATCTAACAATTAGAACTGACAAAAATTTCTTATGACTTAGTGAGTTTTATTTCTGCAAAAGTACTCAAGAAAATTCTGGCAAAGCACAGACATGGATATTATAGCAGGGTTTCCCGTATGGGTGGGAGATTGAGGTGGTTGACACCCTAACATCCTTTCCAACACAAAGATTCTATGACCTTATGGGAGCAAGGAACTAGATCAGTTATTTTGAACTTCACTGACAAGCCTTAAGTCCTATGTCTAGCCTAAATTGCCCTTTGCTTAATTTAGATGGCCTCAATTAGCTAATGTAGAGATGAGGTTTGAGTGATAAATGTTCACATTAACATGATTCGAGATATGATCTTGACAGTCTTGCTAGACGGGTCTGCTGCAGAGCACATCAGGAGCCCTACAAATAGCTCTCATTAGTTTTCCCCATTTTTTAAGGATGTTTATTTTAATTTTTCAGAATTCTGGGATCTATAATTACCTAAGGCTTACATGGCAGTAAACAGCTATTTATGTTTTTCTCTTTTTTTTTTAATTCTTTTTTAAGCAAATAATTCAGATTCTGTAATACAGCAATTGTGCCTCTGGTGTCAGGCCACGACATAAGATATTCACTTAAATACAGGTTCACCTTTAATGGCACTGGTGGTGGTATTTTTCCTTCAACCATTTCCTCCAACCTACCTGGTTTAACGTGTCAGTTAAATCAGCATCACAACCACCAGAGAGAGAAGTTTGGGGCCCAGTTCAAGAGTCAGTCGTGTAGAAAGATTAATTTTAACAGCACTCACTTAAAAGTCCCCGAACAAACATAGCCAGTTTTAAACTCCATGCCATCTGATGTGTAGCCTATATTCAAATAAAACTCAAAATTAAACAGTTATATACCCCACATTAAATGAATGTGATGTAATTTGCTTCTCAGAAAAAGGATTAACTATTATTTCCATTTTATAAATGTGGACAATGAAGTTTAAAGGGTTATGTCACTTATCTCCAAACACATTGTTAGCAAGAAGCAAAGCTGAAATTTGAACCAAGGTATATCTAATGCAAAATGCATTTTCCCCCTGGAGGCCATGAAATTCCAGAATTATGTCAAGGCAGGAGTAAAAGAGACTCAGAACTTTTCAGCTCATCATGATTTGCCTTTGGCACCCATAGGCAACAACTTGTGTACGTAGACATACGTGTGCATGTTTTCCATTGGGAGCAGTAACATCACTGCTGTGATATATATATAATTATAAGAGGATCTGTTTCTGATTATATGAATACTTTTACTCCTAGTACCTGTGTTTTTGTTGCTATTGCTGTTGTTTTGCATGTCGAGGCAGCATAAAATCAGAACTCTGATTTGGAATATTTCGTTCATGGCTGATATAGCTAAAGATCGGAAAACATGCTCAGCAGCTATAAACCATCTCCAAGTTCAATAACCTTAACTGTTTTTCTCTTTGTTGAAATATTTTTATAGATTGGGAAGAGAGGAAGTCAATGGAAATCAATATCTGAATTACACATTTTTTAAACCCCTCTCCCTAGTTCACTAACCGGCTGTCATAAGGTGATAGATAGGTGGAGAAATATCCCTTAAGAATGGCTGAGCAGAGCTAGTGTTGTGGATAATTAGTCAGTGGCATGGAAATAACGGTATATTCCTTACATGACAAGTGAACCGAATATCAGGGAAGAGAGAGCTGGGCCATCATTCAAGTCCGGAGGGATTGAGTAGCACAGTGGTGGTGACCATGGCTGCTTCCTCAGCTTCTTTGGGCTGAGAAATTCAAGGTCTCTTTGACTGACCTTTGTTTATCTCTCGTTTTTCATCCTATTATTTCCCTTATATCCTACTTTCCTGCCACACTAATCTGCTTGCCATCCCTGGAACATAATTCTTTGTGTGTGTGGGTGGTAAGAATGTTAATGTGAGATCCACACAATTTTCAGTATACAATACAGTATTGTTAGCTATAGGCACAATGTTGTGCAGCAGATCTACAGAATTTATCCATCTTACAAAACTGAAATCATACCCTCTGAACAGCAGCTATCATTTCTCCCTGCCCCCACCCTTGGCAACCACCATCCTATTTTCTGATTCTTTGAATTTGAAAATTTTACACCATGTGAGTGGAACTATGCAGTGTCTGTCCTTCTACCAATTGGAATAATGTCCTCAAAGTTTGACCATGTTGTTGCATATGACAGGATTTCCCATTTTTTAAGGTTGAGTAATATTCCACTGTATTTATACCACATTTTCTTCAACCATTCATCTGTCCCTAACTGGACATGTAGGCTTCCACATCTTGGCTATTGGGATCTTGGCTATAATGTTTTAATGAACATGGAAGTACAAATATTATTTCAGGAAACTGATTTCAATTATTTTGGATAAACCCAGAAGTGGTATTGCTAGGTAATGTGGTAGTTCTATTTTAATTGTATGGGAATGTCCAAAATGTTTCCCATATGCCCACACCATTTTTCATTCTCCTCAACAGTGTACAAAGGTTCCAATTTCTCCACATTCTCACCAAAACTAATCTTCTTAAAAATATTCAACATCCTAATACGTATGAGGTGATATATATATATATTTTTGGTATTATTAATGTACAATTACATGAGCAACATTATGGTTACTAGACTCTCCCTATTATCAAGTCCCCACCATATACCCCATTACAGTTACTGTCCATCAGCATAGTGAGATGCTATAAAGTCACTACTTGTCTTCTCTGTGTTATACTGGCTTCCAAGTATCCCCAACACACTACATTATGTGTGCTAATCGTAATGACCCTTTTCCCCCCTTATCCCTCCCTTCCCACCCATCTTCCCCAGTCCCTTTTCCTTTGGTAGCTGTTAGTTCATTCTTGGGTTCTGTGAGTCTGCTGCTGTTTTGTTCCTTCAGTTTTTTCTTTGTTCTTATACTCCACAGATGAGTGAAATCATTTGATACTTGTCTTTCACAGCCTGGCTTATGTCACTGAGCATAATACCCTCTAGCTCCATCCATATTGCTGCAAATGGTAGGATTTCTTTTCTTCTTGTGGCTGAATAATATTCCATTGTGTATATGTACCACCTCTTCTTTATCCATTCATCTACTGACGGACACTTAGGTTGCTTCCATTTCTTGGCTATTATAAATAGTGCTACAATAAACACAGGGGTGCATATGTCTTTTTCAAACTAGGCTGCTGCATTCTTAGGGTAAATTCCTAGGAGTGGAATTCCTGGGTCAAATGGTATTTCTATTTTGAGTTTTTTGAGGAACCTCCATACTGCTTTCCAAAATGGTTGAACTAATTTACATTCCCACCAGCAGTGCAGGCAGGTTCCCCTTTCTCCACATCCTCGCCAACATTTGTTGTTGTTGCTGTCTTTTGGGTGGTGGCCATCCTAATTGGTGTGAGGTGATATCTCATTGTGGTTTTAATTCACATTTCTCTGATGATTAGTGATGTGCAGCATCGTTTCATGTTCCTATTGGCCATCTGAATTTCTTCTTTGGAGAAGTATCTGTTCAGATCCTCTGCCCATTTTTTAACTGGATTATTTGCTTTTTGATTGTTGAGGTACATGAGCTCTTTATATAATTTTGATGTCAACCCCTTATCAGCTACATCATTTGTGAATATATTCTCCCATACTGTAGGATGTCTTTTTGTTCTGCTGATGGTGTCCTTTGCTGTACAGAAGATTTTTAATTTGATAAAGTCCCACTTGTTCATATTTTCTTTTATTTCCCTTGCCCAGGGAGATATGTTGATGAAGAAGTTGCTCATGTTTATGTCCAAGAGATTTTTGCCCATACTTTTTTCTAAGAGTTTTATGGTTTCATGACTTACATTGAGGTCTTTGATCCATTTTGAGTTTACTTTTGTGTATGGGGTTGGACAGTAATCCAGTTTCATTCTCTTATATGTAGCTGTCCAGTTTTGCCAACACCAGCTGTTGAAGAGGCTGTCATTTCCCCATTGTATATCCATAGCTCCTTTATCGTATATTAATTGACAATACATGCTTGGGTTTATATCTGGGCTCTCTAGTGTGTCCCATTGGTCTATGGGTATGTTCTTGTGCCAGTACCAAATTGTCTTGATTACTGTGGCTTTGTAGTAGAGCTTGAAGTCAGGGAGCATAATACCCCCTGCTTTATGCTTCCTTCTCAGAATTGCTTTGGCTATTCGGGGTCTTTTGTCATTCCATATGAATTCTAGAACGATTTGCTCAAGTTCATTGAAGAATGCTGTTGGTATTTTGATAGGGATTGCATTGAATCTGTAGATTGCTTTAGGCAGGATGGTCATTTTGACAATATTAATTCTTCCTATCCATGAGCATGGGATGTGTTTCCATTTATTGGTATCTTCTTTAATTTTTCTCATGAGTGTCTTGTAGTTTTCACAGTATAAGTCTTTCACTTCCTTGGTTAGGTTTATTCCTAGATATTTTATTCTTTTTGAAACAATTGTGAATGGAATTGTTTTCCTGATTTCTCTTTCTACTAGTTCATCATTAGTGTATAGGAATGCAACAAATTTCTGTGTATTATTTTTGTATCCCACAACATTACTGAATTCAGATATTAGCTCTAGTACTTGTGGAGTGGATTCTTTAGGGTTTCTTTATGTACAATATCATGTCATCTACAAACAGACACAGTTTGAGTTCTTCGTTGCCATTCTGGATGCCTTTTATTTCTTTGTGTTGTCTGATTGCCGTGGCTAGGACCTCCAGAACTATGTTGAATAACAGTGGGGAGAGTGGGCATCCTTGTCTTGTTCCCGATCTTAAAGGAAAAGCTTTCAGCTTCTTGCTGTTAAGTATAATGTTGACTGTGGGTTTGTCATATATGGCCTTTATTATGTTGAGGTATTTGCCCTCTATACCCATTTTGTTGAGAGTTTTTATCATGAATGGATGTTGAATTTTGCCAAATGCTTTTTCAGCATCTATGGAGATGATCATGTGGTTTTTATTTTTCTTTTTGTTGATGTGGTGGATGATGTTGATGGATTTTCGAATGTTGTACCATCCTTGCATCCCTGGGATGAATCACACTTGATCATGATGGATTATCTTTTTGATGTATTTTTGAATTCTGTTTGCTAATATTTTGCTGAGTATTTTTGCATCTATGTTCATAAGGGATATGGGTGTGTAATTTTCTTTTTTTGTGGTGTCTTTGCCTGGTTTTGGTATTAGAGTGATGTTGGCCTTGTAGAATGACTTTGGGAGTATTCCCTCCTCTTCTACTTTTTGGAAAACTTTAATGAGGATGGGTATTAGGTCTCCACTAAATGTTTGATAAAATTCAGCAGTGAAACCATCTGGTCCAGGTGTTTTGCTCTTAGGTAGTTTTTTAATACCCACTCAATTTCTTTGCTGGTACTTGGTCTATTCAGATTTTCTGTTTCTTCCTGTGTCAGCCTTTGTAGGTTGTATTTTTCTAGAAAGTTGTCCATGTCTTCTAGGTTATCCAGTTTGTTAGCATATAATTTTTTGTTAGTATTCTCATGTAATTATTTGTATTTCTGTGGTGTCCATGGTGATTTTTCCTTTCTCATTTCTGATTCTGCTTATGTGTGTAGACTCTTTTTTTCTTGGTAAGTCTGGCTAGAGGTTTATCTATTTTGTTTATTTTCTCAAAAAACCAGCTCCTGCTTTCATTGATTCTTTCTGTTTTATTCTTCTCAATTTTATTTATTTCTGCTCTAATCTTTATTATGGTCCCTCCTTCTACTGACTTTGGGCCTCATTTGTTCTTCCTTTTCTAGTTTCATTAATTTTGAGTTTAGACTGTTCGTTTGGGATTGTTCTTCTTTCCTGAGGTAGGCCTGTATTGCAATATATTTCCCACATATTTTGCGGTGTTGAATTATTGCTGTCATTTGTCTCCATATATTGCCTGATTTCCGTTTTTATTTGGCCATTGATCCATTGATTATTTAGGACCATGTTATTAAGCCTCCATGTGTTTGTGGGCTTTTTCTTTTTCTTTGAGTAATTTATTTCTAGTTTCATACCTTTATGATCTGAGAGGCTGGTTGGTACAATTTCCATCTTTTTGAACTTACTGAGGCTCTTTTTGTGGCCTAGTGTATGATTTATTCTTGAAATTGTTCCATGGGCACTTGAGAAGAATGTGTATCCTGTTGCTTTTGGATGGAGTGTTCTGTAGATGTCTGTTAGGTCCATCTGTTCTAATATGTTGTTCAGTGCCTCTGTCTCTTTACTTATTTTCTGTCTGGGTGATCTGTCCTTTGGAGTGAGTGGTGTGTTAAAGTCTCCCAAAATGAATGCATTGCATTCTATTTCCCCCTTTTTTCTGTTAGTATTTGTTTCACATATGTAAGTGATCCTGTGTTGTGTGCATAGATATTTATAATAGTTACATCGTCTTGTTGGACTGACCCCTTTATCATTATGTAATGTCCTTCTTTGTCTCTTGTTACTTTTTCTGTTTTGAAGTCTATTTTGTCTGATACAAGTACTGCAACTCCTGCTTTTTTCTCACTGTTAGTTGCATGAAATATCTTTTTCCATCCCTTTACTTTCAGTCTGTGTATGTCTTGGGTTTGAAGTGAGTCTCTTGTAGACAGCATATAGATGGGTCTTGTTTTTTTATCCGTTCAGTGACTCCATGTCTTTTGATTGGTGCATTCAGACCATTTACATTTAGGGTGATTATCAATATGTACTTATTGCCATTGCAGGCTTTAGATTCGTGGTTACCAAAGGTTCAAGGGTAATTCCCTAACTGTCTAACCGTCTAATTTAACTCACCTCATAGGCTATTACAAACACAACCTAAAGGTTTCTTTTTATTTTTTCTCCTTTTTCTTCCTCCTCCATTCTTTGTATGTTATGAATCATATTCTGTATTCTTTATCTATCCCTTGGGTGACATCTATTTAGCCTAGGAATACTTCCATCTATAGGAGTCCCTCCAAAATGCACTGTAGAGGTGGTTTGTGGGAGGTAAATTCTCTCAGCTTTTGCTTATCTGAAAATTCTTTAATGCCTCCTTCAAATTTAAGTGATAACCTTGCCGGGTAGAGTATTCTTGGTTCAAGGCCCTTCTGCTTCATTGCATTAAATATATCATGCCACTCTCTTCTGGCCTGTAAGGTTTCTGTTGAGAAATCTGATGAAAGCCTGATGGGTTTTCCTTTGTATGTGATCATTTTTCTCTCTCTAGCTGTTTTTAAAAGTCTGTCTTTATCCTTGATCTTTGCCATTTTAATTATTATATGTCTTAATGTTGTCTTCCTTGGGTTCCTTGTGTTGGGAGATCTGTGCATCTCAATGGCTTGAGAGACTATCTCCTTCTCAAGATTGGGGAAGTTTTCAGCAATCATCTCCTCAATAACACTTTCTATCCCCTTTTCTCTCTCTTCTTCTTCTGGTACCCCTATTATGCAAATATTGTTGCATTTGGATTGGTCACACAGTTCTCTCAATATTCTTTCATTCTTAGAGATTCTTTTTTCTCTGTGCCTCAGCTTCTTTGTATTCCTTTTCTCTTATTTCTATTCCATTTACTGTCTCTTCTACTACATCTAATCTGCTTTGAAATCCCTCCATTGTATGTTTTATTTCAGATTTGGAATTTCTTAATTATTGAATCTCTGTCTTAAATTTGTTTCTGAGTTCTTGAACGTTTTTTACCTCCATAAGCATGTTTATAATTTTTATTTTTAACTCTCTGTCAGGAAGTTTGGTGAGTTTAGTTTCATTTGGCTCTTTTTCTGGGGTTTGTGAGATTTTGGTCTGAACCATGTTCTTTTGACGTTTCATATTTCTGTGTGGTGCCCTCTAGTGCCCAGAAGCTCCACTCTCTGAAGCTGCTCAGCCCCTAGAGTGAGGTTGGAGATCGTAGGGGAGTGGAGCTGGTGCCTAGAGGGAGGAAAGGTATGTTTCTTGATTCTTCTCTGTCGTGCCTGTCACCCATAGCACAGCCAGTGGGCCAAGCACACAGGTGTAATCCTCTGTGCTTTACGTCTCTAGCTGTTGTAGGCAGGGCCTCCCTCTGACTGGTCTGAAACCAGCGCAGTGACTGTCGGTTTTCAAGCTGGTGCTGTCAGGCCAGGAGGAAGGCTTGGCATGTTGCATATCACAGTGGGGTCCTCAGAGCTGAGTAGCCAGCCAGGGGCATGGAGCACCTGAAGCTCCTCAAAGTTCCCAATCTGCTGGGCAGTGCGTGCCCAAACAACCTTGTTCCCCTATCCTTTCTCCTGCGCAGCAAGCTCCGTGCTGACCCTGCCCCTTCAGCAGCTTGCTTGCTGCTAGGAAGCCTCTCAGACTGCTTGCCTTTCCTTTGTCCCAAAGAAGCCAGGTGTGGATCCTGTCCTCCACAGACAGCTGGAATCTGCCTCTCAAACACTCTGCCTGTCCCAGCTCCCCATTCTCCAGAGTACCACACAATGTAGGTTTCTGCTCACAAAGCAGATCTCCAGGGCTATGTGTTCAGCAGTCTCAGGCTTCCACACCCTCCCTGCTCCGTTTCTCTTCCTCCTGCCAGTGAGCTGGGGTGGGGGAAGGGCCTGGGTCCCGCCGGATCAAGGCTTTGATACGTTACCCTGTTTTGTGAGGACTGTTCTGTTCATGAGGTCTTTATGCTGTCTGGTGCAGCTGTCTTTCCTGTTGCTGTCTTAGGGTTAGTTGTATTAACTATATTTTGCACTATGTGTGGTTTTGGGAGGAGTTCTCTGTCTCACCTCTCATGCTGCCCTCTTGAATCCTCTGTATATGAGGTGATATTTAATTGTGGTTTTGATTTGCATTTCCCTGCTGACTAGTGATGTGGAGCATCTTTTCATGTATATGTTGGCCATCTGTATGTCTTCTTTGGAAACATGTCTAGTCAAGTCCTTTGCCTATTTTAATTTGTATTATTTGCTTTTGTTGTTTCTGAGTTGTAAGAATTCATTATATACTTTGGATATTAACCCCTAATCAGATACATGGTTTGCAATATTTCCTCCCAATCCATAGGTTGTCATTTCACTCTGTTAACTATTTTTCTTGCTATGCAGAATCTTTTTATTTGATGCAATCCCTCTTGTCTATTTTTGCTTTTATTGCTTGTGATGTTGGTGTCATATCAAGGAAACCTTGCTAAGACCAATGTCATGAAGATTTTCCCCTGTTTTCTTCTAGTAGTTCCACAGTTTCAGGTCTTACCTTTAAGTCTTTAATCAATTTTCAGCTGAATTGTTTATGTGGTGTAAGATAGGGGTCCAATTTCATCCTATTCATATTGAATTCATTCATTCATTTATTCTACCCTTTGTGTTGATATTTGTGCATTAGGAAAAAATAGCCACCTCTCCTAATCTTCATGGACTGGCCTCACCCAGGATGAGACCCTCACCAATCAGCTTGGCCAGAAATTCTGGGGGTCTCTCAAACCTTTTTTGTGTATGTGTCTTCTCTGAGCTTATCTATATAAATTACCAATGAGAAAGATTTGCCAGTTTCCTTTTCTTTCTTTCTTCTTTCTCAAGAGTTCATAGTTTCTTGCTCCCCCTGATGTCTGTCTACTGTACCATGGGTCTTCTGGAGCAGTAGCATGCCCAAAGCTCTTTAATTGTTCTCAGCTATCTCTGGGCATCTAGAGTATACTGGGTGCATCCGTGTTCTGAGCCTGGTGAGACTGAAGCCAGTCCCTTGAAGGGCATATGTTTCAATCTTCTTTTTCCTTTGCAGAGATAAGTCAAGAGCTGGGAATCTTGCCAGGCATGCTGTGCTGAGCTGGGGAGAGGGTGTCTGGCAGATGACTTTGTACTAGTCCAAACCTTCACCCTTATTCTCAGCAGTCCTCACTCACTCAGAGTATGTCAGGTCCATCCAGCACTCTGAGACAGAAGCCAAACCTTCTGCAGCTCCCTGATTGGCTGGAACAATGGATATACATTCTAACTCTTTCTCTCGCCAAAGAGAGTCTAGAATCTGGGACTTTTAAACCTCTTGCTCTGTGCTTAAACCATGGGAGGGACTATACAGACTACTTGCATGCTGGTCCAAACTAGTGTATTTGTTCTCAATGGTCCCTAGTCATCTAAAGTATGTCAGGTACAGTCCACTCTCTAAGAAAGGGAAGACAGAACCAATACCTTGGGCAGCCCCTGGAAAATTTGGAACATTGGACACATTGTCCATATCTTTCTCTCCTCAGGGAAAAGATGGGATCTAGGATTTTTCTCCCTCTCCCTCGGTGCTGAGCTGGAGGGAGGGGCTGTTAACAAGTGTTTACAAGCTATTCAAAGCTCTCTTTTTTTCTTGGAGCTTCCCAATAAGGATCCTTTCCTGTCAGCATTCAGATTCAGATAAAATAGAAACCAGTCCCTTAGGTGGTCCCCGGGAAAATCAGAACATTGTACATATGGTCCAGTCCTCCCCTTCCCTTCCCAGGAAGGATCTGGGAGCTGGGGATTTCCTCCCTATAGTATGTATGATGCTGTGCTGAGGAGGGGCTGTGGATAATGGTGAGTGTCTTGGCTTTACCTAACAGCTTTGATGCTGTTGGTCTCATGCTTGCTCCGGGTTCAGAAGTCTCTCAAATGGTTTCTGGATTTGCCACAAAAAGAATCGGTTGGTGTATGATTGTTCAGTCTGGGTGCTGATGGGGAGAAGAAGGGTCCAGGGCTTCCTAGTCCTCCCTTTTATTGACATCACCACCCTGGAACACAAGTCTTTTTCTCACCGCAGTGCCTTTGTACATATTGTTCCCTCTGTTGGGAAGAAAACTTTTCTTTTTCTGCCAAATATCTAAATATCCCTCAAAACTGCTCTGTTATCACCCCAGTCAGATTTTTATGTCCCTTCTCTGCTTTCTAGTAGCACTTTGTGCTTACCTTCTAAGGTATTTACAACACCGTATTATAATCATTGTTGTACTAGTATGCTTTTCCTCACTAGACATTAAGCTTATTTTTGTTTCCCTAGAACCTAGCACATGAGCTGGAACATCGTGAGTGAAACAAGAAAGGAACAGGTGGAAATATGCCCTTTAGGTACATTCTTTTTCTTTGTAAGAAACAGCAGCCTGGGTCACCATGAGCTGAACTCTAGCCACAGCAATGCCACTAACTAGCTGTGTGAACTTGCAGGAAATCACTCTTCAGTTGTCACTCTTCACGTGTAAATTGAGGTTATTTGACTAGATCATGATTAGTCAACATTTTTGGTTAGTAACAACACTTTCTTTTTTCAATGAAATAATACTGTAACCCAAATGAAACACTGGATCTATCCTGCATGAGAAAAGGAGACTGCCTAGAGCTTTGCCAATCTAATCTCCCCTTTCTCGTTGTTCCATCCCATCCACTCCATGCTTGGAGCACTGTTGGAAAACCATAGAACTAGGTGGTCTATAAGATTCCAACCATTCCAAACACTCTTGGGTTATTTATGCAATGATTTGAATTGACCTCTTCCTCATTGCTGTACCCCTTTCCCAGGCCCTGCGGTACATGTCTACCCTCACTGGCTTTTATTTTTGTAAGCCTAACTGAGTAAGAGAGTCAAGTTGTTCTAGAAGTCAATAAGCTTTGTTTTGGCATTCACGATGTTTGTTGGCTGGTTTGTTGAGATCTGTATTCTATCTTATTAATGAAGAAAAAGTATGGCATGTGTATCTTGGCTTTGAAATTGGACTATCATTTTAGAATCCTGTGTGGGATTAAGGCATATCTTGGTGGCCCAGAGCCAGGGACAGAAAAAAATTTAAGTGATCCTATATGCGTAGTTTCCATTCCTTGTGGTTTCTGAAAGGTGCTATACAAAATTATTATTGACCTGAATAGTCAATTAACTTTTGGCACAAAGTAAATGCCAGTTTATTCTTTGGTAATAAGGGGGGATAATTAAAATACAGTAATATGAGATCACTGGTTTTAACTTGCACCTAGTTGGTTGTTTGATTTATAGGAAAGATAAGATTATTTTACAATTGACTGGAGACAAATATAAGTAGCTATAAATCTGCCTCTTTTTAGGCTACAATATCTGTGACTGTTAATTATATGATAGAACCATTTATCACTTTCTTCTAAAGACCAGGGTTTATATATCTGATTACTTCTAGTGTTAATAACCTCATGAGATCAGTACTATTATTCCCATGTCGTAAGAAAACTAGTGTTAGATATGTTTTAAAATTTAGTGAAGCTCGTGTAACTTGTAAGTGTGGGTAATAGAACTGTCAGAAGTACATGGGATTAAGGACATACACTATTTTTTTAAATCTATCTGTTCTGAGAGAATGTAAAAATTGAAAATTTTGCATCTGCACTATTCCTCCTTTTCTATTACTTTATCATGAGAATTACATGTACTTCAGCTTCCAACTTCCGGTTCCTTTCAGAGAGATCAGTTTTCTGTTAGGACTCCCTCTTCCTGTAATGCAGAAAGTGATACAGAAAATATCTCTAGGCAGAAAATTCAGAAAATTGCAGGAATGACTGGTTCAGAAAAATAGCTGGTCCAGTGTCTGGGTGTATGCTGTAAGAAGACAAATCTGCTCCCCATTACTCCATTATGGTTGGAAGCAAAGTTGATAGTGTAGATTTTAATATTTCATCTTGATGTAAAGATTTTTTATCAGTTTTATAAAGCCAGATATCCAAGAAGCTAAACAAACCAACCAACCTAAAGTAGGACAAGAAAATCATACCAAGGCATATCAAAATCAAAATGTGAAAAGCAGTGATTGAGAACAATCTTAAAAACAGATAGGAAGGGGGTGTGGGTAAGACACATATATATGAGAACAAGTATAAGAATGTCTTGTAACTTCTCCTGAGAAAGATGAAAAAGTAACAATAACAAGTGAAATGAATAGAAAACAGATAGCAAGATAGACTTAATCCTGATCATATAAACATATTAAATAAAAATGATCTAAAAACTGTGATTAAAGGCAGAGATTGTCAGGTTGGATGAAAATGCAAGACTTTACTCTATATTGTCTATAAGGAACTCACATTAAACATAGAGACACAGATTAAAAATAAAAAGAGGGTAAAAGTTATACCATCAAGGTATCATAAGAAAACTATGCGGCTATGTTACTATCAAACAAAGTAGACCTCAGGACAAGGAATATTACCAGAGATAAAAATTGGGCATTCATAGAGTCAGTGATTCTGTAACACTAGAGGGGGTGAGGATTTAATAATTTGGGTAACTGTTGAACCACTGTGCTGTGTATTTGAAACAAATGTAAGATTGTATATCAATGATACAATGAAAAAAAATAGATCATTTATAGTTATCAATGGGCCACCAATTCATCAAGATGATTTTAATAGTCTAAATGTCCATGTAGCTAATAACAGCTTCAAAATACATGAAGCAAAAACCGATCTAAAAAGATAAACAAACATATCCACATTTATAGTTGGATATTTCAGCATCCCTCCTCTCAATAACAGAACAAGTAGACAAAAATCAGAAAGGATATGGAAGTCTTAGACAACACTATCCACCAACTTTACCTAATTGACACTTACTTATAGAACACTATGCCCAATAACATAGGATACAATCTCTTCAAGTGCACATGAAACATTCACCGTAATAGACCATATCTGGGCCATAAAACAAGTCTAAATACATTTAAACAGACTGAAGTCATACAGAGTATCTTCTCCAATCACAAGAGAATTAAATTAGAAGTCAGTATCAGAACAACACCTGGAAAATCCTCAAACATTTGGGAATTTGCCTAAGGCAAATATCTGTGAAAAAAATGTAAATATACATGATAGTCTGTGTTAATTTCACATTCAACAGCCTACTAACTCAACTACAAGTTATCCTTCCTCTGTATTGCCACTCTCCATGCAACAGCTGATTTCCATGTGTAGATAACTCAAAAACTTCATCCATCCACAGTATTGTCCCCCAAAATACTAGTTTCCTAGCAATTGGAAAGACAACTGAATGTATTTATTTGAAAAATAAGTTCAATTTAATTTTAATATAACAAAAAAATCAATGCAACTTGCTTTAATCTATTTGAACATATCATATAATGCTCACTAACTCATCCTACATATTAAAAAAAACACTCTTTTACTCATACTTCACTCATCATGTTAGGTTCAGCCCAATGTTCCAGCCTATGGGAACTTTCTGTATCTAATTTGATTGTCAAAATGGGTGCCATTTTCTGTTCTGGGCCATCTCCCAATTTGATAAACACCTTTTAGACATCATTCATACTTTGATCATGTTCTACTGCATTAAAACAGGGTTTTACAACAGAACCCTTTTCCCCTGGGGCAAGCTCACTCCCATAAATCTCCTCAATCTGTTGTGGGAACAGTTATGACACTGGAGGCCTTTTACTTTGAGCAAATAGTTCAAACATTTTAGAATCACCAACAGGTATTTCTCCATGTTGTCCATCAGATGATCCTGAAATGCCAGCAAATGCCAAGCTAAAATCCGTATGTCAATCCTTAGCATATCTTTCCTATAATAATGCTATCATAAGTAGAAAAAATTAATGTGGCTGACCTTTCAAAGACTGTTCTCTTGAAGGCAGGAGAGGGTTTGTTGGGGAAAGTTAGGAAGTATTTTCAGTTTCGCATGTCATGTCCTTGGTGAGCTGGCCAACACCATGTTTAATAGTCCATCAAGAATATTGCCCAAGTCTGATGCTTGATGTTGATCACAGCACAAGCAGTCTACTGTCAACACAATTGTCCCACTCCCTGCCTCTGCATACCAATATCTGTGCCAAGGTTGCTAACTGTTAAGGGTGATGAATTTTTGCCACAAAGGCTCTGTCTTCTATTATTGTTGTAGCCACTGGTATTATCTACTCTCACTGCAGGAGTTGCTGTTCATACTGTAAATTACAGCTATTAATTTATTTGTCTGTTTATTTATGTGTTACTCATATTAATTGGAGTTCTAGAAAGCTGGGATTCAATAACGATTGATGGGTATTGGGTAAGTGGAAAATCTGAAGGAGAGACATGACATTATATTTAATCACCCCTCTGTGTCAACACTACGGCTGAACCCAACTTGTGGGCCTTGATTTTCTTTTTCACAGGCAAGCGGCACTTGCACTTAAAAACATGTTCTTTTCAAGTTTTTTGAGTCCTCAAACAATACAGTCTTACGGGCATCCTCCTTACCATTTCTAGACATGCTTGAATCTTAATCCCATTAGGCTCAAGCTGTAACAACTGCTCCATATATCATTTCCATCAAGGGCCTGGGAAGCACCCATCAGGCTCTGCTGGCCATTCAAAGATGAATCACATATAATCTCTGACCTAAGAAGCTTACAAGTTACTTTACCTAATCCCCTAAATTAGTAGGATTTGTCACTGATATGTTTGTGAAACATTAATTCTTTCTGTGGTTCTACTAGGCATGGAAAAAGGACAAAGGAAATAAGTAGTCAGTAGGGGTGGCCGAGCAGCTTTTTTTCTTTTTGTAGTTGTCAATTCAGCACTTCAGAATTCTGAATTTCTAAGAGGTTGATAAGCTATTGATTTTACAGTGCATTAAAGGACATGGGTAGACTGTCAGATATTTTTCCCTTCAGGGTGGAGAAAGTAAGCAATGAGTGGTGGGTGATAATTCTACATTTTTGTTTATGTCACTGGCTCTGAGATTATTATCCATCTTAGAGGACAAAATTTCAAAAATGGTAACCTTCTAAAACTTGCCAGAAAGGAGTGATGTGTATCAGAGAGATACTAGCAGTTATACTCAACAATGATGTGGTTTAGAGAGATATTGGCATTTATGCTAATATTAGCAGTTACACATTTCATCCCCTGCGGTTTGTTTCCTACTTTGGGAATGTCTAGGGGCTTTGCTCATGGTCGTGACTCCCAAAGGAACTTAATTTCCTCCTTTTTTTCCCCTTTACCTCCAATGCAGAATAGATTCCAGAAATAGAATCCAGAAAGATTCCCCTGCTAATCTTAAAAGTGAGACTTTCAAAGACAATGTATTTTGACAAAAACTGAATTTTAGGAAGATAAACATAAAGACAAGAGTAAAGGTCCCCTCTTATTTTCTTTTGGAAAGAATAAATAGTTTGAATGTTATTGAGCTGTCTTTTTTTTTTTCTTTCCAGCCTCTCTGTACTGTATTTATACCATGAGTCATTGTTTATATAATTTAATTAACATTGGCCAGTGCCTGCAAACTAAAACACTGTCTTAAAGCATTTGCTTGAAAAGTCTCCTTGTCCCTGAGCTGTCATTTCTTAACATGATGGATAATGGGTAGAAATAATTACCCTAAACAAGGCTAGACAGCTTAAATGATTAGAGTTTCAAAGAATTAGCAGCCTTAGCTAAACATCTTATTTTTCAAGATGCATTATTAAAGGAAAACACCATCAAGACTATGAGGAATCTGAAAACCTTCTTAAAACCAGTGCCAATGTCTATGACAGGTAAGTTTACACCAAATGTATTTGCAGAGACTCATTTAAATCAGCCTGCCATCCAATACCTCATAAATTCCTCCACCAAAGTGACTTGAGGTCGCTTTAATGGCAAGCATCAGTGTAGGACACACGTAAGTGGAAACATGGAGCTTGATCTGTCCATTCCAGGACCTTCATGAATCACTCGCAGACAGCACTTTCTCTTCTTTCTCTTCTGTAGGTCTAAACATGCAAGGGTTTTCTATTTGTTTTGTTCTTTGAAAATAGAATTCAGTATTATCTCATAACTAGGATTGCATTTTCCTGATGCAGGCCCATCTCTTGGCTCTTACGGAATTGCCTCTGTGCTGCCACTTGCAAGGATTTACCACCTTTACTTTATCAGAGCATTTTTATTGTTCAATAAAATATTTTACTTTTATGTCCAATATTGTAAATGGTGAGATGATGATGGAAAACTTTGAAGCCAATCAACTCTCTAAGGAAGTAAACAAATCAATTTAATAAAAGCTATTTTCTTTTCAGAACTATTTCTTTCTCAGACCCACAGTGAGCAGAACTCCCAAGGGACATTTGTGCTGCTACTTTTTAATCCTTTTCTTGAGAAAGAGAAGAGGCTCGACTTCTTGCCTATGGTCAAAAGTAAGTCCTCTTCTCTCTTCTATTGACGTTCAGTTTTAATCCCATCCCATTGGAAAATACCTAACACTATTTAAGAGGAATTTGAGGGATAAAATTGAGTCCATTTTAAAGAAGTCGTTACTGCTTTTGGGTGGGGCCTGTGATAATCATGAAGCTTACTTGTGTGACTGAGTTGTGTTTCATTTGTAAAGTGGGGAGATATTTTTTTCACAGTGATTATTTGCAACTCTAATGAGATTACATGAAAACACTTAGCACAGTATTTAGCCCATCACAGGCAAAACAAAACAAAACAAAATGTTTGCTCACACTTTATAAAGAGGGAAGTGTGATTAACAAATATGAAACAACATTCCATTTGAGATAGGGAGAAAGCAAAGGCTGCCCCAAGAATTCAGACAGACAAACATAATTTAGGGGCTATTTTTTCTGTGCCCTTCTCTTACCTCCTAATGCCAAAGGTACTCCAAAGGACTATTAATATCTTTATAATCCTATTTGATGATCAACCCTTCTTTATCACCAAGATCAGGTTTTGCCTAATATAATAAGTCCCAGTATTTCAAAATTACTTGCCAATTCATCTTCATACAATAAAACTCTCCTTAGAACAATGAGTCTCAAATTTGTCTGCACATACTAACTAATTGGGGATCTTGCAAAATAAAACAAAACAAAAACACCTGTTGCCAGGATCCAACCAGAGATTCTGATGTAATTGGTCTGGGGTATATCCTGACCTTGGGATTTTTTTTAATTCCCCAAATGATTCTAACGTTCAGTTAGGGCTGGGACAATAGCTCGGAAGTCAAATGTCAGGAAAGCAATCTGATGGTTAATATCAGTGATTTTCACACATGAAAACACACACAACACATACAAGCAGTCTGGGGAGCTTTTTCGAAAATACAGATTCCAGAGCCTGCCTCTGACCTTCTGAATCAGCATTTCTAGGAACAGGACCCACTATATATATATTTTTAGTATGTCTTCTCTGTGACCTAAATGTAAGTCACACCTGTTCCTCAAACCTGGTACTTCCTTGTTTTGGTTCTTCCTCTCCAGCTGCTAGCTGCTGAAAATAATCTGTAGGTAGTGTTTTGCCAAGAAAGGCCACAAAATATAAAAAATAAGCTATCCTTTACAAAATGATTACCAAACTCCAAGCACAGTGATGAGTTATTTCTATGCATTACCTTAATGAATCCACACAATAATGCTGCGAGTTGGAGCCATTTTATCACTGAGGAGATTGCACTTTAGAAGGCCTAATTTTCCCAGGGTCATGCAAGTGGGAGGGCTTGGATAGGAACCCAGCTCTGTCAAATATTAGGCCCATGATTTTAATTAACCTCTATTAGTAGTTCCCAAAGTGTCGTCTGCAGAATCACCAGTATCAGCACCATCTGGGAACTTGTTCAAAACCTAAAATTTTGGTCTCCACCCGGATGTAATGAACCAGAAATTCTGGGGTTTAGGCCCTTCATGTTTTAACAAATGCTTCGAGTGATTCTCATGCATATTAAGGTTTGAGAACCACTGATCTATATACACCATCTATCCATAGAAACAGGAATCCCCTTCTCTGACACACTGAACAGAGCCTTTCAGTCTGTGTCTCAAATGGGGATTCCCTATGACTCTTCCTAGGAAATGAGACAGGACGTGCCCTGGGGGGGTCTGGATTCCATTTCAGGTGGAACAGATCAGATCTGTTTGGAGTCAGATGTGTGAAAAAGGGACTGACTTCACCCAACAGAAGTAAAGCAACAGTAAGATGGAAACCATTGTCTCCTGTGCCCTGCCTGGCTCCTCTCTCTCTGACTACTTCTTTCTCTAGCTGAATCCAGGAATGCTGGAATGGACAGAGTACAAATAATAGTAATCATTCCCCTATTGTAAATGATTTACTTTTAATACACAACAATAATCATAATCATTATAGAAGCTTTTAATTGTTTAATTTCAACCTGAACTCTTTCTCATGTATATGTAGTCCTCTCAGAATCTGAATGCCTTGTTACTTAAAACAATTACAGTGAGTAATGTTTCTGGATTTATTTTCAGTTTTCTTTTCCATGCTCAAAGAAGTCTGGTTAACAGGGAGACCAAATTTTGCCATGTTCTCCTACTTAAAAATGGCATGGTCATTTAAAATCTTTATGTGTAAAATGTGTATAAATATTATCACTATATGATTTTATGCATTTTTTTTCTCTGGACTTAAACTTATCATGATCTGAACTTAAACTTAAAATGATGCCTCTTCCTTTTGGCTTTGTCTCTTAAAGTCCGTTAGTAGAGAATGATGGATTTTCCATGTATCTTGCAGAAAGCTGCTTTATTGCTACTGTAATAGCATGAAACTGAATGGGTGGTGATATTTCAAGAGAGCTGTGGGGGAGGACAGTTTGCACATAGTAATGGATCTTGGAAAACTCCACTCTTCCCTCCCTCCCCAGTGTCCTTTTAATGATGAAGTCACTGAATAAGTCAACCATTCTAAGAGCATTTTAAGTTTGTTTGTTAGTGGAGCAACTGATCAATATGAAATGTAAGGTAAAAATGGAACCACAGGCTAAAGACAAAACACAACCTGCCAGTAGGTCAGATTTGTCTTCCTTCCTTCCTTCCCTCCCTCCTTCCTTCCCTTCCTCCTTCCTTCTAAATAATCAAGGATTCGTGGAACATGTTCCAAGGATTGGTGTCAGTCAGAATAGGTTTGATTGTCAGCTCCACTTCTATGAGGTGAATCTCAGCTTGCTTCACTTACCTTATTTGTGCTTCTGTTTCTACATCTAAAAATGGGGATATCATGAGTTATTGAGAAAATAAAGGTAAGCAAGTGTATGTAAAGTCTTAGCATAGCGCGTGGCCCATGACTCAGTAAATGGATATCTTATCTCTGTCCCCTGTACATAGCTGAGGTTTTCTTCATAATAAAGGTTCTTTATGTTCTTATTCAGAAACTTCCAAGGGTGAATGACCAACGCAGCACTCTCCCTGACACATAGTCTCCCACACTATTGGTAGCCCTCTGAAAATAGGGTCTCTGTAAAGTAGAAGAGAATGGTCTCCTCAAGAGCATGTTTTTGGTTAATAAAGATTGGGAATTTCCCTCAAGTATAGTCCCCATTGTCTACTAATATTTGGAACTGGCTAGAAAAATTAACAAAATTTCAGAACACCAAAAGAATCTTCTATTCACCTCCCAGTTTTTCTGTGATGCTCTATGATGTCCTAATCCTCATTTATGTTTCCTTTTTCCCTTTATCCCAACATGTTGAGTATGTGTTTCACATGGGGAAATAAAAAGTAATGTGCCTAATATGAGAAAGAAATAAGATGTATATTTAAGTATATATAGTCTTCCTCAGGCAGAAATTCAGGACCTGGTTCTGAAACCTGAAGGTCTGTAAGATTGCACGCTGATGCTCATATTTGAGCCCAAATTATTCCCTAGGAGAAATAGCTTGCTACGTTAGAAAGAACATAAATTTTATTACCAAGCAGACAGTGCTTGCCGCCCTTTCTGGCCATGTGATATTGAAGCAGTCTTACTCAGAGCCCCTTTGAGCCTTAGTTTGCAATAATACTTATTCACAGGCTGTGAAGATTGAATCAAATGATAAATATAAAGTGTTTGGTATGGGAAAAGTGGTCAACACTTATAAACCATGAATATTTTTATTTGTGGTGAGTTTTTTTCACCCACTCTTTTATCTGTTACTAAGCCCCACACCTTGACCTAAAAAGCAGAATTTAACTCCGTTTGGAAGGCACAAAAAGTAGCTATTGGTCATTTTCATCCAAAATGCTGCTGAATGTAAAAAACTAACATTCATCAATATGTCCTTCAGTGGGTGAATGGTTAAATCAGCTACAGTTCATCCAGACGATGAAATGTTATTCAGGGCTAAAAACAAATGATCTATCAAGCCATGAAAAGACATGGAGGAATCTTAAATGCATATTACTAAGTAAAAGAAAACAATCTGAAAAGGCCACATATTGTATGATTCTAACTATATGACACTATAGAAAAGGTAAAACTAAGGAGACAGTAAAAAGATCAATGGTCCCACAGAGTCCATGCACTTAACCATTATACTACAGTACTTCTTAGAAGCCTAAACACAATTCCAAAGGAAATATCAAATACTATAGAACCTCCTTTGACTGGAGTTGGTTGAATTAGTAAGATGGCTAAAACTGGAGTATGGTGGAATTGATACATATATATGTTTTATGAAACTTTCTGATGATCCTGTCTTTATGTCTAGGTTAACTCTATATTGTGCTACATTTTGTATAGACCCAATAATTTGTGCTGATGTTACGACTGAGGTATACATTGTGAAACATAATCTGAGTCACCTCAAGAATTCAAAATAGGGCATAAATCAAAGCAATGCAATTGCTAATTATTCAGCTGGCCAAATGCTCTTTTCTTAGTAGAACATACAATGTTCTAGAATAAGAGTTTCAAGAAGAGTTGGCTTGAAATTTATCCTCAACACGTTCAGTTCAGTCCAGTGTGATCTCAGTTCAGTAAATGTGTTAATTATTTCATCTAAAAACCAACCCAAACTGCTTGGAAGTAGGATTTTTAAAGGGAGAATTTACTCAGAAATATTGTCATTGATTTAAGGCAAGAGCTCATTCTTATAACTTGAGAGCACAAACTGGAGTAAGAACCTTTAAAATCAAAACTAGTCTCTACTTGAAAACAACTCCATCTTCTACTTGAGATGCTCAGCAACCAGAATACCCTAAAATATGGGTTATGAGACCTTACAACTTAAGGCTTGTCAAACTGAGGACCTCCCTATACTCTTTAAAAATAAACTGGTTATAAAATCATGAAACTTCAACTGTTTTCAATTCTAAGCAGTTGTAAAAAGAGACTGTGCCAAGGAAAACCTCAGAAATAAGGGTGAACACACAGAAAATCGTTGGGCTATAATGAGCCTTAGCTTCTCACAGCTACCTTAGTTTGAGCATTAGCTTCTCACAGCAACCTTAGTTTCAGCCAAATATATTCAAATAACATTGGCAACAGTCCATCTGGCTGAAATTCAAAAAGAATAAACTCTTCTCTTTGTTAAGGCAACTTTGAGACCAACTAAACAACTTCAGGGATATGTCAACAAATCCTGAGTGTTTTTTTTTTTCCCATACCTATTTTTTAATTTTCTCCAACTAGATTGTAATTTTCCATTGTACAATTCATTCATAATCATGTATTCATTCATTCATTTCACAAATATTTATCATATATAGTATGTAGTAGGTCCTTGCCTCGTGTAACTTATGGTCAAAGACTCATCAACACATATAAAATTTTTATTGAGATATGCTATGAAGATGAAATTCCTATCAGCTGGAGTTAGGGGAGAGCTTTATAGTCAGAGATTCCGGACCCTGCAGGAGGCTCTGGATTGTAAGTCTTGCCTCAGAGTTGTCCTGATCTGTAACAAGGTTTTTAGTCTTTCAAACTCTCAGAGCCTTGGGGAGAGCTTAATCCTTATAAAACTTCACTAAACTTTTTTATAATGTTTTTTAAAAGTTACTTCTAATCACAGGCCAGAAAGTTTTTTTCTATATTTTTTCTATATTTTTCATTGCTATAGTCTTCTAACTGGACTTCTTGCTCCACTCTTCTTTCCTACTATCTGTTCTCAACATGACAACCAGGATGATCTATACAAATGTATGCATTTTAGCTCTCTAGTTGACCCGAAGACCTTCAGCGGCCTAGAAGGCCTGAGCTGATCCATAACCGTGAGCCCGTTTACTGCCTGACCTCACCTACTGCTCTTCACCTTTGCTGATTCCCTCAGCCACACTGACCTGCTATTATTTTCCAAGCACACACCCACCTCAGGGCCTGTGTGTTTTCTCTCCTGCTGCCCCCCAGTTTCTGCATGTGAACTCCATTTCCTACAGGTTTCACTCAAATGTCCCCTTATCAATAATACTCTCCCTGACTACCCAGTGGAAAATGGCACCTCCCCAGTAGAGTGATCAGTGGTATGAGCTGTACTTCTCTGAGTTTTTGTGACTTGGTACCTTTTGGAAAGTTAGTCCTACATAAAGAACAGTTTAATTGTAGGGACCTACAGCTGGTACCTTAAGTGCCAGGTGCTGGTTTTGTTGTATAGTTAATGGTGGCGACACCACTTAATTGTATATTTACAAGCAAACACATGTTGTTTCATGAAAACTTTTGATAATTACACAGCAACTACAGGAACCCCGATAAAGTAATCTCCTCTTACCTTACATTCACCTCATATCATCTGCCATAGTTATGTAGTTATTTTTGTAATTTATTATCTATCTTCCAGATTGTAAACTTCTCATGGATCTTCCTCAGTTTCAATTTTTACTATATTTCCAGTGCCCAGAACAGTGCTAAAAAAATAGTCACTAAATAAATATAGAATGAATGAGTGAATGATGTATTCAGGTATTAAGGAAATGTTTAAGAACTATGGTACATCTATGATGGAATATAAAAGTCATTAAAATTGAAGATTTTAAAAAAATAATATAGAGAAATTCTTGTGCTATAATGCTAAGTAGACAAAATACAGGATATAAAATGTTCACCATAATAAAGTATATGGGTGAAAAATATCAGGGAGGAAATGAATCTTTATGGGATCCTCTGAATGGAAGAATTTTGTGTGATGATTTTGTATTTTTTTAAACAGTTTCCAAGTTTTCTTCAAAGTCTTTCATAATATGTAGGGAATTTTAAGAAAATATAGCAGCAAATTATAACTCTTAAGTTTTCACTTTCAGGTCAGTATCTTGTATGGTGATTAAGAATATCTATACTCTATAATAATACTCACACTATATGTCACTAGGTTCTCCTGGACAATGTAAAGAGCTAAGGTTACTAGTAATTTTTGATTAGAGTTGTCAGCTAATGCCATTGGCAAGAACTAATACACACTGAGAACCTGACGTGCTCTGGGTCCTGAGGTAGACACCTTGGGGGTTTAGAGTATAAGCAAGAACTATGGGACAATGTCCATCTTGTTTCTTATAAAATCCCTAGCACACCGCACAGCAAATGGCACAAAGTATGTCTAAAATAAATGATTACTGAATAAGTAAGGACACAGAACTTGGGACCACTGCCCTCAAGTTACTTAGACTAAAAAAGAATTAATACACATGGTACTAAGCTTTATTTCTTCATTTAGAAGATGTGTCACACTGACAACTATTTGTGTATACATGTCTTTCCTCCTATATTGTAAGGTTTGCAGTGGGAGGACCTATGCATATATATTCTGGTGCTGACCACAGTCCCATTGCCTAGCTCAGGGCCTGATGCATACTAGGGGTCCGATAAATATTTTTGCCGTGATTGATGGATGGATATGCCGAAAACTGCCAGGTAGGTAGAATGTACTAAAAATGTAAGAGGTGCAAAGAGGGCTAGGTAACTTAGGGAGGCAGAATTTATGCCTTGTTTAAAGGAATTCACAAAATACAAGGAAAAGAGCAGGTATTTGAACTTAACATTAAAGAAAAGATTGGATTTTTAAAGGTATGATAGGAAAATAGAAAAGTGTCATTTAAGGCAGAAGGAACAGAATGATCAGTGGCATGAGCTGTACTTCTCTGAGTTTTTGTGACTTGGCGCCTTTTAGAAAGTTAGTCCTATTTAAAGAACAGTTTAATTGTAGGGACCTACAGCTGGTACCTTAAGTGCCAGGTGCTGGTTTTGTTGTATAGTTAATGGTGGCGACACCACTTAATTGTATATTTACAAGCAAACACATGTTGTTTCATGAAAACTACTTGGTAATTACACAGCAACTACTGGAACCCCTGATAATTACACAGTTACATGTGTTACCGCTACCAAGTTATCTCCTGATAGCTGAGTAATTAACTTGTCAACTCAGTAAATGGGGGCTGCAAGGGAGGTGTCTGAAGTGTTTGTTCCTTTTCATGCAGATGTCTGTGGGTTTAGTTGGCAATTGTTGAACCTGGTACTGTCCTCCTCTCAGTCACTTGGCACTTATCCTAGAGACTGAAACATTTTCTGCCTCTATATAAGTTCCTAAGTCTCTTTGTACCTCTTGGGACTTTTAACACATTTATCTTGCTAGGACTTTTGGGAATATCCATTTGTACATGCATGCATGCATTCATCCGTCCATCAGTCCATCCATCCTTCCATCAGTCAATCCACTCATTGTGCCAGAAATAGTTATTGTGCTAGGTCCCATCTGGGAATCATTGTTGCTGCTTCAAAAAGCAGTGTGGTATAGTCCAAAGACCATGAATTAAGTTTTGAATTCTGGAATTGTTACCCTTCAGATCTTTGATTTTGTGCAAGTTTCCTAATCTATAAGATGGGCCTCATAATGCTAAAGAGAATGGGGTAAGAATGACAGATAATGAAAAGTCTTGGCATAAAATAAGTACTCAATAAAACTTAACACCCAAACACCTCCAGACTCTAATTAGGCTTAATGGTTTTGTTTCTTCATCAAAATAGATCCCAGAATAACCTCTACTTGGGATTGTTAAGATTTCTGGATATGGCCAATATTAAAATAACTATATGTATGTTTTTAATTCTCAAAACTTCGATGTATTAACTAAACCAAAAGACCTTTTTTTCAAATATATTGTAATTAACAATTTTGCTAAATGGTACCCCAAATACCTGAAATAGTAGAGACAAGATCCATAAGACTTATCTGTTTACTATTTTAATAAAACCAATGCTCAAATCGAAAACATAGGTCTCCATATATCCTCTTAGAAGGTCAAATTCAGGAGTTCTCAGAACTCCTGGTCATTGGAGACTTCTGACTGCCCTCATCCCTGCTCCCTGCTTGAGTTGGTATGCCCTGTCACAGAGCTTTCGTTCATCAGGAAGAAGCTCTCTCTCTGGTGACTAGGGAACCAGACACTGTGCAGTGACACAAATAAAATGGAAGGTGAAAATAACACCTACCTCTAGGATTAAATAAGATATTATGGATTAAATGAGATAGCATATGCTAAATAATATCTTATTAAATAAGAAGGTCAAAATAACACCTGCTTCTGGGATTAAATAAGATATGTAACATATTATCTGAGACAGAGTAAATGACTTGTCCATGTTAGTGAAAGTAGGAGATGGCAGAGCTACAACTCAAACTCATCATCCAGACTCCTGTTCCCTGCTCTTTACAGAACACCACCCTACCTCAAGCAAATTTGCATAGTGCCTTGAGAAACTTTACATCCAGTGCTTTATTACTTGTTTACATTTATTATGAGCCTACTCTTATGTGAATAAAACATATGCCCTGGAGAAATTAAGTTATGTATAGCTAGTATCTATTCAATACTATGTGACAGGCACAAATTTTCTGTAAACATTAGTTCATTAAATAATCTCAACAACAATGTTGAAAAGGTATTATTATCCTCACTAAAGGCATGAAGAAACTGAGGCACAGAAAGCTTATATAACCTGCCTGAGGTCACACACCATCAAGTGGTACAAGAAACTTAAGCTGACTATCTCTAAAGTCTACCCTGTTCACCACCAAGATAGCTCTGCTCTGTTTTTCTGAGATAGCCACAGGACTAGAACAAGGGCAAACGTGCTCCAGACCCTGGGCACAAAAAGCTCATCGTCTAACAGGGAAGAAAGACACTACAACAAACACTATTCCATGTTCTGGGTGTATAATGTGTGGCTGTGGGAGAGCCTGGATCCCAAGTCCCTGCTCAGTCAGTTAAAGCTCCTGAGAAAATATAACATAAAAGAGGCCAACCATATGCACCCCAGTTTTTCCTTACCATGTTTTTTTTCTGAATCTCTAACTACTCTAGGGAGCTGGAATAGATCCCATGTGGAATAAATGAATCAAAAGTAAATTTCAGGGGAGAACTCTAAGACATAGATCAATGCCAAATAACTAGTTTCCCCCTTCTCATTGTCATGGTACCCACTCTGTTCCATTTGGCCTCTAATAAAAGATCTACCCAGCCTAAATTTTCCATTTCAGCCACAAGGGAGGCGATGGTATCACGTGGCAAGTAATCAATGAAAGTTCTGCCAGGTGTCACCAGAACGCTCCTGTTTAGAGAAAGGAAGGGACTCTATAAGCTTTACAGGGCTGGTGAAATACAGGAAGCCCAAAGGAGACCTATGCATACTGCCTTTGAGGAGTAAGATAGGCTTTACAGAGAAGGGGATGTTTGAGGAATGAGTAGGAAACACCAAACCCATGGGGAAGAAGAGAATTCCCAGCGCACAAAGGTACAGAGCCACAGGATGGGAAACGTGCATCTGGGTGCTTAGACAGGGAGTAGGAGGCCAGTGATAGGAGATGTGGCTATAAAAGTGATTGGGACAGGTGATAAAGAATTTTTCATCAAGTTGAATAGTTCTAATTTTTCATAGGCTATCTTCAAACATGGAACGGGCATGATTTATTTTAACATGATCAGGGCCAGGAAGACAGGTCAAGAGTCTACCCCATTTTTTCAGTGTGAGGTTGTGTAAGTCAGAGACTAAACTTAGAGGCTATTTATGAATAATAACCTTCAGGACTTAGTGTCATATATGTGGAGAGAGGAGGTGGGGAGAGAAGAACGTGACTTAAAGCCTTCAACAGAAGGGAAAATGATGCATAGTAACACAAACAATAAAACCCTATAAATCTATTCTTCAAGAATTATGGTGGCAAAGTTGCCAAAAATATGGGCAAGCTTAAACTTCAGACTGCTTTTCTCCTGATAGGCAGATGGTGCTAGACATGGAAGGCAAAGTAGGAAAAAGGGGGGATTTAACTCAACTTCTAGGCAGAGCTCTTCTGTCCAAATCCTAATGACACACTCATTGTAGACTACAGTGTCCACTGTGGGTCAGTAAACACTCAGAAAGAATAAGCCTGTCTATGTCAGAATGGCCCACCAGTGTCTTCTGAATTAACTGTATATATCTGCTGAGCATCAGAATCTTAACTTTGAGGTTAGATCTACCCAGTCAAGGTATAAATCAACAAAAATGCTGGCATCTAATCTGTAACTCAAGGCATGAGACAAAAGTGTTGGTGACAATGACTGAGCCCATTGTCTGAAACTGTAAGTTTAATAGCTAGTATTTACTGAGAGCTTTCTTTCTTTTCCGCCCTGTACTAAGAGATTTATGTATAGATTGCTAATGCAATCTTTGATATAATATGAATTTGAGGTTAGGTTCCTATTCTCCTCCCAAATTTGTTCCCCTGTAATTCTTCACAGTATTACCAACTACCATGGGAGCAAAAATAGGTCCATTGTTTATTTGGGCCAAACGTACTAGGTCTTTTACAGCTGGAAGGGGAGGTAATGAGGGATAATGGGAAATGCTTGGGCTTTGAAGATGGAACTGGCTTCAGCTCAGTTTTGTTCAATCCAGTGCAACAGAGGGACATTGATTCTCTATGCTAGACATTCTAATGATTGTGTATTTACTGTAAGGTAAGCACGGTACTTGTGAGTAGGTATACAAAGAAGAATGAAAACATAGCACCTACTCTTAAGAAGCTTACACATAAACAGTTACTTTCAAAATAAAGTGACATGATTACAGTAGAGATAAAGAAAGTGCTATGAAAGCACAGAGGAGAAATAGTCAACACAAGCAAGATGGTCTCTGATCTAGATTTTAAGAGATAATGAAGATATTCCACCCAGCATTGGTGAGAATCCAATTCCAGGCATTAAGAACATTATGAGTGAAGACACAGAGGAAGGACACATGGCAGATGTATAAAAATTAAAAATCAACATAAAGGAAAAAGCAGGGCATATTGACCTGAGGGCCTGGGAAAATTCTGAGCTTCAGTTTCCTCATAAAATGATTATAACTAAGACTATGTCCCTGGCTGGTTGCAAAGATTAAAGATGGAAACCAATAAGGACCCAGAATAGTGTTTATATCAGGAACTCAAACTAAGATAATTCATAAAACATTTATTCTATGGGATGTTAACAGGTCCTTCATTTTAAGTTCTGTGGTTAGTTATGATTTGAAAATAAGGAGTTGCACTATGTATAAACTCGGAGCAGATTTCATTAGGATTACAGCTTTTAATATGCTGATTCTCAGTGTGGACCTTAAAGGGTGTGAGAAATAGTATACCCAGCTTTCCCCAACCATTTTTTTCCCCCTAACTAAGCAACCCAAAGGACTCATGTTCCTTAATCACACTGGGAAATATTGGCCAAGACTGGAAGAGCACATAGGATGCCCACTATAGCTTTAGTCTATCTGATTCTTACCTTTAGGGAAGTTGTGTTTCCCTAACTGTTACCTCATTACTATTTTTGAAAGCCAGGAATTTTTTATGCCATGACAAATCAAAGTCTCTGTCACAATGACCAACAGTAATTAAGGATTCTATGTGTGTAAAGTCATGGAAGAGTTTGCCTTCAACCCTTAGAACAGCTGGCATGTGAGAAGGGCTAGGTTTTAATCCCTGGCCTCTGCAGTATTTGAACTACCATCTGGATCATAAGCCATTGCCTTGTAAGTAAGGAGACAGCCTGATGGGAAAATTCACTTAGATTCTCTGAGCCTTGGTTTCCAATTCTGAAAAACCGGATATTGTTATGCATCATCTATCAGCACTCCTCTAAGATCCTGCAACAATATAATATACTAGGTTAACCTGGAGAATACTTGGTGACAAACCTCTGAATTTGGTGAGGCAGGAAGCCATGGCTTAGGGTACAGAACTTCACAGTGCCTGAGGGATTCCATGTTCAGTGACACCTGGGATTCCCAGAAGGAATGGATGAACCAAACAGAATGAGAATAGTATCTTCATCGAGCCTAAGGCTCTTTGAAAGAAGAGTCTAACAGCATGCCTTAAACTGAGTTGAAGGAGAGCAGTGGGACAGGAAACGCCATGAAGAAAGTTATGTGAAGAAGTGCAATTTGACTGACTCAGGAGACTTCCAATCTCCAACCAGAGTTCTTCCAAAGCTATCTACCTATATAGCCAACTGTCTGGCAAACATCTCTGCCTACTGACACAGATGCTGCCAACTTAATGTGTTTAAACAGAATGTGTGTTTTTCCTCCCTCTGCATATATCTGAAGCAAAACAGTTCCAAGAGATCCCAGGGGTCTCAGGAGGCCCCTTCCTGCATCACATTGGGCAGTTCTGATTTCATTTGTCAAAACAGACAGGAGAGAATGACCAGGGACTTCAGTTTATTTTGTCTTTCATGCTTTCACTTGTATTATCTTATCTAAACCCTTATAAAAAGCCACTAACGATTGTCATTATCCCCATTTTTACAAATGAAAAGTGAAATTCTGAAGGGGTAAATGATTACTTAAAGTCACACAGCCAGTAAATCCAGAAGCTGGAATTTCTACCTATACTTAACTCCAAAGCCCACATCCCTTAGACTAGGCTGCAGCCTGAGCGTGTCAGATGATGTTAGAGCAAAGGGTTGGCAAGCCCTGGCCCTGGGGAGAGGCCGCTCCTTGGTCTGCCTTGTGCTCTGCATCATAAGTGAGGTCTCAGAAGCGTGTACTATCACTAGAAGGAAGTTATAGAACTGTCAGGAAGGGAAAGAGATGTTAGGATACAGATTCAGCCGCTGTCTCAGGTGATATATTAGGAGCACGTGTTTCCTGTGCATGTCACCTGAGCACTCAGACAACACACACACTCCAGTTCATACCACCTTCCTCCCTTTTCTCCTCCTTCCCTCACTCCAGTCTCTCTCTCTCTTTCCTTTCTCTCTCTCTCTCTCTCACACACACACACATACTGCCCAGTTTCTATGGACACTGGAAAGTGTGTAAGATTTACTTTGAGTTACCAGACAGCTATCCCCAGCTCATTTTATCAATAAGAGCTCTCATTTATTGAGCACTTATTATGAACTTCTGCTCTACATGTCCAACCCAATTTAATTCTCACAGCATTCCTCTAAATAGATATTACAGATTACATTCTGGAGATGAGGAAACTGAGGCACCGAAGGGTAAATTGTTGTGGTCACTCAGCTAGGAGGGACACACGGGTGGAGGAAAGAGTACCCAGATGCAAACCCAGGTCTGCCAGGCTTCAGTGCTCACGATCTGGCCACGGCACTTGGCTCTCTCAGCAGGCTCTGTCCATGTGGTGCTGGGTGGACGATCCCACCAAGATGGCTTCCTGGTGAAGAAAATTAATATTAAAAATCACTGATCTCTCCATTGCCTTAAACTTAACACTTACAACAGCTGGGAAAGTATGTATCAAAGAGAGTTCTTATCCCTTCTCTCAGGAGCAGAAAAAAAAATCTAATGACGACTATTTCATCCAGCTTCACCTGAGAGTGTCTGCGAAAAGCAGGAAGCATTTCCTGCTGCCAAAGACAAGTTCCAGAGGCCTCCCTCCAGTGCAGCAACACTGACACCATGTGGCCAAGTCAGCCCAGCCCAGGCCCTCCCTGCATCCCCTACCACAGATGCCCAACAGCCCTCTCAAACCCAGGAGGGGAGCTAAAGTAGAGAGAACCATTAAGAAAGTACCAATCAGTGGTTTGAGATAGCTGCTGGTAGAATCCATCTTGTTCTCATCAGAAGGTAAATACTGATGCCAGCAGCCAACCACAAGCTGGCTAGTGGCATGGGCGAACAGGAAATTCTACCTTTTTCCCCCTGATTTCTGTATTTGTTTATTGATCTGTTCCAAATATACTCATAGGCAACTTAAAAAGATGTATTGATATTCAGTTAGGTAATCCACTTTACAATTTGATGGGCAAGATGAAGCAAAGGTAAACAAAAGTAGAAACAAGAATACTGGTCCAGAAATAAAACATACATAAAATGCATAACTTAAAAATGCAATCCAAGGATGTGGATAGGAGATAGATTAGTCTCTGGGTCTTCCATAAGCCAGTGGATGGATGGAGACCTCACTGGTGACTGTCTGTGAGAGGGAAACAAACTATAAGCCAAAGAAGAGCACAGCTATTCCTTACAATAACAGCAGGAAAAAAGAAACACTCGTCTGATGCCCTCATAGAAAGGGCAAGAGGTGAAGGTGCTGAATGATGTCAGTACACAGATCAGCATCACTGGCCAGGCGATCTTCCTCTGTGGCTCGGCAACTCAGAAAATGCTAACATTCTGATTCAGCCTTCCACTTTTGCATTCTTAAAATAGTACAAGGCATTTTTTTCATTATTGGTTTCAACGGTGCCTGTGTGTTTAGAATGCTTTGTGCTTCCCCTTTAAGTGACTGCTGCCAATTAGTTTTGTTTGTCTAAAATACAGTAAGATTCCGTTTTAAGAAGTCGATGCAGGGCTTTTACTGAGGAACACAATAAATTAATCATTAAATCAATTGTATTGATTGGACTTTGTAAGACATAAAGAATTGCAGTTCAAGGAATATTTCTACCAAGGGATAGAAAGGGACTTCAGCACCTTAAGAGAAGGTGGGTCAGTCCTCTGACGGTAATGTCTCATTCCTTCCCTGGGCTGTTAGTTTCATTTGTCAACTTTAAAATAAGTATGGAGACCATTTAATTTCAAACATCTATCGTAAACAATAGCTTCCATTGATTAACAACTCACTGAGCACTCCACATTATACTCAGTGTTTTTATGCATTATCTCACATAATCCTAACAATAAATTTGTGTGGAATGCATTCTATCCCCATTTTGTGGATAAGAATTCAGAGGTTAATGGACATAGAAACTTGCTCAAGGTGGCTGACCTACCTAATGAGGTGTAACATCAGGATTCAAAGTCAGTTTTGAGTAAACCCAAGCACTAAATTATATTTTAACACTAAATTATATTTTACATTAACAAAACATACAGAGGTAGGTTTGGAAACTCTACAGCACACTTTTCTGCCCATAACCTGGGCTGCTCACACTTCCTCATAGTGGAATGCTGGAGTCAAGATTAGGCTTTACTTGGAGGAAAAAGAACACTGGTTACCAGTGCCAAACAACGAGCAGAGGCCCAGCTTAAGTGCTGAGACATGAAGCAGACCCCGCTGTGAGCTGGTAGAGGCACACACCAGGGAAGGGGGTGCAGCTGACCATCTGAAGTGGCACAACGAGCCTGGGGCCGTAAATACCACGATTTAGGAGATTACAGACATCCTGTTCAGTCTTAAACTTCACATTATGCACCTTGGGCTTGCACTTTAAAACTCTCTAAGCCTCCATTTCCTCATAAATAAAATGGGACAGTCATACCTCCCTTAAAGTGCTGTTGTGAAGTTTAAGTGTTATAATGTCTGTGAAATTCTGAAGAGACCCTCTGGGCCACAGTAGGCAGCAAACAAGAGGGTGCTTCTCCGTCCTCTCCTCTCCCTTCCTCTCCCCTGCTAGAGACTCTATGAAGAACCTCTGAACCTCATTTAGGGGCACAGCTCTTATCCCTAGGTTTTTCCAGTAGTTCTAGTCAATTTATCTCTTTACAGTCTAAATAGCATGCCATCAATGCATGATCTGTCTTCCCCACTTTTCCCCTCAGATCTCCCTTGGTCCGCCACTCGTGGACCAGCTATGCAGGGGTAATCTGCTAGTAATCCTCACCAGAATGAGGAGGCATGGGGATGGGGGTGAGGCTGATGACACAGGTGTCTGCTTTGTAGCTGGATCTCTGCTCTTTTCCACAGGATATCGCCATCTGGTCTCAGGAGCCAGTCTTGATTTTTAAGGAAGCAAAAATAGAAAGAAACATGCTGATCAATCCCACACTCCCTTCTCTCCCGGAAGCAGAACCTCTCCCAGGCTTCGTGCCAGAGGTAACCTTTTTTTCTTCAGGATGATTCACTCAGAAAGACTGGTACGAAGGGCAGAGGAGGCATTACTGCCTGACAAAATATTAGCCACACAAAAAAGAAAAAGAAAAAAAAAGAAAAACTCCAGTGAGTTTTTATTTTGCTGACCTAATTCTTTCAACAGATACATCATACCTGTTGTCCAGTTAAAAAATAAAGTGGTTATTTATTTACTCATGCCACCGCCTCTTGAAGAGGCCAGAACTAAAAGAAGAAGGAAAGTCCTGATTATAGCGGGAGCAGCATTTAAAGGCTGGCTGAGTATATCAGCTGAGATATGAGCTTGAAATTCTGGTACCAGACGCAGTTTAGGATTCTAGGGAGGAGCAGGAAACGGCCTAGCTCAGAGTATTCCTTTGCACTTCTTGAGTCCATTTATTTTATGGTTCTGAGCAGATGCCAAAGCCATTTGGAGTTTCAAGAGTTTAAATAGCAAGGTCCAATTAATAAGGCATAAAACTCTGCAGCTTCCTCACCCCCATGCATTTAGCCAGCCCTTCTATGTTCTGAATGTCTAATTGATAAGAGACACTTGCAGCCCCATGTTTGTGCATCCGAGCCAAGGATGGGAGCAGTTAGAGTGGTCTCCAGCATGGGTTTGTGTGTTTGAAACCATTTAAGCAGCCATGTCAGGATGAATTACAGTTCTTCATGGACATTGTGTCTATGATTGGAACAGGATGAAAGTTCTGGTAGTTTTATTTCTTTCTGAGACATCCTGGAACATTTCAGCAGTGAATTTGTCTCCTGGCTTTTTTGGACTACAAACTCCCCACATATTATTTTAATAATGAGGCATTCTGCTGAGGGATTAATGAGATAGCATTGTGGTGTTCAAAGTGACAATTAAAGCTATTGTTTTTCCCCAGTGATGCATTCATCTTTCAAAACGATTATTTAAAAAAAAAAGATCATGTTTAGATTTTAGATTTCACCTTTACTTGAAGAGAGTCACGCTGGAAAGTATATGGGAAACAACTTGGTTCCAGGAATATTTGATCATGTTTAATGGGAGAGTCCATTAAATCTTTCCTCTTCTGTTTTTTTTTTTTAACTGGTTTTAGATTATAGCAGGTATTCACTACCCAATTTAGAAAGACAAAAAGCTCTCCTTTTTTCTTGGCTGAAGCTTTTAGGGTTGTTTTTTTTTTCTTTTTTTGGAGCATGATTTGCAAGGAGGATCTGCAATTTCTTCCCTCCATAATTTGTAGATTACACAAACCCTTGTGCTCTTAATAGGTGGTTCCTCATTAGACATCACAACAGAATAAAAAAATTGTCCTCTATTATCCTGAGAGGCAGGGCCAAGTTTTCCAGCCCCCAAGAACATTATCATATCAAACAACCACTTTAAACGCAATGTGAAACACAGGCTTTATGGGAAACCTTTGGATTTCTTCCTCCTGCCAAAGTAGTTCTAAAAGATGAGCCCCTTTGTTATGGATGGCCCTGGAGTTCCTCTAATAGGTGTACCAGATGAAAGATGACTGAAGACATCCCAGATGGAAGAGTTGGCTAACAGCAGTGCCATAAATACCTGATGGATATACAGGCCTCTTGGCGTGAAATAATGGTCTTTGCTCTGATTTACACTTTTGGGGCATATTTAAAAGAATACCACATTTGCTGGTTGGGGGAAGGCATTAATAAAAAAAATAGATTTGTGGGGAGAAGGTAAAGAAAACCTCTCCTCCTTGATATGTACATTATTGTTTTTCCTCACCAAAGCCCCTTCTTTCTCTCTAAGGACATCTTCGCTTTTCTGAACAGGGATTTTTGTTGGGAAGGCAAACTCCATTCTTCTTAGACTGATTCTGAGCAATTTTGCTGGATGAAAATGCTGTGGAGTTACAGAAATAGTGTTGACCTTTGAGTCCAGAGATAAGACTCTTTCTTTTCCTATAACTCTGTGCTTGCTTTTATCACACTGTTGGCAACGGTGCTGCATCTGGTACTTTGTTGGCTGTTAGTAAATATTTGTTGTTTATCTGAGCCTCAGTTTTCTCATCTGCAGAATGGGAGCTAGTAATATCTACACCATAGGGATTCAACCCATGCTTAACAAAAGCCTCTGTATGCTATATTCTTTGCTCAGCACTGGGTTCAAGAAACCTACCTATGCAAGTATAGGATGGAAGAGAAATGAATAAGAACTCATAAAATATAAGGAGGTCATAATGGGGTAAAGTAAAGCAAACCTGAGTTCAAATCCCAACTCAGCCACTTGGTAGCTTACTTTGGGAAAATTACTTAACCCATCTTGGCTTCCAATTGTCAATTTGTAAAATGGAATATTAATAGTTCCTACCTCATAGGGTTATTGAAAATGCATTAAAACTCTTAAGAAATTGCCTACATATAATAAGTACTCCATAAATGTCAATCAGCAACTTGGCTGGACTTAATGAAACCTAGTGCCTAGAATGAACTCTTCACTACTTTTCCCTGATCAAACCATACCTGGGATGACATTTTTATTTTTGAACATCACAATTTAAACAGATATTGGTACATCTGAAAAAGAAACCCTGAGACAGTAAGAAGTTTTCAAATCACTTTGTATGAAAAGTGGATGAATAACCTAACATTGGGTTTTAAGGGGGAAAAATCCACCACTATACACATATTTGAAGAGAGATTCAATCCTGACGGATTTTTAAGGAAAAAATTGGCACTAGCTGGCAGCCAGGTAGGCACTGCTTCTATTTAGAAGAGGACTTCCTGATGATAATGGCCTTTTGAAAATGGAACTTTCTTTTTGTGTAGACATTAATCTCCTGCCACTGACGTAAAGAGAGCAGACCTCCTCTCTGACGTGGATCCAAGCTTACGGGAGAGGATGGACTTCTTTCATCATCAAATGTTCTGTGACTCCACATAATTATCAGCAGGCTGATTTCCTCATATTATGTGTTGAAAGCAAAAATCCAGAGAGATCCTGACTCTCTAGCTACTTAGTGGTAAATGTGTGCTACAAATTCATTCTGCTAATTCCATTCCATTTATAGAAATCATCACTTTAGTGTGAGCTTCACCAAGTGTACCTTCTCACGTATAAGGCCCAGCCCTTCGCATTTCTTCCTGATCCCGTTCCTTCTTATATTCCCTAGGTTTAGGTCCTAAGCCTCTTCCTTTCTGTTGCCTCCTGCAACAAGGAGCCACACCTAATCCTAAAAGCCTGCTCTGAGTTCTCCTGTGTTCCTCTCCATCTAACCCTTCATTTTTCATCTTTTATCTCAGTCAATAATGTGTTCTAGCTGTTGCCATTTACTCAGCTCGCAATTTACTCCTCAATCCACCAACATCCACAATACCCCACTTAAATAATTCCAGCCAAAGTTCCTCAGAGGCTTTAAATTGCCAAATCCAGTAGATATCTTTCAAACCATGGTATACGATAGTTCTCTTATTCATCTTTCCAAGCTTGTATCTCTCTGCTCACCACCATTACACTCCTAAGTATGTTATGGGAACTGGAAGAGGTTCTCTAAACATAGGAATAGATTAGCAATAGCATGGAAACAAGACATTTTGAGGATATATAAGAAATATGATGAGTGGTTCATTTTGGCTCACTTTGGCTTAAGTATAATGGTGGTGGAGGGGCACAACAGAATTTTGCAAGGTCATAAATTCCAGGTCATAAATAAGGAATTGAGAATTGCTTATATCTGCAGTAAAGAAACGATTTCATCTTTCTTAGAAAATTGTCATGAGCTTTAATTATGATACATTAGATGGAAGCCTGGTGGTAGGAAAACCATTTAGAAGGACCCATTTATTTTCTTCATTCTTCTCTTGTGTCCTATGTAGTAACTTGTGTTGTTTCACTTGAGGAGATGGTATTCAACGTGAGCACTTGCTTGATTTCAGAACAGCAGCTAATAATAACACCACTGTCAAGATGAGCTTCCCAAAGTAGGGGCGTGGAGTACTGGTGGTCCTGGAGATCATGTCAGGTGGGCTGGAGAAAGGGCTTGCAATGACCTTGAAATGTATAAAAAGAATTATCTTTTAATTCACTTGATTGTACCAAGGAGGGAAATATCACTTTGGTGCTTGGTATTTTTAGCACCTAACACTTTGCTTTTCACAAAGAAAGTATGCCTTAGGCACAGAGTCTTCTAGACCTAAGACTCTATAGCAAGAATTTAATATTGTTACTTTATTTTCACTTATTTTTGTTATTGCCATTATGGATAAAATGAAAGTTCCTGTGGTCAGGATTCTCACCTGGCCCTGGTTAGCTAGCTCACTACATACGTGTGGGCAATATGTTGCTATTGTCTCTACATAAAGAGCTCTGCCCAGGGCTCTGGGTGACACAGTGGCATGGCTGCAAGGCTGCAAGACAGCAGAGGCTAGAGTGGTGGCAGCGCTGAAGACAGAGGCCCAGAGGCAGAGACCAGCTTGCTGCATGCAGATGCACTGTGAGTGAACGGGATATTAGTTATTGACCTGCCACGGTGGAAATAAAGTTGGATATAACCCTTTCACCCCAAGAAAGTTCTACTGTCATTTCTTTGGTCACACTGAATCCATAGTGAACTTGCCCAGGGCTGAAACCCATTGGTAAGACAATTGGCGACATCGGCAGGGTTCATTGGTGACCAAGGAAAAAGAACAGGCTGCCCTCATGGAAGGAGTGTTCCAGCAGGCTGCACCTGTGGACGGGGAGACATTCGAGTGTCCCCTGTGGATATGTGGTTCTGTGAGGGGGTGGAGGACTGGGGTCCACCCCAAGAGAAAGCTGGCTGAAATGGCGTCACTGTGAAGTGCGGTGGCCCGAGAGGAAGCAGCCCGAGAAGGAGCAGAGGCCCGAGAAGCAGCAGTATGGGCGTGCAGGCTGCCAGGTGCCGCGGGGCAGGTGAAGGATGTAGTGGAGCCGTCGGCCCCAGAAATGGAGGAGCGGAGGTTTGAGGAACAGGTGGGGGTGGAGGCCCTGCCGGTGCCAGAGGCATCAGCCCCTCCTCAGTTGAGACCCCACCTGGGTGAAAGCCGGTGGAAAGCCAGAAGGACTTGGCGACTGTGGGTTCTTTCAGGAGAGGTGCAGCCCCCTCCTCGGGTTGTGGAGCGCTCCAGGCTCTGCCTCTATCCTCAGGCTCAAGTACAAAAGGAAATACAGTCTGCTTCTCGAAGGAGGAATTTAAAGGGCCCCCCCGTAAGGCTGGCAAGGACCCAGATGGGTGTTGGTTTGAGAGGCAGGAGCAGACAGAGGGAAATTGGACTGGAGCTGTGGCAATTGAGACCGGAGCAGCGGTTCTGGCTGCTGAGGATGAAGCAGAAGGCAGAAATAAAGCAACAAGATCGGTCTGTGTGTCTGCAAGACTTTTTGTTGGAGAGGCTGGAGAAGGTGGGTATTGTAAGGCCCACCCATGGTCCTTTTGGTTAACTCCTTTGAGTAGAACTCATTTAAATACAGCCAGGATGACCACTTGGTGGCAATGGATCTCCTCAGGCTCGAGGGTTATAATTTGTTATAATTTTGTTATTTGTATATTGTCATAGCCTCTTGTTATTATGGAATTTGGCGACAGTGTTCCAGCTTTCTCGTGCAGGGACAGTGGCAGAGGACTGAGGGCACATAGATTGAGAGGAGAGAATCCTGGAGGGGTGGAAGTGTGGCTAAAATGAAACTTCCTGTGGCCAGGATTCTCACCTGGGCCTGGTTGGCTAGCTCACTGCACACCTGTGGGCAATATGTTTCTACTGACTCTATATAAAGAGCTCTGCCCAGTGTTCTGGGTGACACAGTGGCATGGCTGCAAGGCTGCAGGAGAGCAGAGCAGAGGCTAGAGTGGTGGCAGCACTGAGGACAGAGATCCAGAAGCAGAGACCGGCTTGCTGCATGCAGACTTGTTGTGAGTGGACAGGATTCTGGTGATTGACCTGCCACTGTGGGAATAAAGTTGGGTATAACCCTTTCACCCAAGAACGTTTTACTGTCATTTTTTTGGTCACATTGAACCCATAGTGAACTTGCCCAGGGCTGAAACCCATTGGCAAGACAGCCATCCATTAATGACAAATGAAATTACTTTCCATTATGATGGTACTATACATCTTCCTTTTAAAATGCATTCATTTAAGTAAAATTTAAGTTGATTTTCAGAATAGTATTACATAAAAGTACAAGTGCTATGCAGATATGGTGAAAATGGAAAGAAAACACCTGTGAATAGAATTTTGAAAACCATAGTTTGGTAGGAAATGGAATTTGGAGTCAGACAAAATTGGCTTCATACCTAAGGCCTCCTGAATTAGGTAAGACAATTTAAATTGTTTTGGTCTTAGTTTCTTGATTTGGAGAAATGAAGAAAAAAATATCTACTTACTAAGACTGGCAAGGAATTAAAAGAGGAAATGTTTTAAAAGTCCTGAGCACAAAACAGTACTTAGCACAAAGTAGACACATAGTACATTTCAGCTCCCCCTTTGCTTTCCTTTCCCCCCTGCTGATGGCTGAGACTGGCCATTGCTCCCTGCTCCTGAGGTCCCCCCTTTCATAGTGCAGCCTGGCCTCAGGTCTAACAGCCTCTGCGTGGGTTCCGTCCACGCAATTCTGCCCTGACAGGAGATGTAATGACTGGCTGCAGGTGGCAGGAGCTCCCAGGTGAGCTCCAACCACACATCCTCCTTCCTCCTCTTTGCCAAGGAGTAAAGTCCTTTTGTTCTCCTCTCTCCTGCGTGCAAACCAGCTAACAATGTGCCCTTCAGTAAGTACCCCTCCGGAGGAGTTCAGGAGCTCAAACCAGTGCAGTTAAACCGGGAGGACCAGCTGATTTCTGACCCCTTAAGCATTCTTCACCAGATATAAAGTCAAACCCTATTGCACCTCTTAAAAGTTTGGGAAAAAATGAAAACACTTAGTTTCCCTATCTGAGCCACAGGTTCCTTATCTGCAAAATGGAATTGCTAAGGCCCTCTTTTTTAGGGTCATTGTGAGAATGTAAAGGCTTTTAGCATAGAGCCCAGTATCTGATATGAAAGCCACTTCGTGATACTGGTCCTCTCTGAGCATTGCCATATTCAGGGACAGAATCATTGTCTCAGAGCTGAAAAGAACTTGGAGATTATTAAATCTTTTCTCTCATCAGGAGCAAGAATTTTTGCTAGCATTAAAACATTTCACTCTCCAGCTGGAAGCTCCCTACCTTGAAAGGTAGTTAGTTTCATTGTTTGAAAGATTACAGTTGTTATAAATTGGTTCAGATACTAGTCCAAATTCATTTATCTGTTGTTCCTTCTGGAGCAAGACTGTGTAAGTCTAAGACTTAGCCATTTATTCATTATTATTAATCTATTTCCAGGTGGCTTCTGATCTGTTATTTCTCCAACCTCTGTGGTTCCTGTGAAGGATTTTGCCACGGCCTTTGGTTCCCCAGTACCAGACGGTGTTTCCTTAACCTTCAGTAAGTCCTATGAACGTCATTGTGATCATTTTGATGCAGAAAGGGCCCCAAGACATTCAGATAAATATATTATTCTGGGATTTCTAGCCAGCACACAAGAGTGGTTATTAAACTAGCATCTGAATTGAAAGACAACCCAAGTTGTCTTCAAAACCTATAGTCATAGAAAGATTAAGAGAGGAGGTAGTCACATGGTGGTCACATGGTGGGGTGAGAAACAACCACTCCCTAGAAGATTAAATTTCTAACAGCATACACAGCAGGGCTTGCGTAGGTCACAATAGTACAAGGTAAGAGCTGAGAGAGTCCTGAAATTTGCTAGCTATTTCTTTCTGATATTGATGGTGAAAAAGTTGGAGCTGCAGTGGAGGAAAGATGTGGGCATTCATGCAATACCTAGGTTAGTTCCTGGCTCTCTGACACCTAATTCACTGCTCATTCCCCAACACCAGATTGCCCCCTCCCACCCACCACCACTCTAGCTAGTGATGATTGTCTCCAACTTCAAAGCCTCATTAGACCACATTCAATGGAGTCATTTTCAGCTCTACAGAGTCTGCACAGGACTGACCTCCAACAAGACTCCCAAAGCTCTTAATGCTTAGATCAAAGGACATAATAATCTAGAATCTAGGGAGGAGAACTGAGATAGTCTGGTACAAATCTTCATTTACAGAAGAAAAAACAGGAAAGAAAAAAGACAAGAAAAGATAAAACCTGAGTTTACTTCCCCAAAGTTATGCATCTTGTTACTGGCAGAGCTGAGATGCAAGTAACTACAATTTTATGGAATGATTTTTATGCATCAGATAGAGTGGGTTATGATATTTACAAGCATTGCTTCATTTACTGCTCTCAAAAAATTCTGAGATTTGCACAATTTTGCCTGCTTTGTTCATGAGGAAACCAAAGCATGAAGCATTTACCTGTCTTATGAGAGACCATGCAGTTAGTCATATGGAAGACACTGGGAATGGAGGTGACTAAGGCTCCACCATCAGCCACACAGAATACACATTCTGATCATTCAAACACACATTGACAGGTGAGTCTTAGACTCTGAGATGAATGCAATGGTAAGAAATATGGATAGAAGCAGCTCAGGAAACAGGGTAGCAAATTCCCCTTTGGTCTAATTTACAGACAAATTTGAATTCCATTACTCTTTTTCTTAATATTATAATAAAGGCATAGTCAATGTTATGAGAACCTTTTTCTGTAAGAGTCTCTTAATATTCTATGAAATAGATGAACTATCATTTATTTAAACAGAACTGTTTTATTCTATGCACTGTGATAAATAGCTCTTCAACTAATGTCTTTCAATGTCAAACACTTTTTCTTGTCCCTTTGACCAAAATGTTCCAATTTCCTTCACAAAAGCCACTTCCCTTCATTTTATTTACATGCAAGCCAAAGTCCAAAAGCATTAAGCTATCTGACCAAGTTAAAATAACTAGTAAGTAATTGATCTAAGCCTGCAACATAGGTCATACAGTTTCCAAGGTGATGACTAAAGGATGAAGGAGAAAAACATTCCTCTAGGTCAGGGTTTCTCAATCTTAGTACTACTGATATTTGGGGTCAGGTTAACTCTTCCTGTAGAAGAGCGTCTTGAGACTGTAGGACATTTAGCATCATCCTTTGCCTCTTCCCAGTAGTAGCCAATAACACCCCCACACATACCAGTTACAACAACCAAAATCATCCCTGGATATTGCCAAATGTCCCTGGCTGGGAGCTGGCAAAACTGCCCTTAGTTGAGAACCATTGTTCTAGAGGGTTCCTGATGCTTAGATTTTGAAAGCAGATCCTCATTGACAGCAATGCCAGTAATAAATCATCCTTTTCAATATTGAATAGACTTCAATTCACAACCATATGTGGACAAGTGAAAAAAGTGTAACTTACATATTCAACCTGAGTAAATTCAGAATAAAATACCCAAAAGAGTTTTGAAGCAGGCTATTCCAAAGAACAAGAGGAAATGTATTTTTCTAGAAGGCCTTTAGGATTCCTGATAGCGTCCAAGAGAATATATATGATCCACACAGACAATAAAATGAAGGAAAATAACATAGAAACCTACATCAATCCCATGGCTATCATGCTCTTTCAAGATGCTAATCTCCTAGGATTTCTCTGAAAAGAAAAACCCCATGGAGAGCTTGTTACCTAGCATTAGAGTTTGAGTCCTTGGGGAGTGCTGCAGGGCCTAGGGAAGACTCCGGCAGTCAATGGGGAAGACTGTAAAGCTGGAGGAATCATTTTCTGCTAACGCCTAGGTGTCTGATTTCTTAGAACACAGAATTAAGCAAGTCAAAATCTTGTAATGAGTCCCTATATGTGGCCAAAGACTGCATCTGTTGCCACTCTGATTTCAAGAGACCCTGGTGAACGGGTGCTAGTGGAATCTCCCAAACCCATTAAGCATAAAGTAAGAAGAATTCGGCACAATTTAAGCTTTGCTTGAATTGTTCTCATATGTGTATGGAAAGAAAAGAAGTCAGAATTGGGTATAAAAATGGCCTGGAAGTTTTCTTTGAGATAAATTGCCATCTATTGCATAGAGTCAGCTTTTGGCAATGGAGGACTAGGCCACTTTTCTTGATTATTCATCTCTATATCCTGTATCTTCAATTTGATGACTAAATGCCTGACCAATACTATATATACCCCTTGGCATAGCAGAGGAGAAAGAAGTTCTAGTAATGAGCTGAGAGCTGATCAACATGTTTCTTCACTTTTCTGAATACCAATTTACTTAATTGAACAATTACCTCCCCAGGTTGTTTTAGGATTCAGTGAGATAATATATAAGTTATCTAGCACAGTGTCTGCTACATGGTAAACACTCAAGAAATGTTAGTTGTTTTTCCCCTTTATCACTCTTCAATAATCAGGCTCTGGGCTGATATGCATTCCTCTTATCTTGAAGGTCTTTTGACATTTTGCTAAATAAAATCTTCAGTTAAAGCCCAGGATAGAGTCGGACAATAATCTCTGTGAGGGAAAGGATCATGTCTATCTTTTTCTCTTTTATATAAATGACACCTTAGTACATGGCATATATTAAATGCTTAATAAATCTTTGCAGAAAGAATGACTACATGAATGAATAAATGGATTACACAGTAGTGTTCTGGTATTTGCAAAGGAAAAATTAGCATTTATTCAGTGTTTAACATCTGTGTCAGTCATCTTGTACACACTCTCTAGCAATTGATTTAATTTTTCTCAAATTTTAACCCCACTTTTTGGAAGATGAAACTATGGCTTAAGTAACTTGGCTACTAAGTGTGTTTGGCTGAGCTTCAAAAACAAGTTTGTCTAACTTTGAAGTCTGCACCTATGAGGGCTATTGGACTAGGAGCTATCCAAAGCATGAACCAATTCTTAATCATCTTTATATCTTGTTATAAGCTAAATTGCATCCAAAAAAAAAAAGATATGTTGTGTTCCTAACCTCCAGTACCTCAGAATGTGAACTTACTTTGAAATTGAGTCATTGCAGACATAATTAGTCAAGATAAGTTTTTACTGCAATAGGGTGGGTACTTAATCCAACATGTTGGGTATACTTATAAGAAGATGGGAGAGACACACAGGAAGAAAATGGTCATGTGGTAATAGACACAGAGATTGGAGTGAGGCATCTACAAGCCAAGGAATGCCAAAGATAACTGGCAAACAACAGAAGGCTTAGAAGCATTCAGGATACCAAGTTGCTCAAAATTCACTTCTGAGTATGTTATACCCTTCAATTGTATCTCAAAATGGCATTTAAAAAATGGGCTTTTATTTACCTAAATATAGTAGTATAGCCTGCCACCGTGATCAGATAGACATGATGCTCTAATGTTGAGCCACATGCAAGGCAATCGCAGGCATGTCTTCATTAGCACTATAAAATGTGGCCACGAACACAGGCTCTCAGTATGGGTGCTAGAAAATTCAAGTTAGGAGTATTTTTGTCACTAAGTACCAGGTACTTAGCCTACAGTTCTCAAATGAGACCCATCTTTGTGAATCTGGGTGAGGTGATGGATTCTGCTCTGTCTGCCAAATGCCATTGTGCATAGAATGACATTCTGATAATCTACCTAATGCATAAGCTTTTTAATGTAAAATATAGTAGCTAAAATTAAATGCCACTTATTTTTTTCAGAGATGAATTAATGGACAGCCTGGTCACATTCAAAGTGTCTTGATGCATAAAACTTTAGAAATGCAATTATTCTGTCAATAAGCAAAATGAAATGAAAACCTGGCTAGGCTTTTTTTTTTTTTGAGAGGGGCTATTATTCTGAGTGTTTTATTTGTTCCCCAAACTAATAACCTCAGTGGAGATAAACAGAGATCCCCCAAATGAGAACAAGCACTACTGATTGAGAGCAAGAGAGTCAGCTGCCACCACAGCTTCCATTTGGTAGAGACAAATCAAAGGCAAGTGGAGGAGTGGGAAAGCTTTATGGTAGCAAAGGAGGAGGGTCTGTCCTGATGGGAGGTTCTTGGCATGGGTATGTTGGAGATGGGCTGATTAGAAAAGTGGCATTGTATGTAACTGGTAAAGGAGAATATATTTGGCTTTCCTCTGAAGTTGGGGAGTGGGGGCAAGAAAGAGGGAAGCTGTCAGTTCATCCTGACCCTTAGGGGCTGACTGCTGCACATGTGTGGTTTACCTGCACAGAACCTTGGGGCCCCAGTCTGATGTCTGCCAAGGTCCAAGGCTGCAGCAAGCAGAGCACACCATTCCGCGGCACAGCCTCGGGGCAGCTGTTCCTCCAGGCAGCTACGAGAGGTGTCTGGCATTCATCCTAGGAAAGGTCTTTTGGAGACAGATGCGATCCCAACCATGGAAACAAAGCCAAGACCTACAGTGAGCTGACAGAGCCCATGCTCTTTGAAGGCTGGAGGCTTGCTCTTGGTCCTAGGCCAGGATGCCCTTTGGACAGTTCTTTTGGAAATAAGGAAGACCCTGGGATTTTCCTACACTGCTTACGTGTGTCTGCAGGCTGTTGCTATTGGGTGGGGAGACAGCAGCCTGCTTGGGGCTCTGGGTGCGAGGCTCATCCCACAGTGCTGGAGAGGTAGAGAGGGAGCTGCCTAGGTCCCAAACCTGCTGGCCATCCTACTCCTCCCAGGGGAGGGCTTTTCACTGGGCTCATGCCTGAGCCTAAGTCTGAAAAAACTAGAGAGGCTTTCTTGTGTCTCAGGAGTCTTCCAAGGTGACAGGGCATCAGTCATCAGCCACAATAGAGAAGGTCCCAAGCTCGCTCAGTTTGGCTTCATTCTCTCACCTGATGTTCATCTGGGTGGCAGAGCTGCTTAAGCCAAGCATTGGGTCAAGTCTCCCAAGTTCTGATGTATTTCAAAGTAGTATACCACCTATACTGGGATCAGGGACTCAAAGCTGGGCTGGAAGTAGTCAAGCTGGTTTTTACAGAGATGCAGCATCTTATCCAGGAGCCACTTGTTCTTGGCTTCAGTCATCCCGTGCCCGCTGTAGCTCTTCTCAGGCCTGGTGGAGTCTGGCCAGCGCTGGCCCTGACTTCTTTACTTGTGCTTCTCCACCTTGACCTGCAAATTCATATAGTCCTGCAGGGACTGTTCCTGCCATTTTGCCACCACGATGAGGCTTGAGAAGACACTGGCAAACTTTTCTAAGGGTACAAGTATGGTATTTTGGATCTGGTTCACCTTTTCCTGGTTGAAGGTTTCCATCTACTTCGTGGCCATGTCCAGGAGGGCTGTCACCGTGTTCAGAAAGTCCTGTCTGGCTTGCAGACTGGAGTAGTGAGTAAGTCCAAGGATATTTTCACAACAGATTTGGAGATGGCAGATCAGCATCAGTGCTCTTTTTCATGTCCTTCTGCATGCTATAGTCTATTCTTCCAGCTACTGGAGTTTTCCATATTCTTTTTCAAAGTCTCTCTCTCCCCTGTTCTGGGGATTATCTGTTTCTTGGGCTCCCAATCTTGAAAGGAATCCAGCTCATGGTCCCAAACCCAGCCTTGCTGCCAGGGTCCTCAGCTGCAACTTGGTCCTCTCTCCCACCCTTTTCTAAAGGAGATTTGTTTACTTAAAGCAGAAAATTATTCCAGGAACAAAATCAATAAAACATATGTACAGAGCATTACATAATCAAAGAATGCTTGCAGGAAGTTTTATCAATGCAGGAATAGGAAGGTAAGAGCAAGGAAGAATTCTCCCCTATAGGTTTCAGAGGGAGTGTGGCCCTGCCAACACCTTAACTTCAAATATTTCGCCTTCAGAACTGTGACACAATAAATGTCTGTTGTTTTTAAGCCACCTACTTTGTGGTGCTCTGTTATGCCAGCTCTAGGAAATTAGCACATACTCTCTGCACAAACAATTACACAGCACATAAGAGCTTCTCAACACAGATGTGCTGAACTAAACTAAACTGCCCAGGAAGAATGTTCTTCTCTGCAGCTGAAGGCGATCACACACAAGTAGAAGACCACTGAGTGGTGATATTGTTGAGGAATTTAAATGATATCCAGGAGTCCCACCCAAATCAGATCCTGTGATCCCAAGCTATGAAGAGCTTGTGGGGAGATGATTCTGGGAGCTCATTATAACAGTTGGTAGTGACTCTAATGAGTATTACCAACACAGTTGGATTTTTATAGATTTGCCCAGTCTTGCAACCTACAGCCATCAATTAGAAAAAGTCTTTTTTTTTTTTTTTTTTTTTTTACCTACCATTCAGATCTTCTCGATGACTTACCCACATTCAGTGTTTGCTCTTAGGCTGCATTGTGGATTTAATTGCTTTGTCTGCATCTTGCCATTTTTCAGCCCTAGGAGTGAAAATGTGGGCTTCAGATATAAAATACCCTCTTGAACTATGAAAGCAGTAGTGAGTGAGACTTACACAGCCCCTCCAACAGAGCCCCCAACACCTCCCCTCCTCTGGGAACCTAAGATATATTAGATGACTATGCCTGTGGAAACTTCCAAAGCTGCAAATAAAGCGAACTGCACCTATTTCAAATTTCTCCTCCTGGGTATGTTTTTTGTTGTAAACAGAGAACCCTGCCTTCTTATTGTTAAAGGAGTCTCCGTTTCTTTCTTCTGATTATCTCCCACTATTGGATATTGATTTATCATTTTCATAAAATTGCAAATGGGAGCCTGTTGCCTGAAACCAGCCATAAATTATGAAAATGAGTTCAGCTTCTCTGCAGGGACTGATCTTCTTATGGGGAGAATGTCACAGAGCTAAATTTAACTGCTTTGCATGGGTTTGTGAGGTGGTTTGGCGTTCCTGGCCCTCTGATGAGGAAGGGAAAGTACAAAGAGACTAACATTTACCAAAAACATACTAGGGACCAAATTCTTTGCCTGTTACTTAGTTTAATGCTGTTTACACAATGAAGCTCACTCACCTTCTGCTTTGATAGAAGACAAAATAGAGGCCCAGGATGGTAAAAACACTTTCTCAAGCCTAGTGAAGGGGGAACAGCCAGATTCAAACCTAACTCGGTCTGCCTCTGAAGTGTTAATCTCTCTCCACTTCATGCATTGCCTTTCTAAAATGGAACCATAGTATCTCATATTAGGTAGTTTTATTAATATCTACCTACATCTGTGCTCCTCAGGTTCTGATAGATTTGCTCCAAGGAGCCATTAAGAGAGGCTACTGATCCAAGGGATATAAATTAACACTTTCTTCATACACAGCTATAAGCAGCTATTTGAAACCCAGATAATATCTTCTTTAAAATAAGTATCACTTTTCTGGGTATTTAGGCTCTGTCACTCTTGGTTTTCCCATCCTTGACTCCATTAACAGAATTTTTCTTAATTCCTTTTCTCTTTTTATGGCTTTGCAAGGGGCCAGTTTGCAGGCAAAATTGCTCATTTTACAGTTGCTTTCTGCTTTGTCAGCATGAGGCTGACCAAGGAGTTATTAACAGGAGAATAGGATTCCCTGTTCATCCTTTTGCTCTTGACTATTGGAGGAGGTGGGACAAAACCCATGATTTAATAACATTTGTTCTTCTTGAAAGGTCATCATTCCAGCCTTTCAATTTCTACTAACCTATAGCAGTATCAGCAGCCAGCAGCAGCCACTTTCTCTTCCTGAAAGGCTTCTGGAATTCCTCCAGTTTATACAGTTGGTATAAAACTGTCTCTGAGGTCCACTGTGGGAATGGGGTCCAGCTGGGAGAGTCTCTCAATATTTCTGTGCATTTTCCATTCTAGTCATAAGTGTTTATAAGTACCCCACTCACCTACATTCCTGCAATTGATACTGAATTTGGGCTCTATCAGTTAAGAATTGTATTTGTCTGCTAGTAGCAGAGAATAGAAAGAAGATAAAAAAAATTTTTTTTCACACAAAATACATCTTTAAATAGGCATTCAAGATTGGTATGGTGACCTGACACTGTCCACAGGGACCCGGCTTCTTCTGCCTTCCCGTTTCATTGTCCCTGTCATGTGCTTTCCATTCCCAAGGCTGAGCTATGGTCTTGGATAGCCACTGGACTGTGAATACAAGATTCTAAGCAGGAATCAGAACATAAGAGTAAAAGGCAAAAAGGCACAGATCAGCTCTCATGAAACTCCCTCAGAAGTCCTTCCAACAATTTCTGTTAATATCCTCAAGTTCCAAGGAAGATTGGGAACCATAGTCTTTCAGCTAGGCCCATGCTGTCTCCAATAAAACTACTAAGGAGAAAAGGTAGAACAATAGTAGAGAGGCAAGTAACATGTCTGCTACATGGAACAAAAATAATAACTAAATAAATTAAGCCAATAAACCTTTATTAAGCACTTATTTTGTGCCTAGAAATGAACAAATAGTGGGTTTTGACTAATGCCTTTAGAACAAAAACTTACACACCTTCTGCTCATGGAATGCTTCTTAGCTTGAAATGCTTTCTCCTTTCTTGCTCACCTGGAAAACTTGTATTAATTATTCAAGGCTATTCTCAAATATTACCAGCTATCTGATGCTTCCCTGGAAGATTGTTCCCAGGGAGAATTAATCACTTCCTCAGCTCTGTCCCTATAGTACTTTACCCTTACCTCTGTTATGCCACTTAATTCCTCAGAGGCAGTATGCTGAAATGAAGATAACATGAGAAGTTGGTAACGCTGATTTCTTCTCCCAGGTCTGTTACCTACCAGCATTAGGCCAGATACTTTTGCCCTTGAGCTGTAATTTTCTGTTTCTGGAACAAGGAATGCTAAATACCACCTCAGGGCTTTTGTAGAAATTAAATAATATGTGCAAAACACAGCTGCAGACAATTCTTAAAACATGTTAGCTAATCTTATGCTGTACTATATGTCTGTTATGATTTACAGAAAAGAGAAATAAACTTTCTTATTTAAGCCACTATTATTTTTTGAATTTTAAAAATGACATTCAACGGAGATTTAACATTCTAATTAATAAAGTTTCTGGAGATAGATTTTCATATAACTTGCTTAAAGACCTACTTAAATATATGCTTCATTCAAAAGAGAAGGACATCAAAATTCAATAGTTATAAGTAAAAAGCTTAATTAGAAAAGACTGGCAGTGTATACTAATCCATGCAGCCTAGAATTTAAGTCTAAATAATAATATAGTATAAAACCATTTCTTGAAAATTAAAAATATATATACATATGAAATAATAAATTAACTAAAATAGGAAGGTATAAAATTTCCAAGTCATATAAACAAAGACCAAAAATAGAATTAAGAGAGCAGAAATTGATGAAAATGAAACTACATGATTGTCATCATTTTTCACAAGAATGTCAATGGGTAGAATTCTGTTACTGAAGATGCTATATTATGAAATATAAATATGAACAAGTTACTTAGAATTATAAACATAACTATGAATGGAATGAAAAACAAACTATATACCTGTCAAGTTTCTAGATGATACGAACAAAGTTCTCAAACTATAGCTAAAGATTTTTTAAGAGAGAAGGAAAAAGCAAGAGCATAATTTAAAAAATAACAGAAAATGTAAAAGACATATGTAAGACCATAATAATTTTACTTAAAAATAATTAGTAATTAGAATATAATTAATAATTAAATTCTATTTTAAATGTTTACATTAAATCAAAAGAAAAAGTAATATGCCCAACACAAACATCTGAGAAAATTTGATAGAAAGGAAGGGCAGGGAAAAAGCCAGGCTAATAAAAAAATAGAGATTACATTATTAGATAAAATTGACTAAATGTCCTAAACAAGGTTTACTAAAAATACAACATATAATGAGACTATAACTCTAATGATTTTTAAAGCATTGAAATAAATAGAACCAAAATACATGAAGCAAAACTCATAAAAATGCAGATTAAATAGCTAAAAATATGTGGCACAGAGCACTCACATAATAACATGAGTAATTCCAAATATATACTTCAGTAAAAAAAATTAGGTAGATATAAGCAAACCTAAAGAAGTAGCTATATACATAAATAAAAAAAGAACTAAATCAAACTTTATCATCTGTAAATATAAAATACACTTTCTTTTCAAGGACCCATGGAATAGTCAGCTGAAGAGTGACTGAATGACTTGGAGAAGCATCTAATGAAACAGTCCACAATGTAATACAAAGTAAGATTTGAACATAGAGAATAAAATGAGGGGGTCTAATATACTTCTAATTTTAGTTCTGTCAAATGATAATTTTAAAAATGGAGGAGACAATATTTGAAGAGATAATAAGATTTCAGTCTTGATAGCAACAGTCCTGTGAATCACAAGCTGGATTAATAAAATAAAACTGCGCCTGGACATATCACAGTTATGCAAAAGTATCAAAGCTAAAGACCAATGTTACAGGCAAAAAAAGAGAAAAGTAAACTCACCTACAAAGGAAAAATAATTAGATTGACACGTAGCTTCTCAAAAGCCAGAACAGAAACTAAAAAACAACAGGAAATATATATGTAGAATGCTATGAGAAATAACAAAATTTAGAGTTTTATAGTCAGTGAAACTGTTTTTCAAGGTCATGGGGAAAATAGCCTCTTAGGTAAACAAAACTGAGTAAGTTTACCACAAACAGATCCTCAATAAAGGGATCTATAAAAGATGTATTCCAGAGAAAAGGAGACTAGTCCCACAAGAAAAATTGGCAATACAGGAAGGAATATTGAAAGAATGTGATTAACATGTGGAAAATAAAAACAAACATTGACTCCATAACACATAAATAATAATTTTCAACTCATAGGTCTAAAATAAAATGAGTGGAAGCTAAGATATTATAAAAGACATTATGTAAGCCAGTTGGTAAACCATTAAAACTAGATTACTTTAAAATGCTTACATTTCAAGGTTGACCACAAAAAATAATAGAAACAGAGTGTATCACTTCAAAATCAGTAAGAAGAGGGAAATGATATGAGATTTTTAAAAATCCATCCAAAAGAAGCCAAGAAAGAAAATACATAGAAAAATTAAAATTAATAAAAAGCACAAAAAAAGATGCTTAAAATAAATACAAATATATTAATAACTATAACAAATATGATTGGATTAAAATCTCTAAGTAAAAGTAGAATTTTTCAGGTTGAATTTTTTTAATAGTAATATTTCTTATTTACAAGTGATATACATAGAGCATCAGGATGCTAAAAGATTGAAATGAAATAGGAGGAATGAGATTCTCAGGCAAAAACTATCCCAAAGAAATTTATACTAGTCATGGTGACATTAAATAAAATTGATGTGAAAGCCAAAAGCATTTTTAAAAATAAAAAGTTTACTCCATAATACTAAAAGTTTTAATTCCTCTGTAATTTTAATGATTCTAAATCTGTATGTACTTCAGAAGATAACCACGAAATATATGAGGCAAAAACAAAAAAATAAAACTTCAGGTAAAAATGGATAAACCTAAAACCTATTAGAATTATTAAAACAATTATATGTGTGAAATTAAGAACAAAAATCATTAAGGATATAGAATATTTGAACAACAATCTTGAGCTAATGAACATATATATAAACACTCTTAAATCAACATATGACAGTACACATCCTGTTGGCAAATTTATGAAAAATTATATGCTTGGCATAAAGTAGTTTCAACCAATTTCAAAGATTTGCCACCATACAGACCATATTCTCTGATCTCAATGTAACTAATTCAGTGAAAAATTATCACAGGATAATTAAAAGCAATATACAATTGGAAGTTTTAAAATTTACTTTTAATACCAACCCCAGTTAAATACAGTTCTCTACCTACTCTCCAACATCCTCACAGCAGAGTGAATTAGAGGAAAACTAAAAAATCCCACTGATCAGTCTAATTTCAAATTCACAGTCATTAAACTCAAGCAGAGCTTTAAGGCGGCTTGGTAAATCATGCTAATTTCACTCACTCTCCTACTTTCTTGCATGACTCTTCCATCTATTTTGTCTCTCCTCAAACCAATTTACCTACACGTCTTTTCAGCTTAAGACCTTGCTTACTATTCCCTCAAAAGAAAGAAGTAATCAGCTGATATCTTTAACAAGCTCACATCACAAAATATATTCACCTGTTTCTTCTCTAGCTTCTGTTTTAATGCACTAACTCTTCAGGCCTCCATAAAAATTTCAACGTCTCCACTTTTACACCAGATCCCATTTCCTGTCACCTACTCAAGAACATAGCTCCAGCAATTCTCTACTTTATTTCTTATGTCATCAATATTCATAATCGCATAGAGATGCAAATTTTCCTTTCTTATACAGAAAACATACTTTTCCCCATTTACCACAATATTTCCCTGTACCTTTTTCCAGAAAAAAATCCGTATGATATGGCCATGAGAATACATCTGGTGACCTCCAACCACAGGGAATGTGATTGACCAAGAGCCCAATTGCTATGCTCTGAAGTTTACCTCTGCATTTGCACCAAGGCCATGATTCCCATGAGTTATTCTTAGTCAATGGCTGAGTTAAGTAGGGACGCTGAAACAGGTACACTTAGTCCACTAAAATGGGATTTCTATGATGCTAACTCTGGCTCAAGGACTTTTTGGTAGCCTGTGGAGATGTCCTTAAGCTGTATGGCAGTCTCTCATGTATCCCTCCAACTTCCATCCCTTTCTTCTTCATGCAAGACTGCAAGCACCACAGTCAGAGGATGTTTCCTTTTTATTTTTTGTTTTTGCATTTTTTCATCACTGCAGATTTCTATTTTTCTAACACAGGTATGTTCCCTAATGGAATCCTCTCACATTTAATCCCATTTTGGGATCTGCTTCTCAGAGGATTCAGACTAAAGCACTCCTCTATAGAGTTCACTTTTCTCAGTCTCCAGTTCCTCTCTTCTCACTTTGTCTGGAATCCATTCTAATCAAGTTTGAGTCACAGCTCCATTGAAACCATTCTTGTTAAGAACACCCATGATTCCAAGATTGCTAAATTGCAAGATTAAATTTTATCCATATCTTACTTACTCTACCAGCCACATTTTATGTAGTCCATCCCTCTCTCTTCCTTCATACAACTGGCTGACAGGACATACTAAACTTCAACCTGTTTATACGATTCCTACTCAACTTTTCCATTTAGATGTTTTATAGATATCTCAAATTTAAGCAATCCAAAACTGGGATTTTTTTTTTCCTCCAAATATTCCTTCTCTCTTAATCATACCCATTTTGAAAATGAACAGTCCATCTTGAAAGAGGGGATATCACTACAAATCCTATGGACATTAAAAGGATAATGAAGTAATACTATAGACAACTCTACATCCACAAATTTGATAACCTACATAAAATGGGCCAATAACTTGAAAGACACACTCTGCCACAAACTCACAGAAGAAGAAACAGATACTCTGAATAAGTCTATATATATTAAGGAAATTGAGTTTGACTAGATCTGGTCCTTGTTTGCTCTACATTGGTAAATCACCACTTTGAACATCTGCTCACTTTCTTCCTTGAAGAGTGGCTTTTGATAATTATTGGCCAAAATTAATTTCCTTCTACTGAATATTTTCTGTGAGCTATTATGATGTGCTAGTTGCTTTTGATAAATACATTTTACTTTTAACAACCTTACCCATTTTTTAGATGAGGATATTGTAATTCAGAAAAATTTAGCTTTTCACCCATTGTCCAACAATTAGCTAAGTAGATGAATTGGAATTTGAAATCTCCTATCTGACCCTAAGCCTGTGCTTTCTCCACAGTTGGCACATAAAAAGTAGAGCTGGTACCCTAGAATATGTGAGTCAATGAGATATCACTCTCAGTCTCTAAAGGATTAATGCTCTTGCCTGCTCATGTTTTACTTCTTGGAGGGTGCTGGGTCTTTGCCTCTACAACATCTATCACAACATCAACTTCAAAGCATTCAGCCTGGCTTTTGATCTCCTGCCGGCATGCTCTTTGACAAATGCTGGAAAATAAAACTAGGAAACCAGGAATGGCTTAGTCATACTTGTTAAACATTTATGGTACCAGTCAGGAAAGACCTTAAAATTAAGGTTTGACCTTAAAATTGAGAATTAGAAGCACACATTCTGAAAAAGAAATCAGTTCAAGAAGAACAAAACTAGTGAGACCTCAGAGAAGTTTTTGGGTGCCCAAAGAAGACATGAAGCATAAGAAGCTGCTAAATGATATATTTCCTTTGACTTTCACTATTAACAGTACAATTCTAGGGTGGAACAATCTATCTTGTACACGTGTTTTTCATGAAGAAAAGGGGAAAACGTGCCTTTTCTTTTTTGTAGTTTCAAAGGTACAAGAAAGAGGAAGTGGTTTGAGAATGACAGAAAACATGGCTTGCCCACTTCTGCTGCTATTCACTGCTTTCCAAGTGTTTAACTTGAAGCGTAAGCAATCCAGTAAACTGGAGAGTTAAACTGTTGCTTCATACAGGTATGCTTTTGAGATCATTTATTCAACATATTTTTTATTGTGGTAAGCTATATATAACATAAAATTTACCATTTTAACCATTTTTGAAATGTGCAGTTCAGTGGCATTAAGTACATTCACAATGTTGTGCGACCATCACCACTATCTAGTCCCACAACTTTTTCTTTATGCCAAAGGGAAACCCCACATCCGTTGGTGCTTACTTTCCATTTTCCCCTCCCCCAGCCCCTGGCAACCACTAATAACTTTCTGTCTCTATGGATTTGCCTATTTTGAACATTTCATATAAAGGGAATCATACAATATGTGTTATTTCATGACTAACATCTTTCACTTGGCATCATGTTTTCAATGTTCATCCACACTGTAGCACGAATCAGTACCTCGTTCCTTTATATGGGTGAATAACATTCCATAGTATGGACATTTCACATTTTGTCCATTCATCAGCAGGTGAACATTTGTTTGTCCCTTTTAGCTATTGTGAGTAATGCTGCTTAGAGATCAATTTATATCTGCCCAAATCTATTTGTCCGGTCTTGCAGAAAGTTGTAAGAGCCTATGCTTCTCCCAAGTGTCCCAAGGAGCCGTGCCTTTGCACAGGCTGCCAGCCCACTTGCACACTGCTGAATCAGTTCCAGTTTCACCTTCTCAGAGTGCCTCTTCTTCCACCCAATGAAGAGCAGTTACTCACCCTGCCAGTCGCCATCCCAGGCTCTTGTTTCCGTCCTTCATCACAATTTGGAATAAGGTTTTTGGATTTTTTTTTAATGTTCGTCTTCTATACTCCTTAAGGAATATCAGTTTCTTAAGGATGGGAGACCCTAACCGTTTAGTCACTTAAGAGTTGTTCTCATCATTAATGTCACTGACTGCCAAGTGTTTAATAAATCCTGGTAATGAAGATATTGAGCTAAATGGGCTTTTGAGATGTTATCAGACTTGATCCCTTGCTGGGCTCTATTTAAACTCTTTTTAGCTTAAATACCTACTTCAGAGGATTGGTAAATGTCCAGGCACTCTCAGGAAAGCAGTTCTGATACCACCATTTTGCCTAGCAGGGGCCAGATCATGCAGAGCTCTTTAAACCAAGCCCCCTCTTCTTAGAGTGTCCTTTCCCCAGATATTCATCTGGGTCATTCCCTGGGGCCTTGTTTCACAGTCCCTCTTTTGTGAGACATACATTAACCACCCTATTTAAAATTGTGGTGGGGGGGGGATGCGTATTTTCTTACATTTCTTATCCCTCTTTTAGGACTTGTTTTTCTCCTTGGCACTTATCACCATGTGTCAAACTATCTTGTCAATTGGTGGCCTCTCCTCACTAAAATGTAACTCCAAGAAGTCAGAAATTTTCATGTGCTTTGTTCACTGTTATAATCCAGTATGTTGCACAGTTGCCATGTGTACAAATGTTCAATTAATATTGGTGAATGAATGAATAAATAAATAAATGAAAGAATTTTTTCCTAGGGATGCATGTTGGCACCACTATCTGTAGATTTCTCAGCCACATTTAGGCCAGGATGTGTGGGAGTGGGACTCTATGACTCCTGGCTTTGAGTCACTAAGTCTTACCAATGACTCTAGAACTCTTGGGTTCTGCTCTGTTTCCAGATTATCGGGAGTTTGACATGCTTCCCTAACTTGCACCCACATGTTCCTCTCCTGAACTCCATCCTACTTCCCTTCCAGAGATGTCTATATTTCTAATCCTTGCAAGCCATAGTATCTATCATGAGCTATTTCTATCTTTTTGGAATGAAATGTTATGGCCAGTCTTATTGGGGAATGAGAAAAAGTATGTATTGTATGCTGGGAATTAAATGAGCTGTATCTCCTTTAATGTGGCAACAGCCCTAGGAGTCAGGTGGGTATTATTCTATTCCTTTTACAAACAAGGAAATAAACATCAGTGTTTAAGCCCAAAGTCACCCCGCATTTAAGAAGTTATGGTCAGGTTGAGCCCATGCTTGACTGTAAATCTGCAGTTCAAACTGTTTCCACCCTTGGATATTGGATTAACTTTCTATTGCTGAAAAGATGAGAGCATCATATTTAGCAGCTTAGCACAACACACATTCATTATCTCATAGCTCTGTAGGGCAGAATCTTGGTACCATATGCCTAGCTTCTCTGCTCAGGCTGAATTAAGGTATTAGCTGACTGTGTTCTCATCTGGAGCTCAGAAACTTCTTTCAAGCTCATTCCTGTTAAAAGTGGAATTCACGTCCTTGCAGTAGTAGAACTGAAGTCCCTTTTTTCTTGCTGGCTGTCAGTTGGGGGTGTGCTCAGTTCATAGAAACAGCCCACATTTCTCATCACAAGGCCCCCTCAAGCCAGTAATCAAATAACTTTCTCATGCTTATAACCTCTTTGACTTCCCCTTCTGATACCAATCAGAGAAAACACTCAGCTTTTAAAGAGTCCATGAGGCAGTGACTGCAGTGATATAGATGGGGACTTGATATATGGGTGAATGTTGAATCTGCAATGTTGCCCATGTGAAACGTTCATAAGATTACATATCAATGATACCTTAATTAAAAAATAAAAATAAAGAGTCCACAAGGCTATATTAGACCCACCCAGATAAGCTCCTTTTGCTGTAAAATAATAACACACAATCATGGAAGTGATATCCAACCATATTCACAGGTTCTACTCACATTCAAAGAGGAGGGTATTTTACAAGGACGAGGTTCAGTGAGGTTACTCAGAATCATGCCTCCCACAGACGCTGCAAACTTGAAATTAGGCCTCGCGTTTCACTGGCAGGCACCAATATCCTGGTAGCTTTCCTGCAATCCATAAGCATCCTAAAGTAGCCAGGAACACATTTCCATCTTTTCTTACTTTGGTCTCCTCCAATTTCATGAGATTCCTTCATTTTCTTTAAGGCTTGCCTGAGCTAGGCAGGGACAAACCAGTAACAATGAATTGTCTAACATATTTGATGATAAAGAAGGAGTTGGAGGAGAAAGTAAAAGTAAACATTCATAAATCTAACGAGAAGCAAGAAACAGTAGCCACAATTATTTTTCTTATCTTTTCGAAAGACACACTTGCCACCACACTTCTTCCTAGGATTTGTGCCTTCTTATCGAGTTTCATGTAAGCTCCAAAGTGAGGACAGCTCCACACTGGCGCCCACACAAGGAAACCTGAAATGGTCTGAAATGGCTACCCGCAACTGGTGCTCATTATGATTCAACACTGAGGCTAAAAAGGTCTCTTCAGCTCAGAAGGGCACTGCTATCTGGAGAGCCGCTGGGCTTAGCTTTCCCCTATTCACCACAGCACACACCTTGAGGAACACATCTGCCTCAGATTCAATAAATGTCTCTGCCGGAGCATGCAAAAGGTAGGCATTCTTACTTGAAAGGACAAAAGAAGCCCGTAACACTCCAAAGTCTAGCAGTGTGTCCTAATGGAACCCTTTAACCAGTGGGAACTTTCTGACTACCCTAGGATTTCCATGTCATCTCTCAAACTTCCAACAATTAAATGAAAATTTATAGCTGATAGTTTTATAAATAGCTTTCCTCTGTAGCCTTTCCTAAGACCCTGAAAAATTCCAAAGTTACTTTGTTCTCAACTCTATAAAGAAACTGAAACTTTTTAGCTTGTACTGCCATTATTTTTGTCACTTGTGCAAGATGGTTACCTTCTTGAGCAAGGAAACAATGCTTTATTATATATTTTCATGTAATTCAATGTCTGGCACAAATACTTGATCAATAAAACATCTAATGAGGCACCCCCAGTCAAATCAGTGTTCTATGTTATTTTTTCTTTGTGCTCTTTTATTTCCAAGTTTCCTTTAAGACTACAGTTACATATTTATGAGTTAGTGGGTTAAATTACAGTACTGGTCATTAGTGTGAGCGAACCAGATAGACTTAGGTTCTGTCTCTGCTTGCAGCCAGTCATACTGTGGGCCTATTGGGAGCCTCTGGGATGCATTCACAAGGATCTAGTGAAAACAACAAAACCATAGGAATGGATCAGTGAAGTTCCAACAGGGAGTGGTAAATCCATCCAGAGAAATGTTGAGCTCCAAATTAAGGTTCAGTGTGTATACTGACAACTTCTTGTACCACCCAAACCCATGTATTATCTTCTGTCACAAGATACTCCAAGACTTTATTTCTTAAAAATTAGTGCGTTCTTACTCCTTCTCTGAGAAAAGAAGCACGAGTCCAATAACTCACATTCAATACGGTAGCCAGTTGTGATATCCTGGAAGACTAAAGCAAGAGAGTTTGTAAAATAAGCTATAGTCCTACTGCTGAAGTTTGCCTGGAGGGCAAAATTAATATTCATCAACTTCATCAGTTATCTATCCTAGACTGCGCTCATCCTTGTCTAGCATGTTAGCTGGTCTTGGTTGTTTGCCTAGTGGGGTGACCCAGACTTTAAACCTTAAGAGTTCTGAGTACTTAGTTGCTCTGCCCTTGTTCAAGTGTGTTTGCTATAGTTGCCCATAATCATTACCAGGTATGGAAGTATAACAAGACCCCCAGTTATCCCTCTGGGTTCCAGCCTGTCCTCTTAGTGTAGCAATCACCTTTTCTCCTTATAGTGACAGGATAAATTCCCACAGCCAGGAAAACAATGTTCTTCCTAGCCTACTGGTGTATTGATACATGAGGAGTACAAAGTGACTCAGTTGTAGCTACAGCATCCAGTTTTGTAAAAATTTACCTTTATCTCCTAGAAAAGAGTGTGACCTCCATCATAGAACTGGGATCTGTAACCTGGCAGAGCCTGAGATTGAGAGAATGGAAGCACAGATTCACAGTGGATCACCAGGCATGAGAGTTAAGGTGGCCACTTTCACTTACACCCCTTATTTTTCTGGGGCCATGTATTTTATTAAACATAACAAATACCACCAGTTAAGGCATGTGCCACATCTTGAAGGACAGCATCCCACCCTGCAAGCATTGTCCCACTGCCATCACCTTAGCTGACTCTTCACAGGCCATTCTATTCTTTTATCAGGCTGGCTGTTTCTAGGTGATAGGACACAGAGTAAGATCATAAACCCATAATCATGAGCCTTTGTCACACTTCCTTTGCTACAAAATGGGTCCCTTGATCAGAGGCAATGTTGTGCCCACAATAGGGGATAAGACTTCTTATAAGCTTTCAGAAGGTGCTGATGGGAAAGGATTCACGAGAAGGGAGGTCAAACCAATACCAGGATTGTGTGTTAATTCCAGTGCAGATAAATGACTTTTTTCTCCAAGATGGAAGGATTTTGCTGTGATCTTCTATCAGGTAGTTGTCTGGTCTCCCTGAGGAATGTTTCTTTGGTCTTTGCTGCTACAGATTTGCATTTAGCAGTGACAATGGTTAGATCAGCCTTGGTGAGGAGGACCTTATGTTGTTGAGGACATTGAAAATCTACATATCTGTCATCATATTTTACCTGTTATTTTCAAAAGCACTGGGATACTGAGAAAAGAATATGACTGGCATCCCAAGTGACGTCCATTCTGTCGTCCTGCACTGGGTGCTCTCTGGAGGCATTAAATGTGAGACATAGGATCTGGACATTGCAACAGCTGTTCTACCCTGTTCTTACTGTTACATGTTAGACAAATCCTGACATTGTTTTAGTGTAAGGATTTCTCTTTTCAGAGCTAGGCTTGCAATTTTTTTTATCAGGGCTGTAATGAGACTTAACTTTGATTATCAGCTAAATGGTAAGAAGTGATGGTACAGGTACGTCTTGAGATAAAGAGAGTCACTTTATGAGGCATCTGCTCCAGGTGAAATCATTACATGGTCTCCAGGGAACAGGAGTTAATTCTCCTCTGAAAAGAAGAAGGAGCTGCTTTTACTGGCCAGAAAGGTCCAGGAGAATATAGAGGTTCAAGATTCTCAGGTCTGTTTACTCCATTTTTTCCATCCCAGGTCTCATAGTTCTACTCTTTTCTATCAAGGCCCTGACTTTGATATAAGAGACCTACTGAGACTATGCATGGATCCCCTTTGTAGCTCAGTCACCCTTATAATCAGTTCCTGGGCCTTATTTTCATCACAGTTGTGCCCTGAGATTGCAAGAGAGAAGACTGACCTTTAAAGCTCTGATAAAAACCTTCTGGTTTTTATATTCTTCCTTAAATTGAAATGGATTCTCATTTGTTTTTCTTTTGTTTGTTTTAACTAGGTCTCTATGCTAAGTCACCTGACTTTACAAACTTTATAAAAAAACACCTTCTTCCCATTCCACTTAAGGGCTACAACTTCTTGGTCTAAAGCTTGCCTTCCAACTTACTACTCCAATATCCACAGGCAAAAACTTAAGTGATTGTAATGCAAAGCATCTTACTACCAGCAATGTGTCCTACTGCTTCTAGACAAGTGGACAATACAGTTTTAAAATCTTATTTCCAGAGTCACTTCTGGTTTTAGCCACATCTCTATAAAGTAGAGCCAGAGGCAAGGATTGAAGTGATAGTACTTTATTTAGAAGAAAAGCAAGCCTAGAGATATGAAGTTGAGAAAGAAAAGGAGAAATGAGATAAGGTAATATGGGAAGCCACACAATGTATTTTTTCACACTGGCCACCTTTTTTCAGTAAGTCGGGAAGATGTATAGCATCTTGTCAAAACATCTTGTTTGCTTGACCTACCAGACTTCTTTGGAAGGTTTACAAGGAAATTTTTCACCTCAGAGAAATCCCCAAAAAGATAAATAAAGTGGAATTATCTGAATAGCTCCTTTCTCTCTCTCATTTGTCATTGCTCTTGATTTTCCCCATTCCACTAGATCAACTTCTATAGCAAATACGACCCACAGCATCCTGTTTGAAAAAGCATCTAACCTTGAAAGTGACCAATGTTTGGAAGCCATGTTACATAGTAGTTCATGAAATAAAATAGACAGACATATCAAGCAGACTCTTAATTAAGGTACTATAGTAATTAATATTATAGAGAGAGGATTGGGGAAGAAAAAATCAATGGGGCAAGAAATCCATAGAGTATTCTGGATATTTCCTTCTGATTGCCATGAAAGTATATTTAGATATCCATGATTATTTTCAAAATTAAGAAACAAAATCAAAATACATTTTAAACAATTCTAAAAATCAATTTCTTCTTCTACTACCATGCATGAAATGGCAATGACATGGGCCCATACCAGAATTGTTTTATTTTTACCTAAAAGTTTCATCAAAAAAGCGTGTAGTTCCCCATAGATATGTACTTTCATAGTGTTACTACAAGTACTATCTAAAGGCTACTAGATTGTATATTCTGTAAGAGCATGGGCCATATGTTTTAGTTACCAGTAGATACAGTATATCAAACTTGGTAAGCATTCAATTAGTATTTCTTAGATGATACAACAAGTAAATGAATCAATCATTCCGAAAAGGCCTGATACACTTTCCATCCGTCACTTCTCATCTCTCTTGGTTCACTCCATTTGAAGTCTTGATTCTACAAGTACAAATCACCTTTATTAAACATCATTTGAGTAAGCCTTCCTAATCTTTTTCATAGTGCTTCCTCAGTGCAGTAAATATAAATATTGAAAACTGTGTAACTCTGTAGCTAAAAAGTGAACTTTCAGAATGTTATGAGTTTAAGGCCTAGGTTGGGCATAGGTAAATTTTTGTGGTCATATAGGGTATCCCGGCAACCTTCAAAGGATCCATGATGGTGCATCATCAGTGTTCATAGAATTCCAGGGGATATTTGTTCTCATTGTAAATGTATACAGAGACAAGCACCATATTACCTTTTTGTAGTCTTATTTGACAAGTCACTCACACTGGATTCATTATATACCTACCATGGCTCATATTTCCCTATTGATAGCAACACTTTTCCTGACTTTGTCTTACTTACATGCTTTAATCCATGGTTAGTGGCCATAGACAAATAAAAATAAGAGGGGGCACAGCTGAATTTTCTTGTTTTGTCAAAAGCTAAAGACACATAGTGGAGTCTTGGGAAAGCAGGGAGTCTGAACACAGATGTCTCTCAACTTTTCCATGCCTGCTCAGGAAAAGGAGTAAAGCATCGGTTGTGTAGGCTGGTTGAATGGCCCTTGAAGAATTAATTTGTCCAGCAATTGTCAGAATCTAGATACAATTCATTCATTTCTCATTTAATGAAATAGTGTTGTAAAGTATGCTCTACTGGTTAAACTTCTTAACATCTTTCAGGTAAGATCATTTGCCCATACTATAGAAAGTCCCAAAAGTGAATTTTATTCCTGCCCACATTCTATGAAGCTAAAAACCTGGTGATGTCAAAGCAGATTGCACAGGTTCAGTCCCCTTCTTTAATATAAGCGGATGAGAGTATCTGAGGAGCTTTCTTTTCTGTGTACTTTTTCTCCAGCTGAATTCTTTAACACTGGATTTTTTCTTCTGTAGTATCATAGAAGTGATCAATATCTTTTCTTCCACAGACTGAGGAATGTTCAGGGACCCTCAGACTGCTCGTCTCCTTGTCAATGTCTCTGAAAGCCAGTATGATATAACTATAAGGACCATAAGGGTTGGAGACAGGACACAAAGGCCACTGATCACAGCTCTGCCACTAATTCATGTTGCAACTTTGAACAAGTCATTTTCCTTTTCAAGATCACAGTTTTCTCCTCTGTCAAATGAGGCATTCAATGAATATTTGTAAGCATAATTGACAGCTTACAGATTCTTTAATTCAAAATGAATGAACCTGTAATTTGGAGTCTAGATTTCCCTGATACTATTAGGCACCTCATTTACTCCAACAAAGATTAGATTTTCTGGATATTAAGTATGGTTAATGTATGTCTAATGTCATGGGTGTGAAGAAAGTAACTGTTAACTTTTTTGAAATTTGTGAACTGTCCCAAGTTTACTTTGGATACCCTTGAGGAACTCTGAAAGAGCTTATTTACATATACAATCTCAGGGGTGAGAGTGATTTGAAACATGTCTCTGAGGTGGACAAATCAATTCATTCTCATAAATGGGCCAGTCCCTGTTGGTTCTCTGTGGGAATAGCCTTTCAGCTTAAGAATATTTCAGGAAAGAAATGCAACTACTCCTGACTTGTGTGTTTCACACTCTGCCTCTTAGGTCCAATGGACCTTTAACAAGTACCCAATCTTAGAGAGAATGGGGGGTTACTAAGGCATTTGCAAAAGACTATCCATCTGGATACAGTAATTAGTGCTTCTCAATCTTTTATTATCCTCACTATGGCTGATTGAATGTGAATTCTTCATACATACAGTTACCCAATGGTTTTTCTTTTTTTTCTCCATAGATCCTATATATAAAACAGAGAGAGGTATGAAAGGGTCCCTAGGAAAGTTTAACTTTTCCTATATTGGTGGAAAATTCTTCAGAGTTGGCAAAAGACCAACTTCCAGAGCCCTTCATAAATTTGTTTCAATGAAAGAGCTTATGTGGTATCAGATGGTCCAAACTCTTGGCTCATGTCTATAACAGAGAATGCTTTCAACAAATATTTTCTCTTGCTGGTAGTAGTAGTAGTAATATTCTCAGGAGCAATATCAATACTAGAGAACTGTCATTCTATTTTCCCCAAACCATGTCCTTACTAGAGTTCTAAGGGTTGAACTGAACACATATGATGTGTTAGATATCATCTGTTTCTCAGCCAGATCCATGCTCCACACTTCTGCACAATGTGATCCAGGAGGCTAACCTGAATGAATATATTAATAGGCTAACCTATTCTCCAACTTCCACTTGGGTTTGCTCAATGGAGAGTGCCAACAGGAAGTCAGAGGGCAAGAGCAAAGTGAGGCTGAGTGTTTATTGCCCTGATCCCTCCCATTAGGACTGGTTAGTTGCCATCAGCCAAAGGTCTCATCCTCTATCAGGGAGTTCTCTTTACCCAGGCATCTGCCTCAAGGTTATTAATCACTCCTTCCTTTGCCCATCAGCTAGTGATTTCCTGTGCTTTTACTAACCAAAGAGCATTGCACTATTCTTTGTAATTTATCTATACCCAACCACACCATGGCAAACAGTCCCTTTATTAAACTTTCTTCAAATTATCCTGTTTAAGTGCAGCATGCCTTTCCTTCCAGAACCCTGCCACTAGACACAGTCTCTAGGCTATTAGCTCCGTGAGGACAGGGATCTCTGTTTTGGATAGCTCATTGCTGTATTTTCAGCACGTAGCACAGTGCCTGGCATGTATTGGGCATTCAAGAAATATTCGTTGAATGGAAAACTGTTTTCTAAATAGGGCTTTAGCATAAGTTTTATGGAGCCAAATAATTTTAGAAGCTCTCTTTAAGAAAAAGAATATAGAAATATCTCAATGTGGCAAAGTTTATCGAAATATATGACCTTCTTGTTAAGGACCCTTCTAAAACTTTGAATGGGTCCCTTGCAAATAAAGGGCCCTGAACCTTAAACTTCTCTAGCTTCAAACTGCCTCTTTTTGAATCTCAACTCAAGGAAACTGTCAGTTGCTTTCACAGAAATGTGAGATGAACAGCATGGTGTAATGCAAAATGCAGAGAATTTCATACATGGGTGGGAGTCCTGGCTTCTTGTTTATTAGTTCTGAACGTGATAGAAGACTTAACCTCTGGGAGACTGGTCTACTTCATCTAGAAAAGAGGAAGAATGGTTCTTTCCTCAGAACTGTAGTGAGGATTACCTGAGATAACTATGTGAAGTTCCTTCATACAATAGGTTCTTAGTGATTGTTCAATCTTGCTTTGGTGAAGGTTTTTCCCCAGCAGCCTCCCTTTAAGCCTTCCCCAGGCATCCTTCTTATCTGTCATGATTAAATTGGATTTTCCACCTGAGTCCTCAGAGAGCCCACATAAGCAGTTGCTACTTCAGGATCAGACCATGGCCCTATTCACACCAAGGTCTGGGATCAATATTTGGGAACACAATGGGAAGTCCAGCATATAGTGCAGTCTGCCTTTGGCCGAACATCCCGCCCTGTTTGCTGGGGATTCCTCTGTGTCTCCAGCGGTAACTCAGCCAGATCTCTGAGGAGCCATTTAGATGCGTAAGCAAATTTCTTCATTCCTTTCTCAGAGAAAAAATTCTCCCTCCCATATTTCATTTTCTAAGTGATCCTCAAAGGCATATCAGTTGCCTTCTACATAAACATTTTATTAGAGGGTTGAATAAACCACATTTTAGAGCCTGGGTTATTTTTTTTAACTCTATGTGTTCTGTTATTAATGTTCTTCTCTTTCAGTTGCTCAAATATGAATTACACCCAAATCCTTGCTTAAACTAAAGTGCAAAAATCAACAGTGACAGGGGTATTTGCTTTATTCATCATTGTACTGTCAGAATAGAGCACAGTGCCTGGCATGTAATGCATTCTCAATAAATGTTTTAATTAATAAATGAGTGACTGTGTATATCATGCAGAATGGAATATCAGAGGATAATCTAGGGGATATGAATTAAAAGGATAAACTGAGAAGTCAATATAGGCAATATTTTTTATCATATATCAACAAGGATTGAATGTCTTGTGAGGGAGAGAGTTCTGCATGACTAGAGGTATGAAAATAGAAACTTGTGAACATGTGTCAGGAATTCTGTAGAGAAAAATATTGCATTGAATTGAAAACAGCAGTTGGTTACCTCTACTTTCAGGTCCAACCCAGTGAATATATGGTTTGGTAAATTCATACTACATAAGTGTTAAGTAGTGGTTGTGGTAATTTGGGAACCTAATAGACCCAAGGTCAACTCCAGTTTGGCTTCTGAGTCTCAGTCTCTGCATCTGTAGAGTGAGCATAATACTGATGTCACAAGATAATTGTGTATTAAATGAGATGTTAAATTTAAGAGGCCTCAAGCACCACTCCAAGTTTCAATCAATCTTCGACAACTATTACATTCCTCCTCTACCCTAGCACTCAGATATGCATTCCTCACCAAGATAGAATAGCTAAGGAATTCCTTAAGAATACAATTAAGAAAGAGGCTGGTACTGAAATTCAGAGGTCATAGTGTCTTAGTGTGTCACCTGACCCTGACCACCTCTGTGACTTTTAGCAAATCATACACCATCATACATGAAGAACCTTTGGTTCTTTGGTTATAACAGGAAGGCTCTAGATCAACTGTTTCCTTAGAGCCTCTAAAGTCCTAAAGATAAGGTATTTTTTCAGAAAGCTTGGTTCATCTCCATTGTGACACTCCTTAAATACTCACAGCAGTACTTGGAAAACCCTTACTTCCTTGTCATTTTTTCTGGCCATTATAGGTAGGATCTAAACATGTGGCTGAGTCAGACTTGGTCTCTGAGTATTTAAGTGTGTACTACAGGCTTTGTTAAATACAGTAAGTCACATGTAGTTATTAGCCATAATCAACCTATCTTGGCTGAGATGCAGGTAGCTTCCTTTCTTCCTGGAATGAGACTGAAAAATCAATACACTGCAGCTATTAGGATAGCATTTCAGTTTTTCAAAAGGGAATATTCTTCACATGGGCCTGGTAGCCCTCCTGCTGCTTCACAATAGGGCCCTCCACCCCCTTCTGTGGGCCCTCCCCTACAGCCCAGAAAATTCATTCTCTGCTAAACATGGACTTCCATAACCACAGGGGGAGATCATTTGAGCCTCCTGCCAGAAACCCTACAGAGTGTCTTCCTAAAATCTGATTAGTTCTTCAAATAAGAGGCCTGATACCTTTTCATTATACTCTTCCTCCTTTGGGAATAATTTTCAAAAATAATAATATGAATAATAAAGCATAACATTAAAATGGGGTGAGCTATTCAGTGGAGACAAAGAACAAGGGGTCAAGAAAGGCCCCTTTTGCCTCTAAATGGAAAATTAAACTGCCCTCCCAGTTTTGGTTATAAAGGGAAGAAAAAGATTTCACTCAACCGTGAAGGCAAAAGATTTGATTGATAGAGCTGTTATCCTTGGTTAGCTTTATAATGACTTAGTTTGGATGGGTTGGTTTTAAGAAAAACTGATTTCAAAAATATGCCTCTGCCTCCATGTGTGTGTTTAAGACAGCCACCCCTCCACCACCCCGCCAGCACTTTCTCATAGCCCTTTTCTCATGAATGAGCAGTGTTCAGGTTCCATATGATTTCAGGCCTCAGTCTGTAGATGCACTGGCAGACCCTGGCTGGGCTAAACTTTGAAATGTTCTTATCCAGAGGTTTCGATGAGAACAACATATTTCTGCCAGGGTCTGCTACCCTGAAACTTTTTAAGAACTCTCTACAGACACAAGTTGCCCCAACTCGAAGGATCTGTTTGGTTATGGTGCTTGAGTCTGGAAGGCACAGGGATACTATAGACTAAAAGAAAGAGCAGAGAGCAGGTTGTCACATAGACACCACCCTCCAACACAGGTAGGAAAACAGCTTCAAAGCAGAAATCAGAGAGCTCAGATTTCAGAATCAACAAATGCTGAGTAAGCATCCATAAACTGGGGCCATTTCACGTTATTTCAACATAAAAACTGTATTTTTTAGCAGTCATTATTAACTCTATTTTAATGAGGGCACTGAGCTCAGAAACCTTACATGGCTTTCTTAAGAACTGGAACAAGATATGAATTGAACTGACATCTCCTGACTCATGTTTCTGTTCTTTTCAACATATTACAGTTTTTCTTTAATGAGGTTGGAATCCTGGTTTTGTTACTTGGTAGCTGGATGTCCTTGATCAAGCCACTTTCTTTCTCTGAGACTTTATTTTCTATAAAAGATTGAGGATGGACCAGAGGAATGTTCTAGTCCCAGGATGCACCAGAGGAAGAATTCTTTAACTGGCATGAAAAGAATTGTTACTGATTGCCTCTCAGAACCAAAAGAACAACATTAAAATCCCTTTTTGACCAAGATTAAAACTATTGATCATTAAATTAAAAGTGCCTTGCAGTCACTAAGATCCCATTTTCCAATGATCATTGCTGCCCATAGTTTTCAGGATAGAGTTCAAAGTTCTTACCTTAATCCGTAAGGCCCGTCATCATTTTTTTCCTACTCCTTTGCCTTTCTATATCCTTAACCCCAGAACATCTCACTCTACAGCATCCTCTACCCCAGCCAGGAATTGCAGTTTCCCAGTCTGCATGCCACTCCTCCACATAGGGGGCCTTCTTCCCTTTGTTCATACGGATACTCAAACACATCTTTAAAAATGAACTCCATAGTCTCTTCTGGGAAGCCTACTATGGCTCTGGCTTAATTTAGATGCTTCTTCTCTGTGATCCCACACACACCAGAGACCTTAGTCATAGCAATTCTCCATAATTACCAACTGACTTGCTTTTCTCCAGATTCAGAACTCCCTAAAAACAGCACAATGTTGAATTTATCTTGTATCCTCAGCATCTATCACAGCAACTGAAGTGTAAAAAGTGGTTAATAAATGATTTTGAGTGAATAAATGATTAAAACAAGATTGATCAGGAAATGGCTAAAAAGACAAATGAGAAACATTTTCTGTTTCTGAGAAGCCAAATTCTTTCAGCAACTGGGGTTTTATCCACCTGTGATACAATATTATGTATACAGAGCTGTTATCCTTGGTTAGTTTATAATGACTTAGTTTGGATGGGTTGATTTTAAGAAAAATTACCTAGTGATACAATACTATGTATAACTCCTGCTGTCCCCTTCCACCTCCTCCCATCTTATAGAAACAGGGATATTTTTTGAACCCATTCATAACTGCATGTGATAGGTTAAAGTTTACCATATGCTCTCGACTTTTACTGAGAGTTGCTACAAAAACTAACGCTAAGAACTCACCACTGCTTCTTGTGAATTGCTACATTGGGAATTTCTTTTGTAGAGCTCTTAGCCCTAAAGAAGCTTAATTTCCCTTTAATGAGTTGGTATCCTTTCTCTTCTTTGACAATATAGGTTATATAACCAAGTACAATTTCACTTTCATTTTAGCTTCTAAGAATTTCAGAGTCAAATTTCTTGCCCAATAGGAGCAAACTCTCTGGTTTGCATGTGTGTGTGTATATATATATAGTGTTTTCTGTTGTCTACTTCAAGATTTTTTGAGAGTTTATTGTATGCCCAAAACTGCTAGGTGCTTAGTTCATATCAACTAATAAAATGAAATTAAAATTCTACCCTCATGGAACTTACCCAATTTAGAGGTATATCATTTTTATGTACATAATACAAATCAATTCCAAAATGAATGCAGTTGTATGATCTGAAGTTGATGCTTACATTGGTTAAATACTCGGCCCCTTCTTTTATAATGCACTTATTACAAATATGTTGCTCATGTAAATTTTGTATATGCTGACATTCACAAGTTTGAAACCTATAAGAAAAACATAAAATGCTAGTAGAATTAGAATAAGCTCATTTTAGACTTTCTTAAATAATAATAATAGAAAGTTTATAGGCAGCTTCAGTAATCCCTAATTGGCGTTTTCTAACACATTAGCAGTTGGTGTCTGGAGACTGACATTTGCTGTGAATGAGTGCCTGACAGTTTTTGTTGTAAGTTTCGGCTTCTTTTGCCTAGTAATTTGCTCCCTGCTGTCTAGAGGAAGGGAACTTTACTCTCCAAGATGCCCTACAAAGTGTCAGTGTCAATCTCCCATCCTACCCCCAGAATTCCCCACTCCCCACTAAGGCCAACTACCCTGACCTGAAAGCATGCTAGCTATAGGTCAGCTATATGGTCCTGTGAGTGCAAGAGTTTCTCCTGAAATGCACCTGCTAGTCTTCAGAAATATCAAGAGTTGTTGAGAGATTAAAGATGGCGGCATGAGAAATGAAACAGAGGCTTCCTCCTAAAACCACATATAATATGACAATATAACTGATAAAACTACTCCTAAAAGAGCAACAGGAAAGACTACTCCACCAAACTGCATACACCTGGAGACAAGAGCAGACCACACAGAACAGGGCAACGTACTAAAGCTGTGGCCTGGCACAACCCAAGCCCTTCCCCCACCCTAGCTCACTGGCAGGAGGAAGAGAGATGGCACGGAAGAAGTGGAGACCTGGGACTGCTGAATAGCTAACTCCGGAGATCTGCTCTGGGAGCACAAACCTACATTTCATGGTGCTTGCATGATACTTTTGTAATTAGGGGTTTGGAAAGCTAAGACAGGCAGAATTCCTGGAGAAATGGAGATTCCAGCTGCTTGTGGAAAGCATGGATCCATATCCAGCTGCTCTGGGACAAAAGAAAGGTGGGAAGTTTGAGAGACTTCCTAACAGGGAAGCCCTTAGCAAGAGGGCTGCTAAAGGGGCAAAGACTGCACAGAGCTTACTACTCAGGAGAAAGGATAAGTAGACAAAATTGTCCGGGTGCACTCTGCCCAGCAGTTTGGGAGCTTTCATGATCTTCAAGTGCTCCAGCTCCCTGGCTGCCTACACAGCTCCAAGAACCCCCGCCGTGACAGGCAGCCTACTGCGCATTTCTCCTTGTCAGCCCCACCTGGCTTGCAAACTGGCAAGCCCTACCCTGGGGTGAGGCCAGCCAGAGGGAAGATCTGTGTACAGCAACTACAAACGCAAAGCATAGAGGCTTGTACCTCCATGCTCGGCCCACTGGTTCAGGCAGTGGAGACAGGCATAGCAGCTGGGAAGCAGAAAACAGCCCTTTCCTCCCCCCAGGCACCAATACCACTCCCCTGCGACCCCCGACATTGCTTTGGGGGCTGAGAAGCTCCAGAGAGTAGGGCCTCTGGGCACTAGAGGGTGCCATACACAAATATGAAATGCCAAAGGAACCTGGTTCAGACTAAAATTATTAATACAACTCCTGAGAAAGATTTAAATGATATCGACCTCATGACTCTTCCTGAAAGGAAGTCCAAAATATAAATGTTAACATGCTCATAGAGGTATGGGAAGATATTCAAAAACTCAGGAATGAACTCCGGTCAGAGATCCAATCGTTGAAAAGCACAATGGAGGGTATTAAAAGCAGAGTGGATATGGTGGAGGAGATGATAAATGAAATAGAAACTAGAGAAGAGGAATACAAAGAAGCTGAGGCACAGAGAGAATGAAAGAATATTGAGAGAACTGTGTGACCAATCCAAACAGAACAATATTTGCATTATAGGGGTACCAGAAGAAAAAGAGAGAGAAAAAGGAATAGATAGTGTCTTTGAGGAGGTGATTGCTGAAAACTTCCCCAATCTGGGGAAGGAGATAGTCTCTCAGGCCATGGAGGTGCACAGATCTCCCAACACAAGGGACCCAAGGAAGACAACACCAAGACATATAGTAATTAAAATGGCAAAGAACAAGGATAAGGACAGACAATTAAAAGCAGCCAGAGAGAGAAATAAGATCACATACAAAGGAAAGCCCATCAGGCTATCATCAGACTTCTCAGCAGAAACCTTACAGGCCAGAAGGGAGTGGCATGATGTATTTAATGCAATGAAGCAAAAGGGCCTTGAACCAAGATTGCTTTATCTGGCAAGATTACCATTTAAATTTGAAGGAGGGAATAAACAATTCCCAGATAAGCACAAACTGAGAGAATTTACCTCCCACAAACCATCTCTACAGTGTATTTTGGAGGGACTGGTATAGATGGAAGTGTTCCTACGGTTCAATAGCTGTCACCAAAGGTAATAAAACCACAGTAAAGAAAGTAGAATAGCTAATTACTAAGCAAATTCAAAATTAAATTAACTATCCCCAAAGTCAATCAAGGGATAGACAAAGAGTACAGAATATGATGCCTAATATATAAAGAATGGAGGAGGAAGAAAAAGGGGGAGAAAAATAAAAAAAGAACCTTTAGATTGTGTTTATAATAGCACATTAAGTGAGTGAAGTGAGACTCTTATATAGTAAGGAAGTTAAACTTGAACCTTTGGTAACCATGAATCTAAAGCCTGCAATGGAAATAAGTACATACCTATTGATAATCACCCTAAATGTAAATGGACTGAATGCACCAATCAAAAGTTATAGAGTCACTGATTGGATAAAAAAACAAGACACATCTATATGCTGCCTACAAGAGACTCGCTTAAAAACGCAAAACATACACAGACTAAAAGTGAAGGGATGGAAAAAGATATTTCATGCAACTAATAGGGAGAAAAAATCAGGAGTTGCAGTACTTGTATCAGACAAAATAGACTTCAAAACGAAGAAAGTAGCAAGAGACAAAGAAGGACATTACATAATGGTAAAATGGTCAATCCAGCAAGAAGATATAACCATTATAAATATCTATGCACACAACAGAGGGGCATGTACATATGTGAAACAGATACTAACAGAATTAAAAGGGGAAATAGAATGCAGTGCATTCATTCTAGGAGACTTCAACACACCACTCACTCTGAAGGACAGATCAACCACACAGAAAATGAGTAAGGAGACAGAGGCACTGAACAACACATTAGAACACATGGACCTAACAGACATCTACAGAACTCTACACCCAAAAGGTGCAGAATACACATTCTTCTCAAGTGCACATGGAACACTTTCAAGAATAGATCATATATTAGCCCACAAAAAGAGCCTCAGTAAATTCAAAAAGATTGAAATTGTACCAACCAGTTTCTCAGACCACAAAGATATGAAACTAGAAATAAATTACGCAAAGAAAATGAAAAAGCCCACAAACACATGGAGGCTTCACAACATGCTCCGAAATAAACAATAGATCTTTGACCAAATAAAAACAGAGATCAAGCTATACATGGATACCAATGACGACAATAATTCAACACAACAAAATCTGTGGGACGCAGCGAAAGCCGGGCTAAGAAGAAAGTATATTGCAATACAGGCCTACCTCAGGAAAGAAGAAGAATCCCATATGAGCAGTCTAAACTCACAATTAACAAACTAGAAAAAGAAGAACAAATGAGGCCCAAAGTCAGTAGAAGGAGGAACATAATAAAGATTAGAGCAGAAATAAATAAAATTGAGAAGAATAAAACAATAGAAAAGATCAATGAAAGCAAGAGCTGGTTCTTCAAGGAAATAAACAAAATAGATAAACCCCAGCCACTTATCAAGAAAAAAAGAGAGCCTACTCACATAAACAGAATCAGAAATGAGAAAGGAAAAAATCACTACTGACACCACAGAAATACAAAGAACTATTAGAGAATACTATGAAAAATTATATGCTAATGCTAACAAACTGGGTAACCTAGAAGAAATGGACAACTTTCTAGAAAAATACAACCTTCCAAGGCTGACCCAGAAGGAAACAGAAAATCTGAACAGACCAATTACCAGCAAAGAAATTGAGCTGATAATCAAAAACCTACCTAAGAACAAAACAACTGGAATAGATGGTTTCACCACTGAATTTTATCAAACATTTAGTGAAGACCTAATACCCATCCTCATTAAAGTTATCCAAGGAGTAGAAGAAGAGGGAATACCTCCAAACTCATTCTATGAGGCCAGCATCACTCTAACACCAAAACCAGGCAAAGACACCACAAAAAAAGAAAATTACACACCAATATCCCTAATGAACATAGACGCAAAAATACTCAACAAAATATTAGCAAACTGAATTCAAAAATACATCAAAAAGATCATCCATCATGATCAAGTGGGTTTCATCTCAGGGATGCAAGGATGGTACAACATTCGAAAATCCATCAACATCATCCACCACATCAACAAAAAGCAGGACAAAAACCACATGATCATCTCCATAGATGCTGAAAAAGCATTTGACAAAATTCAACATTCATTCATGATAAAAACTCTCAATAAAATGGGTATAGAGGGCAAGTACCTCATCATAATAAAGGCCATATATGACAAACCCACAGCCAACATTATACTTAACAGCGAGAAGCTGAAAGCTTTTCCTTTAAAATCGGGAACAAGACAATGATGCTCACTCTCCCCACTTCTATTCAACATACTACTGGGGGTCCTAGCCATGGCAATCAGACAACACAAAGAAATAAAAGGCATCCAGATCAGCAAGGAAGAACTCAAACTGTCCTTGTTTGCAGATGACATGATATTGTACATAAAAAACCCTAAAGAATCCACTCCAAAACTATTAGATATAATATCTGAATTCAGCAAAATTGTGGGATACAAAATTAATATGCAGAAATCTGTGGCAGTCCTATAAACTACCAATGAACTAGCAGCAAGAGAAATCAGGAAAACAATTCCATTCACAATTGCATCCAAATGAATAAAATACCTAGGAATAAACCTAACCAAGGAAGTGAAAGACCTATACTCTGAAAACTACAAGACACTTATGAGAGAAATTAAAGAAGATACCAATAAATTGAAACACATCCATGCTCATGGATAGGAAGAATTAATATTGTCAAAATGGCCATTCTGCCTAAAGCAGTCTACAGATTCAATGCAATTCCTATCAAAATACCAACAGCACTCTTCAATGAACTAAAGCAATCGTTCTAAGATTCATATGGAACCACAAAAGACCCCAAATAGCCAAAGCAATCCTGAGAAGGAAGAATAAAGCTGGGGGGATTATGCTCCCCAACGTCAAGCTCTACTACAAAGCCACAGTAATCAAGACAATTTGGTACTGGCACAAGAACAGACCCATAGACCAATGGAACAGATTAGAGAGCCCTGATATACCCAACCATATATGGTCAATTAATATATGATAAAGGAGCCATGGACATACAGTGGGGAAATGACAGCTTCTTCAAAAGCTGGTGTTGGCAAAACTGGACAGCTACATGCAAGAGAATGAAACTGGATTATTGTTTAACCCCATACACAAAAGTAAACCCGAAATGGATCAAAGACCTGAATGTAAGTCATGAAACCATAAAACACTTAGACGACCACATAGACAAAAATCTCCTGAATATAAGCATGAGCAACTTCTTCCTGAATGCATCTCCTCAAGCAAGGTAAACGAAAGCAAAAATGAACTCATGGGACTACATAAAACTAAAAAGTTTCTGTATGGCAAATGACACCATCAACAGAACAAAAAGGCATCCTACAGTATGGGTGAATATATTTGTAAAGGACATATCTGACAAGGAGTTAACATCCAAAATATATAAAGAACTTACATGCCTCAACACTGAAAACACAAATAACCTGATTAAAAAATGGGCAGAGAATATGAAGAGACAGTTCTCAAAAGAAGAAATTCAGGTGGCCGACAGACACATGAGAAGATGCTCCACATCACTAATCATCAGGGAAATGCAAATTAAAACCGCAATGAGATATCACCTCACACCAGTAAGGATGGCCAGCATCCAAAAGACTAAGAACAACAAATGCTGGCAAGGATGTGGAGAAAGGGGAACCCTCCTACACTGCTGGTGGGAATGTAAGCTAGTTCAACCATTGTGGAAAGCAATATGGAGGTTCATCAAAAAACTAATAATAGAAATACCATTTGACCCAGGAATCCCACTCCTTGGAATTTACCCAAAGAATGCAGCAGCCCAGTTTGAAAAAGACATATGCACCCCTATGTTTATTGCAGCACTTTTTACAATAGCCAAGACATGGAAGCAACCTAAGTGTCCATCAGTAGATGAATGGATAAGGAAGAGGTGGTACATACACACAAGGGAATACTATTCAGCCATAAAAAGAAACAAATTCTACCATTTGCAACAACATGGATGGAGCTGGAGGATATTATATTCAGTGAAATAAGCCAGGCAGAGAAAGACAAGTGCCAAATGATTTCCCTCATTTGTGGAGTATAACGACAAAGCAAAACTGAAGAAACAAAATAGCAGCAGACTCAGAGACTCCAAGAAGTAACTGGTGGTTACCAAAGGGGAGGGGTGTGGGAGGGCTGGTGGGGAGGGAGGGAGAAGGGGATTGAGGGGTATTATGTTTAGTACACATGGTGTGGGCAGTCACTGGGAAACCAGTGTAGCACAGGGAAGGCAAATAGTGAATCTGTGGAATCTTACTACACTGAAGGACAGTGACTGCATTGGGGTAGGGGTGGGGACTTGATAATATGAGTAAATGTAGTAACCACATTGTTTTTTCATGTGAAACCTTCATAAGAGTGTGTATCAATAATACCTTAATAAAAAAAAATTTTTTTAAGAGTTGGGTTTTCTTTTATTCTTTTTTTTAACTCACCTTCTTATATAGGCAACCACAGCGTTAGCTGAGAGTTGAATCTGCTCCATGAGCTAAGATGATACAGTTTGTAGTATGGTTGACAAAAGCATAATTTACCTTCAACTGTACATACAATACAAGGGGAACTTGATATTTATGTCCTATTCAACTTCCCCAGAGAGTTGCAGAAAACCTTTAGAGCAAAATGGCAAAGTAAATGAGATCTACTATATCTACCCTTTTTCCCTGTCATTGTTTAAACTTTTCTTCTGGGCCGCACTCTGTTCTTGTCCCATACTGCCTGTTCTGTCGGAGTGTCTGACTAACTGCAGCCTGAGCATAAAATGTATCCTTCATTGGGGAGGAAAACAGAAATCCATTCACTAAATCTGACCCCATCTACCCTGTCTCTATTTAACTCTCTCACTCTCACTACCATATAGAGTACACATACAACAGTGCTATCTAATCCAGCCCTACTTCACCAAGCAATGAACTTAATGAATTACTACTGGGTTTCCAAAATAAGCAGAGTGACTATGAGATGTGGATAGAAGGAATGACAAAGACTTGGGCATGATACAGGTCATTCCTGATTGTGTGATCAAAGTTTATTGTCACCTATTAGCCCAAAGAGTTCAGTTGGCTTTGATTTTTACCTACTGAAAAAGTGTAACCTCTGTTCCGCAGCAAAGCAAATAGTAGCGTCCCCACTTCACCACTTTTGTATCTGGTTCTGTTTTCATTTGATAAATATACTACATTCCCAACAACTTATTTTCTTTTCCTTTCAGGAAGGTTGTGGGCAAAAGTGCTCCCAAGCTATTGATACATGAAGCACCAACAAATATTAAATGAATTTTACTAGAAAAAGAAGCCCCGTCCCAAAATTCTGCATACTTTTCAAATTCATGCATACAATATTCAGAAAAGGGTGAAACTATAGGGATGGAGAACAAATCAATGGCTGTCAAAGTTGGGAGGGGGCTGCTGGGCTTGCCTAGAAAGAAACTACATGAGGGAATTTTTTTCAGAGAGAGAGAGAGAGAGATGAATCTCTGTCATGATTTTAGGAGTGGTTGCATTACCTTATGCATTTATCAAAATTCACAAAACAGTACAATCAGGAATGAATTTTATTTTATGTGGAATAAAAAATAGATAAATGTTAATATCCATATGATTTGTTTGCATGATATGATGAGAAATCCAGCTAGATATTTAATAATTAAGGATTTGCTACATGGCTTGAGATACATATTTATACCATCTTTCATCTGACCTTCGATGTATATCTTCAATCTGATGAACCAGATCTACAGAAGCTACAACCATACTAATAGTAAAAGATTGAATGCATTCCCCTAAGATAAGGAGCAAGTCAGGAGACCACTTTGGACCACTTCAACTTTTTACCCAGGGGCATGAGGAAATAGGGGAGTTAGGAAGTAACAGATATTTCATTACCTTGATTGTGGTGATTTTTTTCATGGAGATATATATATATATATATATATATGTGTGTGTGTGTGTGTGTGTGTGTGTGTGTGTGTGTGTGTGCCATATATTATATAATAAATAAAAATATTATAAAATAATAAAATTATATATATTTATTTAATAAAATGAATATAATATAATATATAATATAATAAATATAAATAATAAAGAAATATTATACATTATATGCAATTATATATACATACTTTTATTTTTTTCATGGATGTTTACCAAAATATACACTTCCAATATTATGTGGGGTTTTTTGTATACCAGCTTTGCCTCAATAAAGCTTTGAAAAAATTATGTGATTTAAGCCCAGTCCCTTCACCCACCAGTCACCAAAGCCTGCTCAAGTTCTTGGGCTCTCCACAGCCTGACAATATTTTGTCTTAGACATGTGCAGGAAGGTCAAGAAGTCACTGGGTAGAGACAGGTCTGGTGTTTGAGATGTGCATGAACATTCTCTTCGGACAAGATAGAGTAAACAAATCAGACTTCCAGAAAGCCTGCTCACTGAGAGCACAGGCAAACTGTGAGTTTCGCTGTCAAGTAGGAAAGAATAAAATAAGGAAAACTATCGTTTGGAATCACACAGATTTCAAATCAAAATCTGAATTTACCCATTCTTGGTAGTGTGACTTTGATATATATATTACACTTTCTGAGCTTTAGTTTCTGTTCTTTAAAATAATACTTTTTTTCTAAAGGACGCTGTGAGGAACAAATAATTCTTCATGTTAAGTGACATATATATAGCACATTCAGTAAATATGGTTTAAGCTCCCCTTCTCTTCTCCAAAGCCTTTTTCTTATTTATTTTTTTATTCTGCTATTATCAATATACAGTTGCTCATGTAATGGTTACTAGACTCCCCCTATTATCAAGTCCCCACCACATACCCAATTGCAGTCACTGTCCATCAGCATAGTAGGATGTTGTAGAATCACTACTTGTCTTCTCTGTGTTATACTGCATTCCCTGCATTCCCCACACTCCACCCCCACCCCTGCTACATTCTGTGTGCTAATTGCAATGGCCCTTTTTCCCCCTTATCCCTCCCTTCCCACCCCTCTTCCCAGTCCCTTTCCCTTTGGTAACTGTTAGTCCATTCTTGGGTTCTGTGAGTCTGCTGCTGTTTTATTCCTTCAGTTTCTTCTTCGTTCTTATGCTCCAGAGATGAGTAAAATCATTTGATACTTGTCTTTCTCTGCCTGACTTATTTCACTGAGCATAATACCCTCTAGCTCCATTCATGTTGTTGCAAATGGAAGGATTTCTTTTCTTCTTATGGCTGAATAATATTCCATTGTTTATATATACCACTTCTTCTTTATCCATTCATCTACTGATGGACACTTAGGTTGCTTCCATTTCTTGGCTATTGTAAATAGTGCTGCGATATACATAGGGGTGCATATGTCTTTTTCAAACTGGGCCGCTGCATTTTTAGGGTAAATTCCTAGGAGTGGAATTCCTGGGTCAAATGGTATTTTTATTTTGAGTTTTTTGAGGAACCTCCATACTGCTTTCCACAATGGTGGAACTAATTTACATTCCCACCAGCAGTGTAGGAGGGTTCCCCTTTCTCCACATCCTCACCAGCATTTGTTGTTGTTTGTTTTTTGGATGGTGGCCATCCTAACTGGTGTGAGGTGATATCTCACTGTGGTTTTAATTTGCATTTCTCTGATGATTAGTGATGTGGAGCATCTTTTCATGTGCATGTTGGCCATCTGAGTTTCTTCTTTGGAGAAGTGTCTGTTCAGCTCCTCTGCCCATTTTTTTCTATGGTTTATTTTGGTGTCATTTATCTACAATTACATGTGCAATATTATGGTGATTAAACTACCCCCTTCATCAAGTTCCCCACACCAACCCCATTACAGTCATTCTCCATCAGCATAGTGAGACGCTATAGAGTCACTACTTGTCTTCTCTGAGGTGTACAGCCTTCCCCATGCCCCCCAACACTATATCTGCTAATCATAATGCCCCTTTTCCCCTTGTCCCTCCCTTGCACCCATCCTCCCCAGTCCCTTTCTTTTTCATAACTATTAGTCTGTTCTTGGGTTCTGTGAGTCTCCTGCTGTTTTGTTCCTTCAGTTTTTTTTTTTTGTTCTTATACTCCACATATGAGTGAAATCATTTGGTACTTGTCTTTTTTGGCGTGGCTTATTTCACTGAGCATAATACTCTCTAGCTCCATCCATGTTGTTGCAAATGGTAGGATTTGTTTTCTTCTTATGACTGAATAATATTCCATTGTGTATATGTACCACCTCTTCTTTATCCATTCATCTACTGATGGACACTTAGGTTGCTTCCATTTCTTGGCTATCGTAAATTGTGCTGTGATAAACATAGGGGTGCATATGTCTTTTTCAAACTGGGCTGCTGCATTCTCAGAGTAAATTCCTCGGAGTGGGATTCCTGGGTCAAATGGTATTTCTATTTTGAGTTTTTTGAGGAACCTCCATACTGCTTTCCACAGTGGTTGAACTAATTTGCATTCCCACCAGCAGTGTAGGAGGGTTACCTTTTCTCCACATCCTCGCCAAAATTTGTTGTTGTTTGTGTTTTGGATGTTGGCCATCCTCACTGGTGTGAGGTGATATCTCATTGTGGTTTTAATCTGCATTTCTCTGATGATTAGTGATGTGGAGTATCTTTTCATGTGCCTGTTGGCCATCTGAGTTTCTTCTTTGGAGAAGTGTCTATTCATGTCCTCTGCCCATTTCTTAATTGGATTATTTACTTTATGTTTGTTGAGGTGCGTAAGTTCTTTATATATTTTGGATGTCAACCCCTTATCGGATATGTCATTTATGAATATATTCTCCCATACTGTAGGATGTCTTTTTGTTCTACTGATAGTGTCCTTTGCTGTACAGAAGCTTTTCAGCTTGATATAGTCCGACTTGTTCATTTTTGCTTTTGTTTCCCTTGCTCTTGAAGATATTTTCATAAAGAAGTTGCTCATGTTTATGTCCAGGAAATTTTTGCCTATGTTTTTTTCTAAGAGTTTTATGGTTTCATGACTTACATTCAGGTCTTTGATCCATTTTGATTTTACTTTTGTTTATGGGGTTAGACAGTAATCCAATTTCATTCTCTTACATGTAGCTGTCCATTTTTGCTAACACGAGCTGCTGAAGAGGCCATCATCTCCCCATTGTATATCCAAGGCTCCTTTATCATATATTAATTGACTGTATATGTTTGGGTTAATGTTTGGATTTTCTATTCTGTTCCACTGGTCTGTGGGTCTGTTTTTGTGCCAATACCAAATTGTCTTGATTACTGTGACTTTGTAGTAGAGCTTGAAGTTGGGAAGCGAGATCCCCCCAGCTTTATTCTTCCTTCTCAGGATTGCTTTGGCTATTTGGGGTCTTTTGTGGTTCCATATGAATTTTAGAACTATTTGCTCTAGTTCATTGAAGAATGCTGTTGGTATTATGATAGGGATTGCATTGAATCTGTAAATTGCTTTAGGCAGGATGGCCACTTTGACAATATTAAATCTTCCTAGCCAAGAGCATGGGATGAATTTTCCATTTATTAGTGTCCTCTTTCTCTTAAGTGTGTCTTGTAGTTTTCAGTGTATAGGTCTTTCACTTCCCTGGTTAGGTTTATTCCTAGGTATTTTATTCATTTGGATGCAGTTGTGAATGGAATTGTTTTCCTGATTTCTCTTGCTGCTAGTTCATCGTTAGTGTATAGGAATGCAACAGATTTCTGCATATTAATTTTGTATCCCGCAACTTTGCTGAATTCAGATATTAGATCTGGTAGTTTTGGAGTGGATTCTTTAGGGTTTTTTATGTACAATATCATGTCATCTGCAAACAGGGACAGTTTGAGTTCTTCCTTGCCAGTCTGGATGCGTTTTATTTCTTTGTGTTGTCTGATTGCGTGGCTAGGACCTCCAGAACTATGCTGAATAGAAGTGGAGAGAGTGGGCATCCTTGTCTTCATCCCGATCTTAAAGGAAAAGCTTTCAGCTTCTCACTCTTAAGTATAATGTTGGCTGTGGGTTTGTCATATATGGCCTTTATTATGTTGAGATACTTGCCCTCTATACCCATTTTGTGAGAGTTTTTATCATGAATGAATGTTGAATTTTGTCAAATGCTTTTCAGCATCTATGGAGATGATCATGTGGTTTTTCTCCTTCTTTTTGTTGATGTGATGGATGATGTTGATGCATTTTCGAATGTTGTACCATCCTTGCATCCTTGGGATGATCCCACTTGATCATGATGGATGATCTTTTTGATGTATTTTTGAATTCAGTTTGCTAATATTTTGTTGAGTATTTTTGCGTCTATGTTCATCAGGGATTTTGGTGTGTAATATTCTTTTTTTGTGGTGTCTTTGACTGGTTTTGGTATTAGAGTGACATTGGCCTCATAGAATGAGTTTGGTAGTATTCCTCCTTTTCTACTTTTTGGAAAACTTTCAGGAGGATGGGTATTAGGTCTTCACTCAGTGTTTGATAAAATTCAGCAGTGAAACCATCTGTACCAGGAGTTTTGTTCTTAGGTAGTTTTTTGATTACCAGTTCAATTTCTTTGCTGGTAATTCGTCTACTCACATTTTCTGTTTCTTCCTGGGTCAGCCTTGGAAGGTTGTATTTTTCTAGAAAGTTGTCCATTTCTTCTAGGTTATCCAATTTGTTACCATGTAATTTTTCATAGTATTCTCTCATAATTCTTTGTATTTCTGTAGTATACACAGTGATTTTTCCTTTCTCATTTCTGATTCTGTTTATGTGAGTAGGTTCTCTTTTTTTCTTGATAAGTCTGGCTGGGGGTTTATCTATTTTGTTTATTTTCTCTAAGAAGCAGCTCCTGCTTTCATTGATTCTTTCTATTGTTTTATTCTTCTCAATTTTATTTATTTCTACTTTAGTCTTTATTATGTCCCTTCTTCTACTGACTTTGGGCCTCATTTGTTCTTTTTCTAGTTTCATTAATTGTGAGTTTAGACTGTTCATTTAGAATTGTTCTTGTTTCCTGTGGTAGGCCTGTATTGCAATATATTTCCCTCTTAGCAAGGCATTCGCTGCATCCCACAGATTTTGTGGTGTTGAATTATTGTTGTCATTTATCTCCATATATTGCTTAATATCTGTTTTTATTTGGTCATTGATCCATTGATTATTTAGGAGCATGTTATTAAGCCTCCATGTGTTTGTGGGCTTTTTTGTTTTCTTTGCATAATTTGTTTCTAGTTTATACCTTTGTGATATGAGAAGCTGGTTGGTACAATTTCAATTTTTTTGAATTTTCTGAGGTTCTTTTTCTGGCCTAACATATGATCAATTCTTGAAAATGTTCCATGTGTGCTTGAGAAGAATGTGTATCCTGTTGCTTTTGGATGGAGTGTTCTGTAGATGTCCGTTAGGTCCATCTGTTCTAATATGTTGTTCAGTTCCTCTGTCTCTTTACTTATTTTCTGTCTGGTTGATCTGTCCTTTGGAGTGAGTGGTGTGTTGAAGTCTCCTAAAATGACTGCATTGCATTCTGTTTCCCCTTTTAATTCTGTTAGTATTTTTTTCACATATGTAGTTGAGGCTGTTTTGAGTGCATAAATATTTATAATAGTTATATGCTCTTGTTGAACTGACCCTTTTATCATTATGTAATGTTCTTCTTTGTCTATTATGACTTTCTTTGTTTTGAAGTCTATTTTGTCTTACACAAGTACTGCAACTCCTGCTTTTTTCTCACTATTAGTTGCATGAAATATCTTTTTCCATCCCTTCACTTTCAGTCTGTGTATGTCTTCGGGTTTGAAGTGAGTCTCTTGTAGGCTGCATAAATGGATCTTGTTTTTTTATCCATTCAGTAACTGTATGTCTTTTGACTGGTGCATTCAGACCATTTACATTTAGGGTGATTATCGATAGGTATGTACTTATTGCCATTGCAGGCTTTAGATTCGTGGTTACCAAAGGTTCAAGGGTAATTCCCTTATTATCTAACCATCTAATTTAACTCACTTCATATACTATTACAAACACAACCTAAAGGTTCTTTTTTTTTTCCTCCTTTTTTGTCCTCCTCCATTCTTTGTATGTTATGAATCATATTCTGTACTCTTTGTCTTCTCTTGGGTGACATCTTTTTAGCCTTAGGAATAGTTGCATGTATAGGAGTCCCTCCAAAATGCACTGTAGAGGTGGTTTGTGGGAGGTAAATTCTCTGCTTTTGCTTATCTGTAAATTGTTTAATCCCTCCTTCAAATTTAAATGATAACCTTGCCAGGGAAAGTAATCTTGGTTCAAGGCCCTTCTGCTTCATTGCATTAAATATATCATGCCACTCTCTTCTGGCCTGTAAGGTTTCTGTTGAGAAGTCTGATGATAGCCTGTTGGGTTTTACTTTGTATGTGATCTTTTTTCTCTCTCTAGCTGCTTTTTAAAGTCTGTCTTTATCCTTGATCTTTGCCATTTCAATTATTTTATGTCTTGATGTTGTCTTCTTTGGGTCCCTTGTGTTGGGAGATCTGTGCACCTCCACGGCCTGAGAGACTATCTCCTTCCCCATATTGGGGAAGTTTTCAATAATTACTTGCTCAATAACACTTTCTATCCCTTTTTCTCTCTCTTCTTCTTCTGGTACCCCTATAATGCGAATATTGTTGCGTTTGAATTAGTCACACAGTTCTCTCAATATTCTTTCATTCTTAGAGATTCTTTTTTATTTCTGTGCCTCAGCTTCTTTGTATTCCTCTTCTCTAATTTCTATTCCACCTACTGTCTCTTCTACTACATCTAATCTGCTTTTAAATCCCTCCATTGTATGTTCCATTTCAGATATGGAATTTCTTAATGATTGAATCTCCAACTTAAATTCGTTCCTGAGTTCTTGAATATTTTTCTGTACCTCCATAAGCATTTTATAATTTTTATTTTGAACTCTCTTTCAGGAAGATTGGTGAGTTCCGTTTCAGTTGGCCCTCTTTCTGGACTTTGTGAGATTTTGGTCAGAACCATGTTCTTTTGTCGTTTCATGTATCTGTGTGGTGCCCACTAGTGCACAGAAACTGCAGTCTCTGGAGTTGCTCAGCCCCTAGAGAGAGGTTAGGGGTGGTAGGCATGTGGAGCTGGTGCCTGGGGGGAAGAAAGATCTGTTCCTGATTCCCGTCTGTGGTGCCTGTCTCCAGTGTCAGAGCCAGTGGGCCAAGCACACATGTGTAAACCTCTGTGCTTTGCATCTCTAGCTGTTGTAGGCGGGGCCTCCCTCTGGCTGGCCTGATGCCTGCGCAGTAACTGCGGGTTTGCGAGCAGGTGCCTGCAGGCCAGTAGGAAGGTTTGGCAGGCTGTGTGTCACAGTGGGGGGCCTCGGAGCTGAGTAGGCAGCCAGGGGGATGGCGAGCCTGAACCTCCCCAAATTTCCCAACCAGCTGGGCAGAGCGTGCCCAGACAACCTTGTCCAGCCCTCCCTTCTCCCACACAGCAAGCTCCGTGCAAATCCCTCCCCTTCAGCAGCCCTCTCACTGCTAGGAAGCCTCTCAGACTGCCTGCCTTTCCTCTGACACAGAGCGGCCCGGGTGGATCCCCTCCTCCACAAATGGCCAGAATGTCAGCCTCTCATGCACTCTGCCCGTCCGAGCTCCCCAATGTCCAGAGCACCACACACTATAGGATTCTGCTCACAAAGCAGATCTCCAGGGCTAGGTGTTCAGCAGTCCCAGTCTCCCACTCCCTCCCCTGCTTCGTTTCTCTTCCTCCTGACGGTGAGCTGGGTTGGGGGAAAGGTTTGGGTCCCGCCAGATTAAGGCTTTCCTACGTTACCCTGTTTCGTGAGGTCTGCTCTGTTCGTGAGGTCTGGTTCAGCCCTCTTTCTTGTTGCTGTATTAAGGTTAGTTGTATTAATTAACTATATTTTTCTACAATTTGTGGTTTTGGGAGGAGCTCTCCATCTCACCTCTCATGCCGCCATCTTGCAAGTCTTCTCCAAAGCCTTTTAAGACTTTTCTGCGTCTTTTTTTCATCAAAAGTCTTGCAAATAATTACTTATCCAACTATTTATCAAGTACTGCCTCTAAATCTTAGGAGAATCAGGCAAGGCATTCATCTGGAAAAATGTCACAATATAGTAGGGAAGACCAATGTATAAACAATTGTTGTATGGCCATCCTATAATCAAAGCAATTACTTCCAAAAACATGGTATACATACTCTGTATCCAGCGGCACCAAATAGAGTGGCTAATTTTTGCTTAGATGGCTCAGGCAAGGTTTTTCAGAGAAGGAACAAAAAGCACGTTTAAAAGATGGATGAGAGTTAACTAGGTTTATGAGGCTCTGCATATAAGGAAAAACATTTCAAACTGTAAAAAAAAAAAAAAAAGCTGCAGGTTACATTCACAGGCATTACCCAAAAAGTGGTTCTTGTAGCTCATGCTTCATGATGTAGTTCTGAATCTCTACACATTGAGACCTATTTCAGGGATTATTACAGCAAATGTTAGCTGTATAACAATCTGCCCAGAAATTCTATGGCCTATTCAACAAGGCCTGTCCTTTCTGTGATGGTCTTCATGTCCTTGATCATGCCCAGGATCTAGGAAAATAAATAGAAGAGATCCAGATGCTCAACAGTCTAAGTTTTGAAAAAGAGATTGTCCCCTCTAAGGACACATTCCACAGCAAGTTTGTGTTTATCACAATATGAGCATCATTTAAAAGCCTCTCCCTTCTTTGGCTACAGGAAGTAAGGAAATTACAAGCTCCTTGGGCACATTAGATATGGAGAGAAATATTGAATGTTATTTTTTCCAAACTATTCCCAAAGGGAATGAAATAAATTAGCTGCCTTTAAGAAAATTGCTGTACACCTTAGAGAAAGGTACGAAATATTCATAACATAACCAGCAAATCAGAAACATCTGGAATCAGATATTTTGGAATACACATCAGAAGCTATATATTGAATAAGTCAAGGGAGTATCCATCTCCTGAGCTAGACGAGTTAATTTGATTTAGAATGATAGACAGCAAATGGTTCCATTTCCATTAGCATACAATTGTATCTCCTTTCATGAAGTGTGTTCTAATAGGCTGGCTTGATTTGAAGTTGCCTGGATGTGAGAGGCATACATGAAATCCTGCAAGTACTAAATCCTTGATTTCAAGACTTGTGCTCATTTCATTGGCAACATGCTGCTTCTGAAAGAATAAGCATGGTGTTCTCCCCAAACCCCACCGTAGCTTCTAGAAGGACCTTGAGTAAAAGGAACCCAGGATTGATAATTTTTGGTGGGAAATGGGAAAGATTAGAGATTAGCAACTTGGGTCTAAGGACACCCATGATGAAACTACAAAAAAGAATCTTAGCAACTAGAAGCAGCTAAAAAGAAACATAGGAAAGGAAACTAATAATGTGTTTGGAACTGCACGAAGTACTTAATCAAAGCCAGTGATAGCTTCTGATGTCTCTATTACAGAGATAAAGAAACTGAGGCTTAGGGTGGTGAAGTGTCTGATCAAAGAATACTATTAATACATGGCAGTGTAAAATTTAGAATTAAAATCATAAAATCAATATGACTCCAGAGCAAAACTCTTAACCACTCTTCTATTCTGAAAAAAAAAAAGAACAAATTCTTTATGTAGTATACTTCACAGAGCATACAGTGTACACCATACAATATACAGAGACCAGCCAAGAATGAGCGCCCGGCCAGAGACCCCCCCCCCCTTCTCCCCAGAGCTACAAAGTCACTCTGACCTGCTCCTCCAGGCACTTGGACCCCATCTTAAGTGTGGAGTGGAGGAACATTTAGAACAACTGGGCATTCAAACCAGTAGTGGCTGTTTAATGCCCAACACTACACTGGCAGCAACTGATATACTGTGATTAGTCAGTTAAAGTTGAGTTTTCCTGCTAAGCCAGCAGGTTTATCACTCCTTGGAAAGATGAAATCCATTATAGAAAATGTAGTAACTATACTTAATAAAATGACATAATGCATGTGTCTGAATTAGTGTAAGAATATTTTCCCCTTCTCCATATAAGAATGCCACTGTGATAAATATGGTGAAGTAAACACATAGGGAGCCATACAATCCATTACAGAAAACAAATTTGTGGGATCAGGTAAGGCTGACAAGTTGAGGTTTGAGCTGAAATCAGAAGAATTAAGAGTTAACGAGGCAGAGGAACATCTGCTAGGGGAACGTCCCAGGCTAAATTACAACCTATGGAAATGCCACTAGTCATAGGAGGAAGCAAAGGGAAAGACTTGAACAGGACTTGTCAGCATATCATACCCACCTGTCACAGCCAAAAGTGCTCTATGGAAATCTGTTGCATAAAAAGAAAAAGAAAACAGAATTGTGTATGGACCTTTGGTCAGTCAATTGGATAAAAGTATTCTCCCAGTTTTCCCTGCACTCAGTCCTGCCGTGACCTGATTTCTCTTCCCAACACTAGCTCATTGTCCAGTAAAATCTTCCTGGCTGACTTTCCATCAAACCCTCATTCTGATTATTTTAATGTCCCAGTAGAGCTGGAAGTTGCAACATTTCATTCAAGCCCTGTCCCTAGGTCCTCCGTTCCTGCAGACATAAAAAGGTCATTTGGTGGGGATACCGCATACTGAAAGTACCACAGCACTGTAGGAGCCTATCCCTAAGACATGTCACTTATTAAAATCCTTACACAAGTATTTGATAAGGAATTCAACCTCTTAGCTCCTCGCTTTTGTACTACAGTCTCATATCCCCCTTGAAAGAAAACTCACAGACTATTATAAAGCAGTCTTTACCATCATCATAATAACCTCATTTGAATAGCACCTGGTAATTTACACTATGTTGTTAAATCCATTCTTTCATTTCTTCTCCCATTTTCATCTATAAGAAGAGGACAGGACATAGACTATTCTAAATTCTATTTTATTGATGACTGAAATGGAACAGAGTACTTTGACTGATTTATTGCTTAAAAAAAAAACTACTCCAAAGCTTAAAGCTAAAGCCATTATTGTATCTCATGATTTTGCAGTTCAGTATTTGAGCAGGGCTCAGCTGAATGATTCTTCCATTCCACGTAGCATTTACCTGGTATTTACCTGCCAGATGGGCAGGTTTGGAAGATTAAAGGTGGCTTCACTCCTAGAAGGCTGAACTCAGTTGGGACTTTTATTTTAACCTTATTGAAGAATAATTGACAAATATAATTGTATATATTTAAAGTGCACAATGTGATGATTTGATGTCTGTATCCATTGTGGAATGATTACCACGATAGAGTGGGCCTTAGACCAGAGTGGCCTTTCTAGCATGATGGTGGTCTCAGGTTCATTCTAAAAGAGAGTGTGCCAGTGAACAAGGCGGAAACTGAATGACGTTTATGACCTAACCGTGAAAGTCACGTGGCCACTTCTCCCAGATCCTATTGGCCAAAGCAGTCATAAATCCACACAAATTCAAGAGGAGAAAATGTGAACTCCATACCTAAATGGGAGGAAATGTCAAAGGACTGCCAAAGACTCACAGGAAATATTGGAGCTGTGATTTATGTGATTTTAAACCTACCACTTTGACTCCAAATCACATTCCCTTGATGCACCGCCCGAGGAGCCACCAACTCCAAGCCTGCAGGGCTGCGCAGGTGCACGAGGAAAGATGCTGGCCAGGAACTCTGGCAAAGTGGAGAGCACAGACTCAGGGCTAGACCAAGAATCCATTGACAATGGAGGGTGTCAATCAATGATGAAAAGCTATAAATACAGATTTTTATGTAAGTAATTCAAAAGGTTAATTCACAGTTTGCAATCTCTGAGATCACACAGTCTGAATGTTTCTGTTTTGTTTTTGTGTCTGGAGGTAATTATTTGTTTCCTTGAAAGGAATAACCTTTGGCACAGGTTGCAAGTTCAGGTAAGAAGTCAGACAGCCTCAGGCTCCAATCCTGGTTTTGCCCCTCTCTAACTCTGTGCCTGATGCAAGGACACTTATGCTGTCTGAGCCTGTGTCCTTATCTATAAAATGTGGGTAATAATAATGGTTAACTCACAGGCCTGTTGTGAGAAAAAAAATGAGGCAACGTACAGAAGAAGCCTAGCGTAGTTCATGACCCGACATAGTTGCTCAGTAGTGCAGTCCATGACTTATCACTCTGTAGGTGGTAAGTCGTACTTATCATCATGTAGGGTAAAACCTCCCCCAACACTTTGACATGAAACGGTGTGGAGAACTTTCACCAGAAGCCAGAAGACCTGAGTTCTATTCTGAGTTCTACTTCTGGCTTTTTGACTTTATCATTCTAGTCTCAATGAGCTCATCCATAAAATTGGAATAGTGATATCAGCCCTACCTACCTCACTATGCTGGGGGATGAACAAATGCTGTGTGTGGAAGAGCAATTTCATAAATTGTTCCCAATACTGAAGACACAATTAGAAATACTGCCATGGGTCATTGGATATTCTGACCACCCACCTGATGTCAGAATCAGAAAAACACTGGTCAGGAGTGAAGCCAGGCTGTGGACCAGTAGTCAGGGAGGGTAGATGGAAGGGAGCCCTACAAAGCTGAGGTCTGCCTCAGGCCGTGAATTGAACAGAGTGCATGAAAGCAGAGGCCATGGTGCAGCAGGGGCTGAAGGACCAGGCAGGAGGCACTGTGAACACTGGACTCGGAGTCAGGCCATTTCTTAGGTGGCCTTGGGAATGTTGCTGAACTTCTTAGAAGTTTACTTGAATTCATCATGGATAAAAAGAATAATACATTCACCTCTTGAAGGGGTTGATGTGAAGATCAGCCGAACAAGCTTATGTGAGTTATGTGACAATGTCTCCTATGCACCTTTAATCAATGTTTATTGAATCTGACTCTGAACAACTGTGAGGTCAGGCAGAAGACAGAATGCTCACATGCACACACAAATGAGTGCATCTAAAACTGGTGGAAGCTTCAGAAACTCTGTGGATTGTATGAATGTCAATTTCCTGGTTTAAATATTGAGTTACAGTTATGCAAGATGTAGCCGCTGGGGAAAACTAGATAAAAGGTTCACACAGGATCCTCTTGATAAGTTCTTTTTTCTCTCTCTCTTTTTTTTTTTTGCAACTTCCTCTGAATCTATAATTGTTTCCAAATAAAAGTTTTTTAAAAAGTTAGAGGAAACAATGGACTAAAAACCAGAGAGAGAGAGGGAAATTAACAAGACCCTAATAGCAGAAAGCAAGGCCAAGACCGGAAAGGGGATGGAGGCAGGAAATCCAAAGGTATGCAAAAAGGCTGGATGAAGCCAGTAGAGAAACAGGCTGTGAAGCACCAATCGTACTGTCTCCAGCCAGAGGCCATGTTCTTTTACACCTGAAAACTTCTTGCCTAGTTACTGCTCTGTTAAGAAAAATATCTCAGGACCCAACAAGACAAATGGCTGCAGATAGAAACAGGTAAATGTGAACACATGAACAGAAAGAGAGGGTGCATTATGGCATGGAGGAGGAGACGGGGGCAAGAACAGTGGCCACTGGAAAACACACCAGAAGTAGATCGTTCATCAGGCTGTGTGTGGTTTTATGTGTGTCCCAGAGCTTGCTCTGAGGCAAAATTTTGAATGGTGCGTTTGGCTTTCAGGCAGACTTATTTATTCAATCCACAGAAAGGTTAATTATGCGAACAACTGTGGTTGGAAAACAATTCTTGGAAAATGCTTTGGTAACAACAGGTTGGCAGTGTATAGAAACCATCTGCTTCCCACAAATGTTAAGGTAAACTTTCAAACTTGTGGGGTTAGCAATTACAGATTGTATGGTAGTTTAGTGGAGGGAAAATACATGCTGTGTTGATGCAGACTTTCTGATTCTTCTTGACACTCAGCCGAAAAGGAACACCATATCACCAGAAAGATGGTCTTCGGGCACATCAAAACTTTGACGAAGTCATCTTTGTTTGCACGTAGTAAGGCTAGCAGAACAAGAACATCACACAAGGGAATATAGTATTTATACTGAATGTCTCCTAAGTGAATTAAGCCTCTCTGGTTTGCTCTTGCCTTGACCCACTAATGGGAACAGGATCATAGATGGAAGATTTGTTTCTTATAAAAATATTCCGTTTATTCTACAAAAGAACATAAAGTGTTGCTCCTCTGACCCTCTGGGGTGAGCTGCTCTCAAGGGCTGTGACTCGGGTTGTTGCAGCTGCTTTGCTGTGAAGCAGTCTGTTCCCCGGCTCTTCTGCAGGCAGGGCTTCCTGGCTGCTCATCTCCACTGCAGAGCAGAGGAATGGAAATGGCTGATGTGCTCCCACTTAGCAAACTGTCGGAGCTGCTAATCCATCACTCGAAGGGGACTTCTGAAAGACACAGATTCTTGGGAAAATCATTCAGCTGGAGCTGAGAGGGAACATTTAAAGTAGAATGGGATTCAAAATTATGAATGACAGCAGGGAGTGGACACAAATCAAATTTGCTAATGGAAGTGAAAAATCTAATTAGTCCCTTGTGGTTTCAGCTTGACTAGCAACACCTTAATAATGCTTAGGCCCTGGGTGGCTTACACCCATTACTTATTGAGGAATGGCCACATAAATATATGAATTAAAGTTTTAGGCTATCTTAGATCTATAAGGGATTAATACTTTCCACACTGGATTCTCATCCTGATTAACCATGTGGGATGCTTCTGCTGAGGTCTGGAAAGATAAGGAAAAAATAGTGTTGTCTACCTCAATTTGTATATGTGAACATCTTGTAAGGATGGTTATAAAAAGGAAACTTATGTCTTCATTAGAAGACTGATAAACATGAAAAAGAACACAGAATTTGGAATCAGAGGACATTTGTTTGAATAGAGATTCTACCACCAAATACTTGACCTTGTACTGGGTATTTAAACTCTGTGAATCACAGAATCCTCATAATTAAAACTGGATGGATAACAATAATTTGCCTCTCATCATATTGCTGGATGCTTCAGCTGTATCTCCACATGACAGATACCTATTATTCTCTTCTTCTTTGTTAACCAGGGCCCAGTTTTGTTTAGGTGCCCATTCTCCCTCAGGCTATCTGCTCAAAGAAAGGTCCCCTTCCCAGGCCAGAGTAGTTCATCTTGACTACTCTAGGTCAAATATAGTCATTCCATGGCCCCTGACAAAATCTGGTTTAGGAATAAGCATGCAAAAAAAGTCTGGTCAAAGAGATAGATAAGGGAAGGTCTTTAGGGGAAGCAAGCCTCTAGAAAATAGATTATTCACTCTTACTTAGGGCTCTATGTAAAGACATACTTCACTTTCCGACCTCATGATAGTTTCAGCTACATATGCCTCCTGCAATGGCAGAAACTGCATAAGGAACATGAGAACAAAGCCAAGAGAATTTCAGAGAAGCCAAGCTAGATCAATGGCAGGGTAAATATGAATTAACAGCCAAAGAAGGACCCTATCTCTGGACTTCTCATTATGTAAGATGACAAATTTATTCTTTTTAAGCACTTTTTTTTTAGTTGCAGCAGCCAAAGTATCTTAGCTGATACAATATAAGGAATCAAATAAATAATGCCCCTGGAGGCTACTCCCCAGATGTGGGGTGAATCAGAGGAAAATGGAAAGTTACCAAATTTGTGACCCAGATTCAAGCCATCTTAATCCCAGGCTGTATTCACATAATCTGTGCCCTGCTTAGCATCTTGAGGATATGGTGAACTCAGTCTGCAGGAAAGTGACATCAGTGAGAGCTTCTATAAACTCCTATACTCAATGTCAAGCATTCAGTTAAACCTACCAGACATATCAACAACAAGCAGGATTAAATCACAGACAATAGGAAAAGGACCAGAGATGATCTGGTTTGGGGACTCATCAGACATAAACTTTAAAATAATTATTAGTAACATGTTTTTAAAAATAGATGACAAGATGGAGAATATAATCAGATAACTAAGACCTATAACACATCAAATAAAACTTACAGAATGAAAAAATATAATACAAATTAAGAATTCAATATGGACATTATAGTGAATCAGGAGTCAGGTCAATAGAAACTATTCAAGATAGCACAGGAGAGCAAAAAAGATGGAAAATTCAGCAAATATCATGAGAACATGTGAGAGGTGATTAAAAAGTCTATCATGTACATAATTGGAATCACATAAAAGAAGAAGATAGAAAAAGGGTCAAAAGCAGTATTTAAAAGCTAAGAGCTGAAAATGATCAAAAGTTAACAAAAGACATCAAGTTGCAGATTAAAGCAGGATAAGTACAAAGAAAACCACACCTAGGCATATCATAATTTTATTAAGTTTTAGTTTTACTACTGAAATCCAAAAACCAAACCATTTTAAAAGCAACCCAAAGAAAAAATACATTTACTTTCAAAGGAGCAATAATAAGGCCTAACAGCTGACTTTTAAGTAGAAACTTTAGAAGCTATAGAACTATAAAACATTCTCTAAAGTGCTTAAAGGAAATAATTATCAACTCCCAAAACTAAAACCAATGAAAAATGGTATGTATTCAACAGAAATATCTGTTTATGTCCTACAAAAAAGAAACACATACAATAATGTTCATCACAGAATTATTCTTAATAACAAAATGAAAATCCGAGTGTCCATCAAGAATGGATAAATGAATTGTGGTACATTCATACAATAGGATACTATAGGCAATAAAAAAGGAAATGAATGAGCTACTATTATACTTTATAAAAGATAGACCATGCCACAGACCTAATGCTGAGTGAAAGAAGCCAGAAACAAAAGTATATATTGTATGATTCCACTTATATGAAGTTCAAGAACAGACAGAACTAACTTGTGATGGGAGAACACAGAATTGTAGTCACTTCTGTAGGAAGGCTACTGTCCAGGAGGGAGGTTGAGAGAGGTTTCTGGGATGCTTTACATGTTCACAACCGTGATTTGGGTAGTACATGTAAAAATTCATCAAGCTGAACGCTTGAGATTTGTGCTTTTGAATGTATGTAAGTTATTCCTCAATAAAAGCTATGTTATTTATGTAAAGAAGAAAAAGCAAAAGAAAATAAAAATATTTCCATACAAGCAAACAAACAAAAAACCCTGGGAACGTTTGTTGTCAATAGAATCACACTAAAAGAAATGCTGAAAGTAGTTCTTCAGGCAGTAGGAAAATGGTCCCAGACAACAAAATCAAAATGAGGGAAAGAATTAAGGGCAATTGGTAAAGGTACATAAGTATATAAAACTAAATATTGTTTGTACAAAATAATAATACTAATGTCTTGTGAATCTAAAATGTATTTCTTTGCTTGACATTCATAACAAAGATTCAGAAAGATAATAAAGGGAATATAAATATTCTAAATCCTAGCAATGTCTGGGAAGTGATCAAAGATCTAATTCATACTAGACTGTAATTAGTTAATGATGTTTGTTGTAGTTTCTAGGATACCCACTGAGAGTATGGTAAATGAACATATGACAAGTTAATAGATGGGAAATAACAAATATAGACATGGTAGAGAAAATAGAACCCACAATTATACCAGTATACACATTAAGTGGACTACATATTTCAATAAAAGACAAAGGTTATCAGACCGAATAAAACAAAACACAATATACTCCTTTAAATATAAATATATATTTAATACATATACTAATATATTCATATTTAGTATACTAATATATATACTAATTAAAATATTAATATATTTATATTAGTATATACATTAAATAATACATAAAAATATATTAAATATAAATATACACTTTAATATAAAAACACAGAAAAACTGTAAGTGAAAGGATAGCTTCTTAGGCTGGATTTCCACGGAAGCAGACCCTGACAAATAGTTTAGTTGTAGGATGTAAGGTAGTGAGAAATTAAGGCAGGGAAAGGAAGGGATACTGGGTGCATTAATGAACAGTTTAATTTTGGGGGCAATTATAACTGAATCCTGTTGTGCACGACTGAGAAATGGTATCAAATTTATATGACAGTTGACTCAACTGAGGGGTGAACAAACTGGGGTATTTACCTAATTAGTGGTAAGTTATGCCTAGAGGCCTAATAATTCCCCCTACTTCTTGTCTGCCCCAAAATTCAGTTAAATAAAACTGTCAGGCAGTGAGTCAAGGTGTCTTCAGAAGGACTCAGTGGGATGCTTGGTCATGTCCTGGAAGAGTGCTTGCTGAGGGTTGATGAGCAGGGCAACAATAGCTTCACCACAAGTATATACCATACAAATACTAATTTAAATGGAAAAAAACGTAGTGTAACCATACTGATACCAGAGAAGGCAAGACACATTAGTAGAAATAAAAAAGAACATCTCACAGGATAAAAGAAAGATTGAGCATTTATTAATATGAACTCGATTGCATAGCTTCAGCAATGTATGAAATAAAAACTGAAATCAGTAAATGGAAAAACAGTCTACAGTATATAGCAATAATAAATAGTCAGAAATAGTAACATGCCTCTCTCAATAGCCGATATACACCAACAAAAATATCAGTAAGAAAAAAGTAGATCTGAATAACACAAATAACACTCTGGAACGAATTGACAGATATAAGACACTGCAAGTGGAAGCCAGCAGTAACAGAACAGTTATTTTCAAGTATACACAAAACATTTATCAAAACTGACCATATGCTAGACCATAAAGCAAGTCTCAACAACCTGCAAATAATTGAAGACATAGAAAATGCCCTCTGAACACAGTGGTTTACAGCTAGAAGTCATTAACAAAAATGTAAAGAGAAAATCCATGAAACTAAATATTATGAAAAATGTTTCTAAATGGCACTTGAGTTAAAAAATAAATCACACTGGAAATTAGAAAACATTTTGTACTAAATTATAATAAAAACATATCAAAACTTGCAGGACACTTCTGAAGCACAGGCTTAGAGGAAAATGGATAGCTTTGAATGTATATAGTAGAAAGGAAATTCTAGAAGGCCCAAACCCAACATTTTAAATAATTAGTTCAAAATGAAGAAGGAAATAATAAAATGGAAAAAATATAATAGAGGAAATGAACAAACCAAAAGTGATTATTATAATAAAACGAATCAATGCCCAGCAAGATTCAGCAAGAAGGTGTGGGGAGTGGAGAGAGGGAGACAGAGAAATAGAAAAAGAAAGAGATGTGGTAACCAGGTATATTAAAAGAGCCTATGAATCCCATATTCAAAAAGACATATGCACCCTTATGTTTATCGCAGCACTATTTACAATAGCCTAGAAATGGAAGCAACCTAAGTGGCCATCAGTAGATGAATGGATAAAGAAGAGGTGGTACATATACACAATGGAATACTATTCAGCCATAAGAAGAAAACAAATCCTACCATTTGCAACAACATGGATGGAGCTAGAGGGTATTATGCTCAGTGAAACAAGCCAGGAGGAGAAAGACAAGTACCAAATTACTTCCCTCATCTGTGGAGTATAACAACAAAGCAAAAACTGAAGGAACAAAACAGCAGCAGACTCACGGAACCCAAGAATGGACTAACAGTTACCAAAGGGAAAGGGACTGGGGAGGGTGGGTGGGGAAGAAGGGATAAGGGGAAAACGGGGCATTATGATTAGCACACATAATGTCGGGGGGGGGGCACAGGGAAGGCAATATAACACAGAGAAGACAAGTAGTGATTCTATAGTATCTTACTACACTGATGGACACTGACTGTAATGGGGTATGTGGTGGGGACTTGATAATAAGGGGGAATGTAGTAACCACAATCTTGCTCATGTGAAACCTGAGCATAGATTGTATATCAGTGATACCTTAATAAAAATACTAAAAAAGATCAGAACAATTAAAAAAAATCAAGGTGTCTAACGGAGTAAAAAAAGAGAGCCTATGACAACATATCCTACAAATATTTTTATAAAGAAAGAAGGATATTATGAATAACTTTATGCCAATACCTTTTAAAATTTAAATAAAATGGCCATATTTATTTTAAAAAAACAAAGTTTGCTCAGACACAAAAATAGAACACTTGAATGATCTACAGTTATTTAACAAATTAAATCTCCAATTAAAACATGCCAGCAAATGTAGAAGTCTCTAGGCTCAGACAACCTCACTAGTTAATTTTTCCATTTATTAAGGAGGAAATATCAATTGTGCACAAATTTTTCCATACAAGAGAAAAGGAGAGCTAAATTTGTGAGACTAGCATAACTTTGATTCAACAACCTGGCAAGGATGTGAAAAGGAAAGTATCAGAGAAATCTCTCTCAAGGACATATAAACATCCTAAATAAAATACCAACAAGCCCATCCAGCATTATGTAAAAATGATCATACAAAAACCAAATAGGGTTTATTTCAGAAAGAAAAATTCCTGGTTGGGTGAGCACTCAAATTTCAATCCACAGAGCTCATCACATTAACAGAATAAAGAACAAAACAATGTAATAATCTCAATAGATGAAGGTATTTGACAAAAATGAATACCTTTCATGCTAATAATTCCTAGCAAACTTGGAATAGAGTGAACTTTCTTAATTGGATAAATACTATCCTTTAAAAATGCCAAAATAAAATAATTTTTAAAGTAATACCATTTACAATTGCATCAAAGACATGAAATACTTGGAGAAAATTTTTAACAAAAATTAACATTTCAAAAAATTTAACAAAAGATGTGCCAGACATCTTCACTCTTAACTATAAGACATTATTGAGAGCAACTAAAGAAAAACAAAATAAATGGAGGGCTATAACATATTCATGTATTGGAAAACTCATACTATAAAAATGTTAATTTCCTCCCCAATGGTTCAGAAGGATAGTATTGGTTTAGTACTATCCTATTCAATATCTCCAGTGGGATTAATTGTTTTTGTGAAAAGTTATCAGCTTATTTTAATATTGATGTTGAAATGTAGAAGGCTAAGAATAACCAAGATCATCTTGAAAAAAACAAAACTGGAAGATTTTCAAATATCTTCTAAATATCAAAACTTGTTTAAATCTACATTGGTTAAGACATTGTAGTGGTGATGCACATATAGACAAATGAATCAATAGAACACAAGAGAATGTTCAAAAATAAACCTGTGCATATATGGTCATTTGATTTGGACAGATAATTCTCAGCAGTGCAGTCAGGAAATAATGGAATTTGCAATAAATGATACCAGGTCAACTAGAAATTATGAAAAAAGTAAATCTTAATCCCTTCCTAACAGCAAATAAAAACTAATTCCTAATGAAATATAGCTCTAAATGTAAAAAAGTAGTACATTAAATCTTCTAGGAAAAAAACAAAAGAAAATATCTTTATGACCTAAGGGTGGGTAAAGAGTCAATGAAGAGGACACAAAATCAACAACATAAAAGAAAAAATTATAAATCAAACTATATAAAAAGGGCTTTCATATACTAGAAGATAGCATTTAGAGAGTCAAAAGTGAAACCACAGAATAGGAGAATATATTGCAACACATATATACAACAAAGAATTCATATCTAGAATTTAAAAAATAAAATAGAAGCAGCAGCCTGAAGATTAAGAAGAAAAAGGCAGAAAACCTGAATAAGCATTTCACCAAAGAATGCATCCAAATGGCCAATAATCATGTGAAAAGGTACTCAGCTTTATTAGACATTACGGAAATGAAAACTGAACTAAATTATACCAATACACACCAAATGAAATGTACATAAATAAAAATTCTGACAATCCCAATTGTTGGTGAGTATATGGAGCTAACAGAACTTTCATTCTCTCCTACTAAGAGAATAAATTGGTTGAACTACTCTAGAAAGCCTTTAAGCACTTTTAATAAAGCTAAAGATCCACACTCTATGCCCCAGCCATTTGGCTCCTAGGTTTAGAGCCACTGAAATGTATTTCTGTTTTATGTGTTACCTTTGATGAGAAAGAGGCACTTAGGGGATTTGATTAGTAACAGGCACTTTGTGGGTCCCAGAAATGCTCTTTTCCTTGACCTTGGTGCTAGTCATAGGTTCATGTACTTTGTAAAAATTAATTGGTCACTTGCGATTTGTGCATTTTTCTGAATATACATTATAGATAAATAACGTACTGAAATAAAACAAAACATGTGATGTACTTTGTAAAGTGAAAAATGTGTAAAAACAAAATGAATGTATAGGAGAGTACTTTGTAAATAAGTTTTCATTACTCAATCATAGGAACATGGTAAGTGATCAAGAAATGTTTGATAAAGGCAGATAAGGTAAGAAAGAAATACACAAGGTAGACAAAAGATGGGGGGAAAAGGAGGGAGGGAGAGAGAAGCTGAGCAGGCAGCATAGATAGGTATGTTACACTTTGGGTGGCCCCATGCTCTACCACTGACAATGACCTGTATTCGTACAAAAAACTCTACAACTGCCACAGTCGACTAATCCTAAATTCCAAGCTCTGGGTTTTTCTTCAGTCATGCCAAGTGGATATTTTTAGATGCATTATGTAGATGAATATAAAGAGGCTTAGAGGTAAGACAACTATGCAAAGTCACGAAGCTAGTGAAGACAGAAGTAAGGATTTGAATCCCTGTCTGTGTGACTTCCAGATCACCTTTTACTGTTAACACAGTAGTTTCCTTTTAGTGTTAACTGCCAACTTTTACTATTAACACAGTCACCAGTAGTTATCTATTTAAATATATGCTTTGAAAAGCTAAGTAAGTAACATGGCCTAAGGATCTCCCACTTCCCCAACTGTTTTCCTGATACTTATCTTTCCCGATCTTTGATGAATAGTAAAGACATTACACAGAAAAAGAAAAAGTGGTAAGACACAGCAGCAACTAGATATTCTGCAAAGTTGTTTGGAGTTGGGTCTCTAGAAGCATTTCCAGTGTTCGCACATGTAGGCACAGAGATAATACACTGACTTCATTACTCACTAAAGAAAACTTTTCCTTTGCTCTCCTAGTAAATTGTATTCCTTCCACCATTCAGAAAGACATCCTATTTCTCAACCAGGCCTTGTCCTCAGGCTGATCTGACACCTCTAGGGTCGAGACCACACTGAAAACCCTGAGTGTAACATCTTCATTCCCCTACCTGTGTCTTCCAATGAAACAGTGCTCAAGCGTTCACCTGCCTCTTCTGAAAAATCTCATTAAAAACATTTGTTGTTCAACTACTAGGTGATTTTAATGGCCTTGTCTCAATTAATCCTCATCACCTATTTTGGGGGTGCTTATTAGATTCCCATTTTTCAGAGGAGGAGAGTGAAGGCAAAAAATGTTAAGCAGTATATTCAAGGTCACACAAACACTAAGGACAGAACTAGGGCCTTTCAGATACTAGAAACCTGTCTTTCTACATATTGCTTAATAAGGCCCACAATCATAAGATGCTATGAAGAGCTGAAATCTTGAAAAAGAAGGAGGAATGTGAGAAACTAAAAAGCAGACACAAACACAAAACCTTAGCCATCTGGGGCTAGGTGAAAGGCCAGTCTTGCATATTTCAGTAGCCTCTAAAATGTTAGTCATCGAATTGCATTGAAATTATTCAGGTTCATATCAGGTAGACAGCATGCTTTCTACCCTCATGGACCTTGAGATCTAACTGAAACAATAATTCAGTAAGCAACACTTTAAAGTGTGTTGTCTGGTATGACAGGAGAAATTATGATCCAGATTATCAAGTAGAAAGTATGATCAAGTAAGAGTTCTGTTGTCAAGAAAGCATGAAAGTGTAAAACACATTTTAGATTTAAATAAAGATACTATTAAAATAAGTTTGGAGCTTTTATATGTATGTGACTTAATACCTAGAAAAATACTTGTTAAGTTTTTTGGATGATGTAGAATAAATAAGAGATTATTCTAATATGATTGATTATCTGCCTTTGTTTTACAGTAAAATCAAAGTTCATTAGCATGCCTAGTTCCACCCTCTGTATCTAGCAGGATAGTGTAGAAAAAGAAAGGTCTTTGGAGACACAAACACTGAGTTTAAATAACAAGTGTTCCACTAATTTTTCTAGTTCTTTATTTTATTTCTTTGAGAAAAAGCCATTCTTAGGACTACTGGGCAAAGGATTGTCAGAATCAAGGAAAACAACATATATAAACCTACTTTGTTATGTATTATGTTAATCAGAACTTTTTGGTTGCAAGTGCCAAAGAATCTAACTCAAATTACCTCTAAAACTGGTATTTATTGAAAACTTACGCCCACTCAAAAACCTGCACATGGATGTTTTTAGCACCTTTATGCATAATTGCCAAAACTTGGATGCAACCAAGATGTCCTTCAGTAGGTTCAATGGATAAATAAACTGTAGTACATCCATACAATGGAATATGATTCAGTCCTGAAAAGAAATGTGCTATTTTGCCATGAAAACACATGGAGGAAACTTAAGTGCATATTGCTAAATGAAAGAAGCCAATCTGAAAAAGCTACAAACTATGATTCCAACTATATGACATTCCTGACAAGGCAAAACTATGGAGACAGTAAAAGAATCAGTGGTTGCTGGGACAGGTAAACAGGTGGAGCACAGAGGAATTTTAAGGCAGTGAAAAGACTCTGTATGATACTATAATGGTGGATACATGTCACTATACATTCATCCAAACCCTTAAGAACATACAACACAGAGAGTGAACCCCAACATAGACTGTGGACTTGGGGTGATTATGATGTGTCAATGCAGGTTTATCAGTTGTAACCAAAAATACCACTCTGGTTAGGGGATAATTGGGGAGACTGTGTATGTGTCAGGGCAGAAGGATGTAGAAAACGGTACTCCCCTTTCAACCACTTTATGAATTTAAACTTCTCTAAAATAATAATGTCTCTTTTCATAAAACCTTATTTGCCAACTCTGATGACTGGAAAGGGTGGGAGTGGATCTGACCTCCTGCACTGCTGGATCTAGAGGCTTAAAACCATGCATGCTGAATGTTCTCCATCACTTGCCTTTGGCAGTGTGTTGGCTTCATTCTCTTCTACTGTAAACAGTCTTCTTGAGTCTTCTTACCTCATCCTGGCTGGCAATCCTACAGAAAACTAAGTCTCCCTCTCCACTTTTGTCCATATAAATCCCAGGAATTCTGATTGGACAGGCTCTCATCCTGTACCCACCCCTTGAATCAGTTGATGGGACTAGAGTGAGTTATTGTGGCTAGCTAGGCTGGTCACATTTTTACCCTGTGCTGACATGGAAGGGTGCATGGGATTAGTAGCCCTCTCAGCATACTGTGGAATATATTCTGGCAGAAGTGCGATTGTCCAAGGAAGGGAGAATGGAGGAAAGCATACTGTAGAGTCAAATCTATGCAATCCACCACACAGAGTATACCTGAAGTTAAGATCTGTAGGTCCCCATAGACACCTCACAATATTCTCGCTGTGTTATCTATGCTTAGATAGACTGCTCTCTGCTTCATTTTACTTAGCTATAAAAGAAGGCACTTCATAGGACCTTTGTAAGCATTAAACAAAATAATAAACCCAAGACGCTTTCTATCTTGGACATAGAATTGCTCTGTAGATGGTAACTATTACTAATAATAGGAATCTGCACCTCAAAGATGTGGGAACAAAGGCCCAAGAGATTGTGACTTACCTTGGCCACATCCATTGACGGTCTGATGGAGAGATCATAACGACAGGTACCAGGGCTGGAGCCCTGTAGACACACTTTGCACTCTGGGAATTATTCAAATGGTTTATCAATGACATCTAGTCCTGAGGGAGATAAGGCTCACTTTTATCTCCACTTAAAGACAATCGTATAATAATTGTAATGTCTTGTGCTGCATGGGGCTTTTATTTTCCAAAGTGTTTCCCATCAATTACATCATTTTACTCAAATATCCCTATGAGTCAGGGAAGACATTATCACCATTGCTGTTCTTATTGATTTTTTTTAATGTTGTACTTGTTATAAGAGCAAATAAGTCATTCCCATTTTTTAAGTGTTTCTAATATATTTTTTCTATGGATTTTGGTGCATAGCTTTCTCTGACACCAATTGTTGTCTCTTGATTAAAAATCGCAAATTTCCTTGACAAATGCACAGCAAGATGGCTTAGGAAGAGAATCACTAAGGAGTGGGAGAGTGGGAAAATGCACTTTTACATGCAAACAATGGATTGCAAAATCTGCATTTCCCAATCCTGATCTGCAAAAGCTCAAGTCAGGAGGAGCACAAAACCTGTGAACTAGCTAACACCACAAGTTAGCAGCTATTCACATGGGTTCAGACAGTTGCCAAATGAATGCATTTCTGATTGTAAACACAACAAACGAAAAGTCTGGGCCTCCTGAAATTACTCTGGCTGCATGAAAATGAGCTCTTACCTTCTTTTCTCATTACTGAAGCACAAAGGAGAATTCTCATCTAAGAAAAGGCTAAAGTCCCAGAATCTACCACTCAGGCCTGCCACTGACAAGCTGTCTGACTAGGTGCTCCCTGTTCTCTGAGTACCATTCACTTCTGGGGAATGGAAATACCGAGGATGTCTGAGGAAGTTAGGTCTGGGTGTGAATCCAGCTTTCCTACATTCTAAATGCATAACAAGTTATCCAGTTTTCCTAGCTCTGATTTCATCACTTGAACAGCTTATATTTGAAGATTAAATGGCATTAAATAGGACATGTATGCATTAGCTTTGAAGAAACTGGAAGACATTTCCTAAGGCAGAATCTGTGGGAACCGAATGGGCAGAGACAAGATCCTTATCTAATAATATAAGGAGCCACCATATGAAGAAGGTGATCTTTCCAAGGAATTTCACCCTGTTTTTTAAAACAGTCAGTGTGCACATCTACACACACAAAGAGGAGAGAGGCTTAGCTGCTCAAACAGCTTTGTTAGCCAAAAACTCTTGAAGGTGTCCATAAAATCAGTTTCACAGCCCACCCAATGACTTAGGAGAAATCTGGTTTCATAGTCTGGTTAAATCACACACTAGTCATGTGTCTTTGGGCAAGTTGCTTAAAACTCTCAGTTTCCTCATTGTCAAATGCTGAGTTATAAACCAGTTCACACTTTTTTTCAACCACTCACATGAGAGCAACACTTTAATGAAAGAGGTGTTTTGATATCACCTTGTGCCCTGTGATTTTATGCATTTATCATAAAGCCTGATTTCATCATCAGCCAGTAACCACTCATAAAAAAACGGAAACATCCCTGTATAATAAGACTCTTGTGGGAATGGGAAAGGAATTGGAGCTCATTTACCAAATATCAAGTAGCAGAACAATTTAGCTGTTGGTTCACTCCCGCCTGGGCTGTGCTTTGCATGAGAAATGAGCTCATCTTTGAATATAGCAGATTCTGCTTGTTTCGGTAGTGCTTCTAATCGAGGCATATATATTTTCCCTCAGTCACAGGAAAACAAATTGTCAGTGGCATATTGCTTTGATATTTCAACTGTTTGCTGAATTTCCAGTCCTCCAAAATGTCTTAAACAGAAGCATGAAGCATGAACAGGCCAAACTAGAGAACCTAGTATTTATGAGCCTATTCGAACCTTGTAAAGATTTGATCAGCAAATATGCCAATTGATACACCATAATGTTTTACAACTGCAGTTGTCTTGCTCTATAAAACTTACAATTCTGACGGGAGTTTTGCTTTCTTTACAGACATTTCTGTTTTACTGCCACCTAGTGGTATATATTAGAACTAGCAGTTTTGCTGCTGGAATTTCAAGAGGCAGACGAGGTTTTTAAGTGTAAGGCACAAATGATCCTGATAGACATTTTTGTCTCCTGCCTCAATCATCTCACTTTACCCATCCCACACCTCCCCCCCACACACACACACATGCATACACACACAATATCCAGACAGAATCTATAAGGCTCTCCTATGGCTTATGGCCTATGAGGTAAAAAAGTTCCCAAATTAATTTTTCCAAAGAGCCCGGATCTGTAAAATCCACCAAACTATTAACAGAACTGATATTTTAACTCTCATTTTACTTTCATTTCCAAAATCCATGCCAGTTCTAGTGCAATACAGAGAAGCTTCTACTCTTCTGACAACAGAGGCCAAGAAGTTGGTGGTGTTGAGCAACCAGGGCTGGTTCCTCAGGATATTACCAGGCGGACTCAGCAGCCTGGACAAGCCCCTGGGGTGCCAAATGCAGTCCTCTCTGGTGGATGCCCAGAGCACTGAGCAAAGGAAGCAAGAGAAAGCCTCAGTCACGATGTACCGAGCATACACAGACGCAGACAGTTCCCATTCTACACAGGCTCCGTGGGTTCCCACAGAAAAACTTGTTCTAAGGCTGCATGATTCCCATTAGATCCATGATTTTCAACCCAAGCAAGTGGCATGCCCACAATAAGCATTTAAAATGGAGAGAGAATTACGCTCCCTGATTTCAAGCTGTACTACAAAGCCACAGTAATCAAGACAATTAGGTATTGGCACAAAAACAGACCCACAGATCAGTGGACCAGAATAGAAAATCCAAACATTAACCCAAACATATACAGTCAATTAATATATGATAAAGGAGCCTTAGATATACAATGGGGAGATGACAGCCTCTTCAGCAGCTGGTGTTGGAAAACTGGACAGCTACATGTAAGAGAATGAAACTGGACTACTGTCTAATCCCATACACAAAAGTAAAATCAAAATGGATCAAAGACCTGAATGTAAGTCATGAAACCATAAAACTCTTAGAAAAAAACATAGGCAAAAATCTCTTGGACATAAACATGAGCAACTTCTTCATGAACATATCTCCCCGGGCAAGGGAAACAAAAGCAAAAATGAACAAGTGGGACTATATCAAGCTGAAAAGCTTCTGTACAGCAAAGGACACCATCAGTAGAACAAAAAGACATCCTACAGTATGGGAGAATATATTCATAAATGACGTATCCGATAAGGGGTTGACATCCAAAATATATAAAAAACTCATGCACCTCAACAAACAAAAAGCAAATAATCCCATTAAGAAATGGGCAGAGGACATGAATAGACTCTTCTCCAAAGAAGAAATTCAGATGGCCAACAGGCACATGAAAAGATGCTCCACATCACTAATCATCAGAGAAATGCAGATTAAAACCACAATGAGATATCACCTCACACCAGTGAGGATGGCCAACATCCAAAACACAAACAACAACAAATGTTGGCGAGGATGTGGAGAAAAGGGAACCCTCCTACACTGCTGGTGGGAATGCAAATTAGTTCAACCATTGTGGAAAGCAGTATGGAGGTTCCTCAAAAAACTCAAAATAGAAATACCATTTGACCCAGGAATTCCACTCCTAGGAATTTACCCTAAGAATGCAGCAGCCCAATTTGAAAAGGACAGATGCACCCCTATGTTTATCGCAGCACTATTTACAATAGCCAAGAAATGGAAGCAACCTAAGTGTCCATCAGTAGATGAATGGATAAAGAAGAGGTGGCACATATACACAATGGAATATTATTCAGCCATAAGAAGAAAACAAATCCTACCATTTGCAACAACATGGATGGAGCTAGAGGGTATTATGCTCAGTGAAATAAGCCAAGCGGAAAAAGACAAATATCAAATGATCTCACTCATATGCAGAGTATAAGAACAAAGAAAAAAACTGAGGAAACAAAACAGCAGCAAACTTACAGAACCCAAGAACAGACTAATACTTACCAAAGGGAAAGGAACTGAGGAGGATGGGTGGGAAGAGAGGGACAAGGGGGAAAAAGGGGCAGTACAATTAGCAGACGTAATGTTGGGGGGCTGTGGGAAGGGCTGTACAACTCAGAGAAGACAAGTAGTGATTCTATAGCATCTCACTTCACTGATGGACAGTGACTGTAATGGGGTTGGTGGGGGGGACCTGATGAAGGGGGTAGTTTAATAATCATAATATTGCACATGTAATTGAAGATTAATGATACCAAAATAAATTATAAATAAATAAAATAAAATGGAGAGAGGCCTTTATGTTGATTGCCACATTGAATGAGGTGCACTCCTGGAATCTAGGGCTCAAGGTTAGAGTTCCTAAATGTTGTGCAATGTTCTGGAAAGTCTTTCACGAGGAAGAATGTTCCATCCAGAATGCTAATACTGTCCCCACCAGGAAACACAACATTCACTTGAGGATTAGGGCAACACTTTATCCTTCTTTCATTCTTTGATAAAGGATCTTCTGAGTTCCTTCTGGTCAGACCATAGGTTAGAATTCATGGATCTGATATTAAAGATACAGTCTCCTGCAAATTTCAAAGGATCCCAATGGTTATTCCATGAATTCTAACCAACACACCAACACTTTACTTTTGTTGATTTTTTTTTCCCGTTGAGGATATGGCAACAGGCCAGGAAGCCACTTGAGGATAGCAGAATCGTGCCACTGTCACAGATGAGGGTGCTATAGCTCTGGGAGTATAACTCCCCTCCTGGGACAAACTCCCTAATAATCCGGTGAAACAGAAGGAGGACAAGGGGAAGGGAAGGTTGGGAGAAACCATTTTCATTGCTCACAGCTTGCTCAAATTCACTAGCCAGGCCTGGCTTCATCCCTTCCCTCTAGCCAAGGCACGTGCTCCCCTTCCCCTCCTGCCCCTTCCAGGAGGGACTCCATGAGTTGGGCCATGGTGACTGACTGGCACCAGACCAATTAGGTACCAGGAACAGAGGGGAGGAGAGAATGGCCAATTTCTCTCCACCCCTTGCCCTGGATCAACCAGAGGTTCTCAGTGGTAAACACCAATTGATATGTAAATAGAATAAGGCCAATGGGAGATTCTGGATATTCTGAGTAAAAACTTCCATTGCCCCACAAGTTCCCTCCAGCAGAATGTTGATTACCTGCCAAGGATGCTGTGGTCCAGAGTATTCAAAGTATCACACCTTCAAGAGATTCTAGCAAAGCTGCATTCTGATTCTCACAATGTTCATACCAAAGTAGGAAGGAATATGCTGTCTTTTCTGTTTTCTGTTACACTTTGTCACCTGCTCACCAAACAAGTGTGGTTTGGTCTCTGAATCTCAGAATCTCCTTACATCATCTCCTTTATCATCTGATTCTAGCTATATGCAGACTTAGGTATATGGGTGGGACACCTACATATTAGACAAAATGTTATGTCCATCTTATTTCAAGGTCAGTCCTAGGAACCCACATAAAACCAAGTTATTCTCCTTCAACAACTCCTCTCCACTCCTGGAAAAATTGCTCATGCATACCCAATACCCAGACCTAACTCACCAGTTCAGTAAGTCAGATGCATCTGAATCCCAGCTTAGACTCAAGCTAGAACACCCCCTCCCACTAAATATGAACTGAATCAGTGTCCTTACATATGTTGATGATAGAATAGATAGATACATACATAGATACATACATAGATAGATAGATATGAATAATAGGTAGGTATGTTGGTAGATAGATAGATAAATGATAGATATAATAGATATAGATGGACAGACAGATATGATATAATATCACATGTAAAATGCTTAACTCATACCAGGTTCTCAATTAATTTTAACTATTATCATTAATACATTTTCAACAAGTCTGTTACTGCCAATGTCATTTTTTATAGTCCTTGATAATATTTGAATTTTTAAATTTTTTACTGAGGTACATACAATAAAATGCACAAATCTTAGTATACAGCTCAATGAATTTTGACATATGTATACACTCATGTAACCATCACTCAGATCAAGATATCAAACATTCTTACTTTTTTTTCTCTTCACCAATTTCAATGTCACTTTTAAATGAAGAAACTCAGGCTCAAGGTCACAGAGCAATTAGTTCAGAGTTAGGCTTCTAACTTACCTCTCTGACTCCAAAGCTCAGGTACTTTTGATTTAGTCATAATAGCTCTGCATTCCACTCTGTAAAAGGCAGATATTTTGAGACCATATAGCATGTTAATATCACATGTAGGCGACTGTGTATATACACACTATGTAAGTGTTCTTGGTTCTTTAAGTGTAGGTTTCTCTCATATTCTGACAACGGGGTGTGCCTTTGGAAGCTGTGCTCTATACTGGTTAGACTGCAGCTTTCAGCTGAAGCTAAACAAGGTGTCAGCTGTGTGTTGGCAGTGCCTACATCACACACAATGTACACCAATTTATGCTACTTTAGAGATAATAACAGGCAGATTACAGAAATAAGTAGATCTCTCTCTTTCATTATGTGCTGTGGGTGGGTAAACCGTAAACATTTCCTTCATTTGAAAGTGGTAAACACAACAGATGGGAAATGTTCTGTTAATACTATATTAGCAATAGTACATATCTCTATTTTGTTTGTAGGTACGATATTGTTCTGAATCATAGTAATTTTTCTGCACATGTGGCATGTGGTGTGGTAGACATCACTAGGGCTCATCAGTATCGACTTCCTCTCTCTTTCCAGACATATAGGGAACGTACTTCCCAGTCTCCTTTTTTTATAGGGTAACATCAGGTTCCTTGTCTGGCCAATGAGCTGTAAGCAGATGCAGTGCATATGTGGCTTCTAGAACAATACTTACTTCCGGGTGGGAACCTTCTAAAAATGTCCTCTTTTGCCACAGCATGTGTTGGAATGGAGGTGCTGTAGGGTCCACAGAGACCAGATTGCTGAGCCAACACATGGAGGGTAATTATCCTGGAGAACTGCCCAAATCCACAGCAGAATTTGCATAAATGAAAATAAATGTTTGTTTTCTTAAGTCACTGAGATTTAGGTGTTGACTCTTACCACAACATAACTTGGATTCTCTAACACTGTGGATGAGATAATTTCATTCCTACTGTAAAATGATGTACATATCTCTCTATCCTAATCAAAAATAATATATGTATACATGGATGGAGCTAGAGGGTATTATGCTCAGTGAAATAAGCCAGGCAGAGAAAGACAAGTGCCAAATGATTTCCCTCATTTGTGGAGCATAACATGTTATGAAGCAAACCAAAGGAACAAAACAGCAGTAGACTCACAAACTCCAAGAAGGGACTAGTGGTTACCAAGGGGGAGGAATGGGGGAGGGCGGATGGGGAGGGAGGGGGAAGGGGATTGAGGGGTGTTATGATTAGTACACCTGGTGTGGGGGATCATGGAAGACAGTGTAGCACAGAGAAGGCAAATAGTGACTCTGTGGCATCTTACTACACTGATGGACAGTGACTGCAATGGGATATGGGGGGCACTCGATAATATGGGTGAATGTAGTAACCACATTGTTGTTTATGTGAAACCTTCATAAGAGTCTGTATCAATAATACCTTAATAAAAAAATTGTATTAAAAAATATGTACTTTAACCTGACACTCAAGGTCCTCTACTCCCAAACCTACCTTCCCAATTTTGTCTTCCACCATTTTCCAAATGAAGCTAGACACTAGTCATCAACCACGTCTCACAATTTTTTGCTTTTTAAAAAACTCTGTTATTCACTCTGCTTAGCATATTCCCTCTTCTTTTTCCACATGTCAAATTACTGCCTATCTTTAAAGGGCCCAATTTATATGCTATAAAATTGTCCCTAATCCTACTATTCTGAAGCAATTTCTCTTTTCTTCAAATTTTCATATTTATTTTTTGTTACTCCTTACTTTGTATCTTCCATTATGATTTTTTTTTACAAATAACATTATAATAGTTTCAGGTGTACAACATAATGATTCAATATGAAATGATTCATATATATAATGAAATGATCATTTCAATAAGCCTAGTTAATATCCATCATCACAGGTAGTTAACAAAATTTGTTTTCTTGTGACAAGAACTTTTAAGATCTATTCTTTTAGCAACTTTCAAATATACAATACAGCATTATTAACTATAGTCACCATGTTATACATTTCATCCTCAGGATTTAGTTTTCTTGTAACTGGAAGTTTGTGCCCTTTGACCACCTTCATGCATTTCACCCACTCCCCTGCCCCTCGGGCAACCACCATAAGTTCTCTGTATCTAAAAGTTCTTCCTTTTATTATTTAGAATTCCACATATAGGTAAGATCATACAGTACTTGTCTTTTTCTGTCTGACTTACTCACTTAACATAATGCCTCAAGGTCCATCTATGTTGCTGCAAATGGCAAGATTTTCTTCTTTTAATAATATTCCAGTGTGTGTCTGTGCCTGCGTATATGTGTGTGTGTGTGTGTGTGTGTGTGTGTGTGTGTGTGTGAATCATGTTTTTATCCATTCATCCATTGATAGACACTTAGGTTTTTTCCATATTTGGCTATTGTAAATAATGCTGCAATGAACATGGAGATGCATGTATCTCTTCAAGTTTGTGTTTTAATTTTCTTTGGCTAATATCCAGAAGTAAAATTGCTGGATCATATGGTACTTCTATTTTTAATTTTTTGAGGAGCCTTCATACTGTTTTCCATAGTGGCTGCACCAATTTACATTCCTACTAACAGAGTGTGAGGGTTCCCTTTTCTCTACATCCTCCCAAACACTTACTGTCTTTTTTATAAGAGCCGTTTCAATAGCAGTGGATGATATCTCACTGTGGTTTTGATTTGTACTTTCCTGATGATTAATGGTGTTGAGCACCTTTTCATGTACCTAGCCATCTGTATGTTTTCTTTGGAAAATGTCTATTCAAATTCTCTGCCTATTTATAAACCCAAGCATATATGGTCAATTAATATATGATAAAGGAGCCATGGATATACAATGGGGAAATGACAGCCTCTTCAACAGCTGGTGTTGGCAAAACTGGACAGCTACATGTAAGAGAATGAAACTGGACTTCTGTCTAACCCCATACACAAAAGTAAACTCAAAATGGATCAAAGACCTGAATGTAAGTCATGAAACCATAAAACTCTTAGAAAAAAACATAGGCAAAAATCTCTTGGACATAAACATGAGCAACTTCTTCAGGAACATATCTCCCCAGGCAAGCGAAACAAATGCAAAAATAAAAGAATGGGACTATATCAAACTAAAAAGCTTCTGTACAGCAAGGGATACCATCATTAGAACAAAAAGATATCCTAGAGCATGGGAGAATATATTCAAAAATGACATATCTGATAAGGGGTTGACATCCAAGTTATATAAAGAGCTCATGCACCTCAACAAACAAAAAGCAAATAAGCCAATTAAAAAATTGGAACTAAACAGACACTTCTCCAAAGAAGAAATTCAGATGGCCAACAGACACATGAAAAGATGCTCCACATCGCTAATCATCAGAGAAATGCAAATTAAAACCACAATGAGATATCACCTCACACCAGTGAGGATAGCCAACATCCAAAACACAAACAACAACAAATGTTGGCGAGGATGTGGAGAAAGGGCAACCCTCCTATACTGCTGGTGGGAATGTAACCATTGTGGAAAGCAGTATGAAGGTTCCTCAAAAAACTCAAAATAGAAATACCATTTGACCCAGGAATTCCACTCCTAGGAATTTACCCTAAGAATGCAGCAGCCCAGTTTGAAAAAGAAATATGCACCCCTATGTTTATCACAGCACTATTTACAATAGCCAAGAAATGGAAGCAACCTAAGTGTCCATCAATAGATGAATGGATAAAGAAGAGGTGGCACATATACACAATGGAATATTATTCAGCCATAAGAAGAAAACAAATCCTACCATTTGCAACAACATGGATGGAGCTAGAGGGTATTATGCTCAGTGAAATAAGCTAGGCGGAGAAAGACAAGTACCAAATGATTTCACTCATATGTGGAGTATAAGAACAAAGAAAAAACTGAAGGAACAAAGCAGCAGCAGACTCACAGAACCCAAGAATGGACTAACAGTTACCAAAGGGAAAGGGACTGGGGAAGATGGGTGGGAAGGGGGGGACAAGGGGGGAAAAGGGCTATTACAATTAGCACACATAAAGTAGCGGGGCTGGGGTAGGGGGATACGGGGAAGGCAGTATAACACAGAGAAGACAAGTAGTGATTCTATAACATCCTTCTACACAGATGGACAGTGACTGCAATGGAGGTATGTGGTGGGGACTTGATAATAGGGGGAGTCTTGTAACCATAATGTTGCTCATGTAATTGTATATTAATAATAGCAAAATAAAAATATATAAATAAATAAAAAGAATCAAGAATCCTGGGGAAAAAAATTCTCTGCCTATTTTTAATTGAATTGTTTTTGTTTTGCTTTTAGTTATATGAGTTCTGTATATATTTTGGATATTAAACCCTTACCAGATTTACAGTTTGCAAATATTTTGTCCTATTCTTTAGGTTGCCTTTTCATCTTGTCAATAGTTTTCTTTGCTATACAGAACTTTGTAGTTTGATGTTGACCCACTTGTTTATTTTGCTTTTGTTCCCTTTGCTTTTGGTGTCAAATCCAAAAAAATCTTTGCTAAGAATGATGTCAAGGAGCTTACTATATACATTTTTTTCTAGGAGTTTTATGGTTTCAGATCTTACATTCAAGCTTTTAAACCATTCTGAATTGATTTTTGTGTATGATGTAATACAGTAGTCTAGTTTCATTCTTTTGCATGTAGCTGTCCAGTTCTCCCAACACCATTTATTGAAGAAACTGTCCTTTCCCTATTATATATTTGTGGCTCCTTTGTCATAAATTAATTGACCATCTATGTGTGGGTTTATTTCTGGGCTCTCTATTTTGTTCCACTGTTCAATGTGTCTGTTTTTAATGCCAGTACCATATTGTTTTGATTACTGTTGTTTTGTAATATAGCTTGAAATCAGTGAGTGTGATGCCTCTAGCTTTGTTCTTCTTTCTCACTCACTTTGGCTATTCAGGGTCTTTTGTGGTTCCATACAAATTTTAGGATTGTTTGTCCTACTTCTATGAAAAACTCCATTGGAATGTTGATAGATTGAATCTATAGACTGCTTGGGTAATATGGACATTTTAACAGTATTAATCCTTTCAGTCCTGTATTATGATTATTTATGAGCATATTTTACCTTTCTTATTGGTAATCTTGAGAGGAGTCATTCAAACCTGATTCATCATTGTACCCTCAACAACTCAACTCAATGTCTTAAAATTATGCCCAATAAATATTTAATAAATGCAGATATATGAGTGATACTAATATATTAAGTTTTATCATAAAATCAACATGGGCCATTTTGGAGGTGCTATCAGAAAGGATTCCTTCTTTTGGCCTCTCTGTTACTTCCCCCCCAAAAAGTAGGAACATTATTCTAATCAGGTTATGTCTCCTAGTGGGTGGGGATATTGGGCATTGAAAAGTCCTGCCTCCTCACAAGTCCCTCTTATAGGCCATGAAGCAGTATTATGAAATAGAGCCAGCTTCCCTCTTTCTCCACAGGCATTTAGGAACTGAGGAGTTTATGGCACTCTGGCTTGGTGGCTGGTAGTAAAAAGATTGGAACTGAGAGGAGCATAGCAGCAGCTACATTGATGCTTATTTAGAATGTAGGGTGTGCCAGGACCTGTGCTGAGAGTTTTACATACATTTTATCACTTCCTCTTCCCAAGAACAGCAGGGAGATGGCATAGCTCGGTGGACAGTGCTCTGTAGCCAGACTGCATGTGTTTGAAACCCAACCTTACCATTAACTAATTATGTGAGCTGTAACTTTCCTCTGCCTCAGTTTCCTTCATAGAAGGAAATTAATTTCTACCTCATAGAATTATGATGATGATGAATGTGTTAATGAGGAATATCATCGACTTCAAAGAAGGCCCACATATGATAAGTGCACACTAAACATTGCCTTGACAAGAAGGACAATATAGTTATTATTATACTCCTTTTACAGATTAGGACACTAAACATAATTGCTAGGCCCATTGCCCAAGGACACACAATAGTAAGTGGCAGAGTTGGGATTTGAACCTAAACCTTCTGGCCTCAGAGTCAGTGCTCTTAATTATTTTACCATACAGCCTCTTATTGGCCTTCAGAATCAGTGGGTGAGACTGTCACAAGGAATATCCAAGCTCCATATGAGCAGGTAGAGGAGTGGTTAGACATGATATCTTGAGAGGTTCCTGTCAACCTTGATTTTGTAGCTTATAGATGTTAAGACTCAACAGCAGGTAAGGTTCCTAACAATTCAGGACAAAGGTGACCAAAATGGACTTTCTATGGTTTAGAACTTCTACTTTGTGGTTGTTCTTTAGGACCTCTTATTACAACCACATTTTCCCAGGCCTCTTTTATTCTTACAGAAGTTAAAAACCTATGCTCCATAGAAGAAGACACAATGCCTTAGAATCAGACAGCTGTGAGTTTGAATCATTGTCTACCACTTATTTGCTGCAAACCTTGGGCAAACCATTCAACCTTCTATTAGATTAACTTTTACCAGATTCTTGTACGATTTAATTTTATGGATATTCTGTCTTCCCAACAGCTAAGGGCTCCTCCAACAATTCATAATTTTGCTATTATCTCCTTTCCTCCAATTCATTGGCTCAGATGTCTCCTAACCCTAATTTGGTCAATGGTAATTTTTTCCCTAGTAAATGGGACTAAGAAATTCCATGTTTCCTGGTCTCTTGAGTGAAAATGATGTAAACTCCTGAGTTCTGGTGGGTGACTTTCTTTCCTGTGGTCTGGGGGGGGATCAGAAAACCCTGATGTGTACTAGAGAAAAGAATAGATGAAGCTCATGCAGAGAAAGGAGCAGAGGTAGGATTAGGAAAAGTCTCCTCCATGTCCCTGACTGTTCCAGAGGCCTGAGTTCATGTCTGCACTTGAGTTTCATGAGAAAAACCCTCCCATTACTAGAGATGGCTGTAATGGAGTTTTTGCTGTTTACACCTGTCTAATCCAGCACTCTGAGACAAGATCCTTCTAAATAGAAAAAAGAAAATAATATGTCTCTTACAGAATCATTATTGAAATTAAATGAGATACCACACTGCTATCTTTTGTTAAAGTGTGTTTACTTATCATAATTATGATTATTATGCTATTACAAAGTATCCAAATTATGTTTACTTTCTTTCATGTATTTAAAATATTCTATGATCACATGCTATATATCAACACTGCACTTAGAACTGGTCTTATGACAAATAAAACATACTATTTACCATAAATGGGAGAAATTGAGCAGGAGAGAAAGAAATTAAACCAGGAATTACTGTTGGCATGGTAGGTATTGAGACTGCTGTTTTACAGAAGAAAACAGATCTACCTGCCTAAGGACATTGAGAACAGAGAGCTTCATAGAGTTGGTAACCTTTGACCTTACCTTGAAAGTTAGAAACAACAACAACAAAGGCCATAAGGGTTAAAACTCAATGGTAGGTTTAAAGAACTGCAGGTTAACTTGGTGCAGCTTCAGTTAATTAGGGGAGAGAAAGAGGCCGGTGATGGAATGGGGAAGTGAGTGAGAACTGAACTAAGGAAGCCATAATGAGAGCATGTTTATTATCCCGAGGAGGTAAGGCTAACGACGACAGATTCTTACCACATACCAGACACTGTTTTAAACATCTGCTAATTCTTTGTAACCTTACATGACTGTAGGTACTGGCATGATCCATGAAGAAATAAAATTACAGAAAAGCAGAGTAGCTTGCCTGAAGTAACACCACACTAAGTGCAGAGCCAGGTTTTGGACCCACGCAGATAAGTCTTGTTGTGGGTTGAATTGTGTCTTAGCCGGCTGGGGTTGCTATAACCAAAATACTATAGACTGAGTGACGTAAACAACAACCATTTATTTCTCATGGTTCTGAAGTCGGGAAGTCCAACGTCAAGGTGCCAGCCAATTCTCTTCCCAGAGAGAGCCCTCCTCCTGCTTTGCAGAGCTGTGCCTTCTTGGGGATCCTTACAGGCTGAACAGAAAGAGCTCTGGCCCCACTCTCATGACCTCATCCAAACCTAGTTGCCTCCCAAAGGCCCCGCCTCAAATACCATCACACTGGGGATTAGGGACTCAACATATGAATGGGGGATGGGGCACAAACATTCAGTGGACCACAAATTTATTCCCCCAAAATTCATATGTTTAAATCCTAACCCCCCATATCTCAGAATCTGACTTCATATGGAAACAGGGTGATTGCAAGGTAATTAGCTAAAAGGTCATACTGGAGGTGAGCGGGCACAGACACACACAGAGGAGTAGGCCACATGAACAGGAAGGCAGAAATCTACAAGCCAAGAAACAACAAATATTGTCAGTAAACCACCAGCAGCAAGGGTGCAAGCAGGGAACAGATTCTCCCTCACTACCCTCAGAAGGCACCAAGCCTGCTAACACCTTCCTGGACTTCTTGCCTCCAGAACTGTGAGGCAATCAATTTCTGTTTTTTAATCCACCCACTTTATAGAACTTTGTTATGGCAACCCTGGTAAACTAATATAGGGCCCAAAGTTGTGCCGTCTAAACAATATGCTATATGATCTTGTTTTTCCAGAGCCATGAAAGCATTTGAGAGAGGAAAGAAACTTGGCCATATCTGCATTCTGTTCTAAAATCAGCCTGCCATGCTCAACCTTTCACCTGAAGTCTCCCATTAGTTATAAAGATCACTGGCTTGGGTCCTATATGTTTCTTAGAGGGAAAAAATGTACAATGCAACCATATTCTTTGCAATACAGCTCAGCCTAATGTCAGTATTGGCCTCTTCTCTTTTTGTACAGAGACTTCAATGCACAATGCCTCATTTTTAGAGATCTATGATTAAACTGTTCAAAGAGCAGTGTTTTATTACTTCCTATTTATAAACTCATTCCGCTTTGACTTATATGAGCAAAAGCAAAACATTGGAGACAATTTGTTTTTCCTCTTCTTTACTCTGTTTGATGGTAAATGTAAAATCATGAAGTTTTAAGAGGGGGCATTCTTTGGCTCCCTTATTATAGCTATCCATCTTTCTTGGGGGAAAAAAAAGAGCTGACTCTTGGATGGAGATCTTTCTCTGGAATCTTTCTCTGGCGACTCATAATCTAAAGCTGTTGAATTCAAGGAAAACAGTTTTAACCACAGTATTTAATCTTATGGAGACATTTATTGCATAGCTTTTTGTTTTGCCTTGTTTAATATAAACCACTAGAGAGATGTTTCCTGGTTATGTCATTTCATAAAGCAGAGTGTGAAGTAGAAAATCCCAGATAAGAAAAGTCTACTCTTTTTTAAGAATTCTGTCATATAAATTGCATTCTCTAAGGGAACTCAAGCCTTAAAATAATACCAGTGAAGACATTAAAATTAATAATAACCTTGACTAACTAACATCCATAGATGACATGCAAAGTAGCAGCTATAAATGCTACTTCTAGAGTCAGACACACCTGGATTTTTATTGCAGCTCCAACTCTCTAGTTACATTCCCTTAAGCAAGTTTTTATCTTTTCTAAGCCTCAGGTTCCTCATCTCTAAAATGGGAATATTAACTCCTTATTTCATAAGAGTATTGTGAAGATAATGGGATATTGAAAGAAAAACCCTTAGCACAGTATCTGGTACATAATAGATATTCAGTAAATGTTAGATGCTATTGTTATAAACAAGAATACAATTTATTGGAAGCCTATTACCTGTCTAAGAATATTATCTCCCATCCTGATATCAATCTTCAGGGTAATTACTGTTTGTCTCCACCTTAAAGATAAAAGAGTTAAATTGCTTGTTCAAGGTCACTTGGCTAGGACATGGAAAAGAAGAAGATACCCATGCATCTGAAACCATGTCAAATACCTGCAAACTCATAGAAGAGCTGCACAGTGGAAAGCCTCCCTCCCTCCCAAGCCATTATGTTTCAAGTAGGCATTTATGAAATCTTTCAGACAAAATGAAGTCAAAAGATAGTCTTTAGTAGAATATTTTATTTGATCAAAATCAATTTACTCTTTCAAGCTTTATCACAGAGTTAACAGTGAAACTTAAAAGTGTGCTTCAATCAATTAACTGCACCCCACATATAAACCCTAGCAAACTGAAGTTTAAAAGTCTCCATATTAAGTATAACAACAAAGCAAAACTGAAGGAACAAAACAGCAGCAGACTCACAGACTCCTGGAAGGGACTAGTGGTTACCTAAGGGAAGGGTACATAATAATAGGGTGGGTGGGGAGGGAGGGAGAAGGGGATTAAGGGGCATTATAATTAGCACACATAATATCGGAAGGTCACTGGGAAGGCAGTACAGCACAGAGAAGACAAGTAATGACTTTATAGCTTCTTGCTATGCTGATGGATAGTGACTGCAATGGGGTGTGTGAGGGGAATTGATAACATGAGTGAGTATGGAAACCACAGTGTTGCTCATGTGAAACCTTCATAAGATTGTATATCAATGATACCATAATTTTTAAAAAGTCCCCATATTAGTTAGGACTCTTTGGGCAAAGATTAATGAAGGCTATCTCAAAATAATCTTAAGCAAAAGGGAAATTTTTCACTCTCATTCTAGAATAGCTTCAGGCATGGCTGGATCCAGACTCTTTGCTCATCCCTTTCCTCACCCTGGCTCCATTTTCTTTCTGCTCTGATCTGTCTTCCTCCTCTTTCACTGAAAAAGGCAGTATGTGGACCCAGTAATTCCACTCTTAGGAATTTACCCAAAGAAAAGGAAATCCCTGATTCAGAAGGATATATGCACTCCTATGTTTATCGCAGCACTATTTGCAATCATCAAGATATGGAAGCAACCTAAGTGTTCATTGGTAGATGAATGTATAAAGATGTGATACATATACCATGGAATATTATTCAGCCATAAAAAGAAAAGAAATCCTGTCATTTGCAACAACAAGGATGGATCTAGAGGGTTTTATGTTCAGTGAAATAAGCCAGGCAGAGAAAGACAAATACTATATGGTTTCACCTATTTGTGGAATATTAAAAAAAAAGCAAAACAGAAGGAACAAAACAGCAGTAGTCACATAGACATGGAGCAGTAACTAGTGGTTATGCAGGGGGAGGGTTTGGGGCGGGGGGTAAAGGGACACAATAATTTGCAGTCACAATATAAGTTTATCACAGGGACTGTTGAATCACTGTGATGTACATTTGCAACCAACATAAGATTGTATATTATCAATACTTGAATTAAAAAAAAAAGGCAGTATGTGTTGCTAGAAATATCTGTCAAAAACCTCAACACCTTATCCTCACAGTTTAGTAACCGCAACAGATAGAAAACCTCTTTTTCCTCCAGTATCTCTATACTGGTCACCAGTAAGAACTCTGTTTGGCCTAGTTAAGCCATAGAGTGTAATCAGTCTAAGAAGTGGGTCCCTCAGTAGTACTGTATTAGTTTCCTATGGCTGATGTAATAAATCATCCCAAACTTAGTGGTTTGTAACAACACAAATTAATTTGCTTAAGTTTTGGAGGCCAGATGCCCCAGATCAGTTTCATTGGGCAAAAGTCAAGGGGTCAGCAGAGTATGGCTCCTTCTGGAGGCTCTAGAGGAGAATCTGTTTCATTGCCTTTTCTAGCTGCTGGAAGCCAATCTGCATTTCTTGGCTCAAACCTCTTCTTCACATGACTGTAACCTCTCGGTTCCATAGTCACATCTCTTACTTCCTCTTTTGTAGTTAAATATCCCTCTGCCTTCCTCTTCTAAGGATAATTGTGACTACATTTAAGACCCACCTAGATGATACAGCACATCTCAAGATCTTTAACTTAATCACACCTGCTGTTTTGTCACAGAAGAGAACACTAATAGATGTCAGAGATTAGGACATGGATGTTTGGGGGGCCACTATTCAGCCTACCACAAACATAGGCCAGGAAGGTATAACAACTGATGCAAAGAAACGTTCATACTATCAGGCAAAGGAAGATGCACTTCATAAGAGATAAGTCACAAATTACACAGCAAATGGAGAAACACTTTCTGTTTCTGGGATCTGGTTTGGCTTCTTGACAAGTAATTATAATAATGATGACAGCAAACATTTATATTGTTCACTGTGTGTCAGGCATTGTTCTAAGTGTCTTACTTATACAACTCAATTAATCTTCACACACAAAAAAAATTGTCCTCATTTTATAGAAGAGGAAACCAAGGCACAAAGATGTCAAGTGACTTGCCTAAGATCACATTAAGCTCGCAGAGCTAGGATTTGAACCCCAAATATCTGATTCCCGGATGCATACCTTTGACCATTTGAGATGGAACTTAAAGAATGGATAACAGGCTGACACAATGAGCAAACAGGAGGTTATTGTAGAAAGACAGAACCAAATGAACAAAGGCACAGAGCCAGAAATAGGAAAGGCTGATTCAGACCAGTGAGTAGACTGGTTGGGTGAGGGAGTATAGAAAGCCTAGGAGAAGTAGTGGGAGGTAGAGACAGAGACCTAGCTTGAGGCCAGGTGTCTTGCCGATGGGTTTCAGCCACAGGCAAGTTAACTATGGATTCAGGGTGACCAAAGAAATGACAGTAGAACTTTTTGCTGTGAAAGGGTGTATTACCCTGCTTGTAGGTGGACCACTAGCATCTCTACCTCTGCCCAGAGCATTGGGCTAAGCGCCTTATATAGCACAATAATAGCTTAGTGCCTAAAGGTGTGGAAGCAGTAGCCTAGAAACAGGCCAGTTACATCATTAAGTGGTTTAGGTTCAGTGAGGATCCTGGCCATAGGAATCCCAACTTTCCTACACCAGGCCATGGAAGACTTTAAAACCATGGACACATTCCATGGCTGATGGGTGCTCTCTGAGACATTGGACCAGAGGAAGGGGCTTTTCAGAGTTGTGCCTTGAGAGGGCTGATCTGCAACAGTGTGAAGGCTGGAGTGGAGGAGTGAGAAGGGAGCTGCGCCCTCTCCTCTACTCCCAGGGTACTTTGTGTATCACAGAATGTGCCCAGGTGTCTTGTCTTGCCAATGGGTTTCAGCCCCAGGCAAGTTCGCTATGTATTCAATGCGACCAAAGAAATTGACAGCAGAAAGTTCTTTGGGGTGAAAGGGTTTATTACCTGGCTTGTTCTCCCGGCGGTAGGTGGAGCTCTAGCGTCTCTTGTCTCTGCCCAGAGCACAGGGCCGAGCTCTCTATATAGCACAGTAATAGCTTATTGCCTAAAGGTGTGGAAGCAGTAGCCTAGCAACAGGCCAGTTACATCATCAGGTGGTTTAAGTTCAGTGAGGATCCTGGCCATAGAAACCCCAACTTCTCCACACTCCACCCCTCCAGGATTCTCGCCTTACAATCTACATGCTTTCCATCCTCCGCAATGGTCCCTGTGCGAGAAAGCTGGAGCACAGTAACCAGATTTCACACAGCAACAGAAGCTAACAACATCTTAGAGACAATAAAAATTAAGATACAGGTAACAAAAATTATAATAATCCTCAAGCCAAAGGAGGTTCCTAATAACAAAATCATAATAATCCTCAAGCCAGAGGAGGTTCTCAATAACAAAGACTTTAGGGGCAATAAGACACATGTTTTAATGCCACCAACATAGGCGAATCTTGTCCATCAGGTAGGATGCATGCAAGAGAGTGGTCCTGTGATAGGACTGCAGCAGGAAGGGGGTCCCTTCCAGGTCTAGTATACCATATTTTTACTCCTTTCCCCTTGGGGGTTACTGAAGGGTCTATATATAGTGCTACTGAAGGTGCATGCCCTGGCCATAATGATAAAACAAAACTCCCTGGTAAGATGCTCCTACCTTCTGGCCATTCAGGATATACTACTGTGACCTTTGGTGGCCACTCTGCTGTTATTCCAGGAATACACAGGAGGCCAGCTTCCAGGCCTTGTCCCCAAGGTGCCAGGAGAGCCAGCCATCGTTGGTCCATGTGTTGAAAGGTCCAAGGCCATGTCCACTCAATGTAATCTCCGGGATTCAGTGCAGTTGGTGCTGGCAGCAAGATGTTATTCTGGTGGCCGAACCTCGGCTTCAGTGATTCTTCCTTGGTTTGCACTTGCAGTTGGATAGGGTAGGCTGCCATATGTGTTAACATGTCTACAGGGCTTAGGGCTCCCTTTTGGGGCCTCTCATTCAAACGTCATAGCATGGTCCATAAGCAGACTGACCATCCCCACAGACTATTGGTATCTGACTTAAGTCTGGATTTTAACAAGCCATTGTGCCTCTCTGTCATGCCTGCTGCAGTAGGATTGTACAGCACATGAAACTTCCACTTGATTCCCAGCTGTCGCACCCATTCTTGCAGTGTATGTCCAGTAAAATGGGTGCCCTGATCACTCTCAATTACCTGTGGTCGGCCATAGGCAGCAAAGAGATGCTCCAGGCCTCTTTTGTTCGTCTGCTGGTCTGCACAACAGGTAGGAAAAGTAACCAGAAGTCCAGTAGCTGTGTCCACACAGGTCATCGCATACCAATATCCTTCTGACACAGGTAGAGGCCCAATATAGTCTATCTACCATCTGACGAGTGGTATAGGCCCTTTAGCTATTGTCCCATGTTGCTGTGGAACTCGGTGTAAGTCCCTTCTGGAGCACACGACATGCGCCTGCTGGGCTCTACTAACTTCTTCGAAGGTCAAAAGCAAGCCCCACTGATGGGCTACAGCCCACATTGTCTTTTGCCCTGCATGCAACAAACACTGATGTAGCCATTGGGCTACATCAGAGGCAGGCTTTCCTTCTAACCAACATATCTGGGCAAATTTATCTGCTTCATCATTTCCTAGGGATGCCAGTGGCAAATGACTTGTCACATAGTATACTGTAATTATTTTAGTCTGACCACAGCCCCATAAGTCTTGCCACAATTCTTGCCCCCAAAGGGGTCAGTGACCAACCAGCCAGTTAGCATGGTACCAGGTTGGTAGCCACAGGGTCAAGCCCCAGTAGACAGCCCAGCTGTCAGTGCAGACAACTATAGGGGAGGGCTTCTGGCTGATCACAAGCTACACGACCCGCAACTCTGCCCATTGGCTGCTCTTCCCTCACCATCTTCCAACCATATTGTCTCAGTCTTAGGATGGAAAGCTATGGCCCTCCATTTTGGGAGCTGCCTACGGCTGGAGACATCTGTGTACCATGCATCTCCGGGTATAGGGGCTCTTCCCTCCCAATAGGGATTCTCTGCTACTAATGTTCAAAAGCAAGTTCTTCCTGCTTTCCACTAGTATATGTCACCGGCCCCAACACGCATTGGAGTTCTTCACTCAAGGGGCTACTAGAAAGGGCACTACGCTGCTGTAGGTAAGCACCCCACTTGGCTAGTGTGGGTGTTTGTGCCACGCAACTCCTTGGTTTTTGGGTCCAGTCTCATACCCACCCTAAAATGGGATAGGTGGTTATTACCTTTATCGGGGCCATTCCAGTGATGGGTTCTGTAGCCAGCCAGGTGTGATACACGGCAGCCAGTTGTTTTTCTATCAAAGTGTATCATACCTCTGCTCCTTTCCAGAGTTGTGACCAGAATCCAACGGGTTGGCAAGTTTGTTCAAGCCACTGCCAGAGACCCCAGCCATAACCGTCTTCAGTGACATGAACATCCAGCTCACAGGGCCTTGATGGGTCTGTCACACTCAAGGCCTGCACGGCCTTGACTGCCCATTTTGCTGTAGTAAAGGCAGATGCACATGTCTCATCCCAGTCCCACCTGATGCCCTTTCATACCAACCAGTATAAGGGCTTCAGAATTTGTGCCAAGTGCGGGATAAACACTCTCCAGTAGCCTAGAAGACCCAGAAACTCCTGTAGCAATGCTATAGTTGTGGGGGTAGGAAAGGCCTGGACTTTATCTATAAGTGCTTCTGGTATAACTTTGGACTTACCCGACCAGACGACCCGCAAGAATTTGACAGACAAACCAGGTCCCTGAACCTTGGTGCTGTTCACAGCCCATCCTTTCTCCTGTAAATGTTGCAGCAGTCTAGGTACTGCACCTTCTAGATCTGAAAGAGAATTGGACATGAGTATGACATCATCAATATAATGGTACAGCCACACCATTGGCGGTTTCTCCCATGTAGCCAAGTCCTGGGCCACAAGTCCATGACAGATGGTGGGGCTGTGGACATATCCCTGTGGAAGGATGGTGAAAGTCCATTGCCGTCCTTCCCACGTGAAGGCAAACTGTTCCTGACTTTCCTGCTCAATATTAATGGAAAAGAAGGCATTAGCAATATCCACCACATAATGATATGTTCCTAGTTCATGGCTGAGAGTATCCATCAAGCCTGCAATAGAGGGGACAGCAGCATGCATAGGGGGTATGACCTTATTCAGTTCTCTGTAATCCACAGTCATATGCCAGGAGCCATCTGGCTTTTTCACTGGCCACACTGGGGAATTGAACAGACTATAGGTGGGCTTTATAATACCCACCTTTTCCAGCTCCTGGAGAGTTTCTCCAATCTCTTTATGCACCCCAGGCAGTTTGTACTGTTTGGTATTAGTCACCCGCCAAGGCACAGGCAAAGCTATGGGTGGGTGCCTAGCATGTCCCCTCAGAACTGCCTTCACCACACGTACTCTCAGTCTGAACTCACATGCAGTGGTCTGCAGCCATAGACCCTGCAGGATATCAATCCCCAAAATATACTCAGGGATAGGAGATATATACACCATATACTCTTTTGGGGGTAGACACCCTATTCCCAAAGGGATCTGGGCTTTTTTTACTCTGGTAGCCTTCCCCCCATATCCATCGGTCCCAGGGAACCGCTCAGGGTTACCATAAATCAGTGAACATTCAGCCCCAGTGTCTACCAGAGCCAGGACATGTATTTTCACTGGGGACCAATGGACAGCTATTTCAACATGTGGTCTCTGGTCCCCCCCTGGTCCCTCAGGGCAGATATGTTGACTTTCCCCTCAGTCAAACCATGTTCCCCAATCATCTTCCTGTGTGGGCTCAAGTGAGGTTGGCTCGCTTTCCAGCAGGAAGTCTTGCAAACACACAGGCCGGACTTGTGGCTCTGTCTCTGATCTCTGCCTCTTTGGTCTTAATGGCTGGAACTGCTGCTCTGGTTTTAGCTGTTGCCATAGCTCTAGTAAGATCCTATTTGATTTCCCATCTAATTTCCTTCCATCTGTTCCTGCCCCTATTAAATCAACCCACATCTGGGTCCTCGTAACCTTCATGGGGCCCTGTAAATTCTTCTTGTGAGCAACAGGTCTTATCTCTTTCTGAATTTTCATTGCATCAGCCTCTCCTAAGTCTGCTACTGTACATGTCACCTTGCTTATGGGATGCCCTAAGTGACGGGAAAGAATGGCCACTAGAGACGCAAAGAGGGATGTAGGAGCCGTTTGAAATACAATATTTCTCATCCCAGTAGTGAAAATCTCTTCATCTGGGCCATAATTCTCTGGACTATAGATGGCATTTTTCATGCCTAGCTCTCATAGCACCTGTTGGAGTTCAGCATATGTCTACCATCTAACAGGAGAGGAGGGTAGATCACCAGGATTGGGCCACACAGCACGAAGTGCAGCCATGAGCCAATCAAGGAGGGAGTGACTCCCTGGGGTCTTCTGTGCATTTTGTAATCGCTGCCTCAAGGCAGGCTGCACTGTCAGGGAAGACAGCTTTCCCATCTCTGACCCCGGCAGAACAATTCCATCCACCCCTAAGTCACACAGACGCAGGAGCCAAGCTGATACTGACTCTGAGGGCTTCTGCCTGAACCGGGAGCCCAAATCCACCAGCTCAGCCTGAGTATAGGGGTGGACCATAGAGTGCTCCACGACCTGGGGAGGGGACTGCTCCTCTCCTTGAGGAACTTTCAGCTGCTGGGTCTTTATTTTCTTTACAACCACTGGGCGTGCTTTCAATACAGGAGGCAACAGTGCCTCTGGCATCACCCCTTCATCTTTCTCCAGCTCCTCCATTTCTGGGGCTAATGGCACCTTTCTCTCCCCTCTCCCTAGTGCCTCCTCTGCTACAACCTTTACCTTTTCTACTGTACCTAGCAGCAATGCTACCTCAGTCTTCAGAAGGTCTCCTACCTTCACCTCTTTGCTTCACAGCTGACGTTCTCATACCACCTCCGCCTGTGCTTCCCTCAGGAGTTCGTCTTTTTCCTTGATGGCCTCTTCCTCCTTCAGAACACCTGGGAGCACGACCATGTCGTCTCCAATGGCACCTTGCTACCGGTGCTCTTGTATCAAAGCCATCTCTTTCTTCAGGGAATCCACAACAGTATGCAGCTCGCATTCTCATACCACCTCCTCTCGCATCAATGCCTTTTCCCTCCTCAGGGAATCCACAGAAGTTTGCAGCTCGCGTTCTCGTGCACCATTTCCCCTGTAGACTTTTTTAATACTGTGACAAGCATCCACCCCACCGTCCCCGCTGCCTCACAGGCACTCTGCTTCTCAAAGGATCTACTTACTTTACCAAGGGCCACCCCTACAGCCTCAGGTGTCATCTCCACTTGCCTCCAGTCCTGGGGTGGGGCCCAGTCTTCTAGAAGGCAAGCCACCTCAGACCACACACCCACTGGGGGACGATCCACTGTCTCCCCATTCACAGGGGCAGCCCGCTGAAGCACCCCTCCCATAAGGGCAGCTTGTCTTTTTCCTTGGTCAACAATGAACCCTGCCAACTTTCGCCAATTGTCTTCCCAATGGGTTTCAGCCCCAGGCAAGTTCGCTATGGATTCAATGTGACCAAAGAAATTGACAGCAGAAAGTTCTTTGCGGTGAAAGGGTTTATTACCTGGCTTGTTCTCCCGGCAGTAGGTGGAGCTCTAGCGTCTCTTGTCTCTGCCCAGAGCACAGGGCCGAGCTCTCTGTATAGCACAGTAATAGCTTATTGCCTAAAGGTGTGGAAGCAGTAGCCTAGCAACAGGCCAGTTACATCATCAGGTGGTTTAAGTTCAGTGAGGATCCTGACCATAGGAACCCCAACTTCTCTACACTTGTCCACTAGAGAGTGAGCTCTAGGCGGGAGCTGAGTTATCATCCACCTCTGGCTACATGTGCCAGTAGGTGAAAACCACAAACCCAGAACAGCCAGAGGGCAGGAGACAGGGATATGGAAGCTGCCACAGCTGAAACTAATAACACCATTTTGGAGTCAATTTAAAGGGCTTTTACCCACGTTTGCTGAAGTCTTTTAGCATAATAAAAATGCCTGAAAATTTAAGATATTTAGGAATATATTAAAATCTTGGCTCTGTCCGTTGACTCTTTGGGGCTTCGAGTAATTTCCCAATACCCCAAGCCTTCTTTTTTTAATCTTTAAAATATACATATTATCTTATTGGTAATTGTTAACTTATAAGGAAGTAGTTACCAGGCTCAAATAAGGAATCCAGTATATGGATAGCACTCAAATTTTTTTTTTAATATTTTTATTTAAGTTCATCACCAACTTACGCTGAGGTCTGTGTTTCTATTGTTCCCCGTCTTACGGATGAGGAAACTTTATCTCAAGAAATAGAGGGGATTTATCCAAAGCTATACAGTGGAGAAGCCCGGATTTGACCCGACAAGTGTAAGATTCTCAACTATGTGCAAACTGCATAAAGGAAAATGAAGCTTAAGGGAAAGAACGGGACAAGCGTGACCGCACAGGTGAAGAAGGGCGTCGGGAAAGACGCTCACATCTCTGAGGAAGCACCGGCTTGAGAACACCCAGACTCTGCCCGTCAGCAGCCACACCCCGCGCACCTGCTGAGCGAGCCTCCCGCGGGTGGCTGCAAACCTCGGCTCCCGCCCAGCAACAGCCCTCTGCGTCCTTTGCGACCCCGGGCGCGGGCAGCCTCCGCCCGCCAGCCGGGCTCTGTGATTGGCCGATCCCCGGGCCCCAATACCGCGCCCCTCTCAGGTCCCCGCAGGCCGCTGCGGGTCGGGTTCCTGACGAGAGCACAGACCGCGCACCCCTGAGCTGCCTGGTTGGGGAGACGCCCTCATCGGTAAGGCCGCCCCTCTACTCTCCTCTGAGACAGGGCTCAGCGCTGATGCACCGCTGCTGGGCAGGCAGGGAAGGGACCCCCCAGTCACCAGTTCTGGTCCTTGAAGTTTCAAGACAGTCTCCAAAAGGTTGAGGGTCCTAGTGGATGGCGCTACCCTGGCAGAGCAAGTCTTACTGCTGACCACAGACTAAGTGAAGCTAGGGTCTTAGAACGCTGGTCTCACTCAGACCTAAGTACTGGTAACAGAATTGTTCTCGCTTGCTGTGCGACCTCGATCAAATCACACACCCTCTCTGAGTCTGTTTCCCCATCTGTAAATGGAGCGGTTGGATTAAAATGATTTCTAAAGACCGTTCAATTTCTGAGAGGCTTTGAAAGGGAGTGGTCGGTCAGCCTGGGGCCAGGCTTAGATCCTACTTCTAAGTTTCTCTTGGCAGCAGACTTATGTAAACACCCACTGCTTATGTAGGACAGGATCTCAATTTCAGATTCACTGAATTATTGCTTATTGCAGAAACAGATCAGCTGTAATAAAAATCCCTTTTTCCCAGGTACACTGCTCGGATTCACTCTAAACCCCAAGTAGAGCTGGAATTATCCCAGTTTCACAAAAGGGGAAACTGAGCATCAGAACTGAATATAAGCTCTTCATCTGTTCTGCTCAAGTCCGGCTTCCTCAGATATCGCAAGAATCGTGTCATACTAGGAAGGTGGAGTCACTGAATGGCTCAGTCATCCAGTTTTACAGACCTCTTGGGTGGGATTTCCAACTCTGCTATTACTGGTATGTGATCTTGAGTAGTTACATAACTACATCATGCCTGTTTCCTCAACTGTAAAACAAGAGTAATAATAGCAATTAAGAGAATTTTACTCATGCCTTTACTAGGAGTGTTAAGTGTGATGATGTAGGTAAAGTACTTGGTCCTGCTACACTGCAGTTGCCTAGGAAAATCAAAAGTAAGAGCTTTACTTATTTTCCAACCCCAGGGATTTGAAGGGATTTTAAGAAGAATCATGTCTTCAGTTTGGAAGACTCCCCGTGGGTCAGATGCAATGCCCGAGATGGTGGTGAAAATTATCGGAAGTAAACACTTTCGGTACCTTGTGGAAAAGCCAAAGACGTAAGTCCACTGTTTGAAAAATTTCTGTTTGGCTTGGGTGGTAATGAAGTTTGGGGCTTTTATTTATTTTAATCTAGAAATTTACATTTAAAAAATGCTGTCCATGGAAAATTAAGTCATTAAAATGTTAACAGTAGAAGCAAAATAATGTTGATAACTTCCATGCACATGGTTTTCCTGATATTTTTCATCTTCATAATTCCCCTTACTCCTTAATTACTTGGGCTGATTTTCCAAATAGATGGGAAACATAAGCATCGAGACATTTATAAATATTAATGGCGACTTGCTGCTGCTTCTCATCAGGTCTGTGATCCACCACATGTAGTAATTTGGGGGGGTGGGGAAGGAGGTAGGTTGTTAGTCAATTTGTGATGAATTAAAGGAGTGAGATTAATAATGAATCATAAATTATAATATTTTCACTTACTCATGTTCACAGTCAATATTTGCCTAAGCAGGGGCTTCTCAGAGCATAACTAAAATGTCTTTCTTCCCTTCCAAGCTCATTGCCGTCACATTTGAGGAAGCACACTCAGACATTTCTAAAATTCTCTAAATGTTCAGTATAGAAGGGTATGACCAGCTCTTCCTTCTCGAGTTTTGGTGGTTCACTAGAGAAGAAAAAGCTGTCAGACCTGCCTTTCATAAAGTAATCATTCCATAAACAGTAGCCAGTCAATAGCTGCCTTTTCCTCCTAAGATTATTTCCGTAGCTTTTTCCTGTATTTCAGAAACCCACAGACAAACAAATAGACAAACAAAAAGGCCTCCCTGCACATCAGTGCAGAAAGCAGTGTATGCCAAACCTGGCTGTCATCAGAACCACCTGGAAAGTCCTTAAAAATAAAGAATTGGGGTCCAACCGGAGACCTATTGAACCAGCAGAGGCCTCAACAGGGTACTTCCTTTGCAGTGAATCTGTTGAGCCCATTAGTAAAAAATCGATGGAAGAAACATAAGTAAAAGCCAAAAGAGAAAAAAGTCTTAAAAGGATCATCTGAACTGAAAAGAAAAATCACAAATTAATAATGGATGGAAAAGCAGAAATGTTCCTATATTAACCATGTTTAGTCTAGATTTCCTATAAGGTATGTGGAGAAGATAGAATAGTATATCAGTGTACGATTTGCTAGGGCTACTGTACCAAGGACCGTAAACTAAGTGGCGTAGACCAAGAGAAACGTATTGTCTCATGGTCTGGTGGCTGAAAGGCTGAGATCAAGTGTTGGTAGTGCCATGCTCCTGCCGAAGGTGGCCCAGAAAGGACCTATCTGTTCCAGGCCTCTGTCCTAGCTTCCGGCGGTGCCTTGGCCTGGGGCAGCTTGACTGAGCTCCACACGGCCTTCTCTCAATATGTGTGTTTGTACAGATTCCCCTTTCTCTAAGGACACCAGTCAGCTGGATTAGGGGCCCACAGTCCCCTAGTATAACCTCAACTAACTACATCTGCAATCACCTTGTGGCCAAATGAGGTCACATTCCAAGGTGAGGGGGTGAGGACTTAAGTGTGTGAATTTTAGAAGGACGGAGTTCAGTCCATAACAGCCCCTGTCCCATATTACAGATGAGGTGACGCACTGAGGCCTCAGTGGGCTTCAGTCGAGGCTGGTTATTAGGAACTAAGACTAGAATGAAGCTCCCTCCCTCTTTCCTTAGCCTGTGCAATTATTGGTGGATGAAAGAAAATACTCAATACCTACTTAGTGTACCTATTTTTCACCGAGATCCATCTACAGGCTTCAAAGAATGAAACAAGTGTCCCCTTGTTTTGCTGGCATTATTTTCCTTCTAGATCACTACACCAGTCTTCCAACTCAGCTCCCTGAGGTTCATCTCCTCATTCTCTAATCCACTGTCTAAAGCCTCACCTCTCAGTGTTTTTTATGTACCACAAGCAGCAACCTTACCTGGAAGCCTGTTAGAAATGCAGAACCTCAGGCCCCCCTCCAGACAGAATGAGTCAAACTCTGTATTTTACTCAATTCCCAGTTGACTCCTATGCAACCTTACTAGTTGGAGACGTCTAGTTCTCAAGTACAGCCAGAGTCATCCTTCTAAAATGCACATCTAATCAGGGACCACCAGCACCAGCCGCAGGTTTACCTGCCCCCATCGCCTGTGGGCTCCCATAGCACCCCTAGGGGGTATTGCACTCTGTGATGATTTCCTGTGCATTTCTGTCTCCCCCATTTGAATGTAAATTCTATGGGCACAACTATACCCTCAGCACTGAGCACAAAGTCTGTAATACTGAAAACCTAGTAAATGAATCAGAGCACCACAGGTGCCAAGAAAAGCAAAGATCTAGAAAGACAATACTTTTGTTGCTTTAAACCTAAGTCTAAAGACCCATATTGCTAAAATTTTAAGGCAGATGTTACCATGGAACCCTGTAGAGTAATCCTTGATAGCTTATCAAGAAGAAGATATCCCAGATAACAGGAGACAAATATTGATATATCTAAAAGGAGATACAAGTGGGTAATAAAACCACAGAACTTGAGGCTATGGACAATCTTGGGCAAAATTACAGGCCAAAGAATTAATAATAGTGAAAACAAAACATGAAAGTGATGGTCACAAAGGGTTGTTGGTACATGTTGACTAAAAACATTATGTCAAACTGGTCCCCTTCTCTTTATTGATAAGGTTACTGCAGTCCAAATGAAAGGAATGATACAGATATAGTATTTGTTAATTTCAGTGAGTCATTAAGTACATCTTGCTCACAAAGTCTTAAAATAAGCCAAAGAATTCTGGACTGGATTGTATTAATAGACGATATACCAACACGCTTATGACTGAACAATTGATGTAAACCCTGTGTGTTGGAGGTAGAATTTGAGACGATTTGCATGTGACTTGTTCTTAGCCAATATTTTTTAATCCACAACTGAAGGAAGACAGACAAATTGCTTTAGTAAATATGTAAATAGTAGAATGCTGGGAAGCCTTGGAAGAAAAATGAACTAAAACTAACAAGGTGAAACCATAGAGATATGTGCAAAGTTTGCCTTTAGATAAGAGAATGTGTAGATGATTACATAGAATAAATGTTTGGGTTTTAATTGTTATGAAATAGAAAATATATGTGTTGGTCTCTGCTCCCAGGTCCTGGCATAGAGCTTCTAAAACCTTTGTAATTTCCTCAGATATGAGAACTCTGGGAGCATCTTTTGTTACAATATTTGGGCTTTGACCCTGGTTCCTGACATCAAGCTCCTAAATCCCTTGGAATTTCCTGGGTAATGGAGTGTCTTTTGTACTAATGAGGATATTTTTGGTGGACTCCCAGAGAGCTTCAGGATGGGGCTGGTCACCTGAAAGAGCAAGCCATGATTAGAAGTTTAGAACTTTCAGCCCTAGCCCCCCATTCTCTAGGAATTGGAAAGAGGCTGGAGATTGAGATAATAATTGATTATAATTGACTGATCATATAATAACTGATTATAACTGCATGATAAAGCCTCCCTAAAAATGCCAAAAGTTTGGAGTTCAGAGTTTCCAGACGCTGAATACATCTATGTGCTGGTGGTAGGGCAGTTTGCCTTCCCACATACCTTGCACTCTGCATTTCTTCTATCTGGCCTTCCTGAGTTATATCCTTCTATAATAAACCAATAACATAGTAAATAAACAGTTTTCCTGAATTCTCAGAGACACTCTAGTATTAATCAAACCTGAGGAGGGGTTGTAAGAATTCTGATTTACAGTTGGTCAGAAACACAAGTAACAGCCTGGACTTGTGATTGACATCTGAAGGGTTGTGGGGCAGTCTTGTGGGACTCAGACCTTAACCTGTGGCATCTGTGCTAATGTCATGTGATAGTGTCAGTACTGAATTGAATTGTAGGACTGGTGTCAGAGAACTTCTTGGTGTGGGAAAACCACACATTTGGTGACCAGAAGGGTGTGATATTAGTAGAGAGCAGAGTAGAAGATAAAATGGAATATTTGCCCCATTACACTTGTGTTTGAGCTCAGCCTCAGCAGAGGGTATGGGAGGCCCATTGTATTCAGAACTGGACATGTCACCTGTGCAGTGCTGTGCTTCATTCTGGATGCCACATTTTAGGAGGGACCTGACACACTAAACGTGTAGCATTATGGGAGATCCAAGGGGTGAAATGTGGCCTGGGAGAACACTTATAGAATCTGAAGATTGAGTTGTTAAATAAAAGAGGAATTGGGTCCATTTCAAGAAACTCCTGTGAGCCGAGATGCTTCCAGTGAATAAAGCTGGCCTCTACAGTTCCTTCCAATGCCAAGAATCAATGACCCAAAGCACTTCATTCCATAGTTACATTGTGTTGGCATAACATTGTTAAGCACAGGGGAAGCTGACTGCAAGTTTTTATGGGAAAGGATAGCAAATGTTTGCAATAATGCACATTGATATTTAAAGCCAAAAATTATAAAGTTCTATGCTTTTCCCATATGACTTTTCTGGAGCCCATAGTCTGTCATTTTTTTAATCCCATGAAGCTCTTCATATTAATACATTGTTTTTTACTTAGTTTAACTTTTTAAAAGTGTTAATGTTAGTGCTTTTACAAATCACTGCATATATGGAATCCCACCAATATCCCTTCTACCAGCATTAGTTAAGCACCTACTGAGTGCCATGCCTCAGGTATACAGCCATGTACCCAAAGTTCGAGTGGTGGGAAACATATAACAAACAACAGATAGACCATGAAGGTTCAAGGGAGGAGAGTGCAATGAGGAAACACAGAGGAGGATCGTGAGGGTGTATATCAAGTCACAAGGATGTTCCCAGAAGGCCTCTCTGAGCAAGTGACATTTGGAATGAGACTGTTTGGAGACCAGAGCCAGAACTATCCAGTTAGCCAGCAGTGAGCTGCTAAGACTGGCTCTACTTCATCCCAGTGGGCATGGCTCACCACATTGCAACTTTCGATAGAACTAGTAGTTTCTTCTTCCCTTTCCTGCCCCAGGAAAGGCTAAAAATTCCCACAGGCCCTAATTTCTCCAGATATTGGGCATCTGGCTTTCCCAGCAACTGCCACAAACAGCACCTAAGTTGACCACCTGGCGCCCAAGCAGAATCTTTTTACAAGGCCATGTTACCATGTTATACTTCCTTCTGAAAAAATGGGACAGCATCATTTTCCAAGAGCATAGTGTCCAGAGTTCAGGGCAACTGTGTAGCTGCTACTTTCCTGCCCACGAGGCCCAGCCTGCACCACGAGACACCATAGGCGTTCACCATTGTCCTCATGCGTCCACAGAATTACACAGAGTAAATCACGCAAATAGCTGAGGAAAGAGCAATCTGAGCAGAAGGAACAGCCAATAGAAAGCCTCTTGGTGGGTTTTAGGAGCAGTGAGGAAGCCAGTGTTGGTGTAGCAGAGTTAACAAGGGGAGGAGATAGGAAATGAGGTCAGAGAGGCCAACAGGGCTCAAATCATGGTCCACGTGGGCCATGGTAGGAACTTTGGATCTCTTCTGTATAGAATGAGAGCCGTTGGGAAATTGAGTGCGGTGGAGGACACAGTGGGGTTTATGCTTTCTAAAAGATGATTCTGGCCACTGCATGGAGGATAAACTGGAAGAGACAGGAGCAGAAAGGGAGAGACCATTTAGGAAGTCATTATGGCAATCCAGGCAGGAGGTGGTAGCAATGACCATCGTCCCTGTATAAAGCCGGATAAACTCTGTGATTTAGAGTTCAAGTACCAACAGTTCCAGGAAGATGGTGGAGTGAGCAGGGCGGCGGAAATCTCCTCCCAAAACCATATGTATCTATAAAAATACAGCAAATACAACTATTCCTAAAAGAGAGACCAGAATATACAGGACAGTGCACAGCCAGCATCTGCACCTGAGAGAAATCGGCACCCCCGCGAGGCGGGTAAGATGTGGAGCCGTGTCCCGGCAGGACCCGAGCACTCCCCCACCCCAGTGCACTGGCGGGAGGAGAGGAGTCAGAGCCGGGAGGAAGAAAAAGTACAGGCCCGTGAAATAACCAGCCCTGGTGATCTGCGCCAGGAGCACTGACACACATCGCACGGTGTATCGGATATTGGAGAGGCAGAAGGTGCAGGTTTTGACCTGTGAATGCACCCGGGTCCTTGCAGCAGGCTCCCCGGGACAAAAGAAAAGCTTGCACTTTTTTTTGGCGGTCTTAAAGAGACAAGGGCCCAGGATCTTCCCAGCACACTCAGCCCAGCAGGCTGGGAGTCCTGAAGAATTTCGGACCTCTTGGCTGGCGAGTGGGAAAAAGTAGCAGCCCTGAAACTTCACATAGAGATCAACAGCCTCCAATTCGTTGCTGCCCCAGCCAGAGCTACAAACAGCCCTGTGGAGCTGCAGGGAGCAGCTGAGGAATAGTGGAGCAAGAGCGCCACCTACAGCATCCTTACAGAATCTACTCCCAGTGAACGGGGTTTTTTTTTCCTTTCTTTTCTTTTCTTCCTTTTTTTCTCTTTACTTTCTTTTCCTTTTATTTTTTGGTTTTGTTTTTTTGTTGTTTTTTGTTTTGTTTTGTTTTGTTTTTTTTAAATCTTAAAGAGCCCAGCTGACATACGTGGCACGTACCAGCGACCACTTCTATTGCCATAAAAAGACAGAGGAATATGGTACAGACAAAGCTCACCCAGGCCCAGAAAACACCAGAGAGGGAGACTGAAGGGATGGAAATGCACAATCTTCCTGAAAAAAAATTCAGAATAAAAGTCATAACCATGCTGATGGATCTACAGAGAAATATGCAAGAGCTAAGGGAGGAAGTGAGGGAACTCAGGAAAGACAACACAGAAATGAGACAAGCCATCGACGGGCTTAGCAGCAGACTGAACAAGATGCAAGAGACTGTTAATGGAATAGAAATCAGAGAACAGGAATACAGAGAAGCTGAGGCAGAGAGATAAAAGGATCTCTAGGAATGAAAGAATATTAAGAGAACTGTGTGACCAATCCAAATGAAACAATATTCGCATTATAGGAGTACCAGAGGAAGAAGAGAGAGAAAAAGGGATAGAAAGTGTCTTTGAAGAAATAATTGCTGAAAATTTCCCCATGGTGGGGAAAGAAATAGTCTCGCAGTCCACGGAAGCCCACAGATCTCCCAACACAAGGGACCCAAGGAAGACAACACCAAGACACATAATAATTAAGATGGCAAAGATCAAAGATAAAGACAGAGTATTAAAGGCAGCTAGAGAGAGAAAAAATATCACCTACAAAGGAAAACCCATCAGACTATCAACAGAATTCTCAACAGAAACCTTACAGGCCAGAAGAGAATGGCATGATATATTCAATGTAATGAAACAGAAGGGCCTTGAACCAAGAATATTGTATCCAGCACGATTATCATTTAAATATGATGCAGGGATTAAACAATTTCCACACAAGTGAAATCTGAGAGAATTTGCCTCCCATAAACCACCTCTACAGGACATCTTAAAGGAACTTCTCTAGAGAGAAGCACTCCTAGGGCTAAAAAGCAGTCACCAGAGAAAATAAAACCATAGCAAAGAAAGCAGACCATCCAAATACTAACTAAAAGCAAAGAATAAAACACCTAGTATAGAAAGAATGGAGGAGGAAGAATAAGAAGTGAGAGAAATAAAGAAACATCAGACGGTGTTTACAATAACTTAACAAGAAAGTTAAGTTAGATTGTTAGCTAGTTAAGAAGCAACCCATGAACCTTTGGTAACCACGAATCTAAAGCCAGCAATGGCAATAAGTACATATCTATTGATAATCACCCTAAATGGAAATGGACTGAATGCACCAATCAAAAGACAAAGAGTAACAGAATGGATAAAAAAGAAGACTCATCTATATGCTGCCTACAAGAAACTCACCTCAAACCCAAAGATATACACAGACTAAAAGTGAAAGGATGGCAAAAGATATTTCATGCAAACAACAAGGAGAGAAAAGCAGGTGATGCAATACTTGTATCAGACAAAACAGACTTCAAAACGAAGAAAGTAGCAAGAGATAAAGAAGGACATTACATAATAATAAAGAGGTCAATCAAACAAGAGGATATAATCATTATAAATATATATGCACCCAATACGGGAGTGCCAGAATATGTGAAGCAAATACTAACAGAATTAGAGGAGGAAATAGAGAGCAATGCATTCATTTTAGGTGACTCCAACACACCACTCACTCCAAAGGACAGATCAACCAGACAGAGAATACGTAAAGACACAGAGGCACTGAACAACACACTAGAACAGATGGACCTAACAGACATCTACAGGACTGTACACCCATAAGCAACGGGATACACATCCTTCTGAAGTGCACATGGAACATTTTCCAGAATAGACCACATACTAGGCCACAGAAAGAACCTCAGTAAATTCAAAAACATTGAAATTCTACCAACCAACTTCTCAGATCACAAAGGTATAAAACTAGAAATAAATTTTAGAAAGAAAACAAAAAGGCTCACAAATACATGGAGCCTAACATTCTCCTAATTAATCAATGGGTTAATGACCAAATCAAAACAGAAATCAAAGAATATATGGAGACTAATGACAATAACACAAAGCCACAACTTCTGTGGGACGCAGCAAACACAGTTCTAAGAGGAAAGTTATTGCAATCCAGGCCTATTTAAAGAAGGAAGAACACTCCCAAATGAATAGTCTAAAGACACAATTACTGAAATTGGAAGAAGAAGAACAAATGAGACCCAAAGTCACCAGAAGGAGGGACATAATAAAGATTAGAGAAGAAATAAATAAAATTGAGAAGAATAAAACAATAGAAAAAATCAATGACACCAAGAGCTGGTTCTTTGAAAAAATAAACAAAATAGATAAAACCCTAGCCAGACTTATTAAGAGAAAAAGAGAATCTACCCACATAAACAGAATCAGAAATGAGAAAGGAAAAATAACGACAGATGCCACAGAAATACAAAGAATTATAAGAGAATATTATGAGAATTTATATGTTAACAAGCTGGAAAACCTAGAAGAAATGGACAACTTCTTAGAAAAATACAACCTTCCAAAACTGACCAAACAAGAAACAGAAAAACTAAACAGACCAATCACCAGCAATGAAATCGAAGTGGTAATCAAAAAAGTACCCAAGAACAAAACCCCTGGACCAGACGGATTCACCTCTGAATTCTACCAGACATATAGAGAAGAAATAACACCCATTCTCCTTAAAGATTTCCAAAAAATAGAAGAGGAGGAAATACTTCCAAACTCATTGTATGAAGCCAGCATCATTCTAATACCAAAACTGGGCAAAGACCTCACCAAAAAGAAAATTACAAACCAATATCCCTGATGAACGTAGATGCAAAAATACTCAACAAAATATTAGCGAACCGAATTGAAAAGTACATCAAAAGAGGATCATACACCATGATCAAGTGGGATTCATCCCAGGGATGCAAGGATGGTACAACATTCGAAAATCCAACACCATCATCAACAAAAAGAAGAACAAAAACCACATGATCATCTCCATAGATGCTGAAAAAGCATTTGACAAAATTCAGCATCCATTCATGATTAAAACACTCAACAAAATGGGTACAGAGGGCAAGTACCTCAACATCATAAAGGCCATATATGACAAACCCACAGCTAACATCATACTTAACAGCGAGAAGCTGAAAGCTTTTCATCTAAGATCGGGAACAAGACAGGGATGCCCACTCTCTCCACTGTTATTCAGCATAGTATGGGAGGTCCTAGCCACGGCAATCAGACAAAACAAAGAAATACAAGGCATCCACATTGGTAAAGGAGAAGTCAAATTGTCACTATTTGCAGATGACATGATATTGTACTTAAAAAACCCTAAAGACCCCACTCCAAACCTAATAGAACTAATATCTGAATTCAGCAAAGTTGTAGGATACAAAATTAACACACAGAAATCTGTTGCTTTCCTATACACTAACGATGAACTAACAGAAAGAGAAATCAGAAAAACAATTCCATTCACAATTGCATCAAAAAGAATAAAATACCCAGGAATAAACCTAACGAAGTAGGTGAAAGACCTGTACTCTGAAAACTACAAGACACTCCTAAGAGAAATTAAAGAGGACACTAACAAATGGAAATGCATCCCATGCTCTTGGCTAGGAAGAATTAATATTGTCAAAATGGCTATACCACCTAAAGCACTCTACAAATTCAATGTAATCCCTATCAAAATACCAACAGTTTTCTTCAATGAACTGGAACAAATAATTCTAAAATTCATGTGGCACCACAAAAGACCCCGAATAGCCAAAGCAATTCTGAGAAGGAGGAATAAAACAGGGAATTACGCTCCCTGACTTCAAGCTCTACTACAAAGCCACAGTCATCAAGACAATTTGCTATTGGCACAAAAACATATCCACAGAACAGTGGAATAGAATAGAAAATCCAAACATCAACCCAAACGCATACAGTCAATTAATATTTGATAAGGGAGCCTTGGATATACATTGGGGAGATGACGGCCTCTTCAGCAGCTGGTGTTGGAAAAACTGGACAGCTCCATGTAAGAGAATGAAACTGGACTACTGTCTAACCCCATACACAAAAGTCAACTCAGAATGGATCAAAGACCTGAATGTAAGGTATGAAACCATAAAACTCTTAGAAAAAAACATAGGCAAAAATCTCTTGGACATAAACATGAGCGACTTCTTCATGAACATATCGCCCTGAGCAAGGGAAAAAAAAGCAAAAATGAACAAGTGGGACTATGTCAGACTGAAAAGCTTCTGAACAGCAAAGGACACCATCAGTAGAACAAAAAGACATCCTACAGTATGGGAGAATATATTCATAAATGATGTATCCAATAAGGGGTTGACATCCAAAATATATAAAGAACTCATGCACCTCAACAAACATAAAGTAAATAATCCAATTAAGAAATTTGCAGAGGACATGAGTAGACACTTCTCCAGAGAAGAAACTCAGATGGCAAATGGGCACATGAAAAGATGCTCCACATCACTAATCATCAGAGAAATGCAAGTTAAAACCACAATGAGAAATCACCTCACACCAGTGAGGATGGCCAACATCCAAAACACAAAGAACAACAAATGTTGGCAAGGATGTTGAGAAAAGGGAACCCTCCTACACTGCTGGTGGGAATGCAAATTAGTTCAACCATTGTGGAAAGCAGTATGGAGGTTCCTCAAAAAACTCAAAATACAAATACCATTTGACCCAGGAATTCCAGTCCTAGGAATTTACCCTAAGAATGCAGCAGCCCAGTTTGAGAAAGACATATGCACCCCTACGTTTATCGCAGCACTATTTAACAATAGCCAAGAAATGGAAGCAACCTAAGTGTCCATCAGTAGATGAATGGATGAAGAAGAGGTGGTACATATATGCAATGGAATATTATTCAGCCATAAGAAGAAACCAAATCCGACCATTTGTAACAACATGGATGGAGCTAGAGGGTATTATGCTCAATGAAATAAGCCAAGCCGAAAAAGACAAGTACGAAATGATTTCACTCATATGTGGAGTGTAAGAACTGAGAAAAAGAACTGAAGGAACAAAACAGCAGCAGACTCACAGAACCCAAGAACAGACTAATAGTTACCAAAGGGAAAAGGACTGGGGAAGATGGGTGGGAAGGGAGGGGCAAGGGGGGAAAAGGGACATTACGATTAGCAGATGTAATGTTAGGGGGGCACAGGGAGGGCAGTACAACCCAGAGAGGACAAGTAGTGACTCTGTGGCATCTCGCTATGCTGATGGACAGTGACTGTAATGGGGTTGGTGGGGGGGACCTGATGAAGGGGGTAGTTTAAGCATCATAAAATTGCACATGTAATTGTAGATTAATGATACCAAAATAAACTATAAAAATAATAAATAGGACACTTCCGGGAAGATGGCGGTGTGAGCAGGGCGGCAGAAATCTCCTCCCAACACTATATTTATCTGTGAAAACACAGAAAATACATCTATTCCTAAAAGAGAGACGAGAATACACAGGAAAGCACACAGCGTGCAGCTACACCGAGAGCACTCGGCACCCCAAGAGGCGGGTAAGATACGGAGCCGTGACCCGGCGGGAACCGAGCCCTCCCCCACCCCAGTGCACCGGCGGGAGGAGAGGATTCAGAGCCAGGAGGGAGTGGAAGCACACCCCGCGAAGTAGCCAGCCCCGGTGATCTGCGCGGGGAGCGCTGACCCACATTGCACAGCACAGCGGAGATTGGAGAGACAGAGGGGCAGGATCTGAGCGGGGAACGCGCCAGGGTGCTTGCAGCCGGCTCCCGGGAAGGAAAAAAAAATAGTGCGCGCTTTCTTCAGCGGTCTTAAAGAGACAGGAGCCCAGCGGAGGAGCCGGATCGCCCCAGCACACTCAGCTCAGCAGGCTGGGAGTCCTGGGGAGTTTCAGACGCCTTAGCTGGCGACTGAGGAAGCGTAGCCATACTTAACACTTCTCACTGAGATCAACAGCCTCCTACTCGTTCCCACCCCTGCCAGAGCGATAAAGGGCCCTGCGGAGCGGCACAGTCACAGCTGTGGAATAGTGGGGCAATAGCGCCACCTAGAGCATTCCCACAGAATCTACGTCCGGTGGGCATTTTTTTTGTTTTTGTTTTGTTTTGTTTTGTTTTTGTTTTTTCTTTTCTTTCTTTTTTTCTTTTTTTCTTTCTTTCTTTTTTTTTCTTTTTTTCTTTTTTTCTCTTTTTTTTCTTCTCTTTTTAAAGTCTTAAAGAGCCCAGCTGACATACGTGGCAACTATCAGTGACCAAATTATACAGCCATGAAAAGACAGAGGAATATGGTTCAGACCAAAATCAACCAGACAACCCCAGAGAGGGAGTCTGAAGGGATGGAAATGCACAGCCTCCCTGAAAAAGAATTCAGAATAAAAGTTATAACCATGCTGATGGACCTACAGAGAAATGTGCAAGAGCTGAGGGAGGAAGTGAGGGAACTGAGGAAAGACAATACAGAAATCAGAAAAGCGATCGACGGGCTTAACAGCAGAATTGATGAGATGCGAGAGACAGTTAATGAAATAGAAAACAGACAACAGGAGTACAGAGCAGCTGAGGCAGAGAGAGATAAAAGGATTTCTAGGAATGAAAGAAAATTAAGAGAACTGTATGACCAATCCAAACGGAACAATATTCGCATTATAGGAGTACCAGAGGAAGAAGAGAGAGAAAAAGGGATAGAAAGTCTCTTTGAAGAAATAATTGCTGAAAACTTTCCCTCGCTGGGGAAGGAAGTAGTCTCGCAGTCCACCGAAGCTCATAGATCTCCCAACACAAGGGACCCAAGGAAGACAACACCAAGACACATAATAATTAAGATGGCAAAGATCAAAGATAAAGACAGGGTATTAAAGGCAGCTAGAGAGAGAAAAAAGATCACCTACAAAGGAAAACCCATCAGATTATCATCAGACTTCTCAACAGAAACCTTACAGGCCAGAAGAGAATGGCATGATATATTTAACGTTATGAAACAGAAGGGCCTCGAACCAAGAATATTGTATCCAGCACGATTATCATTTAAATATGATGGAGGGATTAAACAATTTCCAGATAAACGAAAGTTGAGAGAGTTTGCCTCTCATAAACCACCACAACAGGATATCTAAAATGGACTGCTCTAGAGGGAAGCACACCTAAGGCTAAAAAGATGTCACCAGAAAAAATAAAATTATAGCAAAGAAAGCAGACCATCCAAATACCAACTAAAGGCAAAGAATAAAACACCTATTATAGAAAGAATGGAGGAGAATAAGAAGGGAGAGAAAGAAAGAAACATCAGACTGTGTTTACAATAACTTAACAAGAAATTTAAGTTAGATTGTTAGATAGTAAAGAAGCAACCCTTGAACCCTTGGTAACCACGAATCTAAAGCCAGCAATGGCAATAAGTACATACCTATCAATAATCACCCTAAATGTAAATGGACTGAATGCACCAATCAAAAGACACAGAGTAACAGAATGGATAAAAAAGCAAGACCCATCTATATGCTGCCTACAAGAAACTCACCTCAAATCCAAAGATATACAGACTAAAAGTGAAGGGATGGGAAAAGATATTTCATGCAAACAACCAAGAGAAAAAAGCAGGTGTTGCAGTACTTGTATCAGACAAAATAGACTACAAAATGAAGAAAGTAGCAAAAGATAAAGAAGGACATTACATAATGATAAAGGGGTCAGTCCAACAAGAAGATATAACCATTATAAATATATATGCACCCAACACAGGAGCGCCAGCATATGTGAGACAAATACTAACAGAATTAAAGGAGGAAATAGACAGCAATGCATTCATCTTAGGAGACTTCAACACACCACTCACTCCAGAGGACAGATCAACCAGACAGAAAATAAGTAAAGACACAGAGGCACTGAACAACACACTAGAACAGATGGACCTAACAGACATCTACAGAACTCTACACCCAAAAGCAACAGGATACACATTCTTCTCAAGTGCACATGGAACATTATCCAGAATAGACCACATACTAGGCCACAAACAGAACCTCAGTAATTTCAAAAATATTGAAATCCTACCAACCAACTTCTCAGATCACCAAGGTATAAAACTAGAAATAAATTTTAGAAAGAAATCAAAAAGGCTCACAAATACATGGAGACTTAACAACACTCTCCTAATTAATCAATGGGTTAACGACCAAATCAAAACAGAAATCAAAGAATATATGGAGACTAATGACAACAACAACACAAAGCCACAACCTCTGTGGGACGCAGCAAAGGCAGTTCTAAGAGGAAAGTATATTGCAATCCAGGCCTATTTAAAGAAGGAAGAACATTCCCAAATGAATAGTCTAAAGACACAATTACTGAAATTGGAAAAAGAAGAACAAATGAGGCCCAAAGTCACCAGAAGGAGGGACATAATAAAGATTAGAGAAGAAATAAATAAAATTGAGAAGAATAAAACAATAGAAAAAATCAATAAAACCAAGAGCTGGTTCTTTGAAAAAATAAACAAAATAGATAAACCCCTAGCCAGACTCATTAAGAGAAAAAGAGAATCTACACACATAAACACAATCAGAAATGAGAAAGGAAAAATCACGACGGACCCCACAGAAATACAAAGAATCATAAGAGAATATTATGAGAATCTATATGCTAACAAGTTGGAAAACATAGAAGAAATGGACAACTTCTTAGAAAAATACAACCTTCCAAGACTGACCAAGCAAGAAACAGAAAAACTAAACAGACCAATCACCAGTGACAAAATCGAATTGGTAATCAAAAAACTACCCAAGAACAAAACCCCTGGGCCTGATGGATTCACCTCTGAATTCTACCTGACATATAGAGAAGAAATAACACCGATTCTCCTTAAAGTTTTCCAAAAAATAGAAGAGGAGGGAATAGTTCGAAACTCATTCTATGAAGCCAGCATCACTCTAATACCAAAACCGGGCAAAGACCTCACTGAAAAAGAAAATTACAGACCAATATCCCTGATGAACATAGATGCAAAAACACTCAACAAAATATTAGCAAACCGAATTCAAAAATACATCAAGAGGATCATACACCATGATCAAGTGGGATTCGTCTCAGGGATGCAAGGATGCTACAACATTCGAAAATCCATCAACATCATCCACCACATCAACAAAAAGAAGAACAAAAACCACATGATCATTTCCATAGATGCTGAAAAAGCATTTGACAAAATTCAGCATCCATTCCTGATTAAAACTCTCAACAAAATGGGTGTAGAGGGCAAGTACCTCAACATCATAAAGGCTATATATGACAAACCCACAGCTAACATCATACTTAACGGCGAGACGCTGAAAGCTTTTCATCTAAGATCGGGAACAAGACAAGGATGCCCACTCTCTCCACTGTTATTCAACATAGTACTGGAGGTCCTAGCCACAGCAATCAGACAAAACAAAGACATACAAGGCATCCAGATTGGTAAAGAAGAAGTCAAATTGTCACTATTTGCAGATGACATGATACTGTACATAAAAAACCCTAAAGATTCCATTCCAAAACTACTAGAACTAATATCTGAATTCAGCAAAGTTGCAGGATACAAAATTAACACACAGAAATCTGTTGCTTTCCTATACACTAATGATGAACTAACAGAAAGAGAAATCAGAAAAACAATTCCATTCACAATTGCATCAAAAAGAATAAAATACCTAGGAATAAACCTAACGAAGGAAGTGAAAGACCTGTACTCTGAAAACTACAAGACACTCCTAAGAGAAATTAAAGAGGACACTAACAAATGGAAATGCATCCCATGCTCTTGGCTAGGAAGAATAAATATTGTCAAAATGGCTATACTACCTAAAGCAATCTACAGATTCAATGCAATCCCTATCAAACTACCAACAGCTTTCTTCAATGAACTCAAACAAATAATTCTAAAATTCATATGGAACCACAAAAGACCCCGAATAGCCAAAGCAATCCTGAGAAGGAGGAATAAAACAGGGGGAATTACATTCCCTGACTTCAAGCTCTACTACAAAGCCACAGTAATCAAGACAATTTGGTATTGGCACAAAAACAGACCCACAGACCAGTGGAACAGAATAGAAAATCCAAACATTAACCCAAACATATACAGTCAATTAATATTTGATAAAAGTGCCTTGGATATACAATGGGGAGATGACAGCCTCTTCAGCAGCTGGTGTTGGAAAAACTGGACAGCTACATGTAAGAGAATGAAACTGGACTACTGTCTAGCCCCATACACAAAGGTAAACTCAAGGGGGATCAAAGACTTGAATGTAAGTCATGAAACCATAAAACTCTTAGAAAAAAACATAGGCAAAAATCTCCTGGACATAAACATGAGCAACTTCTTCATGAACATATCTCACCGGGCAAGGGAAACAAAAGCAAAAATGAACAAGTGGGACTATATCAAGCTGAAAAGCTTCTGTACAGCAAAGGACACCATCAGTAGAACAAAAAGACATCCTACAGTATGGGAGAATATATTCATAAAAAACGTATCTGATAAAGGGTTGACATCCAAAATATATAAAGAACTCATGCACCGTAACAAACAGAAAGCAAATAATCCAATTAAGAAATGGGCAGAGGACATGAATAGACACTTCTCCAAAGAAGAAATTCAGATGGCCAACAGGCACATGAAAAGATGCTCCACATCGCTAATCATCAGAGAAATGCAGATTAAAACCACAATGAGATATCACCTCACACCAGTGAGGATGGCCAACATCCAAAACACAAACAACAACAAATGTTGGCGAGGATGTGGAGAAAAGGGAACCCTCCTACACTGCTGGTGGGACTGCAAATTAGTTCAACCATTGTGGAAAGCAGTATGGAGGTTCCTCAAAAAACTCAAAATAGAAATACCATTTGACCCAGGAATTGCACTCCTAGGAATTTACCCTAAGAATGCAACAGCCCAATTTGAAAAGGACAGATGCACCCCTATGTTTATTGCAGCACTATTTACAATAGCCAAGAAATGGAAGCAACCTAAGTGTCCATCAGTAGATGAATGGATAAAGAAGATGTGGTACATATACACAATGGAATATTATTCAGCCATAAGAAGAAAACAAATCCTACCATTTGCAACAACATGGATGGAGTAGAGGGTATTATGCTCAGTGAAATAAACCAAGCTGAAAAAGACAAGTATCAAATGATTTCACTCATATGTGGAGTATAAGAACACTGAAGGAACAAAACAGCAGCAGACTCACAGAACCCAAGAACGGACTAATAGTTACCAAAGGGAAAGGGACTGAGGAAAATGGGCGGGAAGGGAGGGATAAGAGGGAAAAAGGGCCATTACAATTAGCAGATGTAATGTTGTGGGGGCACGGGGAGGGCAGTACAACTCAGAGAAGACAAGTAGTGATTCTATAGCATCTCACTACGCTGATGGACAGTGACTGTAATGGGGTTGGTGGGGGGGACCTGATGAAGGGGTAGTTTAATAATCGTAATATTGCACATGTAATTGTAAATTAATGATAATAAAATAAATTATATTAAAAAAATGTGAAATCCATTCTTAGCTTGAGGCTGTTCAAAACAAGCGATAGGCCAGATTTGGCACACAGACTATGTTCGCCTACCTCTACTAGGGAAAAGAGCTTCTACGGGGAGGAAGGAAAGCGGCATCTCTGGCATGACCTCTACAAGTTTATGGACACCGACAGGAAGGGCCTTGTCTTGGTCGCCCTTCTCGTCTTGGTGTGGTGCTTGGCCTATAAGAGTAGGTGCTTAGTTTGTATGGCTGATGAAGGACTGAATGGCAGAATAAATGAATGAACGAATGGAATGTAGGGAGGTTAATTCAACAAACACAATTTGTTAAAATCCCACTTAGTCCCATTGGCAGTTTCTTAATACAAATTCTCATTTGAATATTCCATTTTATCTGGAATTTGAAGACAAATATAACAGAGAGTAGACAAGAGTGGATCCCCTGGGCTTTCCATTATGTGCACTCCATTCAGTTGATATGGTCAAGCACCCCACTTTGCTTTCCAGCTACAGATGCAATTAGATCCCAAACATCTCACATGTTGGAGTGGGCCTCCCTGATTGACTGTTCCCGCTTCCTGACCTCCAATGTAGGTAGACAACCCTGGGTGTGCAAGCAGATTATAAACCCAAGGCCCTACAGTTTCCTCCCTGGGCATGTCCTGGTGGTGCACAGGAGAACCTGGTTTTGGTTTTATTCTTTTAAATGTCACATGCTTGGTGGGAATGTTCACGGAAGTGCCCAGGCTGAATAGACACTTTTTAGTTCCCCTCTCCTCCTTCTTACTCAATATCCTGAAGACATAATAGAGCTTTTCTTGTCTAAGTCAGCCTGGTAGGGGGAGGGAGGGGTGGATCACACAGCCATTCCCCTGGACATCCCCCGTCCAGGCGTCAGAAAGTTCCACAGTTCTTGGATTCTGCATGCCGGTCACACTCAATGGCCAAAAGTGAGGGGGACGCAGCCCCTGGCCCCAGGAAGACCCGCTAAATGAGGCCATCCTCCCACCTCATTCTGCAGGAGTCAGGTAACGGCTCTGCCCTGTTTCTTCTTTCAAATAAATGTGCAACTTTTTGTCAGCAGGGAAAGGTGCTACCTCCAAATCTGGCAGCATAGATATTACTCACTGGAATAATTGAAAGAAACGCATGTTCTGCTGGAAAAGAACAGATATGTGGACATCAGACACTAAAACTCTGCTCCACTGTAGCCATAGTTTGAGGAGCAAATAAAAAATGTGTCTGTACCTTGCTGTGTCATGACCAGATAGGGCCTCTCACATGTTCCTCGTGCAACCTCCGGTTTCTGTTATTAAATGAAGTCTTGCAACGAAACCAGAAACGTGGTCCTTAGGGACACAGATAATTTGTTTCAGCCTTCCTCCTGACAAGCATGTGCCCATCTTTTTGATGAGGAGGAGAAAATTTCAAATTCCCCCAAACCTCAAGATCTGGCAGGAGATGGGAGTCATGTGAAATTTCCTCACAGACTAGGAAAAGGGGGACTATTCTGCCATCACCCCTACCTTCCCAGAAGGAATCCTGACAAACCAGGACAAGCAATGACAAAGGGCTACAAATCATCAGAGGAAATCTTCCAGAGTGTCAGTAACTCCAAAATTTGGTTGTAGCCTTAGGCCCTCATTTATGAATTGCTTCCTTTTCTGGAATTCACAAAACCTTTTCCTCCCCTTGTAATTAAACTTAGAGCAAAGAATTTAAAAAAGAGCTCGGCCCCTTATTCTGCCTCCTATCAGCTGTGTGACTTTGGGCAAACTACTTACCCTCTCTGTGCCTCAATTTTCTCTGAAAAAATAGAATAGTCAACTATGCTTCAATATAACAAATTTTCAAAATAAATTTTGAAATTTAACAATTTTTTAAATGAAGAAAATAATAGTACTTACTTCATAGGGTAAATGTGAGTATAAAATTTTATACACTTATTGTATATTAATACATAGTAATAGATCATTCATACTGAACACTTTAAATCTTTTGGCACTAGAGATTATTCTGTGTAGACAAGTAGATGGGTTTATAAACGCAAGGTAGTCATGACTGTGCTTTTCTTCCCATGCTGTGAGATTGTCAAGAGAGGTTTTAGGTAGATCAAAAGTTTTGCATAGACAAGGCAAGGCATATACTTCAAATATTCTAATGCCCCAAGAAATTAATGATAAACAATAGGTGAGGGGGAGGAGGGCAAGATTGCTCTTTCCAATAAAGCCATATCTTTAAAAATGCCCTGTCAAAAGTGATCATGAATATCAAAGGAACTGTGGTGTATTCAAGGGACACCCTGGAGATGTAGCCTTCTGTTTCAAAACGACAAGGCTGGGAGATTCCATTTCTCTCTGGAATTTTAAAGGTTCACATCCATGCTGCCTGCTTGTCATTTGCATTCATTTGTTTAACTACCAGTGGGCTTCAAATGCTCCCCAGCTCTTGCCCAAATCCAGGGCCCCCTTCCCTGGACTCGAGCTCATAGATCTGGTTTTTGGGGCAATCACAAACCGTTGAGTTATGGCCGCCTCATTAAGCAGCCACACTGACACCTAGTGGTCCAAAGCCTAAGCACAGGCAATTGTTCAGAAGCTTTTTTTTTTTCAATTAAAAAAAATTTTTTTGAAATGTAGTTAATATACAATATTATACTGATTTTAGGTGAATAACACAGTGATTCGACAATTGTCTATATTACTAAGTGTTAACCATGGTAAGTGTGGTTGCCATCTGTCACCATACGAAGATATCTCAGGTTTTGTTCTCTATGCTGTATTTCATCCCTGTGACTAATTTATTTTAAAATGTAAAGTTTGTACCTCTTTATCCCTTTCACCTATTTTGCCTAGCCCCCTTCCCCAAGGTAACCAGCAGTCCGGTCTTTGTGTTTATGAGTCTGTTTCTGGTTTGCTTGTTTGTTTTGTTTTAATATCCTTTTTTGAGCCTTAAAAATCATGTTTTCCACCATTGGTATCCCATGTGAACAAGAATGGGGAGGTGAGGGGAAGCAGACATGATCTTTCATTTGTCTGAGTTGTTAGCAGAAGCTACTTCTGGGTGAACATTCTGAGAAAAAGGCTATAGAGAGAGGACTGTGGCTCACCGGCTAGGTTTAGGCTGTGGTCGCAGGGGTTGTAGTTAGGACAGTGGCTCCAGAATTAAGATCTGAGTTTGAAATGGGGGCTCTGCTGTTGACCAGCTTTGGGTCTTGGTGAATTACTGAACCGCTCCATGCCTTAGTTTTTCTAGCTGTAAAACAGGGGTGGCAATAACTTCATAGTTTATTAAGAGGTCCTAGCACAGAAGGGAAGCTACAGTGTGATTTGCTATTGTTGCGACTTTAAGCGCAACTTTCTGTAGAAGCTGCAACCCCATCTGGCAGCACAGGACAGTGAGAAACCCAGTGGACCAGCAAGTAGGAGACCCAGATTCTGGTTCTCACTGAGTAGCTGTGTGACTTTGGATAGATCACTTACCTTGTTTTCTTTCCTGTGAAATGAACAGCTTGAATTCACTGATGTTTTAAGTTTTTTTCTTTCTCATACACTGTGATTCTAAGGTAAGGCTTCCAATTAGAATTGGTCCAACTTTAAGGCCCACTTTGATCTCCTTTCTTTTTACCAAAGCCCAGGGTCAATCATGTCCTAGGCATTTATACCTACAGTTGCTGACGGATGAGAAGTGCAGATTGGAATCATGTCTGTATCAGCCACCAAGAATAAACCAAGTAGGGTCTGGGCAGGGATGAGAATCCCATGGGAAGTCCTAGAAGCCAAAGAATACTCCCCCATCAGAAGCTGGTCTGGGGTTTCTCTGATGGATTTAGAGAGTTCAGGGCTTGTCCTGTTTTACTACCTCTGCTCACCAGCCTTCCTACATGCTCAGGAAACCAGCAAAACCATTGAACGTTGAGACCTTTATGAATAAGGCTGTGGAGTCCCTGCCCTGGCTGTTGGTCAGAGTAGTGTCTGACCTTGCTTCTGCGGGCAGTTAAGTGGGGACTAATTCCCCTTCTGTCTTTCCGAGTCAGGCACAGTCGCAGCGGGGACACCTGCTCTGGGGTGGTACTAACGGGGGCCCAGAAAAGGGAAGCATGTGAAAAGACTTTCTGTTCTTCATCTTAAATCCCATCGAGGCAGGCACTTGGACATTCATAGATGTACAGCACAAAGGCATTTGGGACTTTTGTGAGGGTGGGCCTGCTAGTTTCCAAAGGCCACTGTAACAAATTACCACAAACAAGGTGGCTTACAGCAACAGAGATTTATTCTCTCACAGTTCTGGAGGCCAGAATTCTGAAATCAAGGTGCCGACAGAGTCAGGCTCCTCAAAAAGCTCTCAGAGAGAATCCATTCCTGGCTTCTCCCAGCTTCTACAGGGTCCTGGCATTCTTTGGCTTGCGGCTCTATCATTGCAGTCTTTGTCTCTGCCTTCACATGGCCTCCTCTTTTATCGTCCCCTCTTCTGTATCTTACAGGGATACTTATTGGATTTAGTGACACCTGGGTAATCCAGGATGACCTTAGTACACGATCCTTAATTACATATGCAAAACACGTTTTCCAAATGAGGTCACATTCTGAGACATAAACATGTCTTTTTGGAGGGAGTTACCATTCAACCCACTATGGCGGGTGTACAGGTAGAGGGAAAATTTAGAAAGACAAGCAGCCAACACTTGCAACACAATCCCACTCACCCATTCTGAATCACAGTACTCCCAAAAGGTACCCCAGTCCTTGCCATGAAATTCCTGCAACACTTTTCACAGGAGTTGATCAATAAAGATGTGAGGATATGAGCAAGAGGGATCCAGGATCCTCATGGTTATGTTTTGCTGTGTTTTTTTCAGCCTCCTTCCTTTGAGCTTCATATTAACTTTCTATTGAATTGTTTGTCTCACAGTTGACCATTTGTATGGACAGTGAGAATGAGTTTGAAGAATTTTAGAAATGATAAAAACACATTTGTGATAGTGGTTGCCCTGTGCTTTCAGCTGTATGTGTGTATTTTTTAAAAATTCAGTTTGGTTAAACAGAAAACAAAATAGTTCACCCATTTCTCCTACCCTCCATATCCAACCTCTGAAAACTACCAATTTGTTCTCTGTATCTGTGAGCTTGTTTTTTGTTTGTTTCTTTTCTTTTCTTTTTTTAGACTTCACATATAAGAGAGATCATGTAGTATTTGTCTTATTTCTTTGTCTAACTTATTTCACTTAGCATGATGCCCTTGAGATCCACCCATGTTGTCACAAATGGCAAAACTTCATTCTTTTTTATTGGCTGAAAAATAATCCAGTTTACACACACACACACAGCAGTTTGTTTATCTATTCATCTATCAATGGACACTTAGGTTGTTTCAATACCCTGGGTAGTATAAATAGTGCTGCAATGCATATAGGGGTACATGTAATGTTTTTGAGTTAGTGTTTTCATTTTATTTGAATAACCAGAAGTAGAATTGCTGGGTCATATGGTAGTTCTATTTCTCATTTTCTGAGGAACTTCCACATTGTTTTCCATAGTAGCTGCACCAATTTACATTCCCACCAACAGTGTATGAGGATTCCCTCTTTTCCACATCCTTGTAGACACTCTAGTCTTTTTGGTAATAGCCTTTCTAAGAGATTCAAGATGATCTCTCACTGTGGTTTTGATTTGCATTCCCCTGATGGTTAGTAACATTGAGCACTATTTCATGTACCTGTTTGCCATCTGTAGATCTTCTTTGGGAAGATGTTCAGATCTTCTGTTTATGTTTTTTGGTTTTTGGTTTTGCTATTGAGTTGCATGAGTTTTTTTCTATATTTTAGATATTAGCCCCTTCTCAAGTAGATGATTTGCAAATATTTTCTCCAGTTCAGCAGGTTGCCATTTCATTTTGTTGATGGTTTCCTTTGCTGTGCAGAAGCTCTTTCATGTGATTTAGTCCCAATTATTTATTTTTACTTTTGTTGCTTGTGCTTGTGATGTCAGACTCAAAAAGTCATTGCCAAGCTCTATGTCAGGGAGCTTACTACCTATGTTTTCTTCTAGGAGTTATATGGTTTTAGGCCTTATTTTCAAGATTTTCATCCATTTTGAGTTTGTGTATGGTGTAAGACAGTGATCAATTTCATTCTTTTATATGTGACTATTTAATTTTCCCAACACCTTTTGTTGAAGAAACTGTCTTTTCTCTATTGTATATTCTTGGATCCCTGTGTCACAAATCAGTTGACAACATATGTGGGTTTATTTCTGATCTATCTATGCTGTTCCATTGACCTATGCATCTGTTGTATGTTAATACCATACTATTTTAATTACTATGGCTTTGTATTATAGTTTGAAGTCAAGGATTGTGTGCCTCCAGCTTTGTCCTTCTTTCCCAAGATTGCTTTGGCTATTCAAGATATTTTATGGTTCTATAGGAATTTTAGGATTGTTTGTCTATCTCTGTGAAAAATTCCATTGGAATTTTGATAGGGATTGTGTTGAATCTATAGATTGCTTTTGGTATTATGGTCATTTTAAGAATATTACTTCTTCCAGTCCTTGAGCATAGCATATCTCTCAGCTTTTTCTTCTTCAGTCTCTTTCACTAATGTCTTGTAGTTTTCAGTACACAAACACCTTCACTTAATTTATTCCTAGGTATTTTATTTTCTTTGATGCAATAATAAATGGGATTGTTTTCTTATTTCTCTTTCTGGTAATTCATTATTAGTGCTTTTAATCATTTGGCAGCTGGATATGCCACAGGACACCACACCCTTCCATTTGTACCCAGGGCTGGACTGAAAGAAATCCTTAGAGGGGCACAGCAGGATGGGTTGGGTCATATAACATGATAACATGTGTAGCTTTAAAAAAATCCCCCAGGTGATTCTACCATACCCTGTGTTTTGTACCCTCTGCTTTTCCTGGCTTTCCCTCAGAGGAGATCTTCCAAAATGTTTTTCTTTACCCTACCAGTCAAAACATAACTTTAGTCAGTGAGCTGTGCTTATACCTCTGCACTTATACCTTTACTGCTTTTATTCATATTAGAAATTTGTCACTGGTCCCTTGTGACATTTTTAGCCACACTTACATGTAAGTTATTTAAAATGTTTGAAAAGATTTAAAAATTTTTTGAATCAAAAAAATTTCACCTGGACAGTAAAATGTATACATATAAGTTGGATCTTACGGAAATGCTACTTTCTCCTCCCTTTGGAGTCATTTCCGTTTTCCTCTCTCAATCACTAAAACTTAGAAAAAAAGGAAGAAAACATTTCACTGTGGGAAAATATCAAAGCAATTTTATCATTTACAAAAAGTTTTACTTTAATAATTCTCCAAACACCAGTTAACTATTTTTAATAATTTTTTTTTCTGGAAAAATATACATTACATAAAACTTGCCATTTTCACCATTTTTAAGTGTACAGTTCTATGGCTTAAGTACATTCACACGGTTGTATGATTACTACCATCTATATCCAGAACTTTAACATTTTCCCCAACTGATACTCTGTACCCATTAAACACTAACTCTCCATTCCTCCTCCCCTCAGCCTCTGATAACCATCATCCTATTTTGTCTTTATGAATTTGACTACTTTGGGTACCTCAGATAAGTGGAATCGCAATACTGTCCTTTCGTTACTGGCTTATCTCAACTAGTGCAATGTCTTCAAGGTTCATCCACCTTGTAGCATGGATCAAAATGTTCTTCTTTTTTAACACTGAATGATACTCTATGTATGTATATACAAACCTGGATTTAACTATTCCTCCACCGATGACACTCAGGCCGCTTCCACCCTTCACCTGTTATGAATAATGCTGCTATACACATGGGTGTAGAAATATCTGTTTGAGTCACTGCTTTCACCTCTTTTGGGTGTATCCAGAAGTGGAATTCCATATAGCATTTGAAAATCATAGAACAGAAAGGGATTTTGGTGTGTTTCAATTTTTATTTCCGTTCTTTGAATTAACCATAGACATTAACACTTTTTTTGGTTTTGCTTTTTATTCAGACAGGAGGAGTTATTTTATATGCATTGCCATCTATCTGATTTTTGCCATGGGCCTTCCCAAATCATAGCCTCTTTCCCTAGTCATATCGGTTCATATCCTTCATCCTCCTGCTGGTAATATGTTTTAAGCTGCAGCCTGGTGAATAATAAACCCCACCTCAGAGGGACAATGCATGACAAGAATGGTGTCCCAGTGCCCTGAACTGCCAATTAGATGATGTATGTCACTGACTCTAGGAGGCAGTTATTTGGGGGAAAAGAAACCTAATAGAGTCATCTTACCTAAACACTCCAACTCCACAGTGATACACACAGACCAAACATCTAAAAAAGCAAGCAGAATTGTTTGTCTTATCTTACCCTTCCCAGATTGCCTGTGATGTTGCAGAGTCAGCCACAGTGTTCTGGTCTACAGCCCTACATCCCCTGTGTCTAGCTGCCTTCTTGTTCATCTTAGATCTCCTATGATCACAACCATAGGTAGAACAAATGTTAATACATCTCCAGCCGTGATTAGGGATGCTTGGACATAGGTAAATATCTAGGGTTAGGTGGAAAGCTGCTTGGATCAGGATCAGAATAGGAAACTGTTGAAGTTTTGCATGCAAGCTGAGAATTTAAACTCAAAATAGTAACAGTGCAAAAAAGGAAAATACAGTTCTTATGGTATATTGGAGAAAACATAACATCCAGAGTCAGAAAACCTAGGTTTGGTTCTCCTTTCTACCACGTGCTTGAACTTAGTTTCCCTTCTGTAACAATAAGGATGAACCAGGCTTTAGGAAGATCAAATGAGCTATTGCATGTGCAATTTTGTTTTAAAATATGATTATTAGTTTTAATAATAGAATCAGTTACAGATGCAGAATATCAAACTCCAGATTTTTTTGCCAACTATACAAGTATACATAGCTGTGCAAGAAATGTCGAGGTCATTTGTACCCTAAAATAAATGACCTTAATAAAGCACAGACTTCGAACTAAATAGTAGCAAAGTGCCATGTACTAGAACTAGCTTGTAAGCAAGGAGTCACCACAAGAAAATGAAGGGATTCATGGATGAATAAGTAAGTGAAAACCCAGAGCAGCTGGCGCCATGAGGCACCTTGGAAAGATGAGGGGGCATGAGAAAAGAGGGTGGCTAGGGGTTAAGAGCAGGATACACACCATGGAAAGCTTGCAGTTAAGAACATCACAGCTTTAATGAGGAAAGGTGCAACCACCCTAAAGAGCCCCATGATGACAAAGGTGAGAGAAGTTGTTCATCTCATGGCAGAGTCTTGTTACTGTGACTTATAAGAGAGAAAAAGTGAGGTCAGAGGTGTGAGGTGATTATATTTTTTAATTCTGATTACTAAATGCCTAATGCATTTTCCTCAAAGTTCCAAAGGAAAGACAGAATAGGAATGGAAGGGGGAGATGAGGAAGAGGTTTCCACATTGTCTTGTTCTGTACAATGAAGTTTCCAAATATGACCCATCTCTGTTTGTGGAATCTTCCATAATCCTCCATTTCTAATGTCTGAGTATTTACTTCCATTGAATCCCAGTCTGAATCTCTCACCAACTAGCAGCCGCTGCCTGTCTTGATTAACTTGTTGAAGCCTTCCTCTTCTCAGTAGTTCTTTTCACACAGAACTTTTCATATGCCGGGAAGGAAGTCTCTAGAAAACCATACAGAAGGCCTCTCCCCTGACCCCACTCCAAGTAGACCATCCACTTTCAGTTTCTAACTTCTTGTCAAGGGCAGAAAAGGAACTCACTGCCTAGGCTCCTGTGTCTGGGCGTATATATATATATATTTATTTCCTACCTCATATATGTATATATATATATGTTTATTTATGTGTTGGGAGGGGTGTGGAGACTGAGGAAAAAAAGGGAACAGAATATTTCTGTTTTATTATTTTTCCATGTCAAACAGTATATTCCTCAACTGTAAAGAATTTTTATTTCAAGTTTCATGTTTTTAGCAAAGTCAGTTTTCTTTTGCAGGCTTATACTATTTATAAATGAAAAAAGAATTACCACAAGAAATAGTAGATGGAATTAACATCTCTATGAGGTGACAGAGCTGAAAGTACAGGAAAAATGAAAGAACTGATATTGTATTATGAGACATACAATTAAATTTAGCCTAAGACAAAATAAGCCACACGTTAGATACCCAGGAAAACACTTCAGTTAGTCCAAATGTAAATTCCTCAGACACTATCCTCTAATTTGCTGTATTTAGTTAATGCAGGCTAAGTGAATTATACCCTAAGCAAATGCAAGTTAAATTTGCTTTTAAAACTATATAAAATGGAATAACAAAAACAAGTGGTTCCAGCACTGTTGTTCTATACGAATTACGTCCAATTGTATATTCTCTCTATCCTAACACCATTCATTAGCATCAAGGAATGAAAAACTTATAGCAGAACAAACTTCAAAAATACATAGTTAGTCATGTTTAACTTCCTCATCTATTTATGCTTAAGCCATCAGACACCATGCCAAAGTCAAAACTGTGTTTGTCCAGGAGTTATTTGGCAGAATAACCAGGAAAAGAAGGTTTGAAGATTCTGATTTACGATGGTGATTTTCAAACCTGGTCTTTAAAGACAAAGGGTACACAAAAGCCTCCTTGATCAATGTACCTTGACAGTTCAAGGTGACACAACATCTGGGAGGTGAGCCATCACCATCTAAGCTCTACCACTTGCTAAACAATCTTGCTTCCTCTCCCTCAATCCACTAGAAGAGAAAACACAATAGAAACAAGAAAGAGATCCAGAGCATCAGGAGCCTGACATAATGCGAGAGAGAATGATGATACATAGTAACATCTGCAGAGGTTTTCAGCTGTTCTCAGGCCAGCCTCCTGGGGAGAAGTGGCCAAGTTCACCTGTGCTGAAGGAAGCAAAACATACAGCTACCAGAGAGATCCCTTTATGTCAGGTGTTTTCTTCTTAACTGCATTACAGCTCACAGCACAAGCCTGGCGCTGGGCTTGTCTGCAGTTCCATCTCCACCCTCACAGCCACTGAGACAAATGTAAGGGGTTGTCTCACAATCAGAGCTGTCACCACGGCTTCCGCCCCCCTCCACTCCACCCCCGCAGAGCCCTTGCAGGCTGTGCAACAGCCTGATCCTGCCCCAAGAACTCAATTTGTGGTCAGAGGCATGTTTCCACATCCTGTCAAAGAGGAGCCTGGTGCTTCCTTCAGCACCAGAGACTCAGCCAACGGGAATCCATCACAGCCCATTCACAAGGAAGTAGAGACTCTGTAAGACAGACATGTCTTAAAAATAGATTCATGACTGGGGTTCAACACTCTTTAAGAAGCTAAGTTCCCTATGTTGTACACCTGAAACCATGTGATACTGTATATCAATATACTTCAATGAAAAAACAAAAAATGAAGCTAAGGCAATTATTTCCCCAACTATCATCTATGTGATCAAGCATGGCAAAACTCAAGAAAAGGCAGTCCATCAGCCAGTGTGTTTGACAGACATCGTGGAAAGAAATGCGCATTAGAGAGTGCTTGTCCGAGTGGGTGGAAGCAGAGGGGGTGCTGTTTTTGAGGAAGAAAAATAAAAACAGGTCCCTGCTTTTACATCTCACTCGGAAAACAGAGTATACACATTAAGTATATATTAATCTGTAACACAGCACACACATTAATCATGATTCATTAAGACCTAAGTATTTAATTAAACAATTAATATTTAAATGTTAATGGGGATGAGAAAAGGTTTACTGAGTTTCACTGTGTCTAGTGGAATTTGCCATCTAACATCTTGTGAAAGATTGTCACAAGTGCTGGATTTTCAGTCAGCTTTCATTAACTCTATCTTACAACTAAAAGCAATTAGAGAAGTTTTATTATGTAATTTCTAACAATAGGAGTTTGAAGAAAGTTCATTTTCAGATTAAATCAGTTCCTTTTTCCAGCTTACTGGCCATAGCAGATCAAGTCTCTTTAAAGAGATAAGACAACTTACGGATGCATGTGTGTGTGTGTGTGTGTGTGTGCTCAGAAGAGGTGGAAGGCTTGGTCATGGGGAGCATACCTATTACTTTCTTTAATCTAGGCAGTATAATCAGTTAGGATGAATACCATTGCTCTGTGAAAGTTTGAACTTCCTAAGTCTATTACAAATTTTCACCAGCCTGTTTCCTACCTCAAGGATGGTAAGTTTGACATAGGGAAAAACTTTCTGTCTTCTCAGTCTTTTTGTTGTATTTTCTTGATCAGTCCTTAGCTGATTAGGTCCTAAGTGGGAGCAACATGAGCCATCCCCCCTGCTGAAGCTGGGCCCCCGATGCAGCACACAGTCATCACCTGGTTCCTTCCCACTTCCTCTCGCCCTGGATACAATCTCTGCAGCCGTGGGCAGGACTGGGGCTGGCTTCCTGGCTTCCTGGAGTTTTTTTCCCTTCACATACACAGTTCCTTACAGGCTCATGTTTTTCCCTGATGCCACTGTTATGGGTAATAGTGGCAGTGGCTGGGACTAAGGAAGGAAGGAGGGAAAGAGGGAGGGAGGGAGGGGAAAGAAACCAATAATCAATCAATTTGGGTAAACTATTGTTATTTACTGTCTCCCTCATGATTAAAAACATTACATGCAGTCAAGTGAAATCATTTTCTTCTCTTTTTTCATGGGTTCTGTCTAAGGAAGAATAACAGTATTCAAAAAAGTGGTTCATTTTCCTCATGCTTTAATTACAAAAGTATACAGACACATCTTAAGGAGGTAAAATCAGGCTGCAGTTACTTTAAATTCATCAGTTACCTGTGGTTCATAGGTGTTTTCTTTCTTTTGTGCTTTACAAATGAAACTTTACAAAGATGAGACTTTCAAAGACATGGGCTTTAAAAACAATCTCTAGTGGCAGCCTTTTATATTATTTAGTGTCTACACAGTTATTTATCAGTTTTAGAGTCTATTATAATATAAAAATTAAAATCAGACTTTCTGGTAAGGTCTTTTGAGTAATTTAGAAGCAATGGATTAGCTCAGGGCTTCTCATCCTCAGCACTATTTGGACTGACACTCTTTGTAACAGGAACTGTCCTGTGCTCCTGAGAGTGTTTTGCAGCACCCCTGGCCTCACTCAGTGGATGCCAAGAGCACCCCATCAGTCATTTTAATCAAAGATGTCTCCTGACATTACCAAATTTGTCCCCTGTTTGAGAACCACTGGATTAACCTAATATCCAAGATATATTTAAAAGCATGAATACTGTAAAAAAAAAAACCCAAACAAGCAAAACCCTATAACCAATAACAGTGATAGGGTATTTTTAATTTTCCCTATGAAAATATGTAGACGAACTAGCTACAAAAGGAAATATTTTCTTGATGTGTGCAAATTCTTGATGTCTGTCCTAAATACCAACTCAGACTTTGTTTAAGTATATACTTCATTCACTGCTTTTACTTAAGTTGCTAAAAGAAAAAGAAAAAGATATTTTGGAATCTGGAGTTATTAACTAGAAATCCAGAAGAGGAAGCAAAAGCATTTTTGCTAACAGCCACCTTCCCAGGGCCTGTGGCAACATGGTGAGTTTATACCAGTGGAGGTATACAATTCTGAGGAAAGGAAATATGCATGGGGACTAAAGCAAATTCATTTCTGTCAAGAGTATTTCTGTAATTACATCTGTGTAGTTATAGAGCAATGTATGAGAGTAGTTTGAGCTAAACATGTATAGGTACGTAACAGAGAGAAATAATAATGAATAGTAATTTGGAAAAGGAATTTCAAGTAATTTAAGATAAAATGTTTGTTTTGCTCAAAGTATTCTAAACTCTGAGACCTTCCAAATTGAAATACCTCTTCTTAAGAATAAGCAGAAGCCCAATCTTTAAATCATTCAGTTAAAAAAAAAGTCCTGCAAACTAATGTAAAGTGTTAATAACAGAGGAAATTGGATAAGAAGTACATGAAAACTCTCCTACCATCTTCTCGATTCTACTGTAAATCTAAAACTGTCCTAAAAAGTAAAGAAATAAAACATTTTAAAACAAGTTCATGAAAATAATATGCACTGGTATGGATCAATTGTCAAAGTAAAAAATCAGATTTAATATTGAAAATGTTTAACAACTGATTTGCACAGGTACCAAGCAATCAGAATGGTTTGCAGGTCATATGTCCAGCTGTACTGATTTGTAGCAACTGATTATCAGTCCTGGAAAAAAACAAGGGACAGAGCAGGGGTTTCCATATGTGCCAAGTGGGGGGCAGGAAGGATATGTGTGAGTGTGTATGTGTGTGTGTGTATATTTATATATATTTGTATATGCATAGCTTAGAAATGTACATAAGAAACTGATAACAGGCGTGGCCTCTGGTGAGGACTAAATTCACCATGTAATTTGTTATTTAAAGCTGGTCCATTTTGAGAGTAAAAGGAAGCATCATTAACAATTAATCCAGAACAACAGACAAAAACTCCAAGTGTCCTGGTAAGTCAGGATACATGACCCCTCTAGATCTGGCACCCTGGAGGTTCAGGGCTTAAAGAAGGCTTACTTTTCATTCTATATTATAATGATACATTGCTCCTCCCCCCTTTAATTTTTTTAAAGTAAAAATAGCCCTAGAAAATGGAATGGATAGTCAATCTGCAGTGAGATCAGTATGGGAGAATGTCAAAATATGTTTTTGTCATTTATTTCTTTCTATCATGATCATTAGGAAAGAAATCATGCTATTATTTTTAAGATGAAGGGTGAATCTGGGTGTTGGAAATTTTAACTAATAAGCTTATTAACAATAATGACCAAACAATTTTCTAAAACTAAACAGTCAGTATAAGTTGTAGAGTTTGATTTGCTAGACATATTAGTGTAAGCTCAGCTGTTACTGTTTCTTCAGTGTCCTTCCTACACAGGAACTTATTGCTCTCTCTTTCCCTATCTTTCAACATCCAGTGAAAAGTTTCAGTGTTTGGGAAGGCAAACTCAAGCATAGTAACTCTATTATGTTATCCAAAAGTATGTTGGTTTCAGTCACATTTATTTAAAATTAAGACATAACATTAACAAGTGTAACTTCAGAATGTGATCACCTAGAGAAAATGATGTTACGTGACTAATGAATCGAAAAAACAGCGACGGCAGACAACCAATGGATGTGTGCTATGTGCAGTTCTTGATATAAGAACATTACATGCATTAACCCACTTAACCCTAATTAAAAAACAAAATCCTGTGAGAAATAGGTACTGTTATTATTCTCATTTTATAGATGAAGAAAACTAAGACTCGGAGAGGTTAAGTAAGTTGCTAGATCACATGGCTAAGTGGCAAAGTCAAGGTTTGAACCCAAGTCAGTAATTCCAGAGCCAGTGCTCTTAACCATGATGTCGCTCTGCCTCGTGGGTCTGGGCTGGCAGCTAAGGACCTAAGTTTCAATTCCAAATGAACCACTTCCATGTTTCCTAAACTAAAACCAGGATGTGGAGTTTGACGATGGGTTAGTGTGTTCACGGGTTTCCCCCATAAAATCCAAGATGTGGAATAGGGATGCCAGTTAAATCCTTTGGTTTTTGGTTCCACAGCAACACAGTGAGAGAGGTAGACTAGATAGTTTCTACCATTTCACTTGCTTTGCAAAACTAGGAAACTCTCCTATGTTCCAGGAACTCTTTGAAGTGCCTTACAGATACTCATTTGTTTAATCCTCCTAACAGCCCTGTGACACAGCATTACTATTTCCATGAAAGAGGTGAGCAAACAAAGGCCCAGAGAATTTGTGTACCTTGCCCTAGGTTTAAAAGCTAGTAAGATTCAAACCCAAGAAGTCTGTGCATTTAACCGCTCTGCAATGTAGCCCTCTTTTTACAATCTGGAATGAATTATAGACCTAGAATATAAATTACAAAATATTGAGTAAGTCTAAAATAAAAGAATTCTTCCCCAGAGACAGACTTTCTTTGGGGGGTGTTGGAGGATGGGGGGAGATATAGGAAATGTTTGTGTCCTTCTCCTTTATGCACCTTGCATTAAGGTTTAGAGTCCTCTGCTGCCATGACCTCCCTGGAGACACAGGTGAGGCCCGTCTTCTCCTGTCTACTCCCCCAGCACCCACACCTCCCCTCATTCTGCTGTCTCCTGCCTGTTGTCTTTGGGATTGCTTGAGACTTTGAGGAAATCATGGGGATTAAAAAGGCAGTCATGGGAGGCAAAGTAGAAAACAAGATGTTTTCAGCAACTCAGATTTAGGGTTGTAAAAAAAAAAGGAGCAAAATTTAAGCTGGAAAATGCTGCTCTCATCTGGTTTTCTCCTCCTCATGCCTTACCCCCAACCTGAAAATATACACACTACAGTTTGGTACAGAGAGACACTCCTGCTGAAGGCACCATTTCTTTTAAGTCACTATTCACAGTATTCAGCTCAGTGCCAACCTTCATTCCCCAAACATATACTAGAACTCTGAGGTGCTGGGCCCTGGTCTAGGTGTTACGGGGACACTAAGAGGAATGAAATAGTTTCTGGACTTGGAGCCTCAGACAGACCTGAGTTTGCACCCCTGTGCTCACAGTTCCTGTCTGTGAGCCCTTGAATAAGCTACCTAACATTTCTAATAATAATGGTTTCCATATACTGAGTCCATGCTGTGGCCCAGGCAGACACTTTACAATTCCATCTCTAATGGGCATGCTAGTTCTGGCAGACGTGTTATTATCCCCATTTTATAGATTATACAACTGAAACCCCACAAATAAGGTAGGATTCAAACCAAGTTCCCAGGCTTTTTCCATGATGTCCTCCTGCAGTTTCAAGCTCACTTTTCTGTCCCATGAAACGGAGTTCCATAACACCATTCTCTGAAAGAATGAGATGGGGCCATATAGATCTGGGAATGCAACAGAATCAACACACATATTTATACACTAAATGGTGGTTCTCACTATTGTGAAAGGAAGTAACACGGGACACACAGAAGTGCCTGAAGTGCTACATGAGTTAAAAGGAGAGAGCAAGTCTTCCCAACAGCACAGGATCTGGTTTTGAGGTATTTGAGTGGGGCCTTGAAAGATGAAATACGTTTGGGTGTGTGGCTAGACAGAAGTGTGAGAAGTATGGAAACATTTTCTAGGTGAATTTTAAAGCAGGAAAATGGAAATTGTCATAGCTGCATGAGGATCTTTAGTAATTTTTTAAAATCCTGAGATTTTCAAATATTTTTAAGAGAACTAGAACACCATGAATTAATTCTTCCAGACTAAATGGGATTATAGTCACAGAGAAGGGTGACTGCCTGCTATCTTTACTAAGTAAAACCCTAATTCTAGACAAGGAGGACAGAGGCTGTATGCCGGGACTTCCGAGAGGAGTGATAAATGTCATTAGAGATGAGACGAGAAGTCTGATGAAACAAGAAATGTGGATAGGAGACTTCCCAGTCGGTCTCCACTGCTTCCTGGTCACCTTCCCCATGTGACCCGGGCTCTGCCCCCTGGACAGGACCAGTTCTGAAAGTGAGCGCACTCCACCTGCCAGTCTGGCTCTGGTTGAATCATTTGCACTAAATGTTTGTGAATAATTAGAAAAACGTGTTGTATTACTTACAAAAATGAATGTGTTTTTCTGCTACACCTCCTGTTAGCAAACCGACAGACCTTAAATGTGGAGAGGATCAAGAGAACTCTTGCCAACCACAGAAATGTTAAACATGGCCATGCTGTATAAAGCATGCAACCTAAATTTACAGACGAGTTTTCTTTCATTTTTTTAAGTGCAGTTTCTATTTAAGTGTTTCAGTTGTCATAATGTGGAAGAAGTCCCTTGTTAGTCACTTCCATATTTTTTTCAAGTAAAACAAAATAGATAAATACCAAGAATAAATCCAACTCTTAGCTGGAGCAACAGGGAGAGGAAAAGAAAAAGGTAAGTTGTGACTTAAACAAAAATAACCAAAACTCTCACAACTTATTTTGCCATAGAGGAAGATAAATGTCACAATATCTCGCTAACCAATCAGCAACGCTGCAGGCCTCAAACCAGGAAACCCTTTAAAGTGTAGTATTTTAAATTGTGTAAGTGAGACTTCTGGCTCTCAGCTAGTTTTTGTTCCCTGTGCTTGTAGGATGCAAAAGCAGATGTGAAGTCCCTCATGGCGAAGTTTAACACAGGGGGCCACCCCAAGGACGAGGTCTCTGTCAACAGCCAACCCTTCAAAGCCCCAGGGCAAAACCCACCTTCAGGAGTGCAAGCTAAAAAGAACTTATTCAACAACCAAGGAAATGCCTGTCCTCCCTCAGGACCTAGCAACGCACCCAGGTTTGGGTCCCCAAAGCCACCTTTGGGGGTGAAACCTTCTTCCGAGGAAAGGCCTGACAAGGAGCCTAAACCTCCATTTCTGAAGCTGACTGGAGCGGGCCAAAGACTCGGACAGCTGGCAAACCCAGCCACCAGAGACCCTGAGGCCAAAGTGGGATATCTGAAACCCGTAGGCCCCAAGCCCAACAACTTGCCCAAAGAAGATTCTAAACCCGTGCTTCCCCGGTCTCCTGGGAATAAGCCTTTGCTTCACGGTGTCAACCAAGACTCTGACCTAAAGCCACCAGGCCCAAAGCCGGGGTCAAATCCTCCAACCCAGGAAAACGAGCAGAAGCAAGTGTTCCCAAAGCTGGCTGGGGTTAAAGGCAAGTTTATGTCAGCCTCGCAGGATCATGACCCCAAACCCCTCTTTCCCAAACCCGCCTATGGCCAGAAGCCATCCTGGAGCGCCCACGACTGCTACGAAGAAGACGAGAGTGGCCCCAAGGCCGCATCTCCACAGAAAGGGCCCCTGGGGCCCCCGGGAGCCAAGTCCAAAACCGGCCCCCTAAAGCCAGCAAGGGAAGGCCCGGAAAATAAAGACCATGGAGGCAACACATCAAGCTCGCCTTTCGCTGGAGTGGTTCTGAAGCCTACGGCGGCAAGCCGAGGGGGCCCCGGCCTCTCCAAAAACACGGAGGAGAAAAATGAAGATAGCAAGGTGGATGCTGCTAAGAACGTCTTCCTGAGCAAAATGCACCAGGAGGAGTCGGCGCCTGGGGCTCCTCCTGCCAAGTTCCCTAAGACACCTTCTAAGCTGACAGTGGCGGGGCCATGGGGCCAAAGCCCAGAAAAGGAAAAGGGAGACGAGAACCCAGCCACCCCGAAGCGGAAGCCCCTACCCCCCTTGTTTACCTTGGGCCCGCCCCCACCGAAACCCAGCAGACCACCTAACGTGGACCTGACGAAGTTCCGAAAAGCCGCTTCTGGAAACAGTGAGTTCCTTGCTCGTTTGCTATTTAACATGTTTTGTTCCACACGGGGTGTTTTAGCATCTGTGTAAAGTTTTGCGTCGTCGAATGAGTCCATCATTGGTTCTGCTGTGCACATGACGACTTTTCCTCGGCATTTTATTCCTTTGTTCAGGGAGCTCTGAAAGTCGAAATCCTTGGTTCTATGTGAGCCTTGGTGGGATGGTTTTGGCGGTTGGGGTAAATACATCCATTTGATGGATAGATGGTTGTGCTTTCATTTACTTCCTTATTTGGGTTTCATGTCTGTCCAACGAGACTGAGGTGTGTAAGTGACCCCTCCTACCACAGGGGAGTTAGACAGAAAAATGAACAAGCCTCTAAGTCAAGTGGTTCTCAGTCCAGGGCAATGTGGATGCCCAGGGGACATTTGGCAATATCTGCAGGTATTTTTGATTGTCACAACTGGAGCGGCCGACTGGCGTCTAGTGGGTACGGGCCGGGGCTGCTGGACACCCCACAATGCACAGGACAGCCACCCACAACAAACGCTCATCCAAGCAGAGCTTTCAGTGGTACGGAGGTTGAGAAACCCTCTTCCAAGGGATTTTAAAAGTCCACAAACTCATTATATGTTTCCTAAGCTCAATATCTGAGTGAGAGATAAACAGGACTCTAGTGAAATGGCAGTTTCTCTTGTACATTACAGCTCATCACTATTTCTCAGTATAAAGGTTTCTAGACCTTTCTGATTCATAAAGTAGGACATAACAAGGATAATAAGCTATAAAAAGGATATATTATTCTCCTGGGTAACTAGTTAAATTTTCTAACAGATATGTTACCACAATTCTATGACGCATGCTAAAATTTGATACCGAATGATTTAGTAAAGACATGCAACTTTGCATAGTGATGAAAAAGGCTCACTTACACCAGAAATAATTAATATTTTAAGCAAATAATGTGCAACTGTTGTTTATTGTGAAGAGGGAAGAAAGGATGCTTAAATGTGACCACACCACACTTAGACATATTTTTTCCTTCTAAAAGTATGGTCTAGTTAAAACAGTTCTAGATGTAAAATTTGTTTTTCTTTTTTAGCTTTGTAGAAGCCTTTTGCCATATGTCAGTATTCTCAGTGGTGATCAACAGGTTAGTGGTCAAATTTCCCATTAATCTATCTTTTAGGAAGCAAATTTGGAATGACCCTGTGATTATCCATCCAACTTCTACAAAGAGTCAGCCCTGTTACACATGTGTCCTTGTTATCTGTAATCTCATTTTAATACTGGTCCATAACTCAAAAATGTTAGTTTTGTGAAACCTTCTAAAAGATCCCTTCTTATTTTCCTTTATTAGCTCTTCTGTGCCTCAAGTGAAAAATTTACTGCTATAACCTCCATTTTATACCAAGTAAACTGTTCTGACATTAAATAGAAACCTTTGGAAGTTTTCTTCCACATCTTCCATCTTTATTTTCATTCTACTACCAGGATTGGAAGGTGGTGACCAGTTGTTTGGTGTCATGCTATTGAAATGCTAATGGAGTCCTTTTTCCAACTCCAGAGTTCTGGCAAGGTCAACTCTGAGCTGATTTTCAGTGCAATAATGCTGCGAGGGACCCACACAAAATTGCTTAGTACACAGAGGTGATCCTTGCCCTCTTTCTCCACTGATTTTCAGCCCTTTCCCCTAGTCCTGACATGCCCCCCCACTCCTCAGGTACCCCATGACACAGCTTAGATTCTAAATCCTCTTATCTGTGTACCCCACATCCTACCTCTGATTCCTCAGGATATACTATGCTTCAAAATGAACACTGTTTCTTCTTCACCCACCTCTTACACAAATCGAAACTCAATCCTTAATTTGAACTGACCTCAGGTTGGTGTCTGAATAAAGCAATCAGATTCATAATTTTAAATTCAAAATAATACCCCTTTAAAGCATTCACTTTCTCTTTAAGCATTTAATATTTTTAACTTTTTTTTTAGTAGAAATTACATTTAGCCCAGAAAACAAGTATGATATGGTACACAGTGAAAAGTCACTGTTAGTCCTTGTCTGACATTTGCTGGGTCTTGCCAGCCTCTGCCCCACAGAAACCATTCTTCTCAATTTCTATATCCACCCAAAGTTTCGTTATGTTTCCACAAGCATAATCTCACCCCTGCTATTTTTCCTGAACCATCCTAAATAATTTAGTATTCCATATAGGAAGGTTAAAAATAAACTGGAATTAGAAAGTATATAGTAGTGTCAAATATAGATACTAATGCCCCTGCTTTTTACTCAAGAAGTAGAATACTATATGCAATACTTTGAGCCTTGCTTTAAAAAATAATAATAAATCCTCTGTATCTTTCCACATTTTAATAAGAGATAACTCAATATTCTTTAGAGCTGCATAATATTCTGGTAAATGGATGATTTACCTAATTGATTTAACAGTCTGTATTTTTCTAAACTTTAGCTGTTCGAAACCATGCTGCAAAAAACAACTTGTTTATGTGTCATAAAATAAGTATTTATTTTCTGAACACAGAGAATTACTTAATAGTCAAGTCTGCTGACCCTTGATCCCACCACTATTTTTCCTAAACCATCCTAAATAATTCAGTATTCCAATTAGGAAGGTTAAAAATAAACTGGAATTAGAACGTATAAAGTAGTGTCAAATTAATTAAAACTTCATCTAATAACGCTGTAGTTTTTCAAAACTCAAAATTATTTTTTTAGCCTTCTACCTAATTCCTTCTTTTCTAGGTTAAGTTCTAATTCCTTAAAGCTCTTCCCCACATCTATAATCCATCTTCTATCATCTTTTTTATCATCAACAATATATTGGCCATTAAAAATATTTATCGTTTATTGAGGACTTGTTATATATTAGACATACATTACCCTATTTATTCCTCCCAAGAACCAAATGAAATAGGAATTCTTTGGGGAAACTAAGGCTCAGGGAGATTAGCTGATTTACACAATGCCATAACCTGACTAAGCAGGGGCAGGACAGACCCTCATATCTCTCCGTGTCCCCCTTGCCACCCTCCTTGCTGGGATACCTCTCTTGAAACGTAGGATATCATGAGATAATAAATCCAGTATAAGTGAAACCCAAAGAATCCTCGTTCTCCCCTTCTCTGTCCTTTGCTTGAAACATGTCTTTTTTTTTTTAATTTAAAATACCACTGTAAAGTCCATGAAGGTGCCAACCCATCTGCTTAGCATTATCTATCTGGAACATAAAAATAATATATTTTTGTTAGTTGCTCACGTTTGTCCTCCCACTGAAGTCTGTTTGATCAGAATTAGTCGGAATACTCTCTACAGCTTAGCAATTACTTGAAAAAATTAGATAACCACTCCCAACAGACTTGAGTTCAATTGAATGGAGCTTCAGTGCAAAATGAGTATTATACACAGGGTCTGTATTGTAAATGTATTCAGCTTGCTTTCTTGTAAACCATAAGCTTGAATGTAAATGTAACGTGTTTCTTTCTGAAGATGGAGCAAATAACTTCCTTTCTTCCAGAACCATTAAAAGGTACAAAAAGCTACCAAAATGCCAAAGTGTTCTCTGAACTAACCTTCTCTCTGGTTCCCTTCACCTCCTGGGTGAGTGGCAGGGGGACTTTGTCCCAAGCATCAGCATGTATGCCTCACCAGCCAAGTTTGGGTTGCAAGAACCCCTGGCTTAACTGCTGGTGTGCAGGTCACAGTTAATAAAAATCTGCTGGGAAATACTCCTTCTGATACTTTTTCTGGTCTTGTTCTTAATACTGTAGAGAAACTAAACTTATTTTTCCATTTGTTAGCTTTAACAGTAGTCAGTTAAGCATCTTGACAACTGAAGAGGTAAGGTCAGGGTTGAAAAGGGCATTAGCAAAGGGCTAAAGGTGTGACTGATCCCCTCCCTACCTGATTATAGGTCACTTTAACTAGTCCAGCCTATAGCAGCTTAAACCAAAGACTCATGGGCTGTTTTCACCAACAAGTAACTTGTTTCCAGAAAGGAGCAAGATTATCCTTCATAGACCCTGAAGCTATCACCTTTCTCTCTTTGCTCTTCTTTTTCATGTACTCTCTTAAAACTACCTTATTAGGTATTTAAGTATCACATTTTATATCAGTGTACATTGCTCCAAGCCATTACAAGGAAAAGGGATTCTATGCTCAAACACATTTGAAAAATTCTTTACAGCAGGATTTCTATAAGCACTGATACACTATTGTGCTCTTGGAATCTGAGAACAGATAACTAAAAAGTAGATCCCAGGACATTTTTCCTGAAACCTCTCACAGACTAGGCTATTTCAGAGTACTGCAAAGTTGGAGACAGAGCTCTGTGCTGAACAGACTGGAAGTTCCTCAAAAGTCTGGTTCAGCTACAGGTGGCAACGAGGCCCTCCACACGTAGCTCCGCCTTCTCATTCTCCAGATGCCTGGTGAGCGCTCTGTGGCTGGTATCCACTCTCACTTTCAGTGGGAGCTTGAGCCCAGGCTACTTCCCTCACCCTCCTCAGTCCCTGGGAAAGCAGTTTTCCATAAGACCTTTAGGTCTTCCTTCTGTTCCAGGTTGAAACTGTTGAGGACCCACGGACTATTCATTGGGCAGCTTACCTGGGTTTGACTCCAAAACAGAAGTGTCCGTGAAAGAGCATCCCCTCTCTTAACCAGACAAGTTCCCAATCAGATCTTATAAGCTTCCTATTCTTCATCTTTCCTCCTGAGTTCTAAGGTTCTCACTTCTGCTCTTCTAAGATAAACCAGATTCTCAGTCTAAACTCTGTTCTCTTGAACAAACCTCTTCCTGCCTGTATTATACCCCAACAGCATCTCTTGGCCTTTTTAAATCCAATGTTTTTATCATTTTTATAAGCAATCTACATGGTCTTTATTTTTATATTCTGGCATTTTAATCTACTGTGGAGAAGTCTGAGATAACATTTCCCCTTTGAAAACGATGTGCGTATCTATCTGGATTCTCAAAGAAATCTCAGGTTTAAGCTTAGCTGAGATATGCATCTATCAATCATTCTATCATCAGTATTTTCTGAGAGCTTATGTTTCTCTTTGCTCTCAGGGATTCCCTGTTCCACACGCATAGAAGTCACACCATTTGGCAAATGCATCTTCTTGTTCCAAGCCAGTGTGATAAGTTTGTCTTCCCTAAGAGCTGTGAGTTGAGTTTCAATTGCTTCTTTGAATACACTTTTGTGTAGAGAGAAGGGGAGCTGGGCTGGTTGAGAACAGTCCCTGCCAGAGACCTGGACATTGCTCCAATTTCGGAGCTCTCACTGAGTGCCCTGGTTCCCAGGGCATGGCCACCACAGTGGCTCCCCCCATTTCTACCTCTGCTGCAAGCCTGTTGTGGTATTTAGAGCTTTCATGCTGTGGGCTCTCCTCAACCTTCCCCAGATAGCTCTCTCACCTCCGAGTCCACCTCTCTAACCTTGAGTGTACTCAGGGAATTCACAGGTTTCCTAAAATCACTGTCTTCCTGCAGTATTACACCTGGGCCTGGGGAACAAGTGGAAAACTCCTTTGGCACCAGAATCTTCGTTTCTTCCCTGCACCCCCACTTTTTGAAGTTTACTCAGTGAAGTCATTTCTCTTCTCCTGTGTGGTAACCATTAGTAAGTTTGGGATAATGTTTATCTTGCCTTACTTTGTTTTACTATTTAATTTGGAAATTGGAGAAGGGACATCCCAGAAGTCCCCTCTGTCATTGTTTAATACAAACTGAATATTTCAATTATAATCCAGGGATCAGCAATATTTCCAAAGGAACCATGAGTTCACCCCTTCACAAGGCAGGCAGCAAGATGGCAGAAAGAAAACTCACATGAATTGAGTGCCCACTATGAGCCTTGTTTCAGATCCCCTGGACTGTGTTCACTGGTCAAGGACACTTGGATGACCACTCCCTAACCCCTCCCTAAGTCTCCTATTCTGAGGAGTCTTCAGGACACCTGATGGGTGCTCCACCTCTGGACTCTTGATAACAGCTGACTTCTGCCAACCTGCAAATTCCCTGAGAGCGATCATATTTTAAGCCTTTATCAACCTATCAGTTTATACTTAGACTAGGAGAGGAATAGAATACTGGATAGGAAAATGAGCCAGCAAAAGAAGAGGACCACTGGGGTTGACCTCTGGGGAAGGCAAATCCCCCCTTTTCAGGCCCTCAGCCATTTGCCACTGAAAACCCTCTTCTGCATATTTAGGTTCCTGGTTCCTCATTCAGTTCTCAACTTGGCCTACAAAATTCTTTCTTAATTGCTCAGGTACCAGTTAGTCTTTTCATATTAATTTTAGCTCAGCAATAGTCTATACTTACCGTTTCATATACAGGAAGTTCCCTTACATGATAGTCACCATGCCTTTATGAGGGACTCTTTTTTCTTAGTTAAGGGAAAGAAATTTCTGTAAAACCTAGTTTGGAGCACCATGCCATGATTTCCCATGTTGTAATAGGATGAACATGCTATTATGGGTTCAAGAGGCAGAAGCTAGTATATTTTTAAACCACTTACAAAGGAAAAAATGGAAATATTCCCAGTCAACTGGCATTAATCAACATTAGCAGCATTTGTTCTAGAACAAAAGAGATATGGCCACTTGTAACATAAATAAACATTTTGTTTTATGGTGGCTGACTTGCCCTTAAGTAAAGTATGAAATGCATATAATTTAATATATACTGAATTTGATCAAAATTATTTAATTCTTAAAATACTCAGGTGACTGACCCATAGAGGTAAAAACATTAAAATGAAATTACAGTTCTACTTGAGAAAGGAAGGAGACTAAAAGAAAGTCACATCTAAGAATCCAATATAAGTACATGCAAGTCGAATAATCAAATAAAAGCTCTTCCTGATTTACTTTCAACTATGCTTACACACATACAATTTTTTTTTTATAAACTAGATAGGAAGATAGGGGCAAATGGATACGTTATAATTCAGTCTGCTCACTGGGCAGGAGATGCCTTGCTTCATATAATCTGCTAAAATTATTTCCAAGCCAAGCCAAATAAAACTCTTTTTTAAAGGATTTGATTTCCAGCATTTCATTTGCCACTGAAGGCTTCTTCTTTGCCTTGATGTTAGCTATTTCTGAATATGATGGGCTCATATACTAAAAGCACCTCTCTGTGTATATTTTTTACTTTCAAAATAAAATGAACTTAACTTTTATGACACAAGAACAACTCCAGTTATTGGCAAAACAAAATTATGCCTTAGGAGCAGAAATCCAGATACCCGTTTTACAAAAAATATCTACAAAATATTTACAGAAATAATCGTGATAGTGTTGGCATTGCTCTAAAGCCCAGGGAATCATCTGGAGCAGTAGATTACTGTTTTTTAACATACGAGAAACAAGAAAGAGAAAAAAAATCCCAAAGTTGGAGATTTTAACTGCTATATAAACTACTAGTAAACAGATAGACAAGATACATATTTCTCTTCTGTTTAAATTGCCGCTAAAGAAAAAAGATTATATTCATTCTGTCTGGCATTGCCGTGGTAGTGGAAAAAAAAACATCGAAAACAGCCCATAGTAATAGATATTATCAGGAAAAAGTAACTGAAGATGAGACATCTGGTCATAGAAAAAAATCTGAACAAAAAAACCATATGAGGTTTTCTTTTTCCCAAAGTAAGAACTTGCCCTGTAGAATCAGCTCTCTGTATATATCACACCAGCCTACATCTCTGTGCAGCTGCACCACTGCGTGCCCCAACGGCTCTCTCAACCCCCCACATGCTTCTGGCAACCAACATGGGGTTTTCAGGAGTGGCTGTAGGTCTGCTGGGGTAAAAAGGGCACAGGGAAAGCCCGTAACACCACTCTCTTTTCTTGATTTTCTTCTAATTCTCAAAAGAATAAGATGGCTCATCTGATTTTCAAAAGCAACCTGGGTGGTGATGAGATTCATGCCAACCAGGCAACTAAAGATCTGTCCAAAAAATAGCAAAGCAGATGAATATCATAGATATCCAAAGTGTGTTACAGTGTCTGTTCCCCTTATTCTGGAATAAAAATTGTTCAACTATTATTAGGTGGAGAAAGATCCTAGACTAATGCCAAAAAGAGCCCCCTCCCCCACCCTTAGTGGTTTATTTAAAATCACATGGTATTTCAGTTAGGATGGCCAACATCGAAAAGACTAAGAACAACAAATGCTGGCAAGGATGCAGAGAAGGAGGAACCGTCCTATACTGCTGGTGGGAATGTAAACTAGTTCAACCATTGTGGAAAGCAATATGGAGGTTCCTCAAAAAACTAAAAATAGAAATACCATTTGACCAAGGAATTCTACTCCTAGGAATTTACCCAAAGAATGCAAATTCTCAAATTCAAAAAAACATACACACCCCTATGTTTACTGCAGCACTATTTACAATAGCCAAGATACAGAAGCAACCTAAGTGTCCATCAGTAGATGAATGGATAAAGAAGAGGTGGTACATGTACACAATGGAATACTATTCAGCCATAAGAAAGAAACAAATCCTACCATTTGCAACAACATGGATGGAGCTAGAGGGTATTATGCTCAGTGAAATAAGCCAGGAGGAGAAAGACAAGTGCCAAATGAGTTCCCTCATTTGTGGAGTATAGTAAGAAGCAAAACTGAAAGAACAAAACAGCAGCAGACTCACAGACTCCAAGAAGGGATTAGCAGTTACCAAAGGGTAGAGGTAGGGGAGGGAGGGAGGGAGAAGGGGATTGAGGGGTATTATGATTAGTACACATGGTGTGTGGGGATCATGGGGAAGACAGTGTAGCACACAGAAGACAAGTAGTGAATCTGTGGTATCTTACTCACTGATGGACAGTTACTGCAATGGGTGGGGGGGACTTGATAATATGGGTGAATGTAGTAACCACATTGATTTTCATGTGAAACCTTCATAAGAGTGTATATCAATAATACCTTAATAAAAAAACTGTATAAAAATAAATCACACAGTATTTCTTATTTCTCTTCCAAATTGTCATCTTAAAAAAGCTGATGTACCCCATGTACTCTCAGTTACTGAGGATTTAGACTGTAGCTTCTCCTGGACCCCTGCTTCTCCCTGCTCTCCAGCCATTGGCTTCTGGTTCATCTAGATTGGGTAAGAAAGCTGCACACTCGCACACTCACACACATGCACACACACAACCATGACATGCTCCTCAGCCATTTTTTCAAAAGCAATTTTATGTAGAAAGGCGAGTTTACATTTCAGTCATTCATGTTCTTCTAAATTAAAATTTTCTAGACCTAATGTGGATAAAATGAGAGTTCCTGTGGCCAGGATTCTCACCTGGCCCTGACTGATTGGCTCACTGCACACCAGTGGGCAATACATGGCTGTTGACTCTATATAAGGAGCTCCACCCAGTGCTCTGGGCGTGACACGGGGGCACAGCTGCAAGACTGCAGATCAGAGCAGAGGCTGGAGTGGTGGCAGCGCCGAGGACAGAGGCCCAGAGGATGACTGTGTGGGACAACTGTGCAAAGAGGCCCAGAGGACAGCTGTGCAGACAGAGGGGCCCAGAGGCAGAGACCGGCTTGCTGCATACAGACTCGCTCTGAGTGAATGGGATTTTAGTGACTGACCTGCCACCATGGAAATAAAGCTGGGTATAACCCTTTGTCTTCCCAATGGGTTTCAGCCCTGGGCAAGTTCACTATGGATTCAGTGTGACCAAAGAAATCGACAGCAATACTGTTCTTGGTGTGAAAGGGTTATACCCAACTTTATTTCCAGGTGGGAGGTCAGTCACTAAAATCCCGTTCACTCAGAGCGAGTCTGTATGCACCAAGCCGGTCTCTGCCTCTGGGCTCCTCCGTCTGCACAGTCGTCCCACACAGCTGTCCTCTGGGCCTCTCTGCACAGTCGTCCTGCACAGCTGTCCTCTGGGCCTCTGTCCTTGGCGCTGCCACCACTCCAGCCTCTGCTCTCCTGCAGCCTTGCAGCTGTGCCCCCATGTCGCGCCAGAGCATTGGGCAGAGCTCTTTATATAGAGTCAACAGCCATGTATTGCCCACAGGTGTGCAGTGAGCTAATCAATCAGGGCCAGGTGAGAATCCTGGCCACAGGAACTCTCATTTTATCCACACTCCACCCTCCAGGATTCTCTCCTGTCAATCTATGTGCCCTTAGTCCTCTGCAATGGTCCCTGTGCAAGGAAGCTTGAACATTGTCCTCCAGCCTCTCCAGTAAAAGTCTTGTAGACACACAGGCCAGACTCGTGGCTCTGTCTCTGACCTCTGCCTCTTTAGTCTTAATGGCTTGAACTGCTGCACTGGTTTCAGTTGTTGCCAAAAGCGCCAGTAAGATCCTATTTGGCTTCCTGTCTAATTTCCTTCCATCTACTCCTGCCTGTATCAAATCAACCCACATCTGGGTCTTCGTAATCCTTCCAGGGCCCCTCAAATTCCTCCTGTGAGTAAAAGGTTTTATTTCTTTCCGGGTTCTCGTTGCTTCAGCTACTGTACATGTCACCTCACATTTTGTAATCGCTGCCTCAAGGCGGGCTGCACTGTCAGGGAAGATAGCTTTCCCATCTCTGATCCGGAAAGAACAATTCCATCCACCCCTAAGTCCCACAGCCACCGGCTCAGCCTGAGTATAGGGGCGGACCATGGAGTGCTCCACGACCTGGGGAGGGCGCTGCTCCTCTCCTTGGGGAACTTTCAGCTGCTGGGGCTTTATTTTCTTTACAGCCACTGGGCGGGCTTTCAATGCAGGAGGGGCCAGTGTCTCCTGCACCATCCCTTCATCCCTCCCTTCATGCATTTCTGGGGCTGATGGCCCCTTTCTCTCCCCTCCCCCAAGTGCCTCCTCTGCTACAGTGCCTCGCAACCATGCTGGCTCAGTCTTCAGAAGCTCTCTTACCTTCCCCTCAATGCTTCGCAGCTGACATTCTCATGCCGCCTCCACCTGTGCTTCCCTCAGGGGTTCATCTTTTTCCTTGATGGCCTCTTCTTCACAACACCTGGCAGCACTACCGTCTCATCTCCAGTGGCATCTTGCTGCCGGCGCTCTCGTGCTGCTTCCTCTCGCATCAGTGCCATCTCCTTCCTCAGGGAATCCACAGAAGTTTGCAGCTCGCGTTCTCATGCCACCATTTCTTGGGTCTCTTCTGTAGAGTTTTTTAATACTGTGAGAAGCAGCCAACCCACAGTCCCTGCTGCCTCGTGGGCACTCTGTTTCTCAAAGGATCTACTTATTATACCAAGGGCCACCCCTACAGCATCAGGTGTCACCTCCACTTGCCTCCAGTCCTGGGGTAGGGCCCAGTCCTCTAGGAGGCAAGCCACCTCAGACCATATACCCATTGGGGGACAATCCACTGTCTCCTCATTCACAGGGGCTGCCCGCTGAAGCACCCCTCCCAGAAGGGCAACCTGTCTTTTTCCTTGGTCAGCAATGAAACCGACTTTTGCCAATTGTCTTGCCAATGGGTTTCAGGCCCGGGCAAGTTTGCTATGGATTCAGTGTGACCAAAGAAATTGACAGCAATACTGTTCTTGGTGTGAAAGGGTTATACCCAACTTTATTTCCAGGTGGCAGGTCAGTCACTAAAATCCTGTTCACTCAGAGCAAGTCTCTGCCTCTGGGCTCCTCTGTCTGCACAGTTGTCCCACACAGCCATCCTGTGGGCCTCTCTGCACAGTCGTCCTGCATAGCCGTCCTCTGAGCCTCTGTCCTCGGCACTGCCACCATTCCAGCCTCTGCTCTCCTGTAGCCTTGCAACCATACCACCGTGTCACGCCCAGAGCACTGGGCAGAGCTCTTTATATAGAGTCAACAGCCATGTATTGCCCACTGGTGTGCAGTGAGCCAATCAGTCAGGGCCAGGTGAGAATCCTGGCCACAGGAACTCTCATTTTATCCACACCCTTTCACCGCAAGAATGTTTTGCTGTCAATTTTTTTGGTCACATCGAATTCAGAGCAAACTTGCCTGGGGCTGAAACCCATTGACAAGACACCCAATGTGAGCAATTTAACAAGCAGGAAACCTCACTATTTTGTAGGAAGAAGTCTTTGACTTCTCTAAAGCCTTGAATTATTAGTCCCCATGGGGAGAAATTAATCCTGCTCTAGCGGAGTGGCGGGCAGCCAAACAAGGTTTCTACATCTTCTGCTAGATCTCTATCTACCAGCTGGGAACCCCTGCTTTCTCCTCTAACCCTGAGTGATTATCTTTTGGACCTACTGTTAGGGTGAACTGTTACAAAGTGAGGCTGTATCTTAGTTCAGACTACTATTACAAAAATACCATAGACTAGTAGTTTAGAAACCATAGAAATTTATTGCTCACAGTTCTAGAGAGTGGGAAATCCAAGATCAGGCCACCAACAGATTGGGTGTCTGGTGAGAATCCACTTCCTGGTTCACTGATGGCTGACTTCTAGCTGTGTCTTCACATGGCAGAAGGGATGAGGGAGTTTTCTGGACTCTCTTTTGTAAGGTCACTAATCCCATTCATGAGGGCTCCATTCTCATGACCTGATCCCCCCTAAATGCTCCACTTCCCAATACCATCACATTGGGGATTAGGTTTCAACGTAGGAATTTGGGGAGTTGATGGCAGATAACCTGTTCCACTCAACCTAGAAATAATGCTCCTTCACATCCCCACCACCTGTCTCCCTCATATTTCTTGATTTCTTCTTCATTCTCTAAGCTATGATTCAAAATCTTATCTTTTCTTTTCCCCCTATCATCACCACAAATCTCTTCTCTTTTGGGTCAGTAAAAGCTGTTAGTAAAACCCACAGAAGATGCTGAGCTTTATGGAGACATGAGGACCAAAAAGGCTGCTTGCTGAATTCTGAACTGAAAACACCTGGCTAATTACACATATCAACATGCTTTTGAAATAGAAAAGCTAAGGCAGGAAGTAGAAAAGCTGCTATTATGCTCCTTAAATTCGTTAAGTTTAAATGAATTCCAAATGCCAGCCCACGTTTCATGGAAAAATTTAATGATCCCCTCAGAAGATCAATGAATGACTAAGTAGCTTGAATTTTCAAGGTTGTTTCCAGCTTTCACCACCTGCTTCTTCTAACTTGGGTCAGGTTAGGAATTGCCTCCCTGACCCTCTGCTGTACTGCAGTCACCCAAACAAGACTTAGCACTTTTCCTTCATTTTCACTTCAAACCACTCATTGGAGATAAGTGTGCATGAGAGACTTCCCTGAAGGTGAGGGAGACAGGTGTGTTTACTTTGCAATGGGGCTAGAAAGTTAAAATGGAATTTTGGTAGCCACTGTTCTTCAGAAGCAGCTAGGTATTTTGCAACTCAGCCTCCTCTCCCCTGTGGCTTACCTTCTCCATTCTTTTCCTCATTTCTTTGACCCCTCCGTCTCAATGGCAAAGAAAAATGAGAACACTCTCTATTTTCTTATTCAGAATATTTCAGCTGCTTCTAACCCAAACCCTCAAACACTGCTGTCATCTTCCTTCGCATATAAGCAGAATTTTCTTATTCACAGACCTCCTCACCATCTCTTTTGAGAATGGAAGGAGCTAAGGCAAGGGATAGCCAGGAAGCAGAAGGGGCTTTATTTTATTTTGCTGTTAATAGCCATTACATTACTAGAAACAAACTGTTGATGAATAGAATATATGCAAGAGAATTTTATCAATCCCAATAGAAGTACAGGAACTGAATTTTTCCAAACTAGAACCATAGTCAGGTTGCTTTATCCTCCTGTCTATTTTCAGTGCCTAATATCCAGAGATACTAAAGAAAAAAAATGAGTGCTGGAGAGTGGCTTTCTTCTACCATATCTGGGTGTGGATAAAATGAGAGTTCCTGTGGCCAGGATTCTCACCTGGCCCTGGTTGACTAGCTCACTGCACACCTGTGGGCAATACATGGCTGTTGACTCTATATAAAGAGCTCCGCCCAGTGCTCTGGGCGACACGGTGGCATGGCTGCAAGACTGCAGGAGAGCAGAGGCTGGAGTGGTGGCAGCGCTGAGGACAGAAGCCCAGAGGATGGCTGTGTGGATGACTGTGCAGAGAGGCTCAGAGGACAGCTGTGTGGGACGGCTGTGCAGGCAGAGAGGCCCAGAGGACGGCTGTGTGGGCAGAGGGGCCCAGAGGCAGAGACCGGCTTGCTGCATGCAGACTGGCTCTGAATGAATGGGATTTTAGTGACTGACCTGCCACCTGGAAATAAAGTTGGGTATAACACTTTCATTCCAAGAAAGTTTTGCTGTCAATTTCTTTGGTCACATTGAATCCATAGCGAACTTGCCCAGGGCTGAAACCCATTGGCAAGACACTGGGACTTGAAAATTTTCAGGTTCTTTCTTGAATTAAAATATTACAAGGACACCCATGCCAACCAATGTCCTCTTACTTATCTTCCTGATCATTCTGACACTACATATATCTTTAAGGAGAAAGATGGCCCAAATGGGTATTTTGATCAACAGTGTATATAGCATACATTCAGAAGGAACAAGAGAACATCAAAATTGGGCCTAGTGTTTCAAAGTTTCTCACACTTGAAGTTGCATAAGATGCCCTCAGAGTTTCTAGTTGAAGAAGTCCAGGATGGAACCCAGGAATTGGAATCATTATCAACATCACCACGGGGTTCTAACATCACCAAGGGGTTCTAAGCAGTTGTTCTTGGACCATTCTAAGAAATACTGCAGTCTGAGAACTACTACAGTGGGAGAGGGTAGGTAAATGAGATGGTGGAGAAATGAAGTATTTCTAAGCCATAGGAATTGTGGGGAAAATGGAAGTTCTTACAGCCATGTTCCTCACCTGACCCTAAACTACCTGATGGTGTAATTGGCCTATTACAAGGCTAGTGCTCCCACACCCATTGGCAAGGAACTATTATTGACTGAGTCACTATATAAGTCACTATATATAGAGCTTTGCTCAGTGCTCTGGGATGAGGCAGAGACAGCGGTGGATTATGGACCTACAGACTGCTATTTGCAGACATGATTCTAGTGCTAGACATAACGCCATGAGAACAAAGCCAGGTATAAACCCTTTTACCCCAAGAACATTCCATTGTCATTTCTCAGTCTCATCAAGTCAATAGTGAACTTGCCTGGGGCTGAAACCCTCAGGCAAGACAGCTATTTTTCCGAAAATAAAAATACTGTAACACTGAGACAGGATATTAGAAGTTAGTGATTACATCAAAACATGGAAATGAATGATCTGCACGAACAAGTAATAACCTATGGTTGATTATATGCATTTGCTTGGTTAAGGAAAATACAAAGGTGCTTTTCAAATATCTAACATCTGGGTGGCTAGCACCAGTCCTGAAAGTCCTTTGCTATGTCAGGCAATAACCTTTTAGTTGCTAGATCACTGTCTTGCGGATGGGTTTCAGCCCCAGGCAAGTTCACTATGGATTCAATGTGACCAAAGAAATTGACAGCAAAACTGTTCTTGGGGTGAGAGGGTTATACCCAACTTTATTTTCACAGGTGGCAGGCCAGTCACTAAAATCCTGTTCACTCAGAGTGAGTCTGTATGCAGTAAGCCAGTCTCTGCCTTGGGCTCCTCTGTCTGCAAAGTTGTCCCACACAGCCATCCTCTGGGCCTCTCTGCACAGTCGTCCCACACAGCTGTCCTCTGGGCCTCTGTCCTTGGCCCTGCCACCACTCCAGCCTCTGCCCTGATCTCCTGCAGCCTTGCAGTGGTGCCCCCGTATCGTGCCCAGAGCACTGGGCGGAGCTCTTTATATAGAGTCAACAGCCATGTATTGCCCACAGGTGTGCAGTGAGCTAGTCAACCAGGGCCGGGTGAGAATCCTGGCCACAGGAACTCTCATTTTATCCACAATCACAAAGAGGTCCAGGATCACTGAAAGGTATCTGGAAACCCTAGCGGGTTTTAGCTAGGTTACTATTTTAACAGTCGGTGGTTAATTGGGCACACCAGCTGATTAGTACACACCAGCTGACCCTGATTCTCAACCTGGAAGGGAGCTGTGCTCCCCTCCCCACAGAGCACCTGTAATAAATAAGAACCCTTGCCACTCTTGCTTTCCTTTCTTCTTTTTTCTGTTCTCTATTCCCTTTTCTTTTCTTCCCTTCTGCCTGGAGTAGCATCCTGATTTGCTTAGCACAATGTTTTTCACATGGCACTTATAATTACCATTCATCAATAAAAAAAAACAGTTTTAGCACTGTGACAGTACACAAGGCAAAAAACAAAATGCCTGAATGCCAAGAAAAACAGGCTTTGAAAACTTAAATAACTGTATATCACTGTAAGAACTGCTGCTGTGTGGATGGAGGCCAGAATGACAATGGAGCCCACATGCCTACCCAATGTGACCACACTTACTCCCTTGGGAGGTCCCTGTGCTTGGTGATAACCCCACTCTCCCTCCACCCAATCTGACCAGGAGGACTAAAGGATGAACAGAGTCAAAAGCTCTGGGATTTCTATGCTCTGAATCTCATCACTTCCCAAGTGCAGCTATATTGGCCTAGTTACCCCACTATCTAAATAATTTACCAACTTGGTAACAACATTCGCCTTTTTCTTCAACAATGTTTAGTGTATTAAATGTCTAATCTTCAAAACAGGCCCGCGTTCATATAGTACTTTAGAGCAATTAAGCCACGAAAAAGAAAGAAAGGCAGTTGTCCTAAAATAAAGGACACCTTTTCCCAGTAATGCTTTTCGGTTGATCTTCAAAGGTATGCAAACTAGAAGAAAAGCACTCAAGTTTTCATGCTGCAGACAGATTCCTGCATCTGTGAGCCTAATGATAAAAGGGAGGTGGATGTGGCTTTCATAAAAACGTTTTTCTAGCTTGTCACTATATTTTTGTAAACTGGAAACTTTTTTTAATGGCTCTGTGAGGTTGATAGGCAAGCCTGCAGGAAGCACTGGGAATACTTAGTGATCCAAGAGAAGTGAAGGGTATTAGGAAGACAGGAGCACTTCTCAGTTTTGAGAAAAGCAGTTTACACAGTTTTTCTCAGGGAGGGCTCAGAGCAGCAGCTTTGTTGCTAGAGATCCTGGGGTCCAGCACAAGCTCTGCCACTTAACATGGGACCCCAAATAACATTCTTAGCACCACTATGACTCAGCCTTCTCATCTGTTAATGGAGGTAAGTCTACTCTGTCATTGGGTTGTTGTAAGGAAACAGATATGTTTAAAAAGTAGTTAGCACAGTTCCTGGTGTTTCATTGGCAACAATTTAATTTTACTTATTAAAGGGGAAAAGGAGACAATGCCCAAATAAAGACTTCATTGAAAAATGGAAGAATAATAAATGGTAGCCATCAACAGTTGCCTCCAGCATCAATCAACACCAGTAATAAGGTCATCCAATTGTTGCAAATGTTAAATCACATTTTTAATTTGTTTAAACACAACATAAAAGATTTTCATTATCACAGTATCAACTTGATCCTCTTTAGATGCAGTATCTCCTCATATCTCTTGCTGTATTACTGGGTTTCCTCAGGTGTGTCTTCTATTTGTTAATGCCAGAATCCTCTTTTCCTGGCACTGGCTTTTCTTGAATGTTTGGAGACTCTTTTTTCATGCACGTGTTGGTAATAGAGATTCACTAGTCTCTATGCTGTTTCTCTTTATGCAGCCATAGTTCATTGGAGTGAGGGAGTGACTGCCATCTTGACAGGAAATTTGCTTTGTTTTTAATTAGATGAATTTTTTTTAGTTTGTAAATTTATTAAGTATTTTTTTTCTATTGAAGTACATACAGTAAAAATGCACAAATCTTAGTGAATGGCTTGATGAATTTTGACATGCTTATACAATCATGTAACCATCACCCAGATCAAGATATCAAACATTCTCACTTTTTTCCCTCTTCACCTATTTCGCCCATTCCCTACCACCTTCCCCTGTGGCAACCACTAGTCTGTTCACTGTGACTATGAGTCTCTGTTTTGTTTGTTCATTTGTTTTATGTTTCAGATTCTGAAATCATATGATATTTTTGACTGGGAACTCTTAAACATGTATCTTAAGGAGAAAGCATTAACAGGACATTTAACTATTGTAAAGCATCAATATCAGAAAAGTACCTAAAGGGTTATCTTAAAAGAATCATCTAAGGTTTGGGTTTACACAGTGCAAAAAACAGTGAAACATTCAACCATTCACAAGGATTGATAGTGTGTATATGCCAGTGTAGATTTTGTACCTAGTAATAATGAATAGGATAAAAGTCTTAAAGAAGCTCATTGAATGGGTTTTCATTTCTTAAACTACGTTACGAGAAAAACAATGTTTACATATAATGAGTACTCTTCCCTACCTACAAATCTTATTAGATCTGAAGAAAGAGCATTGAGAAATGAATATGAGCGCCTTAAAGGTACACATAATTCATTATTTGGAATTTAAAAAGTTATATATTCTCTAGAAAAGGATTTTACTTAGATTCTAGGCTTAAGGTATAAATGCTAACAGCATATAAGCTGGAATCAAAGTTAACTAAAGCTGGGTCCAAATTGTTTTTACTCAAAGTGCTATCTATGTAGTGAAAAAAAATGAATATCAAATGATGTTTGTAACTCCAGGGGGAAAGTAGGTTCCCAGCCCAGGGCAAATAAACCTTTGAAGCTGAGATCAGTCAAAGGAAGAAATAAAGTGGGAGAAACCCATTTATTGCTTACAAGCAATAATCTACTCCTTCTTGCCTGTGTGTCTCATGATCCGGCTGCAAAGAAGCCAAAAATACCTCTCTGGTCCAGGTCAGCTCTCCACCTCCCTTGTAATCAACTATTGATATGGAGATGTACTAAGGCCAGGCAAGAGATTCTGGAAATATTGAAATTTTACTCACATGTGGAAAGATGACCATGGGGTAGAGTTTAATTTTTAATAAATGAAATACGTGATTTCTATAGCATTTTATAACTAGGTCAGAACTGGTTGCACTTATCTCTCGCTTTTGAGAGAGCATTGGTTCAAAACATAGAGCCAACGAGTATCTCTCTGTAACGCCATTAAAGTAAATTTTGGGCAAAGGGTGAACTATCAAATATACACATTTACTGAACAGATATTTTTTCAACTCATAGCAATGAACTTCAAGTTGTTTTAGCATCTTGATTTCAACAAAGATTATTAAGGTAAAAGCCCGGTTTTCAATAGCAGTAACACATTTAATTGCAAGAATGTGCTTCTGCAAATCTCAAATTTCTGTAAATATGAAATTAGTCTTTCATTCAAATGGACTAATCTTCCAATGTGAAAATCCTTTGGAATTTTCTTGAAAATGCAAGAAAACTAACCTTTTTGCAGTCTGTGAGTGAAATAATGAAGAGAAACTTGAACTAGTTATATTACCCAATAGTTTATTTCCTGTTCAAATTCACCAAAATACTCATTTAACTGTTTTCAAATTTTCACATTTTAGTAACTTAAAATGATTTAAACAGTCAACAACATTATTGGTTTTAAGATGAGTACTTTTTTTGTAGAAGAAAACTCACAAACTTTCATTTTGTTCATTATTTGAACTTCTTGTTATTCTTTTCCAAGCACAAGCTTTATAAATGTTTTGGGCTTCACTGATCAATTCATTGAATTATAATTCACCTAAAAAGTTTGGCAACTATATGCTTTAGATATATTTATGAATAATATAATCACATTTCCTGATATGTTCACAAAATTAGCCTAGATAATCAGTTTTTAATACATTGCTATGTTCCTTCTAATAATTGAAAATTGGCTTTTCTTCTAAGTTTCTAAATAGGACTGGATTTGCCATTAGATGAAGTAAATTTTCCTCACCTCAAAATATCTCACCTGGCACCTTTGTTAAAATTTCCTTTTTATCCACCATTTCTTAAGGGAGTGTTTCTTCCATTGTGGTCTATGGGCCATCTACACCTGGATGGGCTGAGGTGCTTTTAAAAACAAGATCACTGTCCCCCACCCAATTCCACCAGCACCACAGCCCCCTTCCTGAATCAGAACTTTTGGCTTTGGGGACTAGGTAGCTCCTTTTTAATAACTTGCTCAGGAGATTCTTATGCACACTGACAATAGAAACTATTTGACTCAAAAAAATCAGCCCTTCTTTAAATGGCAAATATTTTTCTGCATTTGGTAGAGTCAAGAATAGCTTGCTTTGAGCAGTGTCAGTTATCCATTTTCCTCAGGGAAGCCCTTGGTGGAGGAGGAATGGAACAGTGGAGACACCGAGGGAGAGGACATCGTGTAAACCAGGCAGCTGTTCTGAACCATCCCAGACCATCTCGTCTCGGATGCTGGGCTGGCCTGAAGTGCTGCTAAACTGGTATTTGGAGTGTTTATTTGAGAAGAATTATAGAAGACTCCTGGGCAGCATTCATTCTCCTGCTGCTCTAGGAATTCCAGCCAGTCCTGCTCCTAGCATAGGTGCTAACAGGCCAACACATGTATCACACTTGTGTTCAGTTATGACTAAGGAGACCTTGTTTGGCTCCACTTGTCCTCCAGCCCAGAGTCTGAAGTAACGAGAAAGGGAAACATGCACCAATAGGAGACGTAGGGACGTTTGAAGAAAGCTTTGTCAGCTTAGTTTTGCTTAGAGTAGGCCTGCCGGCAGCTTGTTTCCTTTTCCTAAGAAGACATTCCTGCCCTGAATATCTTTTGTGGATAATGAAATTTTCCCGAAACACCTAGAAAAGTTCAGAACAGCAACAATACACAGAAAAAGAAACAGTTGCATAAAAGTGTGTAGGACATGGTGCCAAGCAGCTGCAGGGAAGCTAGGAGAAAGGCTTCTCTTACTTCTCTACCTTCAGCTGGGCACTGTATTTTACCAAATATTTGGCATCACCTGCATGCCAAGTACTCTGACCTTCAAAGATCTTAAGTTAGGGCTCCTTGGTTTTACTCTGATCTAGGTCTATGATGACCTAGTTAGCAAGGGACATGATGGTGCTAAAATAAGCTCAGCTTTCCTATATTGTACCTGCACGGGTCACCCTAACCCAGTTAAGATGTGTATGACCTGAGTCTCTTTGAAAGCCTTCTTATTAATTAAAACTTTTATTAAACAAAGATAGACTTCAGGCCTAAAAAAAAACATTTATTTTTATTGCTTAGGGGCACCTGCACAGTGTCTCTGGGAGCTTCCTTAAATTTTGGTAAAACCAAAAGGCAAGTGTAGAGTATTTGATTACACACACACGTATACACACACACACACACACACACACACTATCGCATCTGTACTTGCCACCTGCTCTCCATTCACACCAGCATTGTTTAATGAACAATAAGAAGGTAAATGAGGTTGCAGTGGAAAGAAAGGAATAAAAGCATTAAACATGGGACTAGGAACATAGATAGGAACCAAACCTTACATATGAGGGTGACCTGGTTAGATGATGTTTGTGAAGGATTGTTCTAGAAGCACTATAATAAAATAGGAGAGAACTGAAGTAATCCAAGCAGAAGTGTGGACTAGAGAGATGGCAGAAGAGATAGGAAAAGAGAGTGGATCTAAGAAATAGTTCAATTAGAAAATGATGGGTCAGCTGTGTGGGAGGACCATGGTTTTTATTTTGAACACGCTCAATTAAATAAGTCTGAGATGTCAAATAGGTGGGTAGTTACAAGGGTCTGGAGCTCATAGGAGCTTCAGTTGTCTCTCTACATTGTTGACACTGCAGCTTCTTGGGACCCAATGCTTTTCTGAGTTCTTATATTTCTGCCTGATAGGCTTTTATCTAGATCTATACTGGCCAGTACAGTAACCACTAGCCACAGAAGGCTATTTAAATTAATTAAATAAAATTTAAAATTCAGTTCCTCAGTTTTACACTAGCCACATTTTAAATGTTCAATAGTCATTTGGTATAGTATAAGATAACACAGATATTAAATATTCCCATTGTCCCAGAACATTCTACTGAACAGCACTGAACTAAGGACCTGCTGGTACCTCAGCTACAGCTCTAAGACTGAATAAACATTTCCCACAATTTCATGCAAATTATATTCTATATAGTTTTAGTCATCTCTGTACTTGAACCTTTGTGTATCGCACATTGCCTGAAAACAAGGACCATGCCCTGCCCAACTTCAGTCCCCTCACACTCACCAAATGCCTTTGTGCTATGTGCTAGGCAAGCATTGGTTGAATGAATGATCCATTGAGTGGGACAATATCTAAAATTCTGCCAAAAATACACAGAAAAATAATCACTTATATAATCTCTTAGATTTAAACTGATGAAATGGCTACTAAAAATTGACAAGATAGAGTAATGTAGCCTGGTTTATAAGACAGCTTCAGTAAGAGGGTTTGTCACACATGATCATAACAAAACCAGAGAAGAGGTAGGAAAGGTGGAAAGTAGACTGTGTCCGTTAAGCTGCCTTCTGCCCTGCCCCTACGGTGCTCAGTTTTAACTGGATGAGCTTTCAGTAGGTAACCCCTACCACCATTTAGCACTTTGTGGACACAGCAGCAGCGACACCAGCTTCTGTTGCTCTGGCATCTCTGCTTCCATCTCATGTGCATTCTGTGTCTAAGGGGCCAGGATACCTGGCCGGATAACTGTGGTGGCGAGAATCTGCCCACATGGTCTTCCTGGAACTGGCCAGTGTCACAGTAGGGACTTCCCTGAGAGTCTTAGTCGGCACGACCCTGCATCTGCTCGTCACAATGTCGCTGCAAGGGACCCCCTCTTCACACATAAGGATGAAAGGATTGGAAAAAGGAAGTAAGTGTTGGTGGAGAGCCTAAGAGGAATGATGAAGCTCACAGAAATGGAACAGGACCAAGAGAGGCAAATCTTAAGGAGCAACACCCTCCCTTCCTTCCCTCCAACAGCATGCTAGGGTCTGATTTCATTTCCCTGTATATGCGCTTGGAAGAAGGAAATGCTAGGTGAGGAATAAATTACTTTGGAAGTGGTAAGCCACTGGGGAATGGTGCATGGATAGCATCACATAGTCCCTCAGCACCAAACATATGCTAGATAGTCAACCAGACCCTGGGATCCAGCAGATGCACCCTTCCCTTCTGAAGTTTGTCTACAATAGCAGCCTCAGCCAAGTCAACAAGCACTGATAATAGCCCCTGATGAGGGCTCAGGTGAGTGTAGGCATCTGGGTGCCCCGAGACGGAAATATTCCTGGAGAGTCAGAGGAGAAAGCTTCCTGTTGGAATTGATGCTCCAGGCCAAGCTGAGTCCCCAAAAGAGAGTAGATGTCACCCAGGCCAGTGAGGGAAAAGGTGGCTGAAGGTGGGCTCGGGGAAAAATAGGTCAGCACATGCAGATGTTTGGAGAGAAGTGAGAGCGTGGTAGTGCAGCGAAGTGAACTTTTCTGTCAGAGTATCGGCGGAAGTGGGGAGGCATGGAAAGTACAAAGTTCCTGAAAAGATGAACCCTACGTACGGTTCCCTGTCCCCTAGAAATGGAAAATAAGATCTCATCTTTTGTTGTTTGTCCTACTTTAGCCTGTTTTCTCCTCCCCAACAGGAATCCAAACCAGCACCGCTGTTGAGCTCCGGCCCGGGGAGCCATGCTGAGCGGTCAGGTGGGCAGGCCCTGCGGCTTGGTTCCCAGCCCTGCCCCTCGGTAAATCTAAGACTTTGGGCAAGTTAATAATTTGCATGTTTCCTTGCCTGCAAATGAGAATAATAATGCTACCTACCTTCTAAGGTTTTTGAGGAACTATATAAATATTTCCATAAGCAGAGCTTTGAGAACAGTTCCTGGCATATGGGAAACAACTTAACAAAACTCTATGCCACAACTCATTTTAGAGTCAGAGCTAAGAAGAAGATTTTAAAACTTAGCAAACTTTCTGTATGTTCCACTAGATAATGTTTCCTAAAATAGGGGATTTCCTAAGATTATGAGAAAATTATCAGGCACCTATTAGAAAATATTGCAATATATTTAAAGATTTGAAGAAAAACTCCTCTTATTATAGACAATGGTAAATTTCCAGGAGATATTTCTTTAGAGATTAAAATAATTAGCCTCAGTTGTTATCAAAACATAATAACAGGGCTTCTGTATTTTTATTTTTTGAATCTTGGTGCTGTTATAAAACCTAACTATTGCTCTTCTTCTTCTACTTTATTTGGATATTCTACCAGTATTTTTTGCCTTTTCTCCCCACATTATGTCACAGTCCATTCTTATTCTCCCCATTTTCCAATGAGGACACCAAGGCTCAGAGATTATTAGGTAATTTACTCAGGTTTTGCAGATAGTAAGAGATGTAGCCCAAATTGAACCCTGAGCCTTTTGACTACAGAGTCTGAATTTGTACTCTAATATTTGAGCCTTAAAAATTTTTCATTCCCTTAAAGTGCTTGGAACCCTGTGAGGCATACAGAAAGCATTTGATAAACTTTAGTTACTTCAGCATTGCCCATATACTGAGAACTCTGCAGGATGTAAATACATATTATAGGGAAAAAGTAATTCAAGTAGGTTTGAGGAATCCTGGGTTAAGCAAAATTAAATTCTTTTTTTTAGGTCTTTAATACACTACTGACCATCATGAATATCAAAAGGAGAGAATAGTTTGTGGCAATTCCCAAATCATATTTGACTACAGTATTTCTTTTTTCTCTCTCTCTCAAAAGAGTTCAGTATTTTGAATAGATCAGTGTTCCCAGAAACTAACTATGGAGGAAATTCTTCAGGAAATAAATGCAGAGTAGCAGGTAATACAATTCAAATTCACTGGTGAAAAATATTTTGTATTTGCTAGGAAAGTTGTCTTTGCATATAGAGCAGAAACAGCATACAAGGAACTTGGTCATTGTTCTAAATCTTAATTTGTTTGAAATGGGGAAGCTGAGTAAGAACATCTTTGCAAAAATATGTTACCAGTAAAGTAGGAAGTGGGCATTCTTGCAGCTTCTAACAGCTTCAGCAACTTTGTTGTTCAGAGGCAGAGCTGCAAGACACTACACACACGGGCACATGTAACCTCAAGGACATGAGAGAGATGATGAAGAGTGTTGGGGATTTTGGTGATGCCCTTTTATATATAAAATTCGAAGTGCAAAAGTTTGAAGTAAAGCAATTGCGAAGTTTGAAAAGCTACTGGAAAAAAATAGTTTTGCATTCTAAATGATTCCTTAATTCTGAACACCACCATTTTGAGCATGATATGTTGTACTGAATCTAATCAATCCATGGTTATTAAATTGGACAACGTAGTTGGGTTTAATATCAAGAGATTCCATTTGGGGCCCAATTCTATCAACTTTGGGTGATCCCGGACAAGTAATTTCTTTGGCCACTTTCTCATCTGCAAAACAAAAGGGGTGAATTGGATCATCTGTAAGGTGCCTTCCAGCTCAAGAGATCTGTGGAATTAAAGGAACAGGTAGGTTACAGACATCCTCTGAGTGTCAATTCCCCCAGGAAATAGAGCCCTCTGGATAGCAGGGGCACTGTAGCAAGAAGGCAGCAACTAAAACAATAAACTGGAGGTCAGCCACAGCCCTCAGGAAACCAGATAGGTCTCTGGGCTCTAGCCTGCAGGGCCGCCGTGTAATGTTACTAAATGTGGAATGGTATTGAAATAGCGGTGTGGGCATTGAATGCCTAGAAATAATGACAGCTGCCAAAAAGTTATATTCCAGTGCTGCCGAGGCAAAAGTTCCTGAGACAGAGTCCACGCTTTCAAAGTCAGAAATCCAATCTATCTGAGAAGGAGAATCACTGCATTGCTCCATGGGTGTGTGAGGCCTCACTGAAATTGCAACGAGCCAGTCTCTGGAAATTAAGCTGGCCCCTTACCTTCCTGTTTTTGCTCTTGCCTCTCAAGGTGAAACCTCATGGTGATTGTACTGCTGCACTTCTTTTCGCTGCTTACACCATCTCAGGTAGAATGAGCTTGGGAAGCCTAGCCAAAGGATGAGCGCAAGAAATTATTTGAATCAGAAAATCGACAGGTTGTGTTGCTGTTTTTATTTTACTTTTAACTTAAGCAAACAGCCTCATTTCTGAAAAATTCTAATGTATCCATCTTTGTTTCTCTTCCCACCCTTTATGACTGCTTTGAGAGATAAACAACATTTATCTTTTGAAAGATTGGCACTTCTAAGTAAAGCCACTCACAAAAATTGGTGCCAAATGAAGACTGAGCATTTGGCCATCCCAAGTTGCCAATTATTATACATTTACTTATTTGAAAATACAGATTTGCTTTTGTGATGATGTTGAGTATAGTAGCAGCAGTGGGCCTCTGACTGTGCTGTTCATAAGTGGATATAAAAATGCCTTGGGATTCTCTGCATACAGCTGTGAGGAGGCTGCTGTAGGGCAGCAGAAGGAGGTCTGTTGGAAGGGGTGCTGCATTGCTGTAATCGAGGGAGCTGATCCGTGCTCTGCACAGACTGGAGCACCTGACACTCCAGATCTCATGTATAAAATGAGCCATTCAGTTTTCTGGAATGCCACTGGCAGTCTGGGACTCGAGCAGAACTGTCTTGCCTAGGGCAGGTATTTTAGCCTCCTTGACCTCTAGCCACTGAAAATCCACTTGCCCTCACTAGCCATTGCAATACCCCAAGACAACCCCTTGTCCCCCAGCCCCACCACAAGTCCCAAATGCTTCCTTGGACACAGGTACCATCCCACTCCCATTTGGAACCCTGAGCAGATGTGGCCTGAGATTCCTTTCTGCCCAGCATCCCATAAGCAGTGGCCAGAAAAAGCACTGGTCAGTCATGAGCCAGGAGTTTAAAGTCTCTTAGGAACATCCTACACAGCAGGAAAACTGCACGTCAAAGGTACAGTAATAGTTGAGCTCATTTTGAAATTGTAGGTTCCACATTCTTTCACAGCAACTTTTGTCATTCTTCTCTTTGAATCTCTAGAAGAAGGCAGGGGTTTTCCCCAATGAGGTCAAAAGAAATTACATCCATTGGGTGCCCCCACACTCCAGCCCATGTGAGTCATTCTCTTCTCAGAATAGTTTCAACTTAGTCCATCCCAGCTCCCAGCTTACAGCAGGATCAACAATCAACTGAAATGTCTCCAAACCATCTGTGATAGATGTCTAACCCAGCTGCTGCCAACATACTCTCTACCCCAACTAAATCGGACCCCTCTTTGAGGTTTTCTGGGATTCTTCATAAAGAAAGCTGAACAGTCAATGTAGCATCTGCCTGGGTGAATCTCCACTCTGCTCTCTCTTCCCATCCCACACCCCTTTTTCCTTCCCCCAGATCAGAGATTTGACCATCAGCAGTTGCCCTCCTTCCTGGGAAGTTAATTATCAACCTTGCTTACCTCCCACCAGCACAGCATTCACATGCACACACAGGTAGGAGCCAGCAAACAGAGCCATGACTTTTGGGAAATCTTCAAGTATTCCTCCTCACTTAAAAACAAAAACAAAAACTGGGCACACTGTTTTCTGTATGTGGGAAGAGTTTGTCCCGCTTATGTTTTCCCCTAGTCTGTTAGTGGTTGATTTTTTTTGTTTCACCTAGTCTCTGTTTAGCTGTTTCTTTCATCTTAAAGAGTAACATTTTCGGTTATTTCACCAGTCAGATGCTGAAAACCCTTACAAAAGGAAGATATTTAGTTTTTGCCTTTTTAGGGTTTTGAAACAAATGAGAGAGAGAGAGAGAGAGGAGAGATTTGGCTTCATGGGATGGTACAAAAAACATAAGACTTGAATAAGTAAAACAGGATTCTAGTCCCTGGATTTCATGATATCAAGCTTTGTGTCTTTCAGTGAATCACTAAACTTATCTGGATGTCTGATCTCTTACCTTTAATCAGAATGGAGGGCATTTTTAAGAGTTATCCTATGCTATGTCAGTCCTAGGGCTAAGTGTTTCATTCTCATTCACTGTGTTTCAAAGTCCTATGCAGAAGTGAGAAGATAGCCTCCTAAAGAATCAACAAGCTTAGTCATGCCAAACAATATAAAAAACACTGGAATGGTAAATTCATAAGAACTTTCAGTCCTACAGTTTTATGGTTCTGTCGTTAGGAACAGAGATTCTAATTTTTTGATCATTTGCTCTATAAGGTGATACAGGGTAGGTAGGCAAAAAGATTCTACCCCCTCAATGAATCCACTTTGCCCAGTTCTGTTCCCTTTCTGGATAGAAAACTGGTTGTCAGGTATGCTGTAAACAGTATTTTAAAGATTGCTCCTTTTCCCAATATTTTCAATCTGCCATTTTAAAGTCATCTTCTGATTTTCCCCATCACCTTCATCATCCTCCATTCCTACTTGCCACTTCCCCATCCCTCCAATTATAAAAAGATCATGCTGTGGCATCCAAGTTCATAATCATCAGGTTCTCTTTGACTATGGTTGGATCATATAAGGTTTTGGTTCTTGTAGAAAGGGCAAATAATAACCAGAAGGAACTCCCAGAGAATGAGGTACTAACTGAAAGTGTCAGCTAGTAGCAGATACAGTATTATGGAGGGTCAAAATTAAACAAGTTGTGCTTTAAGATTGAAGAAAGAGAGGTTGTCAGAACAATACTTCTCAGGAAACGAGCTGCATACCTTAGAAGGGCAATGACTGTTTAAATTTGCTAGTGTCTTCACAGTGTTCTACATTTTCATGTTGACCTTTGAATAAGGCAAGGTATACTACCATTATTCTGTACCAGGGATTCTCAGACTTTGGTGTACAGCAGCATCACAGATTGCTGGACGCAAACCCCAGTTTCTAATTCAGTAGATCTGGGTTGGGGCCTGAGAATTTGAATTTCTAGGCTTTGCAGATGCTCTTGGTTTTGGGTCCATACTGTGACGTATTAGAATAAAATGGTAAGTATTCTCCAGGTTATTTTTTAAATTCTCAACACACTCTTTATACCTTAATCTAAACCATTTATCAGGTCAGAAATGTCAGCATTAGTTGTCTTGAGCTTCACTATTTCATTTAAAGAAGAAAAAAAAATCAGTGGTCCTCCAAGTGTAGTCCATAGGCCACATGAATCAGAACTCTCTGAGATTCCAGGCGGGAGTGCCGACCTCTGAGCCCCATCCAAGAGCACCTGAATCAGAATCTCTAAAGACGGGTTTCTACAACCTGTTTCTATGATTGCTGACATAGTTGGTTTTTCCCTTTCGTGTACTAATATTTTTGTCCCTAAGTAATTAACTTGCACATCTTTCTGTTTAATGTCAACCTTGTTAGATCTCTTTAACTAACCAGGGTATCTTTAGATATAGTTCTTGTCTTCTCAAGCAATACTAGGGGCTTCAACAAGGTGTGATCGAAATCTGAGTTAAGTGTGCACCTTTGATGTAGTCCTGTAGAAGACCCCACTGGAAGATTAGTCAATATGAGCACTGACACAATCTCTAGATCAATGTTTACCAAGATAAGTAGAAATAATACAATTTTAGCAAACAATACCAAAAGAAATCAAGCTGGGGATTTTAGGTGAGCATGTCTTCTCGTACCTTCCCAGTTTCTCAAGATAACTTCGGCTTGACCTCTATTATACGTTGCTTTTTTGTGGTGAAGTACTGGCACAGGTGGAAAGCCCAAAGTGGGGGCTTGCCAAGCCTCTTAACCATCCCTCCCAGTTTCATCATGCTTAAACTCCAGCACCACTACCTTTCATAGTTGCAAAATCTGCATTTAGCAAGTCATATTATCTGGATCTAATATTGCTGTTTCATGGGCAGTTTCTCACTAGGCCACCGGCACTCTTGCTTCATTGTCCACAAATTATATAATGATGATTAACTATTAGATATGCATAGGCACATTGCAGCCAAGTAATGATAATCAGTCAATGGACAGGGTAGCAGTTATTTTCAAGGTCAAGGGCATTTGACTCTAATCTAACTACACCAAAGTACAGGGTCTTGACTGATGCTCTGCATTGGCTGACTAGCTTGGATCCTTGTTGCCTTCCTGGCTGTCCTTTCTGGATGAACTTTGACCAGTATAATTCTTATCTATCCAAAATCCTGAGTCTTGGCTCTATATTCTTGACTATCCCTGCTCTCTTATTGACATAAATTTCCTTTCTTTCAGTCAAGTTAGTGATTCAAAAATTTAATTAAATTTAGACCCAGTGAATTTCTTTATTGGATGACTTCTTTTTCCAGTACTAAGACTAATATTAAATGTTATTCTTTCTACTAATTATATGACTTCTGTTTACATTTGACTGTCATTTCTTTTTGTTCAGTGCCCTGTAACATTCAATTCCCATGTACTAAAAATGATAGTCCTTAGTGTGAATATTAATAAGCATGAATTACATAACAAATTTTTAATAAGTTTTATCTTTGCTGTTGTTCAAAACTGGCAAGATCCAAGAAGCTTTGACATTTCATTTTTTTTCTAGCAAAATATTCTTTTTTATTCATATATCCATTCAGCAAATATTTAGCAAGGGACTACTATGTGTTTATGCCTGGAAACATAACAATGAGAATGATAGATATTGTTTTTATTCTCATAGACCTTATATCCTAGTTGTAGAAGCAGATAATACATAAGTAAATGAATACACAAATTCAGAGAATACTGAGTTCTGTGAATAAAATAAAAACAGAATGGTGCAATAGAGCAACTATGGAGGTGGCAGACAAGGTGGAGCTATTTTAGATGAGATCAGTGGTGAAGACCTCTCTGAAAAGATGATATTTAAGCAGAGACATGAATAGTGAGAGTGTCCAGCCACACAATGATATAGGAGAGGAATGTCTGGGCAGAGGTACTAATGGACATTCCATAGGCAAGAACCAGCTTGATGTGATTAAATAGAAAGACCTTGAGTGGGCTGGAATTCCATAGTTGAAGGAGGGAATGGTTCAAAATGAGGCTGGAATAATAGGCACTGATCAAATCCCTTAGGCCCTAGGAGGTCATAGTTCAGGATTTGTGATAAGAATCCATTGAAATTGGAGCCATTAAGGAGAGTGTTATGATCTGGTTTACATTTTAGGATTTCTCTTTGATGTTTGGAGCATAAAATACAGGCAAAGAAGAAAGAAGCTCAAAGACTGGTTAAAAAGCTTCCAGGTGAGAAATGATGGGCTTGGACCAGGGTGGTACAGTGGAAAGGAAAGAAGTAGATGAATTTGGCATAAGTTTCAGAAGTAGCATTGATAGGAAGTTCTCATGTATTGGATGTAGGGAGTCAGAGAAACCAAAGAGAGATCAGTATGAGTAATTATTAAATATTGATAAATTAGATGTTAATTTCACCAATTTATCATTATATTTGGACTTCATACAAGATTAGATGCACAGTGAAAATGTGATATTATTTTAGTTTAATTTGTACACATAATGATGGAATTTATGAATTACAATTTAGGATATAAAACTTGACCAGTTAGAATCATAAAGCAAGACATATAGATGAGATAAATGAGGTGGAGAAATTCTTATGTTCAGTTGGTAGAGCTAACTGACCTGTGCGCAATCGAGGCAGTGTGTTTAAATCTGAGAACTTTGGACATTCTCAGAGATCCTTAAGTTTTCTATACAAATTTTTAAACTGTGTTTTCATTCCAGTGAAAATCTTTAAAAAAATAATATAAGTTTATATTTGCATTGTCATTAAAGTACACCCTTTTTTGCTTCAGACGAATGAAAAAAGAACAAGTAAAGGCCAAGCAATATAACTACGAACTATAAAAACAAAGGTTTCACAGTAATTGAAAAAAGAAATACAGTGGGAAAATTAAATTATAGCACAGGAAATAGTGATATAGCAATGTTAAACTCTAAAGAAATATTCCTAACTAGAGCACTTTTATTAAAAATAAAATAATGAATATGGGCTAAGAAATGGATTTACTCTATAGATAAACAGCAGGTTTATTAGCACCATAAGAAAATTATGTACATATACCTGATTACAGTAAATCTTCCCTCACTAAAGATTGCATAATTAGGGAAGGGAATGAACATTTGTGGAGTGTCTCCTGTGAGCTAGGTATGTGTGATAGGCACTTTTGTTAACTCCATAATTATCATGACATTATTGTGAACTAGGATTTTTATCAATACACAGATTAAACAGAGGCTCAGGAACATCAAATAACTGTGTTGCCAAAATTGAAAAAGGATTAAAAATATCCAGTGGTAGAGAGGGTCAGAGAAAACAAGACTTCAGCCAGTCTGCACTGGTAAAGTGCCCCTAGAGGAGAATTTGATAAAACCCGTATGAATATAAAATGTGCAAATACTTCATCAGCATCTCTACTTCTAGATATCCCAGAAAACTACTGCCGCATATATACAGAAAAGCACGTAAATGGATGGCCATTGCTGCATTGTTAGTAGTCAAGGGGGAAAGACTAAACGAACCGTGGAATATCCCAGTCACAAAACACTCTGCCATGATTACCAAGAATGAGAGTGGCCCACACATGCAACATGCTATTCAGTGTACAGGAATATTTAGCTTTTTAATCAGATATTCCCATGCACCCATGCATAGGTGAGTCAATGCATGGGAAAGTTTCCACAAAGATAAACAGTGGTTGCTTCTGAGAAGGTGAATGGAAGGGGGAGTGAGAGGCCATGTGAAATTTTACTTTATCTGTGTTGTCAACTTTTTCTGAAAATTATAAATATATTAATTTTGTAAATTAAAATATTTACTCTATTTTTCTTAAGAAGGAAGAGGGAGAGGCCTGTCTAAGATCACACCTCTAGTAGGAGCTTCTCTAGGGCTTTTTTTTCCCTCTTCTGGGTCCTGTCTTCCTCTATGTCATTGTCTTCTCTAGGTCTTGATTTATCATCTGCTTTTGTGTTATCTCTTGATTCAGGGTCCCTCCTCTCTTCTACCTAGGTGATCGTCCAAAAATAGCAATGACAATAATGGTCATTGTCATAGAAGTGGCAAATGTTAATTGAGCTGAATATCTTCTGTTTACAGCCGTCTTTCTACACAGCTGTGCTTCTTACAGTTAAACTGGGTTGTAGTCACTGTCTCCTGGAGTCTTGCTGGGAACACCTGCTCTGTCCAGGCCTGTAGGGCAGCTCTGCCTTCTTTCTCACAGTTCTGGTTCATTTTCCTCAACTCATTAGGGCTCTCTATCTGGGCTGAGGCCAAATTCACCCCTTTCAAAACCTCATTGTTTCAGCAGGAAAAAACTGGCTTCCTGGATGAACCTATGATCAGACAATTTCCCTTAATAAACCTTTTCTTTGTGGCCCTTCCTCTTTCTTAACTTAAAAAAGGTGTCTGTCACAAATTACCATTGCCTGCAGATATGCTTGTTTGGTGTGCAGGCTTTGAGGAGTTTTGTTGGTTTCACTTATTTGTTTTGTTTTGTTAGTTGTCAACATTAAAAAAATTGGAAGGTTTCATGAAAAAAAAAAAGAAAGACTTGTTCTTCCCATATTTATGAAGGGCGGGAGCCCTATAGTAGCCACCCATTGAAAGAGGGCATTAATCTCCTGCCCACCACAGGCACATTCCCAGCCCAATGTACAAACGCATGTTCCTGCGTGGCTTCCTCTGAGTTCAGAGCATCTGCTTCAGTTGTCCCTCTATTTGCCCACATTCTGAAGCTGTGATAGTGTCTCCACTGCATCGATGTTTTTACTCTTTCTTTGCTCACACATGTTATATTTTTGGATTATTCTGATTTGATTTTCAAAGTATTGGTTTACCCAAAACATTCATTATTCCTTCAACATATAGATCAATTCACATGAGGATGATTCTAAAATTTGAGTCCGAGTACTTCCTTTGCCCCCATATAAGCTCTGACACACTTTTAGAACAACTTTTAGCATTGGAAGAAAAGAAATTCAATTGTCTTCTGCCCAAATATGCTGTATCTTAGAGCAGGAAGAAGACACTCGGTAAGCTATAAGCATCTTACCAAGAAATGTTTCTAATATACTGACTTTTTCCTTTTAAAATAATACTTAACATTCTTTAAAAAATGGAATTTTCAAAAGTCAGCAATCATCTGTCAAATTACTGTCTAATTTGAATTTCATGTTATTTTAGGAATTGAAAATAACTAAAATCACTTATAAAAACAATTTACATTTCCTAATTACGTATAGTTAATTATGTGACTAATTATGTAGACAACAAATGAATGGCCAACAAAATGATTGGGGGAGTTGATTTTTTTAGAGAATTAAAAAAATAGCCAGAGACATTGAACATTTAAGTTAGGTCTGAGATAGAGAAATTTAAAAGAGTAAGACTTTCTTTACTTATTTTTCTCTGATTATCATATTTGTTGTGATCTCTACATCATCTTCATCTTAATTTCTGCTTTTATTAACTAGGCAAACACCAATGTTTCAGTATTACTTTTCTTTCCCTTTTGATGAACTGTTCTGTCAAAATTTTCTTGGCAGCTTCTTTCAAAGCAAAGGTTTTCTTACTAATATAGTTACAGTGCTTTGTTTTCAACTACATTTGTTTTCAAAATTCCCCATTAACTATGAGTTTACAAATCCTTTGAAGATGAGAACAGATGACTGAATTAAGGCAAGAAGAAATTCCGTAAAACTAGATATTCTAAGCCCGTGGCCTAGAAGCTTCAAGTTCTACCTTTGAAGGCTGCTGGGGATCTTCTGAAAAATTTTAAGATTCTTTGATACAAATGGTAACTTACAATTTATATGCCTGAATTGTAAATGATATTCTATATCACAGCAAATGCTAATCATAAAAGAGATAATGTTCATTATTTTGGCTACTTAACTAAATAATACACTGAACCTCTAATACTCTGTATAAAGGACACACACACATGCAAATAAAATGTCTTAAAATATATGAAAAGATCTTTAGCCTCATAAATATAGAAATGCAAGTTAAAGTATATTATCATTTTTTACCCATCCTAATTGTTAAGACTAAGAAAGTAAGATAATGCACAATATTAGTGAGGTTATGGTAAAATAGGTATTCTCCTCTTGTGCTAGAAAACACATGAATTGTTAAAATCTCACTAAGTGACATTATTTACCAAAATGTTTTCTAATGTTCAGTTCTTTCAGCCCGCCAATTCTACTTTCTAAGAAATATCCTACAGATGTATTTACACTTGTACTCAAAGACATAAGTACAAGAATAATTTTATAATTGTGATTGTCTAATAATTCAAAAATACCAAAAAATAGGAAACAATCTAGTGTTCCTCAAATGATTAAACAAGGAATTACCTAGCAATTCTACTTTGGGCATATACCCAGGATACATGAAAACATGAATTACACTAAAACTGGTACCTGACTTTCATACCAGCATTATTTATGACAGCTGAAAGGTAGAAACAACTTTAATGTCCATCAACTGATGAATGGATAGGTAGATGTAGTATCCATGCAATGGAATATAATTCAGTCATAAAAAAAATGATGTATTGATATCTGCTACAACATGTTCCAGCTGCCAAAACAACCATGTGAAATAAATCAGTCACAAAAGACCACATACATATGATTCTATTAATATGAAACATCCCAAATAGACAAATCTATAGACACCAAAAGTAGACTATGGTTGCCCAAGGTAAGGGGATGGAAGAAGGAGATAAGGGGTGACTGTTAAGAAGTTCAAAGTTATGTTCATGATGATTCATATGTTCTAAAATTAGATTATGATGATGGTTGCCCAATTGTAAATATATTAATACGATTTAAATTGTATACTTTAAACCAGTATATTTATGTAAATTATGTCAATGAAATTATTATTATTTTTTAATAACCTAAATTTCAATCAATAATGAGACTGATCAAATATGTTATGGTAAATCCATGCAATGGAGATCTCCACAGCTATGAAGAAAAAAACTGGTATTCCTATTTGTGCCAATATAGAACAATCTCTCTTTTTAAAACTAAATTAAGAAATTCTAACTGCAGTGCTTTGGTTGCTTTTTTTTTTCTCTTTGCAGTGTAGTTGAGAAATAGTCTTATATTGGATTCAAGTGTACAACACTATCATTCAACAGTTACCCACATTATTAAATCCTCACCGCCACTAGTGCAGTTACTGTCAACATAGGAGGATGTTATAGAATCATTGGCTATATTCTCCATGCTATGCTACCATCCCTGTGACCAACTTATGATTGAGAATTTTTGTTCTCTTTTATCCCCCTCTCCCCCAAGGACTACTCCTCCCCAGTAACACCCCTCCCCCCTGGTAACCATCTGTCACTTCTCAGTGTCTATGAATCTGCTACTCTTTTGTTCATTTTGTTTTGTTTTGTTTTTATACTCCAAAAATAAGTGAAATCACAGGGTATTTGTCTTTCTCCACCTGGCTTATTTCACTAAGCATAATACCCTCTAGAACCATCCATGTTGTTGCAAATGACAGGATTTCTTTTTTTTATGGCTGAATAATATTTCATTGTGTTTATGTACCACATCTTCTTTACCCATTTGTCTACTGATGGACACTTTGGTTGCTATCATATCTTGGTTGTTGTAAGTAATGTGGCAATAAACATAGAGGTGCTTATATCTTTTTGAACCAGGGATTTTGTTTTCTTCAGGTAAATTCCTAGAAGCAGAATTACTGGATCAAATGGTATTTCTATTTTTGGTATTTTGAGGAACCTCCATACTGCTTTCCACAGTGGCTGCACCAATTTACATTCCCACCAATGGTGTAGGAGGGTTCCCTTTTCTCCACATCCTCGCCAACACTTGTTATTTCTTGTCTTTTGGTTAGGGGCCATTCTGACTGTGTGAGGTGCTATCTCATTATAGTTTTGATTTGTATTTCCCTGATGACTAGCGATGTGAAGTATTTTTTCATGTGCCTGTTGGCCATCTGTATTTCTTCTTTGGAGAAATGTCCGTTAGATACTCTGCCCATTTTTTATTGGGTTATTTGTTTTTATGGTATTAAGGTGTATGAGTTCTTTATATATTCTGAATCTTAACCCCTTATCAGATAAATATTTTATGAATATATTCTCCCATACTGTAGGTTGCCTTTTTGTTCTGTTATCCTTTGCTGTACAGAAGGCTTTTAGTGATAGTCCCACTTGTTCTCTTTCTACTTTGTTTCCCTTGCCCAAGGAGATGTGTCCAGGGAAAAACTGCTCATGCTCATATTCAAGAGACTTTTGCCTATGTTTTCTTCTAAGAGTTTCATGGTTTCATGTCTCACATTTAGGTATTTGATCCACTTTGAGTTTACTTTTGTGTATGGAGTTAAACAGTAATCCAGTTTCATTCTCTTGCATGTAGCTGTCCAGTTTCTCCAATACCAGTTTTAAAGAGTCTTTTCCCTACTGTATATTCATGGCTTCTTTATCATATATTAATTGACCATATTTGCATGGGTTTATAGCTGCGCTCCCTATTTTGTTCCATTGATCTATGGATCTGTTCTTGTGCCAGTACCATATTGTTTTGATTGCTGTAGCTTTATAATATAGTCTGAAGTCATAGAGGGTCATACCCCCAGCTTTGTTCTTCTTTCTTAGGATTACTTTGGCTATTCAGGGTCTTCTGTAGTTCCAAATGAATATGGGGATAATTTGCTCTAGTTAATTGAAAAATGCCATTGGTATTTTGATAGGGATTGCACTGAATCTGTAAATTGCTTGGCAGGATGGCCATTTTGACAGTATTAATTCTTGGTTGCTTTTTTTTTATTAAGATATCATTGATATGCAATCTTATGAAGATTTCACATGAGCAGCATTGTGGTTACTACATTCGCCCATATTATCAAGTCCCCCACACACACCCCATTGTAGTCACTGTCCGTCAGCATAGTAAGATGCTATAGAGTAACTATTGGTTGCTTTTTATACTAAAAACCACTTTGTATGATCTTTTTCATTTTAGACATCTTTTCTTTCTTTTTAACCATTATCTGTTTGGATATTCTCTTTTATATAGTGTTTATAAAAGTTTTTTGCTGATTTTCATTGAGTAAAAATAAAGAAAAAATTAGAGAGCAAAGTGCAGAATAATGTATGTACCCTGATCCCATTTGTGTAAAAAAAACATACATGGAATATTTTTTGAATGACACATAGAAGACTGATAACAGTTGTCTTTGGGAATGGGTACTGGCCACACAGAAACTAGAATATGAGGTTTTGTTTTAAGTGTACCCTCTTGTTTTTTCTTAAATGTTTTGCTGTGTATATATTTATTTTGCAATAAACTATTTTAAATTAGGTTTTCTTCTGAAAGGAAAAGGCAAAGGAGAATCAAAGTCTAAATCAGTAAACTGTAGGACACACCCAGATGTTGACAGCATAGACCTGTCTGCCCTCAGAAGTTCTCTGTTCTTCTAGGAAGAAAATGAATAAATAAATGAAAAAATAATTTACAGGAACTTTAAAAAAAATAAAATTAGTGTGAGAAACCACATGTGAGTGCTCTGTGCACAAATGAAGGAGAGCTCCCTGAGCAGCATTAAGCTGCATGGTGTTAACATGAAGGAAGAGCAGTACAGCCTCACTACACTTAAAAGGATAAGTGGCTTTTTGGAAGCCTGCTTTCTGCAGGATGGTCAGATGCACAGCAGTTTATATGTTGTTTCACACATAAGTGGCAGTTTAGAAAACTTTTTTAAAAAGTTACTAGAGATTATCCATTCTCTCTACACAGATGGAAATAAATATGGAAATAAATATGTCCTGAGAGGTGTAATAAGAGCTTGTCCCATCCAGAACACAACAGTTCTAGGTTCTAAGATAATCCGTAAGTAGAACACCTATGTGTGCTGAACAGGTATGCATATTACTTCTAATTATCATAGTCATCCTGCAGGTTAGGAATCAGTAGTCCCATTATAACAGTCAGGAAATAGAAAACCCAAAGGAACAAAATAAATTAACAAGTATCCTACAGCTATTCTTTGCTGGGATTAATAGTCAAACCCAAGTCTAAATGACTCCAGCACAAGTATTTTTTCTACCAAACCAATCTACCATAATGAGGCCAATGAATGCAGAGTTGGGAAGAGTAGCCAGTAGTACACCATTATAGTCTTTCCACCACTTAGAGTACTCCTCACCACAATTTTATAATTTTTTAACTTTTATTTTTTTAGTTGTCATCTGTCTTCCCAGATCCATAGGAGCAGAAATTTTTGTCTGTTTTTTTCTCTGTGTTCTAATGCTTAGAACAGAACTTGACACATAGTAGGCATTCAATAAATAGTTGTTGAATGAAAAATAAAATGTTAAACTTACTATACGCTGGGCAGTATCTTAAGAGCTTTACATGTGTTAAGTCTAAAGTCCTCACCACAACCCTATGAGGCAGCACTATTATGATCTTTCTACAGATGAAATTAGAAGTCACCCAGCAAGTAAGTGGTGGAAATAGGATTTACACCCAGGCCTTCTGGCTCTAGATCTTGCCCTCTTGACCATAATGCTTTCTCTCAATATTTCAGAGTCATGATGCTGGCAGAGAAGTCCCAGAGTGTCAGCTATGTATAGACCTTAAAAGCAACCACGTCAGATTAGAGCAAGTGGACAGACAATATGCTGATGCATTAGCTGACAGGTTTAATTATGTAGAAAATGTTTAAAGACATTTTACAGCACTATTGAAAATTGTGGGAAGAAAGAGCTCCAAGCAAACTCCTTTGCAAGTGACAAAATGAGGCAATTAACTCCAGGAAAATAATAAGTTGAATGAGAAGGGAAATGTAATCATAGCTCACTACTTGACTCAACAGAGAACATATTTACCAAGTCGTGATCATGAAAACAATGAATATGGATTTAATTTTTTTTAAGTCATGCTTTTGCTGTATTGGAAAGGGAAGGGGAAGAGAGCAAAAATCCACATCTAACAAAGAGAAAGTCAATAATCCTTGTAAAAATCATGAATCAATCAGTATACCTGTGTGTGTATGTGTGTTGTAGTGGGAATATGAAGGTAAATGCAAAAGAAACATCTAAAACGTTGGAAATGTTGGCCTCCAGTGAGGAGAGAACACTGTTTTCTGGTGGTAGTGACTGCATGTTGTCACTGACTTGCTAATCCCTGAGGATGTATTATTCTGATTACAACAAACAAAATAAGAAGGTAGAAGTTTTTCCATAGTATTGTCTAAGATTCAAAAGCAATAATGCCAATGTTGACAAAACGCATATGAAAATGGACACCCTCATAAACTAAATGATGAAGTTGTCAGTCGGTAACTCTCTGGAAGATAATTTGATATTTTATATCAAGACCCTTAAAAAATGCTATTTGCCCCGGGATTTCTATTTAATGGAGTTTATCTTAAGAAAAACATTAAAGATATGTGCAAAGACTAGGCCACTTTTGTATTACAGCACAAAAGAAAATAATTAATACAATTATCCAGTATTAGAGCCCTACTTGTTTTTTAAATCATGGTAGAGCTACATAAAGAAAAATTGTGCAATGAGTAATAATTATATTGTAATTATATTAACCTGGAAATATATTTATAGATATTGAGAAAAATAAAAAAGATCTTAGCAAAATAGCAAAATGGTCCCATTTTGTTTCCTCCCACTACAGTATATATTTGCACTAAAATGTTTTAAACTATATGTCACTCAGTAGTTATTGCTGGTGATTGGATTATGGGTGATTCATATTTATTTAGTTTTGTTTGTCCATATTATAATTTCTACAATACATATGATTTACTTATAAGGTCGTTTAATAGGCTTCAGTGTTTAGAAATCACACCTGAAACAAAATATGTCTTTTCATTAAAGACTCAAAGAGATCACTGAGAACAAGTAAGAATATGTTACTTATGAGAGCAGACACAAAAATTAAACCTTCTTGTTCAAAAATAATAAGTCAGATGAAAAATGATCTATATTTGTAAAATCATTAAGAATGTGGTATTAAAGTTGTAGGATTGTTCATTAAATACAGAATATTAAAACTAAGGTTTACAAAAGCTTAGAAAAAGTAAAAGAAATTTTGTGTTACTGTTGTTTACTTTTTTTAAATTTTTTTATTAAGGTATTATTGATATACACTCTTATGAAGGTTTCACATGAAAAACAATGTGGTTACTACATTTACCCATATTATCAAGTCCCCACCCATACCCCAATGCAGTCACTGTCCTTCAGTGTAGTAAGGTACCACAGATTCACTGTTTGCCTTCTCTGTGCTACACTGTTTTCCCTGTGATCCCCCACACCATGTGTACTAAACATAATACCCCTCAATCCCCTTCTCCCACCCTCCCCACCCGCCTTCCCACACCCCTCCCCTTTGGTAACCACTAGTTCCTTCTTGGAGTCTCTGAGTCTGCTACTATTTTGTTCCTTCAGTTTTGCTTTGTTGTTATACTCCATAAATGAGGGAAATCATTTGGCACTTGTCTTTCTCCTCCTGGCTTATTTCACTGAGCATAATATCCTCCAGCTCCATCCATGTTATTGCAAATGCTAGGATTTGTTTCTTTCTTATGGCTGAATAGTATTCCATTGTGTATATATACCACCTCTTCTTTATCCATTCATCTACTGATGGACACTTAGGTTGCTTCCATATCCTGGCTATTGTAAATAGTGCTGCGATAAACATAGGGATGCATATGTCTTTTTGAATCTGAGAAGTTGTATTCTTTGGGTAAATTCCAAGGAGGGGATTCTCAGGTCAAATGGTAATTCTATTTTTAGTTTTTTGAGGAACCTTCATATTGCTTTCCACAATGGTTGAACTAGCTTACATTCCCACCAGCAGTGTAGGAGGGTTCCTCTTTCTCTGCATCCTCACCAGCATTTGTTGTTCTTATTCTTTTCCATGCTGGCCATCTTTACTGGTGTGAGGTGATATCTCATTGTGGTTTTAATTTGCATTTCCCTGATGATTAGTGATGTGGAGCATCTTTTCCTGTGCCTGTTGGCCATCTGAATTTCTTCTTTGAAGAATTGTCTCTTCATATCCTCTGCCCATTTTTTAATCGGGTTATTTGTTTTTTGGATGTTGAGGTGTGTAAATTCTTTATGTATTTTGGATGTTAACCCCTTGTCAGATACGTCATTTACAAATATATTCTCCCATACTGTAGGATGCCTTTTTGTTCTGTTGATGGTGTCCTTTGCCGTACAGAAACTTTTTAGTCTGATGTAGTCCCATGAATTCATTTTTGCTTTTGTCTCCCTTGCTCGAGGAGATGCGTTCAGGAAGAAGTTGTTCATGCTTATACTCAGGAGATTTTTGCCTATGTTGTCTTCTAAGAGTTTTATGGTTTCTTGACTTACATTCAGGTCTTTGATCCATTTTGAGTTTACTTTTGTGTATGGGGTTAAACCTGTTGTTTACTTTTTATTATGAAACTTTTCATATATTCTACATGTAGATTTGGCAATTGTTAAGGTTTTCCTTAACAAGATTAGAAATGAGGCAATTAAACTGAAAGAATTTATCTATCTTAAGAAAAGAAACATTTATCAACATCACTCATCATCAAGGAAATGCAAATCAAAAGCACAATGAGACATTACCTCACACCTGTTAGGAAAGCTATTATCGAGAAGGCAAGAGGTAGCAATTACCAGCTAGTGGAGAAAAGGGAACCCTTGTGCACTGTTGGTGGGAATGTAAACTGGTAGAGCCTCTATGGAAGACAGTATGGAGGTTCCTCATCAAATTAAAAATAGAACTACCATATAATCCAGTGATTCCACTTCTGGGTATATATCAAAAGGGAGCGAAATCACTATCTCAAAGAGATATCTGTACACCCATGTTCATAGTAAGCATTTTTCCTAATAGTCAAGGTATGAAAACAACCTAAGTGTCAGTCATCAAATAGATAAAGAAAATGTGGTAGATATATACAAGGGAATATTATTCAGCTTTTTTAAAAAAAAAGAATTTGGTCATTTATGACAACCTGGATGAATCTGAAGGGCATTATGCTAAACTAAGCTAGACGGAAAAAGACAAGTACTTCATTGTATCACTTATATGTGTAATTAAAGAAAAGGAAAGTCAAATTCATAGAAACAAAAAGTAGAAAAATGGTTGCCACAGGGGCTGGAATGGGGAAAATAGGGAGAGGTGGGTCAAAGAGTACAAACTTTCAATTATAAAATGTATAATGTCTGAGGATCTGAAGTAAAACACTGTGACTAGAGTAGATAACACTGTATTGTATAGTGGAAATTTGCTAAGGGAGTGGAACTTGAATAGTCTCACCTCCTCACCAAAGAAGGTAAACATGTGAGATGATGAATGTGTTAATTAACTTAATGGGGGAAAACTTTCACAATATATACATATATCAGATCAGCATGCTATACACCTTAAATATCTTACAATTTTATTTGTCCATTATACCTCAATAAACCTAGGGGAAAAAAGAAATGGAATATTTAAAATGCCATATCCCGTGATACTTAGAATATTAGACTCTTTAAAGCTTTAATTCAACTCAGGATGCATTTCTTACATTTTTATAATTGAGATCCTCATTTCTTCATACTTGGAATAGCCAGTTCTTGCATTTTGAAGATTTGTCCCAATTCATGGTATTTTTTGCTTTGCTTCTCAGGTACCAGCAAAGGCCAAACGTCTTACTCAACAACTTCCCTACCACCGCCTCCACCACCCCATCCAGCCAGCCAGCCACCATTGCCAGCCTCTCACCCAACGCAACCACCAGTCCCATGTCTACCTCCCAGAAACATTAAGCCTCCCTTAGATCTAAAGTAAGAAAAATTTATCTTGCCGTTTCTTTGTCAATCTCTTGCCATAGGTTTTCAAACTATGCTTGGCTGAATGCTGAGAGTTGCATGGTAAACTGTTGGGGCCATGAGGTGGGCAGCTGGCAGGAAGAAGGGATGTCTGAGCAGGCCCTCAGATCCCCAGACCCATGAGCATCTCTTGTTTATCTGTTTTTACAGTAGTATTCCTCTTAAAAGTTCATTTGAAGAAAACTTCCACTGCCTTTTTAAAACTTCTGAGGCTTTTTTCAGGTCAGCACCACCACCATCTCTTCAACGATCACCATCACACCACCAGTACCATTATCACCATCACCACCACCATCACTATCACCATCACCATCACCACCACCACCACTATCACTATCACACCACCAATACCATTATCATCATCACCACCACCACTATCATCATCATCATCATCATCACCATCACCATCACCAACCACCACCATCACCATCACCATCACCACCACCACCATCACCATCACCATCACACCCCCAGTACCATTATCATCATCACCACCATCACCATCACCATCATTATTCCCATCACCACCACCACCACCACCATCACCATCACCATCACACCACCACCACCACCACCATCACCATCACCACCACCAACACCACCACCACCATCACCACCACCACCACCACCACCATCACCGTCACCATCACACCACCACCACCACCACCATCACCATCACCACCACCAACACCACCACCACCATCACCACCACCACCACCACCACCACCATCACCGTCACTATCACCATCACCATCACACCACCAGTACCATTATCATCATCACCACCATCACCATCACCATCATTATTCCCATCACCACCACCACCACCACCATCACCATCATCACCATCACCACCACCACCACCACCATCACCATCACCACCACCATCACCGTCACTATCACCATCACCATCACACCACCAGTACCATTATCATCATCACCACCATCACCATCACCATCATTATTCCCATCACCACCACCACCACCACCATCACCATCATCACCATCACCACCACCACCACCACCATCACCGTCACTATCACCATCACCATCACACCACCAGTCACCCATCATCACCACCATCACCATCACCATCACCATCACCGTCACTATCACCATCACCATCACACCACCAGTACCATTATCATCACCACCACCATCACCATCACCATCATTATTCCCATCACCACCACCACCACCACCATCACCATCATCACCATCACCACCACCACCACCACCACCACCATCACCACCACCACCACCACCACCACCACCATCACCGTCACTATCACCATCACCATCACACCACCAGTACCATTATCATCATCACCACCATCACCATCACCATCATTATTCCCATCACCACCACCACCACCACCATCACCATCATCACCATCACCACCACCACCACCACCATCACCATCACCACCACCATCACCGTCACTATCACCATCACCATCACACCACCAGTACCATTATCATCATCACCACCATCACCATCACCATCATTATTCCCATCACCACCACCACCACCACCATCACCATCATCACCATCACCACCACCACCACCATCACCATCACCATCATCACCATCACCACCACCACCACCACCATCACCATCACCATCACACCACCACCACCACCACCATCACCACCACCACCACCACCATCACCATCACCACCACCACCACCACCACCATCACCGTCACTATCACTATCACCATCACACCACCAGTACCATTATCATCAGCACCACCATCACCATCACCATCATTATAATCACCATCGCCATCACCATCACCACCACTATCAGCACCATCATCAGCTCCACCACCACCATATTTTACTGATGGCCTATGATGTGCTAGGCCCTTTACATATATAATCCCTACAACCTCATCAAATGGATATTGTTATCATCATTTCACATATGAGGAAATGGAACTTAAAGAGGCTAAGTAATTTCTCCAAGATGACACGAGGATGTATAGTAGAAATTTGAGCCAATGGCAGTCTGAGTCAAAAGTAAGTGTGTGCTTTTAGCCACTCTGCTAAGTAACCTCCTTTAAGGAAAAAAATGCAGGGTTTTCTCTCAATCTTCAGATTTTTGGCTGTGTATTAAAAACGTAGGAAAATTTTATTCAAGCCTACTCCCACATTTTTGAGATGGTACATTTTTAAAATGTCAAAACTGGATGGATTGCTATGCATGGGCTTTTTATCCATGTTTTACCAGAAGAGCTGGTTGAGAAAAAGCAAGTAGAGGATTGGAATAGAATGGAATATTGTTTCAAAAAAGTTCAGGCAATGGCAAGCATAGATTCTTATGGCAAGTCAGACCACATCTTCCTTTCTTCTTCTAGAAAATTGTTTTACATGAATCTCCTTTACCACAAATAAGTAATATACCAAAATATTTAGCTGTGATTTGTCTTTCCTTCTTTTCAGTATCCTATCAGATTAATGTTCTTTACAGTTAAAGTACTTACTATCCATAATCCATATAATAGAATCTGTTAATTAATATCACATTTACAGCTTTCCTTTAATGCTAATGATTACAACTTAGAGCAGGGGTTGAAACCACATTTGTCATAGGTAGCCACCACTGTGTTTCACTTTAATATGCTTTTTGGGAGGTTTAAAGATAGTATCTAGAAGGTGTTAGAGCAGCTTACTGGTTCCAAGTAGCTCTGCACACCCTTTCAAGAATTTGAGTTTATGAATTTTATCTTAAGACTATAATACCCCATGATATCTAACTACAAATAAGAGTCTAAGCCATCTGCCTACTAAAATATAAGTGCTAAATAAGTAATAGTTTAATTAAAATAACTAATATGTGTACTTATATACACTTGATTTCTATTTCACATATTAAATTCTGCTTCTTTTTCCAAATCTTCTTCCTGCTTTGATAAATTTAATCCACTAGATTTTGATCTTAGCATTTTTTAATTTTATTATGTGACCTTATTCCAGCTACTGGCCTCAGTCAGCCTTCTGGATCCCATTTAATTCTAGGGAGAAATTTTAATAAATACCTTGAGCATGAATTCCTGAAAATTTATAAGACATGAAAACTGGTCATTTCTGATTGAAGAAATCATGGAGAGAAGGAGTGTTTGGCACAACTGTATTCCTGCTCTTTTGGGAGTTCCCAAGACCACCAATATGTGTGATGATTCACTAAAAGGACTCACTGGATTCAACATAGAGTAATACTCCTGGCTAAGGTTGATCATAGTAACTCTCTCCTTCTAAGCCTGGAAGAGGACTCACAGACAGTGTCCTTACTCTAGATATGAAAATTCAGTGCATGTATATTGTTGCTTCCCAAGGAAGCCTATTAAAGACAGATTTTTATTATGAGCTGGTCACATAGGTACCTTCTACCTAGCAACTACCAAAATACCAGGCTTCTAGAAGAAACACAGGTATTCACTGTAAGTCACATTGTTTATACAGTCTAGACACAGAAAGACACTCTTATCAATTAGTCAACCTTTCATATCATTGTAGGGAATTTTTTAGAACCTAAGTTTTCATATATAAGCCGAGGGCCAATCTTGGTAGCAGATTCTTCTAAAATTCCCAGCTTCACACCCACTATATTAACTCTTTTCTGCAAACCTTCTCCCTAGAATCCATTATGACAATGTGGGGAATAAAAAGTTGTAGAAGGAAGAAAGAATTTCAAAAACAGTCCTGTAGCCTGGTCTACTACTTCATAAGGATGCTGGTCAATTTCCCAGCTTTTCAGGGAATTCTTACAAAGTTGAAAGGGGACTGCTAGGCTACTTTAGTTACCTACTTACATCCCTATTTCCATCTTATGAAGCATGCCTAATTAGCAAGTCTGATTCATCTAAAAGTTACCAACTCCATAAAATGCACACTCTTAGAAGAAGAATGAAGAGAAACAAGAATCTTAGATGTTAAATTACCTGGATAGACTATAATTGGAGTATCTGAAAGCTAATTGTCAGCTGAGAGAATAGAGGGAATGAAAGCTAAGAGACATCTATAATTTCTTTGCAAAAGCAAAAATCTGGTGTATACTGAAAAATCTTCAGGCTGCCATCAGAAGGCTCAAGTAAATTCCAAAGTGAAGAAATATCTGGGTTAGAAACTTTCCCCCAAGTAGGGGAAGCCCAATAAGATACAAACAAGAAATGGAAGAAGAGTAGGTCTTGATGTTGAGGCTCAAATATATGAGGTGGAAATGTAGGGTATGGTCTTTCAGTAAAATTAGTTTCTGGGCTTTTCCTCATGCTACCACCCTTTGAAACACACATGGGTGGTTCCCAGGTGCTCCCTCTGCCAGCCCACAAATGCCCGTCCTTCCTTTCCTCTCTAATCAAAGGTCACTCTCACGTCAAGATCTGATTTTTTACATTCACTCAAGAATTATTTTTGAGCCACCCCTTTGTACCTTTATAGTAGGAATTCAGGGGATATCAGTGAATAAAATTAAGATCCCTGTCCACATCAAACAGGGAGCAAGAGACCACAGGAATAAAAATAATAAACAAGTAAAGGATAGAGTATGTTAGGAAATATCTAGTGTTATGGGAGAAAAAAGAGCTGAGTTAGGTTGTGCAGTGTGAGGGGAGGTCTGGCAACAGCGTGTTTGACTTTAAATAGAGGTGAGGGCAGCGCCCTTTACAGGAACTCATACTTGGGCAAAGACTCAAGGAAGTGAGGGGAGTTAGGCACACAGTATCTGGAGGAAGACCATTTCAGGCAGAGAGAACAGACAGAACAAAGGTCTAGAATGTTCAAGGACTAGGAGTAGGAAGTAACTGGGACTGTGAGTAAGCAAGGGAAGGCGTCACGGTACAAGACTCAGCCTTTGTAGGGTCTGGGAAAGGGAGGAATGATTGAGATTGTGGCTCTTCTAAGTGAAATGGAAACCACTGAAAGAGCTTGAACAGGCAGTGATGTCTTCTGACTTCTGTTTTATAAAGATTACCATAACAGCTGTCTGAAAAGGAACAGATGAAGCAGGGAAACCAGCAAGGCAGATATTGCAGAAATGCAGGCAAGATGTAGAGGTGACTCTAACCAGGATGGTGGCAGTGAACGTGGTGAGGGGTGTTTAGCTTCTGGATATATTTTGAAGGTATAGACAACCATTTGGATTGGGAAAGGAAAGGAAAAAGAGGACTGAGGATGGCTCCAAGGTTTCTGGTCTGAGCAACTGTAAGGATGATGTAACCATTAACTGAAAGAAGAGAGGCGGAAGGTGAGCCAGTTTGAGGTGGGGAAGATCAGGAGGGGAAGGCTGTGTGAATCTAGGGGTGTCTCAAACATCCAAGGGGAGATGTTGAGGTGGCTATGGGTATAAGGAGTGAAGAGTTTAGGAGAGAGTTCTGGTTTTAAAATATAAATTTGAGAGTCATAGGCATATTTATATTCCATGCTTAGAGTCATGAAACAACTAAGATCACCAAGGCAGTGAGCATATGAGAGAAGAGAAGAACCAAGCCCTGGAGCGCTCCAACTCTACTAGGTCTGGGAGAAGAAAAATCAGCAAAAGAGAAAAAAAAACAACAGCCAATAATGTAGGAAACACTAAGAGTGTGCTGTCCTGGAAGCCAAGTAAGATAGTGTTCTCAAGGAGAAGGCAGTGATCAACTGTGACAGATGCTGCTGAAAAGCCACATGAGTGCGGACTGTGGACGTCAATGCAGTTGAAATTCTCAGGATGGTGGGGATACAGGCCTGACTGAAATTTAAAAGAGTATGAAAGGAGGGAATTGGAAAGAGCCATGATAGATAGCTCTTTAATAGAGAAAAAGAGAAGCAAAGAAATGGAGCAGCAACTGCTGGGGAAAATGGAATTGAGATTTGCTGTTCTTTTTAAGATAGAATAAATAACAATATATGTGTATGCCAGTGGGGAAAAAAAAACAGTAAAGAGGGGAAATAGTAATGGTGGGGAGAGGGGAGAACCAGGGACTGGAACAACTGGGAACAAGTGTTCAGGTGAGGAACTGGCTTCCTGGAGGAATAAATGACTGACAGGTTTACCATCTCCCTAGGGCTAGAATCTGTCTCGCTTGATTGGAACAAAGAAGGAATTTTGTCAGTAGGGTGGCCTTTATCTCCTGCCTACTTCCCAGAAGTCACTTGTCATCAAGCCATTCAGGCCAGGATGCTTTAAGAATGTAAAAGATTGGAGGCAGATGAGAATTCAAAATAACATCTTTAAAAATAAAATAGTTGAGGCCAAAGTTATTTTGTACTTTAAATTGTATTGTTTCTCCACCTAGTGGTGAGAAATCAGCGAGTTGCATTTTCTGCTGTTTTACTTAGACATCTAAAGAACTGAAAGGGGTCAAAGGAGCTTGTTTATCACTATTAGTGTTCAAATCAACAGCTTTAGTGTAACACATTTCTTGGTACCATTTTTTAAAAGTAATTATAATTTTAATAGTATAGTTCTTCATTTGAAAACAGAACCAACATTTGAATGTTTTGGTATGCAAAACAAATTACGTGGTTATTAATAGTAATGAGACAGGAAAAGTGAAATAATAAGAAATAATAAATAATGGGAAGTGACTAACATTAGAAAAGGCAAGGTTAAACAGTTCTCACTCTGAGGTCATTCATAGCCAGCTTAAGATTTTTGGAGGGCAGGGTGGGTAGGTGGGCTCTAAAATTAGAGGAAAAGTAAGAATTTACCATTATAACTTTTTATTAATTGAAAGTAGTTAAAATTTTCCAGAATCTGAAACTTGCCATATCAGTGGTGCACTACCAGAGAGTCTCACCTAACTCCTTTTTGGAAAGTATTAGCTTAAACAAATTGTAGTTTTGTATTCCTCATGCATTAAACATAGGGAGACATGTTCCAGAGCAAAGTTCACAGAATTTCCTTCTCAGTAAGGGCAGGTATAGAACAAAATTTTGTGTGACACTTAGATTTCTCCTTCTTCTTTCAAAAAAACAAAAAGGCAATTAAAAAGCTAAAGTCATTAATAGCAAATAAGATATAAAGATAAAGGTTCACAGCTTTCCATCTTTAGAAGTCAGGAAAGAGAGCTCTAATAGCTTTCTAAAAATGATACAGTGTTAAATTAGCTTTACTTTTCCTATTTATTTCTGCATGCCACTGCATAAAAATAAAGAGCTGTGGTGAAAGGCCTTCTCGAATGCACATATTATTGTAACAGCTGATAAGCTTCCTTTTATTCTTCACCCTCTCCCTCTGCTGAGTTTTCTGACTGGGGTTGTGACTAGTTTCATTGTTTATCTCTTTATCTCTCTGTGGAGATTTTTTTTAATACCTGGAGCTCTTTTTTTTTTGAGCAACTGGTGACAGGTTGATCTGGGTTTCATCATGACACTCACTTATTTCTCTTCCTCAGCCTTTCCCATTTTATTCTTTACTATCATTCCCAATCTTATCACTTTTTCATATTTACTGAATATTTTAATGTTTTATATATGGGGTGAATTCAGACCTATATAAAATAAACGGAGAGTTATGTGCTATAACTTTGGGTCCATGACTAGATACGTGCATGCAAACACTAGTAATAAACGGTTTGCATAAACATGCAGGCACATATATATGAATGTGCTTGGCAGATACCCTTCACTTTGCAAATATTTGTTATTCATCCAAGTGTTTCAGGAAGTAAAATACAAGTCCAGTATTCTTTTTGACTTAACATTCTTTTTCAAAAATGATAAACAAATCACTTTAGTAATGAAAGTTTATTTTGTTTCTTAGAGTTACTGGAACATCATTAATTTATCAAAACTAATCAAAGCCTTATACATAACAGGAATTATTCTAATAGCTTCCTGACTATGACAGTCATAATAATAAATTAACAAAGTAACAATCTCTTTCCCCAAGGGGCTTATAGTCTTATGGTAGGCAATTACTCTATAATTGTAGTCATACAGAATAGTCACTTTAATGGAGCAAAGTATGACATACAGAAGCAGCAACTGACTGAGTGGGCTTATGGGAGCCGGGGATAACTTCACAGAGGAGGGAGTATTTAAGGAGAGGCTTAAAGATTAAGGACCACAAGCAGGGCATGGTGACAAGGAAGATTATTCCAGAGAAGGGACACAGAGTGGTCCAAGCATGGAAGAACAGGAAACCACAGAGTTGCAGAAAATGAGTGAGTTCAGCATTAATATGTGAAAAGAAGATGGTGTAAGAGGAAATATGAAAAATAAAACTGTAAAAGAACAAGGCTGATCATAAGAACCTGTATGTCATGAAAAGGGCTATAGATGGTTTATCAGTATACTTTGATGCCTAAGGTATTTACATCTTGTGCTTTTAATTACTATCCAATTCATTAAAGTTAATAATAGAAAGACCTAATTCACATACTTAAATTCACATAATATAACTTGCTATCCTATTTATACATCTAGTGATTTTTTTATTTAAATAAGAATATTTTCAGTGGGATCTTTGATTAATGATTAGACAACTCAGACTAAATTCTTTCAGATCAAGTTTTTATAAATTTAGTTAATTAAACTCCATTATAGACTGCTCTAGAGGGAAGCACCCCTAAGGCTAAAAAGATGTCACCAGAGAAAATAAAATCATAGCAAAGAAAGCAGACCATCCAAATACTAACTAAAGGCAAAGAATAAAACACTTAGTATATAAAGAATGCAGGAGGAAGAATAAGAAGGGAGAGAAATAAAGAAACATCAGATGGTGTTTACAGTAACTTAACAAGAAAGTTAAGTTAGATTGTTAAATACTAAAGAAGCAACCCTTGAACGTATGGTAACCACGAATCTAAAGCCAGCAATGGCAATAAGTACATATCTATCAATAATCACCCTAAAAGCACATGGAACATTTTTCAGAATAGACCACACAATAGGCCACAAAAAGAACCTCAGTAAAATCAAAAATATTGAAATCCTACCAACCAACTTCTCAGATCACAAAGGTGTAAAACTAGAAATAAATTTTAGAAAGAAATCAAAAAGGCTCACAAATACATGGAGACTTAACAACATTCTCCTAATTAATCAATGGGTTAACGAACAAATCAAAACAAAAATCAAAGAATATATGGAGACTAATGACAACAACAACACAAAGCCACAACTTCTGTGGGACGCAGCAAAGGCAGTTCTAAGAGGAAAGTATATTGCAATCCAGGCCTATTTAAAGAAAGAAGAACATTCCCAAATGAATAGTCTAAAGACACAATTACTGAAATCGGAAAAAGAAGAACAAATGAGGCGCAAAGTCACCAGAAGGAGGAACATAATAAAGATCAGAGAAGAAATAAATAAAATTGAGAAGAAAGAAAAAAACAATAGAAAAAAATCAATGAAACCAAGAGCTGGTTCTTTGAAAAAATAAACGAAATAGATAAACCCCTAGCCAGACTCATTAAGAGAAAAAGAGAATCTACACACATAAACAGAATCAGAAATGAGAAAGGAAAAATCACGACGGACCCCAGAGAAATACAAAGAATTATAAGAGAATATTATGAGAATCTATATGCTAACAAGCTGGAAAACACAGAAGAAATGGACAACTTCTTAGAAAAATACAACCTTCCAAGACTAACCAAACAAGAAACAGAAAACCTAAACAGACCAATCACCAGCAACGAAATTGAAGCGGTAATCAAAAAACTACCCAAGAACAAAACCCCAGACCTGATGGATTCACCTCTGAATTCTACCAGACATATAGAGAAGAAATAACACCCACTCTCCTTAAAGTTTTCCAAAAAATAGAAGAGGAGGGAATACTTCCAAACTCATTCTATGAAGCCAGCATCACTCTAATACCAAAACCTGGCAAAGACCTCACCAAAAAAGAAAATTACAGACTAATATAACTGATGAACATAGATGCAAAAATACTCAACAAAATATTAGCAAACCGAATTCAAAAATACGTCAAGAGGATCATACACCATGATCAAGTGGGATTCATCTCAGGGATGCAAGGATGGTACAACATTCGAAAATCCATCAACATCATCCACCACATCAACAAAAAGAAGAACAAAAACCACATGATCATCTCCATAGATGCTGAGAAAGCATTTGACAAAATTCAGCATCCATTCATGATTAAAACTCTCAACAAAATGGGTATAGACGGCAAGTACCTCAACATCATAAAGACCATATATGACAAACCCACAGCTAACATCACACTTAACAGCGAGAAGCTGAAAGCTTTTCATCTAAGATCGGGAACAAGACAGGCATGCCCACTCTCTCCACTGTTATTCAACATACTACTGGAGGTCCTAGCCATGGCAATCAGACAAAACAAAGACATACAAGGCATCCAGATTGGTAAAGAAGAAATCAAATTGTCACTATTTGCAGATGACATGATACTGTACATAAAAAACCCTAAAGACTCCACTCCAAAACTACTAGAACTAATATCTGAATTCAGCAAAGTTGCAGGATACAAAATTAACACACAGAAATCTGTTGCTTTCCTATACACTAATGATGAACTAACAGAAAGAGAAATCAGAAAAACAATTCCATTCACAATTGCATCAAAAAGAATAAAATACCTAGGAATAAACCTAACGAAGGAAGTGAAAGACCTGTACTCTGAAAACCACAAGACACTCCTAAGAGAAATTAAAGAGGACACTAACAAATGGAAATGCATCCCATGCTCTTGGCTAGGAAGAATAAATATTGTCAAAATGGCTGTACTACCTAAAGCAATCTACAGATTCAATGCAATCCCTATCAAACTACCAACAGCTTTCTTCAATGAACTGGAACAAATAATTCTAAAATTCATATGGAACCACAAAAGACCCCGAATAGCCAAAGCAATCCTGAGAAGGAGGAATAAAACAGGGGGAATTACACTCCCTGACTTCAAGCTCTACTACAAAGCCACAGTAATCAAGACAATTTGGTATTGGCACAGAAACAGACTCACAGACCAGTGGAACAGAATAGAAAATCCAAACATTAACCCAAACATATACAGTCAATTAATATTTGATAAAGGAGCCTTGGATATACAATGGGGAGATGACAGTCTCTTCAGCAACTGGTGTTGGAAAAACTGGACAGCTACATGTAAGAGAATGAAACTGGACTACTGTCTAGCCCCATACACAAAGGTAAACTCAAGGTGGATCAAAGACCTAAATGTAAGTCATGAAACCATAAAACTCTTAGAAAAAAACATAGGCAAAAATCTCTTGGACATAAACATGTTCTTCATGAACATATCTCCCCAGGCAAGGGAAACAAAAGCAAAAATGAACAAGTGGGATGATATCAAGCTGAAAAGCTTCTGTACAGCAAAGGACACCATCAGTAGAACAAAAAGACATCCTACAGTATGGGAGAATATATTCATAAATGATATATCCGATAAGGAGTTGACATCCAAAGTATATAAAGAACTCATGCACCTTAACAAACAAAAAGCAAATAATCCAATTAAGAAATGGGCAGAGGACATGAATAGACACTTCTCCAAAGAAGAAATTCAGATGGCCAACAGGCACATGAAAAGATGCTCCACATCACTAATCATCATAGAAATGCAGATTAAAACCACAATGAGATATCACCTCACACCAGTGAGGATGGCCAACATCCAAAACACAAACAACAACAAATGTTGGCGAGGATGTGGAGAAAAGGGAACCCTCCTACACTGCTGGTGGGACTGCAAATTAGTTCAACCATTGTGGAAAGCAGTATGGAGGTTCCTCAAAAAACTCAAAATAGAAATACCATTTGACCCAGGAATTCCACTCCTAGGAATTTACCCTAAGAATGCAGCAGCCCAGTTTGAAAAAGACAGATGCACCCCTATGTTTATGCAGCACTATTTACAATAGCCAAGAAATGGAAGCAACCTAAGTGTCCATCAGTAGATGAATGGATAAAGAAGAGGTGGTACATATACACAATGGAATATTATTCAGCCATAAGAAGAAAACAAATCCTACCATTTGCAACAACACGGATGGAGCTAGAGGGTCTTATGCTCAGTGAAATAAGCCAATCGGAAAAAGACAAGTATCAAATGATTTCACTCATATGTGGAGTATAAGAACAAAGAAAAAAACTGAAGGAACAAAACAGCAGCAGACTCACAGAACCCAAGAACAGACTAATAGTTCCCAAAGGGAAAGGGACTGGGGAAGATGGGTGGGAAGGGGGGGATAAAAAGGAAAAAGGGGCATTATGATTAGCAGACGTAATGTTGGAGGGGCATGGGGAGGGCTGTACAACTCAGAGAAAACAAGTAGTGATTCTATTGCATCTCACTATGCTGATGGATAGTGACTGTAATGGGGTGGGTGGGGGGGACCTGATGAAGGGGTAGTTTAATAACCATAATATTGCACATGTAATTATAGATTAATGATACCAAAATAAATTACATTAAAAAAAATAAACTCCATTACATTTTTACATTGGATGTATAAATTTATATGTTGAATTTTATTTTTAAGCGTTTTAAAAACCCAACTGAACAAACTTAATAACTCCACTAAACAAAACCCTCACAATAACTTAAATGACTCTTGTAAATCTACTAAACCATATCCAGTTCTCTTAAATATTCTGATTTCATTTGCAATCAGGATTTTTAAGAAGCATAATTATTTTGAAAAATATGAAGCATAAGAAAGGCAGGGAGAATATATAATGAATGCCCATGTCCCCTTCACCAACTTCAACAATTACAAACTCATTACCAATCTCGTTTCATTTATACCCCCATCCATTTCCCTCTGTTCTCACATTACTTTGAAATTAATACTAAATATCATATTACTTCATCCATAAATATTTCAGTAGTTACCCCTAAAAAATATTTGTGTTAATACAAGATATCAAGTCCATGTTCAAATTTTCAATAATCTCTTAAACTGTATATGAGTGTGTGTGGTTTTTTTTTAAGTTTGTTTGCATAAGAATCCAAACAAAGTCTACATGTCTTCATTGTCTTATACATTTGTAATTCTCTTTCAAGCTATAAGTTCACCCTCTATGGCTTTATTTTTTAAATTGCAAGTTTTTGTGGACTCTGTAGTTGACCACAGTCTAGATTTTGTTGATTGCTTCTCTATAGTATAACCTATGTGTTCCTCTCTCCTCTTGTTTCATGTAAACTAGTAGTTGGTAGGGAGAAAGTAATGATGGGTACAACCATAGATAAGTTTGTGGGTTAAAGGAATGTATTTTCTTAAGAGAATTCACAACCCAAAATGGCTATTTTATCCGTGAAATAAGAAAAAGTATCATCTGATTAGAAGGTAGAGGAGACGACTAAGAGATTCCCACACACACATTCCCCACCTCCCAGGACTAAGAGATTTGAAGAAAATAGGGAAGGTTTAGAATAGCCATTGAGAAGGATGCTGTAAGAGAGGGTTGACCAGAAAATAAATGTAATGAGATTATAGAATAGTGTTGAGAGTTGAATGCAGTTGAGATTGAATGCCAATTATTTTTTATATTCAGAGTTACTAAAGTAGCAATTTTCTCCAGCTTTGCTTTTCAACCTGAGAATAGAAATAGAAAATAAAGATTGCACCTAAGTCATTAAGGATTTGCAGAGCCCAGATGTTGACAACTATTAAGAGCAGTTGGAGTAAAACAATTTGGAATGAAGCACTTTGGAGTCCAAGCCACAAATGATGGAAGTAAAGCCAGGTGGAGAACATCTGGAAGAGAAGGAGTCAAGGATTAGAACTAAATCTCTTTGGTATCTGGATCAAATCCCTAGATCAGTCAAATACCTTCAGAATCCCAGAATTGAACTATTGATACACTGCCATTTTAACAGAAAACTTACTACTGCCCTGAAGCAATGGATTAATTGTGCTCACTGTGAATGAGCAGTGCTGTGCTCGAGCCCCCCAGGTCTCCATCTTTCGCAGTAGTAGCAGCATAAATATAAGACGAAGCCTCTTCTAATGACTTTTGACACTTCGAATAAGAATACATATAAAAGAGAGAAAAACTCCAAAATGATCCTTTTATTCTTTTTTTTTTCATTATAAGATGAGTAGCTACTTGTCCCATTTTCACTTTTTCTTCTTTTTTGTTTTCAGAAGCCCTGTAAATGAAGAAAATCAAGATGGTGTCATGCATGTTGATGGTAAGGGACGAAAAGATGTTTATGTGTTACTTCAGGCACATGAATCTGATTTAATCATTCTCAGAGAATCATTAATGGGCTATTTATCATCACTGTTCTATGTAAGGCCACTCTTTTTCACCCATTTGTCTATTCCCTTTTATCTCCATGACCCACCCCCTTTTCTCTTTTCCCCTTAACAGAGACAAATATTCTAATGTATTTAAAGTGTATGTGTCTGTTTGTACATATTATTTGTGTACTGTTTATATATGTATATACATTTCAATATTCACACACAGTATCTTATAGCTCAGCTCAGTCTGGACTTTTTTTTGCATTTGGCATAGTGCATTTTGGTGGGGGGAGCCCTCCATGTTGCTGTATGTATATTTAGTTTGTTACTCTTAACTACTGTACAATATTCCATGGTATATATCCTATGCAATCACCTCTAACTCACTGGTACCTACAAATAATAATTCAATACACCTTCTTATGCATATCCTCCTTTGGACCTCTGAGACACTTTCTTTAAATATATATGTATACCAGTGGAATGGCTGTGAATAAGTTATGGACTATTCATTTTGACTGAGTAGGACTAGGGTGCTCTGCAGAAAAGCTGCATCTGTGTATAGTACCATCAGCAGTGCATGAGGATTCCAAGATGCCTACTTTTCACCAGTGCATGGTATTATTCAACTTTCCAACTGTTTCCAGTCTTGTATGTATAAAGTGATGTCTCATTTCATTGTCTTATCTCCGCTTCCTGTTGAGTTTGAGTGTTTCTTTTGTTTACTAGCCTTTAGGTTTCTGCTTCTGTAAGCTGCCTTTTCATATCCTTTGACCATTTTTTTCTTGGGGCGGTATCCTTTTTTGTTTGACTTGCAAAATTCCTTTGTATTCCAGATATGAATCCCATGTCAGTTGCAGACATTACAAATATCTTCTCTCATTCTGTCCATTGTCTATTAGCCCATGGTGTTCTTCACTGCATATAAATAAATTTTGATATAATCAAATTCATTAATTTTTACCCTGTAATTTATGCCTTTTAAGTTTTATTTAAGAAATCCTGTTCCTAAAGAATAAAAATATAATCTCCTATTTTCGTCTATGAACTTTAACCCTTATGCTTAGGTCTTTGATCTTTTTGCAGTCCCTTTGGGAAGTTAGTAGAAATCCAGATTTGTTGCCTTGTGTATGGAGCCAGTTTTCCTATTTCCATACTTTGGAAATCTACCTTTTTCTCACTAATTTATAATGTCACCCTTGTACTATACCAGCTCTGTGGGTATGTATGTATCTATACATGTGTGTGTGTGCACTGCATGTGTGTATATGTAAATTTATGAATCTGTCTCCGAGCTCTCTGTTCTATTCCATTAGTCTATTTGTTTCTATACCAGCATCACACCTTTTTTAATATTATTGTTTAAGATCATAAGTAAAAAAAAAAAGATTATATGTTTATATCTGGTAATTACTTTATATTACTAAACACTTGAGCAGTGAAATATTGCTTCAAAACATGTAACTTGATTTGTTTGATACATGAAAGCAAATCCTTAGAAACAAATGTCAAAATATGCAAACTAGTTGTCATTTTCTGATAATACCTTTGTTCTCACAAAAGTGCAAAACCAAATGTACATGCCTTTCATAAAGAGAACAAAGGGTGTCTTCATTATTTTTTGGCTTCTACATTATTTAATGAAAGCCAATGAAATGATTTTATAATTAGATTACAAGTATCAAAAAGCCTCAGCGAAGCTCTAAAGCACATATTCTATTTTGTACTTCTGTATCTTTGATAAACATAAGTTCTATTAGATTACAAACTGTTTTTAATGTTGTATTACACCAAATAATCCTATATTAAAGTGCTTCATAGTTATAGTATATTAAGTTTTATTCTCTTTTTAAACCCTTTAGGTACTGGAACTCTAGATGAGGTCAGTTTTTTTTTTCCTTCTCATAATATATTGCCAGAACTAGAATACTTAACAATCACTATAATTCATGTCCTACTAGTATAAACCAACAAATGAAAATTCTTGAGTAATAATTATGTTTTTCCATTTATAACCTTATTTTATCTAAAATGCATGAAATACTGATCATTATGCTGACCCACAGTATTTTGTAACACTGAACATAAACTCTGCACATCTGAATTATATAGCGGGATATAAAATGAAATCTTTTTGTGCTTACTTTCCCACTCTATCTCTATAAAGGAAAAAAATAGTTTAAACAAGCCAAATTTACTTACACTTAAAATTATGCTTGTGTTATTAAGTATTTGATTGATGTAATGTGTGTATGTTTCCTTTTTGAATAATTAAAAGTAATCATTGTTAATGTTTTTCTTGACAGGAACAAGAGAGTGATGGAGAAACATATGAAGACATGTATGAATTACATTTTTTTCCATGATATTTTTCTTCTAAATAGAGAAATATAATGATTTGTATGAGGGAGGATGGACTGATATGCAACACTAGAGGAGAAGCTTTATAATTCAAATGACTGGCATATAATGATAACTTTCATTTCAGTACAAGGGACTAAAGATTCTTTACTTGCCTAAGGATTCACAGAGGAGTCTGAAAATGCTGTTGTGTAAGAGGCCAGAGACCCAAGCCTACCAGACAGACCACAGCCAGGGTCTCGGGTTGCCTCTGGACAAGTGAATCCATTATATGTTACAACTTCTCACCTAGGCGATGCTTCACCTCACAAGGGTGCTATAAGAAATAATTTAACACAGCACCAATGCCTAAATTTCAGCCTGCTAGAGCAGACAGATGTTAAAAATAGCTCCAAAACGGGTTTCTCAGTAGTTCCAGGACTAAGAAATGATTTGGAAAGCAAGTGAAAGTAGTGTGTATTTTATCTCTTGTTGATTCAAATATCTTACTTTTCTCTCTCCAATTCTCATTCACCCAATTCTGACTAAAGTGTCTGAACTAAGGTTTGCCTGTATGCACAGGTACATACTCTTGTACCTGTGAGTAGATGCACACAAGACACAGAGAGAGTGACTAACTGTACTCATGCTGGCATGCAGCAAGAAGACCTTTACAAACAGTGCCTCCCACTTGCTGGCACAAGTTGTAAGGGGACATGGAGTCTTTGGAAGGGCTCCTCATTTGTATGTCTCCTACTGGTTTTAAGAACAATCTCACACACCCAAGAATTTTGACAACCCTTGGCTTTTTACCTTCCTCTGTACTTCAGACACCATCTTCTGTTGCACAGAAACGTCCCTGGATGGGGAGCCCTAACACATCAACGCCTGCAGATGCTGAAACAACCTAACAATTTTTATTCACAGAGAAGCATCCAAAGAACGAGATAAAAAAAGAGAAAAGGAGGAAAAGAAGAGATTAGAGCTGGAGAAAAAGGAACAGAAAGAGAGAGAAAAGAAAGAACAAGAAATAAAGAAGAAATTTAAAGTAAGAGCTTGCCTGCTGATAGATGAAAAAGAGTCATCTCTTTTTTTAATTTTCATATGAAAGGGACACCATTCTTGAAAACGTATATGGCTGGAGAATTACTTAGCCATTTTCTCAAGTAACTACCTTTTATAACAGTACTTTTCTGGTCCATAGGCTTCCTATTCCTGCACTAAAAATGTAATACAATAAAATCCAAATACAATATGGTGGCTTATAATTAGGGAGCACCAGGACATTTTTTTGTTGATTGAATGAATGAATACTTGGTTACTTAAACCCATCTTGGCTCTCCCCATTCCCTACTCCATATTAGCCTACTTATGCTATGAGCTTAGGTCCACACGCATAGATATTATAGTGGTTCAAGGGACATACATGTCTCTAAATGAGCCAGAACTGTCTCAGAATAAAGTTTCTACAAGCTATTCTAACTGTAAGTCTAGACCTGACATATTTTTACCTTTATTTTAAGCCTATGCACATGTTGACTTCTGGTACCTGCTGTCTCTCATCTCTCTTCATCTACCTGGATTTCTGACCTCTGTCTTCTATCTCTGATTTCTAATGCCTGCCTTCTGCCATCAGCCCTACACTTGCAGGCTAACCTTTCTTGGATACTCTATCTCTGATGACATGGCCTGTTTGGTATGGGTCTGGTATGTCAGCTATATTTAGGGTGGTTATCTGAATTACAAAACTATTCTCCACTACAAAAAAGGATTCATATGAGGTTTCCTTTAAATATTTAATTCCTCTCAAGCATTTAATATACAGTTTGAATTATAAACATTTGGTTTATATATAACTTCCCAGCATATTTATGGTATTAAAACCAAAGTTCAGCAACATGACAACAGTGCAGAGGTAAAGCTTAGAGTCAGTTGGGCAGATGTGGATTCAAATTCCAGTTGCACATGCAAGTTGTGTGATCTTGTGCAAGTCACTAAGAATTTCAGATTCTTGTTCTTTAAAGTGAGAACAAAATGACATCTCTCCTGAAAGCTTATTGTGGAATTACATAAAATAATGCACATAAGGCACCGTACTACACTAGGTTCTCATTATATGTTGAAAGGGCTTACTTTATATAAGTCAGATTAAGATTATAGTATGAATGTATGGCTACGAACATTTATTCTTTACCAGTGGAAAATATGAAAAATGAATTTCTTAAGTTAAGATCTTCAGAACACGTTTTATGAAGAGATTGTTTATAGTTTTGAAGGAATTGCGTGAAGTTATTCCTTGTGTTTCTCTTGGAGAAATCAATTTTGCATTGTTTCATTCATTCATTCAAATAATTTTTTTTGGTAAGAAAACATTAGGATATGGAAATTATACCACTAAATATGCAATCAACTTCGTTAAAGCTAGCACTTCACAAGCTATATTCCTTCTGCAAAATATTAATAGATGTCCAAATTAAATAAGTGAGAAAACTGTTATGTAGCACCATATTTTATTAATTCTAAGAAATAAATATTTTGCATTTTTTAAATTCTGAAATTAAAATGCATCTTAAGATTGTTGGTGTATCACAATTTATTAGGCTGTTCTCTTAGTGACATATACTTATCCAAGAAATTCTGTTGAAAAGACGTCAGTTTAGGATTAGGAAATTGGGAGTTTAGAATTCATGTTCTGTACTAGATTATTTCCCAGCTATCTAGAAACCACCATAGTATTCAAGATATTAATTTTTAAAAACTCACATAACATTTGTTTCCTTTTTTTAAAATTTACAAAGCTACTTCTAACATATTATCTTGTTATGCAGGTAATGTCTACTCCAAGTTTAGAGATAAAGTACCACAAAGTTTAAAAAGAAAAGAAAGGAAGAAAATACTTTTTCCTAAGTACGATCTCCCACTACCTCCTTTGCGGTTTTAGGCCTGCAGGGAACCATCAGGACAACTCCACAATGCAGAGGGGAAAAACACCTCCGTCTGCTGATCAGACCACCAGCAAATCCCATAAAAACACACAGCACCCAGCACGGATTGTACATAGTGGGATTTGGTTATTGTGGCTTCCTTTGAAAGCCTTTATAGAGTTCCTGAGGTCGACAGACCACTGCCACTCTCTTGGACCCCAAGCACATGCTTACCCGTTTTTTGCTGGTTCTGCCTGACCTCTGTGACTTTCCCCTAAGCCCTCCTATGAAAGAACCTTCACCCTCCGTTTCTAGTTCAAACCTGTAAATGTTGGAAATAGGCAGGTTGGCAACACTGGGGACATATTGTCTTTCCAAACTGTATTCCTTCAAGATTTTCTGAATAGTAAGGAAGCCTGTTGTGATTTTTTTCCCTCTCTTTGCAGCTAACAGGCCCTATTCAAGTCATCCATCAAGCAAAAGCTTGCTGTGATGTCAAAGGAGGAAAGAATGAACTGAGCGTCAAGCAAGGAGAACAAATTGAAATAATCCGCATCACAGACAACCCTGAAGGGAAATGGCTGGGCAGAACAGCCAGAGGGTCCTGTGAGTGCAGATTCTCCTATGACTTCAAAGCGTGTCTTTTTGAGCCAATATTAAATGTGTAAATTCTTCCAGAACAACTCAGAGGCATTAAATGAGGAGTACTTTTTACAGGGTAGATAAAGATAGGAAGATTTAAAATGACAGGTATAACCCCCATCTTCGCTTCATCTGTTATCATTTTAGTGGGGAACAATGTAAATACTTACATTACTCCAGGGAGGAACAAAGGGCAGTAGGTTCCTAAATGATGTTAAAAGGAAAAAATAATTCATGTGAATCACTTCAGAGTCTTTGAAATAGAACTCTAGGCTTACCCCAAACCACAACAGCCTAAGGATTTGACGAAGTAAACGTGTGTCTGCATGGGACGGCTATAAATCAGACTTGCGAGCAAAGAAATGAAAAGGAAATATTAAAGAGCAAATGGGCAATTGATATTTTATTCACAACTTTGAAATATTTAAACTACAGTTAACTGAACATACATCATTCCCCTTTTGGTAGATGGCTATATTAAAACAACTGCTGTAGAGATTGACTATGATTCCCTGAAATGGAAAAAAACCTCCCTTGGTGCTCTTTCATCAAGAGCCATGGAAGATGACCAGGAAGTGTATGATGATGTGGCAGAGCAGGGTGATACCAGCAGGTAGGTGCAAATACAAATGGTAAAACAGATCAGACTGTCTCCTTGTCAAAGACTATGTATTTTAAGATCCTGGAATTTTACTTTCTGTATTTCCTACCGCTCTCTATCACTGAACTAAATTACCATTTATAATTACTACAATCTGGGTGCAAAGTCATTTGAAAGTCCACTGTCTTTTATTTTACTCTTTGGTTGTATGTGCCAAATACTACTTGAAATGTAACGTCCTATTTGCCAGATCTTGCCAAATGTGCTGTCATTCTAAAACACTGTTTTATAACATTCATTCTGATTTGATCTTAGGGCCATGCCTCAAGCAAATATGGTTTTGCAAAATAGGAACCTTGAAACATAAAACTTAGCTCTGAAAAATATAAAATTCTTTGCTCTAAAATCTCTGAGTCTAAATATATTTGTTGTTCTTATCCGAAAATATAACAGAAAAAATGATACTTTTTACCACAACTCTCCTTTGCTCTTTAAAAGTAGAAGTTCAGTTTTATTTTTAAAAGTAAAATTTGGTTCCCTATGATCCCTGGGCACCAAATAAGGGGCCAACCTCACACAGCCCATTCATTACACTAGATTAGACTGACCTTGCTATAAGAATATGGGAACACGTTTTTTCCTCCTCTGATCTTCCTTGTCCTTTCCTCTCCTTGCTTTTCCATTCCTCTTTCATTCCTTCTTTCTTCCAATATCTCCCTTTCCTAGTAAAACCATAACCCTTTCAGTTGAAGGAGAAGAAGGAGGAAAATCTGCAGACCAGTTAAGAACCCTTGTTTTTCGATGACCACGTTGTAGAATTGGGAAACCTCCGCTGTGATCCCAAACACATGATCTGTGCTAGATCTTCACTTGGATAAAAATACGTCTTCATTCTTCGTAATTCAAATTTCAAAGGAAAAAAGTTTTAATTATCAACCATTTAGAATATGTAAAATGATCAAAATAGTAATACATTTATAACAAATAATGACATATGAGGTTTCCCTCTTGTGGTCTTTCACCTCATGTCGTCAGTTAAACTTGTGTCACTTTCTGGCAGTTTTGTCTTTCTAAAATGAACTATAGCCTGCAATGCCATCTTATCATATTATGACCATAAATTATGCAATATATATCAAAACATGTGATGTATCCACTGGAATTCACAGATCGTAAATTGGCTTTAGCAATTACAGACACATTGACCTAGTTCAGATATCAGTAAAATGCCAGTTTTGAAGTCAGGTGAAGTTCTAAATGGCCATATTCTGAGATTTATAGATTTTCTGGGCATGAATATGTCATTCTACATGTTTTATCAGTATATACACTTTGAGTTTATCTTTTAAGAAAACATTTCTCTTATTTGCGGATTAAAGAACCCTGCTATATTAATAAATATGTATTTACACTGATGCACATACTCAAGAAAAAAATAATGAATCTGCAAAAAAAGGATGATGCCCTTAAAATGATGCATTATTTAACCATAATAGGTGACTATTTCCCAAAACTAACAGTATTAGCTTTTCCATTGTTTCAAGTCCATACGTGCTCTAGTTAGTAAACATGTAGCAGAAAAAAAAAGTCTTCTTTTAACAAAATGGAGTTGGAGGGTATGATTTTAATGCTCAGTATCGTAAACAAATAGACCACCACAACATTTACCACCATCTATTCCTCCCTTATGCATATTTAATAAGAAAATGAAAGAAGAGATCATTTCTACACAAGTTTTTTTTTGTTTTTTGTTTCAACTACAGCTGCTGCTGGCAGAGATCTCATAACAGAACATGCTTTGTCCTTAGTAGAACAAGGAACGATGCTGAGTCTAGCCGGAGGCTTGCCCTGGCAAGAATAAGAGAAGCCACCATCCTCTTCTTCTCCCCCCTCCAGATGCCCCCTGGTTCTTGCACTCTTTACTTGCTCTTTCCTCCAGAGCAAGGAAAGCTGACCAGGCACCTCAGACTCCGTGAGCTGACAGGAGGCTTAAAAGCACAGGTCCTGACAACTCTCTGCCTTCTTTTATTCTCAACCAAAGCAATTTTATAATAAATATGAAATGCTGACAGAAAGTTAAAAATGCAAATACCACTCCTCCCTCACATAACAAACTTACTCCTACGTATGCTTCTCAACCGTTGTCCTTCCTCCATCCTTTCCTCTTCCTCTGTCCTTTTCTTTTCTTTTCTTGCACTCTCCTCTCCTTACCTCTACTACTTCTGTTAAACGTTTTGTATTCCAAACAGACCATTTTAGGAAGGTCAAGAATTGCTCCAGAAATGAAATAATGTATGGCAGCTTTGCTCCTGATTATTGTAAGCCTGCTTTCGAGTTCTCCTGGGAATTGGATTTGACAATCTCGAAGACGGAATATATTTGCCAGGAGTGGCAGCCAGCCAAAATTGCAATTTTTCACATAATTCCACTGTTTGCTTCATGCTCGAAAGGAAGTGTCAGAGAAAAAGAATGTGAAAATAGTATGTAAACAAGTGGAGAATATATTTAAACCTCATCAGAAATCACTTACTTATATGTTAAGACATTTATAGCATGTTTTTCTAAAGGTTTCATTAGCAAGAGTATGTTTTTATTTTTAAATTAACAATAGATCTACATCAGACCAGTTTCTTTTATCTTGATTTCAAAGGGAAGGAATCAGATAGGAGTATGTAGTAATACCGTATGGTTGTAACATCAGACTGTTGCTGGTAGATTATCCCAAAGGCAAAAATTGCAGTACAGGGAGTGCAGCTAGGTGTAGACAAAACTATATTGTACAGAAAGGAAGGATCCTGAAGTTCGTAGCTCTTCAGTTAATTAAAAGTGGGTTTGGTCAAATCACTTAATTTCTCGGAACTTCAGTTTCATTTTTGCAAAATGAAGGAACTGAACCAGACGACTTCTGAGATTCTTCCAGTTCTCACAGTCTACACTTTCTTTGCTCTCACAGAATTCACACTTTAGTGGGAGACACAGACAAAAAAAAAAAAGAGAGAAAAAGATTTTAAAATAGGGAAAATATAGAATGTTATAGAAATAAATAAGGTATACAGGCAATATGACTTAGAGAATCACACTATTTAAGGCCCCATGAATAAGATTTCAATTTTTTAAACGTTCTCCCTTAGATTCATAGACACTGAGAAGGGTCTGATGGTTACCATGGGGGAGGAGTTGGATGGGGGAGAAGATGAGGGGGGATAAAGGGGCACAGAAATTCCCAATCACAATATAAGTTGTCACAGGAGAGTAGTACAGCATGGAGAATATAGTTAAGGATTCTATAACATCTCCCTATGTTGACAGATAGTAACTGCACTAGTACGGGTGAGGATTAAATAATACGGGTAACTGTTGAACCACTATGTTGTATACTTGAAACCAGTATAAGATTGTATATTAATGATACTTCAATTCAAAAAAAGAATACAATGCTATTGGACTAAGAGTAAAATGCTGTGGTTATGATATTGAAAGAGAATTGAATTTAATGCAATAATAATTCCATATGACTTCTAGAATAATACTCTTGTTACTTTTTAAAAAAATAAGTCCCTCTGTGGAATGATATAATAATGTATAATATGAAAACTGCCTCATGAAAATGTTAGAAGCAAACAGTATCATTGTTTTGAATGCCTTAGGTAGATCTGAAACTCACTTGATTCTTATTAGGTTTCTTTTGTTGTTTGTCTTGTTACTTCTCATCCATTACAATAAGGAACAATGTTTCTTCCTTCTCACATGTAGTATCCTGAGAACTTCTAATTGGAATGTTATTTCTCTTTTGTATAACATATATGTACTTCTCTTATATGTACTTCTCTTACCAATAGCTAAATAATTCATTTATTAATTTGTCTGTTTTTTCCTAGCCACAGTCAGAGTGGAAGTGGAGGTAAGTCACAGACTTCTATCAGCAGTTTCTCAAAGTCTTCAACATTTTTGTGTGTATTCATGATACATGTTTTTGTTTGCAAACCATGAAGAGGATCTTTATGTGGTAGAAAGAACACTGGACTGGGAACCAATGGACTGGATACCAGTCCAGACCACTGAGTGACACTGGGCAAGTCACTTCTTTCTTCCAAGTTTGTTATGGATGACTCCACTTCCAGTGAGCCCAGGGCAGTCCTGATATATGTCAATTGTCTGAGCAGAGTTCTCAATAGCAATCCTTCACTTTCAGAAGCATCTTTGATTGGATGAAAACTCATAAGGTCACCTTAGCTATGACTCCTAAAGACCCCTTGTTTTCTCATCAACAAAATAAGAGTATTTTACTTATAATTTGCAATGCTAAAATTATCATACTTAAAGTCAAATTTTGAGTTCATTGCATGTATTCCTGCACAGAGAAGGTACTCAAAAACATTTGTAAATAAAAAAGTACTTGTCAAATAACAAACAAACAGGAAAGGGTTTAACTTTTAAAATATTTTTTTGAGGAAATAAAAGCCACCTTTCATTTCTTCCTTTGTATCAACTATCAATGTTTACAAATTCACTGTTTATCCCATTTGTTTTTCTTTACTTATATCTTAGTGTCTTTTTCTGAATGTCTCCTCACTGTTAATTAAATTTTTCTTATCACCTCCTCCCTTCTCTTTTTCCACAATAAATGTTTAACTCTATTCTCTATTAAATTTTACTTTTTCTCATATTTATTCTCCACCATTCCTTTCATCTCCAGTGCACAATACCTTTTACCATCCCCCATATCTTTATTATATTTCACTTCTAAGAATTCCTTATAAAGTAATCAACAAAACAATCCCTTTACCTACTATCTATGTAAGAATAGGAAAATAAAGTTGATTTTTATTTAAATAGTAAATATGAAAGAGGGATGCTTTTTGCAGTTAAATAAGGCAGATCTATGATCAAATTTTGAGTGACTATTACATGACCAAATTATAAAATTAACAGAAGATTTTCCTCCCTAATCCAAATGAAGGGATGTTCCCACCTCCCCCAGATGATATTTATGATGGGATTGAGGAAGAAGAAGCTGATGATGGGTAAGAATAATCAATGAATTATCTTTTTTCAAATGATTGTATATACTGAAATTTAGTTTTGATTTCTAGTTAGAGTAAAAAATGGTATTCCTTATTACATTACCAAAATGACATGAATGTATAATTAACATCTGTAGTAAATCAGGAAGTGTAATAGAACCACACTTCAAATGAAATGGTATACTGTTTGGGAAAACTTCAACAACTATGTCAAAAAAAGTGAAATAAAAAAAGGATAAAAAGTTACAGACATTGTAGATTTTTTTCAGAGTTTCCACTCATTTATTTACCACCAATAATTTACTTTTACAATACTCTCTGGAGAGTTTTATCAGTTGCATGACTATCCCTTATATAATAATCAAAGTTATAGGCAATGCAAATAAATTGAGACCATATGCTGTCTATGTCAAAAGCAGTATTAATTACCTAATCCTTCAGTTATTTAAGCCTTTGAAATGGCATATTTTTAAATTTAAGATCTATTAATTAGTTAATTTTAATCATAAAATAAAGCTAAATTGATGTTTAAAACTTAATCCTGAATTAGTTTGCTATTTTAAGAATGAAGAGAAATCTCACTAAACAGAAAAAAAACAATTTGCCTATTTACCTAGTAGCAGCAGTATTCAAAGACCATGACCTATATGCTTAATAGTATCATCATGTTGAATACAATGAGTAACTTACTGCCTGAATGATCAGTGCAGCATAAGTATAAAAAACCCAAATGTCCACCCAATATCTTCACGTTCCACCAATTATTCCATTCTGACCAATGCCTGCATGCTCCCAAGCTCCACACTACAGGTTGAAGAGAAGAGTAACTCGTGGTCCTGGGGGATTTTGAAGATGATAAAGGGAAAAGATGACAAAAAGAAAAGTATACGAGAGAAACCTAAAGACTCTGAGTCAGACAATAATGAAGGTCCATCGTAAGAGTCCACCAAACAAATCCAGTGCACAATAACTACACTAATATTAATTTTATCAAATGCTACTAATATTTTATCACCAATAACCAAATTCTGACAGGCTGAAATCGTTTTAATGTTATTTTCTTTAGTCTTCTTGGCCTTATTTACTGCACACACACACACAATGTCACATACTCATACACACATGCTCTATTTAGTAGGACTTCTTTTTTGACTATAACGGCATTTTAACAATACTTAACAATATTTTATATTGACTATCTTTTAAAAATCAATTTGCTAAAATAAAGGATCCAATTCGAAATTTCTTTTCTCTAAATACAGTATTTTAAGTCTTTGTAACTCTGTTATACAACGTGATACATTATTTCTATTTGAATAATATGTTTATATTATACTAAAATTATTCTCTATATCTTAGTTTGCCTAAATAAAAACTAAGGCATAAATTTTCTATTTCCATCCCAAAATAACTTTGGTATAAGTTACCTGTGAATTTGAAAGATCTTAGTCATGTTTGCTGATACAAGATATACTTATTGTTTTATATGTGCCTAATAGATTCGCCATACTTAACTGAAGTCTTTATAAGATATTAATCCCACATATAATTCCTCATTTTAAGTCCTTTTGTGAGAAACTGAAACAGCACTCAATAAACAGGACTTAAAATTGTACGTAAAGAAATCTTCTCTTGATGCAGCATTACTCAAATACAGTCCTTACTTAGAAATAAAAGCAGAGGTTTGTTTTTTTCACCACAAGTATGCATCACCTAATTTCTCATTTTGAATCATTTGAACTAATGACCTCTCACACTTTACTGTAACTGTGCACCATTCTTCCGGTGATGTGTGTGTGTGTGTTTAAAGTCCAGAAAGCAATAAAAGCAAAGGTCTTTTTCTCTTGCAATTAAATGCCACCAAATCCTGATTTCAGATCACCTCTATTAACAACTCTCTCTCTAGTCTCAACAGATATTCTTTTCTTATTCACCATTCTCCTGTTTTAAGATATATATATACTTGTTGGGGAAACATGGTCATATGAAGATTCGTATGACCTTCGTTGGTTTTGACTTTGTATTTCCACTCCTTGAGTCAAACAAACAATTTGGGGCCTGAGCTATGTATGCCACAGTGACTCCAAAATATCGGGTCTGTTTAATTTACTCTGATGTGAAAATATGCCCAAACCTCATAGAACCAATCAGAAAACATTGGTCCAGTCGCTATGGGAGCAAAATAAACTACTGAATGTTTTGACTTTTAACATTTTTGGCCAACATCAGAATTCAAAAAAATCTTACTAAATTCCTAATTAGTAGACAGAAACTGGTACTTAGTGGAGAAATGGAGGATGAGAAAGGAATGATAGCAGATTAATTAGCCTTTATAAACCTCTAGGTTATTAATCTGTCTCAAATAAAGGACTCAATTTCTGTGTTTATATTGGTCTCATAACTGTGTTCTCATTTTCTTTCCAGTTTCCCTGCTCCTTCTAAACAATTGGGTAAGTAATAAAAGCTCATTATGCACTGTATATCTCTTTTCTTGCAGATGGGGCATGGGGAAAGCACTGGATATTTATGGTATCTAGATTAATGTCCTGACTCCGAAGATAATAAATTGTATAACCTTGTCAAAGAACTGTACCTTGGGTAGCTACAGTTTCTCAGCAGTAAAATGGTGGGAAGAGGAAAATAAACAGTTCTGCTAGTCATAGGGGTCACTATGGAGAAAGGGAGAAGTGAGCAGAGGATTAAAATCCTAAAGTCTTGACCCCATGTCCGCCCACCCCAGTTCAGTCAGAGATTGATATATTGGATCTTTGCATAAAGATTTCTAAAAAATATGCCAGATTTTACGCCACCAAAGCCCTAAATCTAAATTTCTTTGATCGTTTAAATATATGATTTATATTATATTTGGACATTTTCCACTGCTTAATGTAAAACAGTTTCTTTGTACAATTTCAACACCTGCTGAGACAGATCTTTAAAAGACTTTTCTTAAATTTATTTTGCACAAAATAAAATGTCTCACAAGAATATTCAGGGGCTTTCTAAATGTTTATTTTAACTTATCAATAAACTAAAAGGGTAAACCAAACACAAAGATAATCTATTCTTCCAGACTGTTTACCTGACTTTGTTTTCAGTTATCAATTTTAAAATATGTAATATTCTAATTCAAACTGATCAATAACTGATGATGAGATTATATCTTAATCAAAAATTTTCAAAAAGTATTCAAGAAACTTAGCTCCACAAAGAGTAAGTATAAAATGAAGCAAATACGATCAATTAAGTAAAAAAAGTTTTTTCTTTTGTTCTCAAGTATGTCAAGTGCTGTGTTTGGAAGGGCTATTTTATCCCTACTGGAAGCCAATGATAAGTCATAATTTTTACACATTTATCATGAATTCTTCATATAGCTGAGCAAGTTTTATCCTGTGTTAATTAACCTGAATGGGGGGAGAATACATGCACATACACATACAGAGGTAAATGCATGCATATATACAGTACAAGTATATACAGAGAGAGGAATCTTCAAAGGAAATAAAATCCTGCCACTAGGAGAAAATTCCTTTCCTCCTTTAAACTTTCAATGGTAATTTTTCCTTAAAATATTTGTATGCTCTTCAACTCAGCTTGCTTTGCTAGGTGGAGAGAGGAAGGGCCTTAATAGGTGCATTCCTCCTGATTTTATTAAAAAGAAGTCTAGAAGGAAGAAATTATCTCCAGATTGTAAAAGCTAGGAACCAGCTAAAGTCAGAGAAACTTTTCAACCAATATTGATTCTCAATACCTGCTAGTGTCAGAAATGTCTTAGTAGAAATACTCTTTCCATGTTAAGGTGGTGCCACACCTAATATTACTATAAGGTAAAAGTTAACAAGGAACAGATCAGTGAGTAAAATAGAATGGCAGATAGAAACAAATAGATTGATAGATGAATAGTTAGATATAATAGATAAAGACAAAGACTTAGACACAGACATAAAAATAAAATGTTGTCTATTATCATAGCACCCCAAATCCCATAACAATTTTGACTTCGGTCTCCACTGCCTATTGCCAATGCTGGTAATGGCTGATTTGTTTTCAGATCTTTTAATCTTGCCATTCATTCATCACTTTTGTGGATCTTCATAGAATCTCAATCACTGTTTTGGGGGACTTTCCCTGATAATGATAATTGCAATCAGAGCCAGTGGTTTTCCAAGGGAAATTTATACAGGGAGTCATCCAGGAGATAAGAACCTTTCCCTTTTAAGGAACCGGCAAGGCTTCCAAGGAGAAATGTGCAGAGACCCCAGGAAAACTCACTTTGTTGTCCTTGAAACAACTTCATGTTAAAAACATCATTGAATGCTTCTACCAAAATATAAACTAGCAGTGCTTCAACATTTGCTATTTTGTCTTCTATTAGACATGGGAGAGGAAGTTTATGATGATGTGGATGCCTCTGATTTCCCTGCTCTGTCAGCAGAGATGAGGTAATTAACATGTTCTCATTACAGTGAAGTAATTAAAATCAGACTGCTCAAGAAAATTCAGTGAGAATGAAATCCTGATGGAGTGAGTGTATGTCTACTCTGTGTGTTCATGTTCACTTTGTCCTCTTCTCCATGATTCCAGCTCTAATTGTTTCTATCAGGTTTGTGAGTGGAGAGCCCGGATCCTCCTCCTCCTGTCTTTCCCATCCCTCACCTTTCTCCCCCCCCTCCCACATTCCCAGTGGTTTTTCTCCTTTTCTGCTCATTTTTCTCTGTCCTGTGACTCACTGAAGTCTGAATCCATGTTCATTCATTCAGCCATTCTCTGGGAAAATATTTGAGAGCCTGATCACATCTGATTCATCTCCTCCCTTTATTTTTACTCTTTTCCGAAAGCCTTTTTTGCCTTCAAAAACTTTCTTAGTTTATATCTCAACCCTCACCCATCTTCTGTCCTCCACAGGAAGACTTTTTTCCCTTTGATGAAAAAAAGGAGGATTTGTTTTTTTCAAAGGACTTTCAGAATGTCTCTTTTTCATAAAAGCATCAGATTCTCCAATTCCATTCAAAATCTTTTAAAAGTCGACAGTGAATCATGATATTCTTCAGCTCACCTCAGGTTTCAATTTAATTTTAGGCTAAAATTGGATGAAAATCTGTTAAAATCAGTTAATACAAAAGGAGTGCCTTTTTTGAAAACTGTTTTGAAATAGAAAGTAAATGATACGATACTTTTTTATATTCCAACAGATATGTGACATGATCTGACACATACTGTGTGTAAAAGCAAGAACACTTCTCTAACTTTTTTAAGAAAAAAGAAAGGTGAATAAACAGATCTTGGACTTGAATAGGTAAAGGATGAAAGTAACATAAATGGACATAAAAGAAAACAACAGGTGTCTTCTGTGCGGCACTGTTAAAAATGCAAGAGAGACCTATAAGTATTTTTTACCAATATTGTCAAACTAATTTTACTGGGCAAGAGGCAGTCTCAAGATCAAAGAAACTAAAGAGAAAATCTGCTGTCATTTGTATATGAAGATCAACTTCTATGAGCAAAACAAGCAAGAAAGAAGAAAGGAGGCTCATTCTCCTTTCTCAGCACCCCATGAAAGGAAAATCAAATCTTCTTCAGGCATATGTTACTTTTAAAAATTCCTCACCATCAGAAAGTCACTTCCATCCCTGACAGCTTTTAATGCACATTTCTGTTTTATGCTACCATAGAAATGCCACCACATTCCATTAAATAGCTGGCTAGGAACCCAGAATCACACACTGGCTTGTTTCTCCAGGCAAAACAAACTGCAGCCATTTAAACTTTCTGTGATATATACTGTTTTCTTTCCTGTTGCTTATTTTCCGAGCTTAAGACAATTTTATGTTCTCGAACGTAGAATTCTATTTTTAAATAAATTTGAGTAAATTGTTCTCAAAGAGAGCTTGTGGTACATTTTTAACATTCGTGTGTATCCTGATGGCTCCAGAGTGCTAATCTGGGACAGCAATTCCACTCTGGCCCAGAGTACCATAAAATAGGAGATAACTCAGGGATGATGGAGAACCTAAAGCAGGGCATTGTGCTAATTCGTTTCACACTGAATGAACTCAATCCCAAGATTCAAAAATTAAGAGCCTAACATTTTAAATAAATCAGTTACAAACAAAACTTTGTCTTAGGTGATCTAAATAAAAATTTATCAGTGTTTAGAAATGTTCATTATTCACATATATTCTGATTTTTAAAATGCCCTTCTGAAGAGATTCACAGCCTTTTCTTAACATCCATATTTAAAACCCTAGTGAATGGTTCTCCTCCTTGGCTATAAATTATATCATCCAGCAAGTTTTAAAACCTGAATGTTGGTACCTATACCCCATTCAGTCTAATTAATTAGAATTTAAATTAAATTAAATTTAACTTAATTTAGCTAGAATATCTGGTAATTAAATAAAGGCAGTAGTATTTTTTAAAAGCTTCCCAGGTAATCCTATATGTGGCCAGGCTGGAGAATCACTACTTTAGGCTTAGTCACCACTCGTATGACAACTGGACTTAGTGTGACTGGTATCTAGGAGATACCACCCTGGCTCCATTTTAAATAGATTTGTAAAAACTAACATATAGATAAACTTTTTAAGCCATGAAAATCATTTTTTAAGTGTTCTTTTTTAAAAAATGCCTTTTCTATGACATCATCCAAGCCACTTAACTATCTATGAAGGGTTGAAAAATATGGGGAGTTCAAGACTGGTTCAGATCCTATGAAACCACTGATGTGTAACCATGTTTAAACTATACCTCAGTGATCTTATATGGTTCAACATAAAGATAACTCTTCCATTTTAACTCACAATCTGTATTCTCTTGAGAAATCTCTTCTGCATTATAAACTATCATCTATTACAATGAATGTAGTGGATTTCTAAGAAAAATAATTAATTGTAAATAAACTTTAACAAAAATTCAATATTATGAATAAAGTATTATACACTATTCTTTTTATATTTTTTGAAACTAAGTATTGTTCTATGTGTGTTCTGCCATCCTAGTCAAGGAGCCAAGGTCAAGTCAGAAGAAAAAGACCCTAAGAAGCTAAAAAAGCAGGAAAAAGAAGAAAAAGACTTCAGGAAAAAATTTAAAGTATGTCATATTTAAATGTCACACAGAGGTCAAAACACCAATGAAAAAAATTCAATGATTTTTAAGTACCAAAATGCATATTTTAAAAGTGAAATTATCAATATCATAGTCACCTAATTCCTTTATTTTCTACAAAATATATTTCAGATTTAAATTTAGTCCTATGACAAATTAAGCAAACTCTAATACATGCATAATATATATACTGCAATAATCATAATTTTAGCTGTCCTTTGAAATTTTATAAGATGGTAATCTAAAAATAGAATGGATAAAAAATGTGTGCATGTCTATATATATATATATACATAATACAATGAAGTATATTTCACTGTATTATGTATTCCATAATATATGGTGATATGTATTATATATATATACATGGTATAAAAAATATACAATGGGATATCATTCAACAACGAAAAAGAAAGGAGTCCTGCCATCTGTAACAACATGGATGGACCTGTGGGCATCATGCAAGGTGAAATAAGTTAAAAAGAGAAAGACAAGTGCTGTATGTATATTAATTACATGTGGAATCTGAATAAACCAAACTCATAGAAACACAGAGGAGAATGGTGGCTGCCAGAGGCTGAGAGCGTAGAGGATATAGGGAGATGCTGGTCAGTGTACAAATTTTGAGTTATAAGATGGATAAATTTAAGGGATCTAATGTACAGCCAGTGACTGTAGTTAGCAATACTGTGTTACGTATTTGAAAGTTGCTGAGAGAGTAAATCTTAAATGTTCTTACCACAAAAAAGAATGGTAATTACGTAAAGTGATAGAAGTATTAGCTAAAGCTGTGATAGCAATCAATTTGCAATATGAGTGTATCAAACTAGCATATGTACACCTTAAACTTAATATGTTTTTCACTTTAAAAATAGCTGTTTTATTAGGTTGGTGAGGTTATAAGTGATTGTTTTCCCCAAAAAGTTTTCTTTAATGTTTTCATAGTATCTTTTGAATAGGGAACTGTTTATTTAGCAAAGACTTTCTTAATCAATCTGCATGAATTACTTTAATAATACACATCAGTCAATAACATGAATGTTTTTTCTTTATTTTTCCAGTATGATGGTGACATTAGAGTTCTGTATTTGACCAAAGTTGCATCCTCCTTAACTTCTAGAAAGTGGGGGACCAGAGATCTACAGGTAAAGCCTGGTGAATCTCTTGAAGTTATACAAAACACAGATGATACAAAAGTTCTCTGCAGGAATGAAGACGGAAAATGTAAGTCACTGCTTACTCTTCATAGATATGGCACTCCAGAATTTAACAAACAAACAAGTTTTAGTGATCTGATTTTATTAACTTTTTTTTCTATACTTTCTGAATCCTAGAAAACATTTGAGAAATTAGAGATCTGGCTGTGCTGAAATCAATGTATTTTATTTTAATCTTTTTTTCACTTCCCTCCTGATATATTTGGCACTGCAGAACCAACTTAATGCCAAATTAGTGCCCCTCAAAAGGCAGTCCAAGAGACCACCAGTATCAGAATACACTTGTGTGTGTACTGAAATCGCAGTTGCCTGGACCCACCCTTGACTTGCTGAGTCCTAAGCGCTGGGGGTCAGATGGATTTTGTGATCATAACTTCTTCCCCAGCTTGTTCTTATGTACACTAAAGTAAAGTCCACTGTGATAGTGGTGAGAGGCTTCTGCTCTAGCCTCGTTTTGAAATTACATAGCATATGTCACACCTGGAATTTCCCATTTTCCTACCTTGCAAATTCATTTGTTCTCATTTCCTATTTGAACACACTTGGTACGACATAGTATTCTAAATAATTACAAGAGAGCCCCTGTCCTCTTTGACTTTATCAGCTATTAAAGCTGACAGAGGAAAATGTTTTTGTCAAATTTTAAAAGGAAGTTTGTTTCATATAAAGCCCAGAAAAAAGTAATTCAAAATTATACTGTCCTATATTTAAAAGTGAATGGCTACCCCATATCACCTCGGTTAGTCTGCATGGAAAACATGAACTCTGTGAGTCAAATTTTAATTACAGGAAGGTGACTCAGGGACAGGAACTGAAATAGGAATTTTAAGAATAAAAAAACAGTAACTCAAGGGTGGGGGAAATGGATCTAAAGTTATCATGGAGGAGGTGTGGTTGACTTTTAAGGGAGAAAATGAAATGTGGGTACAAAGGATAAAAAGAAGGGATACAGTAGTATTAAGACTTGAAGCTCACTGGAAATAATGTGTATACCGTGCTCCAGGAGACAAAAACCTCCATTCAGACTGGCATTGGTAGGATGTAACCCAAGGAATAGACTTAAATGCAGAAAAACTATGTGCATTAAAAGGTCATCAAAGATATTTTTTAAATGCTCAAAAATACAAAGATTTTTAAATGTTGTGATGAATATTCCAAATTGAATATTTTACGTGATGACTCTACTAATAATGTGAGGAAATTCCCATGACACAATAGTAAGAGAAATAAGAAGCCTGCTTAATATGGAATAGGATTTACAGCCATTTATGCAAACAAAAGAGACTAAACCAAAGTGCATGCTAATAGTGGTTGATTAGAGTGATGGACCTAAATGATATATTTTCTTTCCCCTACTTTCCAAATTATTTCACATTTTTCACAACAGAGAATGTCCCAGTACTGATCATGTGGACCTTTCTCCAGTACACAAGCTTCAGACACATTTTACCATGTTGTCCTAAGATTCCTGTTCTAAGCAACAAATCCCATTTGCTTTTGAGAGCAACCAATCCAAGTTGAGATCAAAGTTCCTCAACTTAAAAGTACATACACAATCACATGGAGATCTTGTTAAAAATGCAGATTCTAATTTAGTAGTCTGAGGCAAGATGTGACATTCTTCATTTTACCAAGCTCCTAGGTAATTGATGTGGCTGGACCTTGGAACATACTCTAAGTAATAAGAATGTAAATGACCTCATCAGCAAACATGTATAGATATAGACAAGCAGGAATACATACTGCACCAGAAAAAGAAATTCAGAGGAGACTTCTATCTTCCTAGGAACCGGTGGACCTTAAGAATGAGAGAAAGAAATAACCATTCAGGGATAATTTTATAATTTGCAATCATTTCCTATTTGGACATCAGAAATTCTAAATACTGTGGTGAATACAGAAGGGCTCCTGTTCTTAGAATTTATCACCTGTTAAAAATAAGAAGCAGAAACATTACATTTTTAAAATCCTTCCTTAAACTGGATCCTTGACATTCTTAATTTTCTTAATTTCTGATCCATTCCTCACATAGCTCTATAGGATTTGAGATGATTGCTGTATGGATTTAACCCTCCCTCACCTAGATTATTGCAATAGCCTTTCAAATGATATGTCTCCCTTATCCTTACCCTTATCCACTCCCCACACTGTTACTCAAATATTATTTTTAAAAGCACAAAGTCTTTAGGCTAGTACAATAAATTCTTTATGATCTAGCCTCACCCTCATCAGCTGTATCAGTATCTGCAACTGACACTTCACAAATACAAACTACTTACTTGTCATTCCCTAATAAATCATGCTATTTCATCCTTCCACACTACTTTATTCTATTGGAATGCCCAAATTGTCTATTGGAAACAACTCAGTTGTCATTTCAAAGTGGAAGCATATCTACTTCCTACTCTCCAGCCAACCCCTCGCAATCAATCTCTCCCCTGGTCTTCCATGAACCACTTTTGCTAATGTAATTGCCCCTTTTGTTTTACCAATAATGTAATTGCCCCTTTTGTTTTACCAATCTATTATTCTTGTTAGACCATGAACTTGAGAGTAGCTTCAGTGAAGTGTTCTCAACATTGTATCACCAACACATTCTATAGGGCCTGGCATCTTGTTTGGGGATTGAGGAACTGACTGTAATAATTTGGAGATTGCAGTTGGGAAACCAAATTGAAGTCTGGCATATAGACATTCACAAGAAGAAGTCTATTGAATAGTTTAAGTTGTTAGAAGAAATTCCCTGTCTTAGCGTTAGTAATGAGGTTTGCTCGCTATGTACCATTTCTCTAAATCTTGCAGTTCCTTATTTCTGTGTCTCCCGATTAGCAGTAGAGGCATTTACAATCCAACACCATAGTGACCCTAACATTTTCCTTACTCTCCATTCTTCTTTAATCCATCAAAGAAAAGAAAACATAGCTTACTTAAACCTAATTTACAATGATAGAAATGAGACTAAATCATTACCAATAATACCTTGCCATTGTGGAGTGGAGTACAAGCCACTTTTACAGGTGTTATCACATTTGATCAAGTTTCACCAAATGACTTGTAAAAGTGCATATTGTGGAGGCATTGGGGTCTTAAATATATATTTCTGGCACATCCCTAAGTGTTTAGAATTTCTTGCTAATATTTGCGCATATTCCACAACTCAATGTCTCATAAGCTGTGAGTTTTCCCACCTCCTGTCACTGGAAGAAAACTTTCTGCATTAAGTGTGGAGTGAGACATGAGCTGAGTTATTTGTGGTCAAATGTTCTTTGCACATCAAAGAAAAGAGAATTTTAAAGATGCTTTGGATTTTCCCAAATCCAATTGATCATGTCTTTGCTTAAGTAATTTTGTCTTCAACTGTAAAACAATACATGTTCACTGAAGAAAACTTTTTTAGTTCAGAAATCTTGAAAGTCACCTGATTTGAAGAAATAAGAGAAATAAGTACAAGTAGGTAGAGAGAGAGAGAGAAGAAAGGGAGAGAGAACATCTTTATAAAACTAGGATGATAATTTATATTTAATGTTATACACTGCATTTTGTTTTCTCTATTATATTATGAGCCTTTTCCATTGAAGTTGGACATTGTTCCACTTGCCTGGGTAAATCTATATAGTATGATTTTATTGTTTTAAACCACATGAGGCCAAATTGAGTTAATTTAACTTTATTTCTGGATTTGTTCACAACAAATGGGACAATAAGGAAACAATAAGTCATTTTTTCATTAAGTAAAAGATTTGAAAATATTGGAACAAAGATATTTTCCATTTTTTTCAAGATGAGTTTGCATTTCCTTGGTAATTTTATATTCACAACACCCTTCTGAAAGGTGAGTCATTAGTCCTGGGACACATCTGCCCTGTAGCAAGTAAACATTTGGGGAAGAAATTAACTGGCATATATGGGGGGTGGGTGTTACTTTCTCAACTAGCTCTATCCCTTCACATATTTCAAAACATGTGTTTCAAGCCATTGTGTTCTGCTCTATGAATATGAGGTTTCCAAATAATAATTTCTTATTATATGTGAGAATCTTTAGTATGCCAGCACTCACAGTATTATAGAACTGACTAAACACAGCAGCCATTCTACATGGTATGAAACCATAATGAGTATTTTGTTTATTCCATTTGTCTGTATTTTTCATTAACATTCCCTATGATGGATGCACATGGAACATGTGAGCAAAGAGAGCATTTTTCTACTGCAAAAAAAAATCATTTCTAGGAACTATAATGGAGAGATTATATAAAAACTGACAGCAAGCCACTTGTTTTGACACTGGCATGAATCGTACTTTTAATAGAATTAAGTTTTAGAAATTTTTTAAAGGTACCAGAGAGCAAAATCTGTGCCCATCAAAATGCTATACAATAGTAATTTTATAGCTAATGAACCCCAAATTATCACATCATTTTGGGGAATTAAAATAGAGCAACACAGTACCATCCTACATTCCATCTTTGATACATATTTCTTAAATAATATACACAACCATTGATATTTATGTGTCTTAAACACACAACAATAATAGAGCACTGCACAGAAGAAAAACTGACCTCTGGGACTCTTGCACAAGCAAGATATAGGAGGAAATGTAACAGGGGTTTGAGAACCCAAGTGAAGATATTTTTAACAATTAATTTTATGATGTTTAGGTAATAAAGCCTTATACCATGAGTTACTGATTTTAGACATAGAAAGGACGGTTTTAGTGCTTAATAACAGGTAGTGTTTTATACAGGTCTACACAGTTTTAGCAGAATGAGTTTTTAGAAGTAGATTACCTAAATACACAGAAAATAAAAACCTTTAATTTGCAAAAATGGTGATTATATTCTCTTTGTTTTGACCTTTATTTCCCTTAATCTTCTAAAGATTAAAAATAAAACAAGAAATATATTTGATGCTAGTATAATTTCAGTCTGGCAACACTTTATAATTTCTTAAACATTTGTCTAATTTTCTATGTTCTAATTTTAATTCAGAGTTCAGTTTAGTTTTTTAGTTTACAAAGCCCGAACACCTCACAAGATTGACTTCATTGTTAAAAGCTTCCACTCATATACATCATTATTTTTAATTAACTTAATGATGAATAGATCATTATACTGTCTGATTTCCAGTTCTTTTTAAAAGAAAATTCATAATGGAAGTAGAACCACCATTTTAACTAATGAAAAAAAATTGAGGCTATTACTGTCTGTAGAGAACTGTTAACATTTTATTTTAGCCCCAAACATATGTACAGGTAAAGATAGATTTCTGTTATTGGAACCTTAACACAAAATCCACAGTTTGTTCTAAAAGCTTGTTATCTATACAGATTTTCTCTTTTGAGAGACACATGTAAAATTGAATTTTGTTAAAGCTGAGTTTATCCCCTTTTGAAAATTATGTTAAATTATGCTATATACCTTAAATTTTTTAAGTCTATTAACATGAAATGAATCAAAGAACTGATATCAAAGACTACCCAAGGACCAGAGATATTTATTTTAGATATTCTTACATTAATAAATTTTGCTACTTTTGCTTTAACTGCAATAAAAAGGAAGGTGTAACATGGTCTAATTTTTCATATTCTGAGCCAAAATTACTTTATTGTGCTTTCATCATTTTGAAACACGCTTCATTACTTCCATAATACAATTCAAGCTAACGACACTACTACTTCATTACTTCCATACTACAGAAATTAAAGCTAACTTGTTTCTTTCTTTTCCAAATGATTCTTATAAACAATATTCATTAAAGAGTAATAAATTTATTGATAGAATATTTCAGTGGAGTTTTTTTTAACCCTGGAATATTTCAAGGGAAAGTTCATTTTCTTAAGTTTTAACCTACAATTTCAGTTATGTGACCTCAACATTATTTGAAAAATGTTTTTGCAGGTTAAATTGACATCAGTAAATTTGAGTTTATCATCATTGGTGCTAATCTTTGCTTATGAGCTTCCTGGGTTATAATTTTTTACACATTTACTCTGATTTAGAACCAAAACCAGATCTAAAGTGGACCAAAACCAATAGATTGACTCACTGAAAGAAATTATTTAGAGAATGTATTGATAAGGCAATAAATAGTACTAATCTCAAGAATGCAATAGTGTTTAGGTGCTAACACAAAACTAATAATTCCAAAGGTTAGTAATATTAATTAGATGTCAGCAGACATTTCTCAAGAAAAATAGTCCGTATTTATTCTTAAAAGCATTTTTCACAGTAGGGGCAAATACAGGGTGCTCAAAAAGTTTGCTTTCTTGAATAAAATATGGTCTATTTTCTACTTAACAGGATATCACTAGGCTCTCTCATATGTGTTCTTCTAATAATGATTTGTTTCCATGAGAGATGAAAAATGCAAATGTTGACACTGTCAAATGGCAGAAGCACTAAGGGAAGACCTTCCACACTGAATCTGAGAGCTCCTTTGAGACCATTTAGAATGCACACTCCACGCAAGTAACCACTAAATTGCTGATCTGAAAGGGAAGTTGAACACAGCTCTGACTCTGTTCAATACAATAAAATTTGAAAAGTTAAGTCTTAGATCTGGTGGTATTTAAAATACCTATAAATTATTTTTGTAATTGGAGAAAAAATGCTTAATAAATTCTTTCTAAAACTGGGTCACGTGGTTAACACCTTGAAAAAATACATTAAAATTTGGAAGAAACTTGTGCTACAACCTGCAGTAGCTTAGAAAAGAAAATAATTTTCTTTTTATTTAAAGAGAGAAGAGGAAAGACTGTAAACTATGGAAGAGAAATGCAGGAGACAGAGACAAAAGTTAGAAAAGGAAAAGAAAGGAAGGGGAGGAAAGTAGACACAAATAAGAAAATGGATCATATTTCTAAATAGATACATTTATTCAATATACCATATCATATAGTACATTAATTATTCCATTATATTTCCATTTCTTAAAAAATAGTAAAGATATTTCAAGTCTGTACTATTAATAAATTATTAATTATTTATAAATTATTTTTTTCTCTTATAGATGGTTATGTTCTTCGGAATTACTTGGTTGACAAGTAAGCTCATTTTCTTCTATTATGATACTTGTAAAAAGAAATGTATGCTTTTCTTTAGGAAAGATTCCTAGTATCATTTAAGTAATCTACTGAACTATCATAAATAAATTCTAAAACAGTATGTTACACTACTGTGAATATGGTGGTGCCATAATAAAGTTAAGAGTTTCATAAAGTGTCATTCTTTCAAATAGACAAGGAGCTCTTCTCATTCATGGTTATACAGTTCATAGTTTTATGTATTCATTGGAGACAAATATTGAAAACGTTGGAGACAGGTCAACACCACTAACACTTTCATTAATACTTTGCTTTTTACTTGCTGATTAATGAAGTTGTTTGAACTGAATTAGGGATCAATTAGTGTCTACATGACAGGGGCGCATATTACCTGTTAAAAGTCTATAGTTTGGCCCCTAATAGAGGGCTACCCAAAATCACACCAGGCATAGTACAGTAGAGTATTTAGTTGCCTTTTTTTTGGAAGCATGCCAGAAAAAAGATGGGATAGTCAATGATTCTTCTATACTTATGAATAAGAACATTTTCACAATTTGTGTCACCATTGTGCTATTCGAGTGCCCCAAACATAAGATTCTGTTCCAAGTACACCAGTCCAAAAAATGAACTCCATTACTGGATCAGATACCAATACAAAGATTTATAGAATTCAACATAATAAAAAATCAAGGAGGAGTCACAAACTATCCATAAACAACATGACACCAATCAAAAAAAAGCAAATCAATTTTAAGTGCCCTGTCAGCAAACTAGTCAAGACTCGAAAGAAAAATAATCATAATACTTTCATTTTCCTCACAGCATTAATCATGGCGGTAGACATGGGACTTTTCAATATGTTTTATTCTGTGAAACATAACAAATATCAAGGAAAGAATTGTGGCAGATGATAAGACAACATCATCATCAGTGATTATTACAGATAATTAAGAGTGAATTTAGAAAGTGTACTCTTTAAGTAATTATTGGCTCATCACCTCCTGAAGTGAACACTTAATAAATGGTTATTGAATGAATGCTAGGAAAATCTGTCTTCTTTGCATTTGTATTAGACTTCCATTAGTCAAATCCTCGCTCAATCTCAGAGAAAGGATCCAAACAAAACGTAGGAAACTCAAGCATCTGCCATGGTTGGCAGCAATTTGAAGGGCCTGCTGCTGCTTCATGATAAAAGCAGAGAGGTAGTACAGGAACCAAAAGTGGGTCTGCTCTAAGTGACAACATCACCTACATTTTTGAACTAAGAAACTCTATTCTACGTTTCAAGACTATATTAACATTTATAATACTTTCTATTTATTTGCTTGCATGTTATTTCCTCCTCCACTAGATTATAAGCTTCTTGAAACCAACGCTTTTGTCTTACTCATATTTATATCCCCTAGTATAAAAAAGGGACTCAATATGTGTGTTGTGTAGGATATTTGACAAAGATTCAGGGTCAAGTGAAACTCGAAATGTGTAAATGTAGCCAGAACTATTATTATGGATGTTGGCTATAACCATAAATATTTTTTTAATTATATAACTTAAGAATTACCATACTAACTATATTTTGGCTACTTATTTGTAACTAATATTTATATTTTTTATCATTAACATTTACAAATTATAATTAGAAACATGCACAGAAATGATGCACCCATTTCTTATGCCAAATATTACCATATTTCGTTCAATATTTGAAGTTCAAGTGAAAGTATAACTATTACCAGATATAAAGAGTCCATTACAGCTTTGGATTAGGACCCCCCCAAATGGAGTATTATGCCATGATTTTTCAGTTTGTTCAATTCAACAAACACTTCTCACCAAGCACAGCTGTGTGCTAGGCCCATGGTTGGGTCTAAAGATGAGTAAGGCACAGTCTGCACTCTCGAGGCATGTTTCCATTATTCTCTCTGTCTAGGATATGGAATAAGTTACCGGCTTTTTATTTTTAGAATGAAACAGAGGATTAGATTAAGCCAGTGAAAGGAGGTACAGATGAATATGAAATTTCTTTCCACTTATAAATGCATGAATGTAACTTCTCACCCTTAAATAGTTTTATTGTATCTATAAAATCATATTATTTACCATTTAATCTAAATACTGCTGCAATGTTAAGAAGATATTTTCTTTAAAATAATTTTTTTCTACAATTACAGTGATGGAGAGATCTATGATGATATTGCTGATGGTAAGTCTTGCGTGGCATCCACCACAGGGAGCAAACAGTGAATTTACTCTTCTTACAAATAGTAAAAATATTGTATTTTTAGTATTAGAGTTGATTAGAGGCTTCCAATCTGATCAGAATTTGAATCACTTTAAAACTGTGAGGAAAGGTAAATGCCCTGAAATAATGAAAAAAAGAAATCTGCATATAACTGGACCTGAAGGAAGAGTCTTTTATTTACTTTCTTTGAAAACAGAAGTATGAAAATATTTGATGAATTTTTCATTATACTATGAATCTTAATAAGAATTTCTTCTACCCACAAAAATATGTATACTTCGCCAATAAGTAGGTACTTACTTCATAACCTATAATACTTATTAATATTTTCTAAGCATTCTATTTCTAATTATGACATAAATAGGTAATCTTAACTGAAGTAGAGTTAATCATGTTGCCTTTTAAACTTACAGTTCTTACTGATATTTAACATTTTCAACCTTATTCAGAATGACTAACAAAAAGTACACTTAAGTAATCTCAGATAAAACTCATAATCCTCATTTTGATAGAGAATACATCTATCTAAGCAATGAAAGTCAAATAAATATATGACTTCCATTTAACACTTTTTTATAAAGTAAGCCAATTCTACCGTTTTAAAAATCTTAAACCAAGAGGGTATGAATCACCCACATTTCTTACATTAAAACACTTAGAGGGTTTATGTTTTGTATAACCATATTTACATTTGTATTTTTTTCTTTCAGGTTGCATCTATGACAATGACTAGCTCTCAGTTTTGGTCATTCTGCTAGTTCATTTGAAGAAAATATGAAGTCTGGGTTTTAATTGGCATATATCATTAGTTATTAAAGAAAATGAATGCACAAATCTCCTTTTACCATTTGTTATGAAATTCTGATATCTTTATAAAGTTTTGAAATGTTGGACATAGAAAATCATCTCTCTCCTTTAATCAACATCTTGGAAGACTGCATTAATACAATGTAGGAATTACTAAATGTCCCATTTCTGACTCAGCTGTAGTTATGAAGGCTCTTCTTTTAGACCATTAATAGACAACCTCCCCTCCCTTAGAAATAAAAAAAAAACATTTGAGAAGAAATTACTGTGTTGCCTAAGAAATAGAAGGACAAAGAATAAAGAAATATAAGGAAGTTTTAAAACATTCCACAAGAAGGAAAACTATTGTTTGCACCTCTAATTATGATTGTATCTTATACTATCTGTTCAAATTGTCTTAAAAAAGGCAATGCTGTCTCCTCTCTTGCTTGTGGGTCAAATGTTTTCAAAAATTACGGTGATAAGAACTTTTGTGTAGTTTTTCCCTAATGTTAATTGCAAATATGTTAATTATTTGATGAGTTTATGCATTTAGTATGCACAATTAAGATGAAAACTGTAGAAGAGTCTAAAGTGTTTTCTTTTTGCAAATTCATATGCTAACAGTTTAATTCTGTACTCTGTTTAAAGTACTGTTATAACTAGAGTAGATGTGAATGAAGACTACCCTAAAAATTGTGAAGAATGAAATAATGAACTTTGAAATTAACTAGCTTTTTATGGCACCGCTCTACCATGAAGATTTCTAAAGGTTTCTGTTTTTGTTTTTGTTTTTCAATTACCTCTACAGAACTTTTTTTTTTAACCACATTACTGGGAAGTTAGCCAGCAGAAGGAGTACAAATTAATAAACCCTAGTGTTTGGACTAAGGTGCTCCCTATTGATACATATTCATTCCCAAAGCAACCCCAAAACAAAATGTGAAGCATTTGGGTTCCAAATGCTAAGAACACTAAACACCATGATACAAAATATAAAACCTTAACACCCAAAGAAATAGTATAGTAGGTAACTTTTTCAAAATTTCTAAAACATGAAATAAGTAAATCCTAATGCTGGCTCTGTTACTAATGAACCATAATGATATTGAGTAAATTATTTGTCCTCCCAGTTTCCTCATCTGCAAATTACAAGATTAGACTAAATCAGTTTTCCCAACTTTTTCACTACCAATTAACTCAAACTTTTATAATCCTTCCCCACCAAACCTGTGTTTTAGAAACTTTTGTTTATTTTTAAAACTCGTTGACTAAATAATGATTGACACATTACCCAAATTTTAATATTGCAAAGGCCCACCAGAGCTTCTGAAGAGTGGCCCCACTGAATTGAGATTATTTCAAATAATTGTAAAGGAACTCAAAGTCTTCATACGGGTATACTGGGATTTCCACTCATGTGTTGAGATTTGGAAATAGATCATCAACTTCTGTTGTTCAATTTATAGATTCTGGGAGTCAGCCCTCACATTTGAAACCAATGATTCCAAAGACCCCTTCCAAATATGAAATACTTTGATGTCTACTTTTTGATAGGTTAAACCAAAATATGCTCATGTGATTAATTTAATACTAGATAAAATTATGCAGTTCAAAAGTATTTGTATTTGTTAAATTTGGTAGCAAATATAATAAGACACTGACAGTAGATTTCCCATAATCTTTTTTTCTGATTGAGAATAGTACAAATTCAATACACTGCCATTTTTTTAAATTCTAAATTAGATCAAGAAAATATATTAGAGTTTTGGTGTATACCCCAAGAAACAGACATACACATGCCAATGAAAATTTTATGTAATATATAATCATATTAATATAAAAGGTATATTTGGAGTATTCTAATATACTAAATATTATCTCTGTTATACTTTTATGTATGGAATTTTGTCATGTGAGAAGAACTAGAAACAAATATCTTCAGCTGGTAACTTTGCCTCCTTCTTCATCAAGAAATTGAGTTTACTTTCTGTCCTATAACTTGATCCCGCACATACAAGAATTTTTCTCTGAGCCTGTCCTGACCTCTTCTTGGCTTTGCTGCAAAAGATGGGGGTTCCTCCTCTTCAAGACCCAACTTTTCACATTTGCCCCCTATTTGTGGTAGAAACGGAGACAACCAAGTGAAATACCCTTCAATTTCCAACAACTTTCAACCTTAATACATATCCAGACACTATGCCAGAGAATAAAATGTCCCTCCTCAGATTCAAAGCCACAACCTTTATCCTATTTCTTCATCTTGCTTCCTCTGAAGTCTTCTTCCTCCACAATTCATTCTCTCTCTCTCTCTCTCTCTCTCTCTCTCTCTCTCTCTCTCTCTCTCTCTCTCTCTCTCACACACACACACACCCTCCCCACCCCTCTTTTCCTCTCCCTTCCTCTTCTTCATCTTTATCTTCTCCCATTGTGCAGATTCTCTCCTCTAGGCTTACAAACATACTGAAGTATTTCCCATTTGAAAAACCATGCCTTGAATTCAAATGCCTCTCCAACTATAGCCCATTTCTATTTCTTTTCTCATCCTATTGTCTTAAAATGGTAGGATACACGTGGCAGCTAGGAGATTGTGCATCACAGGCCTTCAGCTATGGGGAACTTGACCAAAGTCACCAGCTTCTGCTGTCTGAAATTCATCACCACGTTGCATCAATGCCAGACCTCTCAGAGACTGCTCCTATCCAGTGACTGGGCATGGCAGGCCTGCTCCTTAGAGACACCCAAGCCCTCAAGGGGCCAGCTTGGGTCTGAGGACTCCCCAGCAGACTTCTACACCTTCTTTACTCTACATAATACTCTGGGACGCTCTACCCAGCCCTCCTGCACCTCCTGCCCCACTTCTAAAGGGGTCAGACTTGCATTGTTTTCAGATGGCTCTCCCAAGCCTTCCCCAGATCCCTTTCTATTTCCTCTCACACATGTACTTTTCCAGGAAAAAAAAAATTATTGCATTTTTACCCCATCTTGGGGTCTGCTTTCCAGAGGAAAACTGAACACAGTGCAGCTGGAAAATACACATCTTCCTCTTCAGATCAACTGAATCAGAATCTCTGGGGAAGGAAATACGGATTAATTTTTAACTATCTCCAATATGAGTTTAGTGCTTAGCCACTAAACATCTTTACCCCACCTCGCTTGTCACCATATAGGGGCTACTCTGGGAAAGGCGTGACCTGGTGCGAGCTGACTCTGAAGTTGAGGCAAACCTTGGAGGAGCAGACAGCTGGAGAAGGTCTGCAGACCACACTCCCCTTAGCTGAGGGTCCATCTGAATGCAGCAACTCCCTGCTCTTTGGAAGGGGGTGTGGCAGGACACAATCCATGTCCACAAATGGATTGAGAAGTGAATGGAAAAATAGAAAATTGAGACAGATTTTATGGACACCTTTTTCTAGAAATTTTACTATAAAAATGAGGAATATAATGTAAGTGATAGTCCGATGGGAAAATAAACTGAGGAAAGATATTTTTTATTTTGCCATGGGAATTGTTGTTTGTTTTCTAAGATGGAAAAAATTGAGCTTATTCAAAACTAATGAGAAGGATCTTGCTCAGAGGAAAAGATAAAAAGACAAATTAGGGATAATCAAGGATCTAAATGTCTTGAAAAGAGAGATTTGGGTAGAAATAGACACAAATTAATTTTTTTCCCTAACAAATTATTTCTTACTACATCTGTGAAATGCGAAGCTTTGTTCTGGACACAGCATAAGGACTCAAATATTACCACTTATTATTATTCTAGCTGGAAATACTTGCGATGCTGCCTATATTGTCACAATTATGCCACATACTTGAGGGGTTTATTTTAGTGACAATGTACATAAGTCCTTCTATCTCCTGCTTGAGATTATCTCCTACATTATGTAACTTTGAAGAAGAGTCCAAACTTTGCTAAGACTCAGGATCTGCATTTATAAAATATTAAGGCACCTACTTTACAGGGTTGTAAAAATTAACTGAAACTGTACTTAGCATTTAATACAGTGTCTGATACACATGATTATTACCATCACCCTGCTTGCTAGTTTGCTATTATTCACTTTGAACAGGTTGATGCAATAGAATCCTATTAAAATGAACATTATTTCAATGACAGTGAACTTGCTCTGAGTCCCAGTTATTTGCCAGCTGATACTTGAGGTAATCAAGTGATTAAGAATACACACAATAAAAAAAAAGAATACCACAATAAATAAAATAATTAATAAATGCAATGTCTGGGCCAGGTCCAGTTCCTGCATCTGAGTATCAGGTTACAGTGTATCACATCTTTTTTTTGTTTGGTATTTCCTGTACACTACACTGTATGGGAAAAGCCATACACATATATATGTATGTATATACTTATCTAAATGTACATAAATATTTTCAAGACATTTAGATCCTGGATTGTGCCTTGTCATTTTATCTTTTCCTCCAAGCTAGATATTTCTCATTAGTTTTGAATAAGCTCAATTTTTTCTGTCTTAGAAAATAAACAATTCCCCATGGCAAAATAAAAAATAACTTGCTTCATTTTATTTTCCCATCTCTATGTTTATTTTCCCACAAAGGTATATTTTGTTTATTTTAAACACATATTTTTCTACAAGAAAAAATATATATGTATATAAAGAAATACCATAGTGCCAACATGATGATAAATGGCAGATGACATTCAGCTTTGGTGTGGGGCATAATAGAGTATGGTGGTGACTGTGGCAAACGGTGGAATATAAACTCTGCCCACAAGAATGAGTTGCTAATTATGCTAGCTATTTTCTGTCTGGCTCTCCAGATCCCCCTCTCAGACCTGCTCCATCCCCTTTTCCATCCTGCTCTGTGCGCCTGAAGACTAATCTTGATGGATAGCTTCAAGAGGCTCCCTTGACTTAGAGCTTCTACTTTGATTTGGCCAATGAGGAACACTAGCAGGCAATTAGAGGGATGAGAGAGTGAAGTTTGGATATTTATTCCTCCAGCTTCCTCCTTGAAGCATCATCATGAGCTCCTGTGCCCTTCACCCAAGCTCACAGCTCTGTCAGACAGGCTTCTCCACATTGTGCTCACTTTCTGAGTTCCTGGGCTTTTCCTTCTCCTTGTTCCTTCAAGACTGCAACCCTCCCTGAGGTTGCCAGGGACTTCTCTTCACTTTGTGGTTTCCCTATACACTGTTTACACATTTGTAAATAATCCTATTATTAAGCCCTGTTCAAATTTCCCAACTTGAGTTTTGCCATTTGTTTCCTGCTTTAGCCCTATTGATAATATAGCTCAACTCTGATGAACTATGGGCCCAGTGTTGATAGATTCTTCAATTTCTCAAGAGAAGCTGCATATCCAGGTTTATATATATAACTCCTACCTTTTTTTTTTTTACTGCTGATTGAAGTTTTCTTAAATGTGCTAGTCAGACCAAACAAATTATCCCCATAGGCCAGATTTGACCCATGCAGTCAGTCTGCAACATCAGCTATTTGTGATGGGATGATAAATCAGATGAAGCACAGGCCACTCTGTAGCTATCCAACTTGCCAATAATGGGAAGGCTTTTTATGTGGGTGAGTGATGGACAAAATTTACCTAGTGTCTAACAGCCAGATTCCACTTCTGTTAGTAACACTAAATGACACTGAGAGGTTTAATAAGAATACAATGATAAAAAAACTAATGCTACTGCATACAAATTCCTTAGCATCTGATATATTGTCAATACCCTGGCCTAGAATAATGAATAGAAATCTAAAGCCAAATTGTGGTTTGGGACTTGCCTAGCTGAGAATGATACTCAATAGCTAATGTAGGCTGTTTGCAGCCATGTTCTTACTAGGAAAGGAGAGCAAAGACATACCTACAGAGACCACTGTGTCAGCCCTCTCATCTCAGTTCTTAGAAGTAGATCTTTGAAATATTGTAATATTTTTCAAAAACTTTACTCAAGTTAATGAAGAGTTTTATTCAGGCATGTAAACTATCTCTTCCCTTTCAGATTTATGATCTAACACATGTCATTGTATACTGAATCTTAACTCTGCATCACATCTCTAGCAGCAGTAAGCCTTTTTTAAGTTAGAATGAAATTTATGTTATTATGCTTTAACTAATATAATATGCTTGTCAGAGCTTCACCCCAAATTGTAGAAGCTGTATTAATAAAAGCACTGAAATGCTGTTGCCACCCACATGCCTCAAGAGACCAGACTTTTCTTTTGCTTTCTCATCTTTAATATGTATACCTCTAAAAGAGGTGCGCTAAGCTATAGTGGTTAACCTGCAAGATCTGAATAAATGGGCAGGAGCAGAAAACCAAAACCACAACGTATTCATGGACACATGCATTTGTCTGGAAGAAAAACAACACACAAAAAAATCTCTACTATTCATAACATACTTGCAGAAGCAGACATGCTAGGAAGATTTCTTAGGTTGAGACTGGAATTCTTATGTGAGGTATTTGTTGAGGGGCTCTCCCGGGAGACACCTGTAAAGAGTGAGGAAACAGCACAGCATGGGGAAAGAAATTGGGTAAAGCCTTGGATCCAGCTGCAACCCAGGCTCAGCCTGATTCCAGAAGGAAGCGCCAAAGCAGGAATGGCTCCCCTGAGCACACTGAAGCAAAGGAGCTGGGCTTGTATCCCCACCTCAGCAGTCACTGACTACCAGTGGCTTCCTCCTCCCCCACCACAATTGCTGACTCTTTTCTGCGCAATATTATTCTTTTGGGCTGAGGGCAATTCTCTCAAGTAAGGTGCAGCTGTGAGCTTTATCAGCCAATTCTTACAGCAGCTGAGCACTGGGTGCACCCACCAGTAAAAGTTACCAGGGATGGATCAGAAGCAAAGGTTTTTGCAGAAATGGGTCTCTCGTCAAATGGGAAGGAACATAAAAGTGTATGTTTTATGTACCAAGCACTAAAGCTGGGCCTCTTCACATCATCAAGGGGTTGTCTCGGCTTCTCAGGATCCTGCCAGCATCCTGAATCATTTCAACGGCAGCTTCACCTAAGTAACTAAATTTACACTGGGTGAGCGGAGAGGCAGTTAAAAGGTGACTGCTGTAAGCCTATTTACTATTATTTTATGTCTTTTACTCACTTATTCAAAAGATTAAATGCTACAATCTCATATTTAAGTCAATTCCATATGTACACGGCTCTGTCATCACCATCTTCGCCATCCGTGAGCATTTACTGAGTGCCCCGGCGTGCTAGACACTGCCCTGGGTGCTATGGCCCTTGTCCCATTTAAGCCTTATGTCAACCCTACCAAGTTAGGCTCATTTTACTATGAAGAAATGAGGCTTCGAGATATATGCTTTGCCTAAGTTATGGCCAATAAGGCTTACACTCTGTGCCCAGTGTCTTATAATTGTGATAGCCTGCTTTCTAATACACGTTGCTCCCTATTCTCCCTGAATAATTAAAAAACAAAAATAAAAACAAAGAAAAGCATGAAAATTATCAGTGAGACACAATGAAGCCAGAAGTTAGGAAACTTGTTAGTTCTTTTTCATAGATACTGATGGCAAACAGACATTCTGTTGGGTAAGGTATGGAACCCAGTTTCAAGAGAGACCTGAAAGACTAAAATATAAATTTAACTAATATTAAGTAAATTTGGAGAATACATAGCCTGTAATAACTTCAGAAAAAAATGAGGACAACATATTGTGATTTGCTCCTTAACACACCAGAATTTACATATTCAGAGTAGAATGGTTCCCTTCAAAGTACTCAATTTTAGGGTTTTACATTTACTTCAATGATTTATATGAGATTAAGATTTATTACTATGCCAAAAAACGAGTAATTCCACCTTCAAACAGGCCTTTAAAATTTAGGAAGATCTATTTTTAATATCTCTATTATCAAGAGATAATAAATATTTGTCCTTTGAAAATGGATTTGATTTTTACAAACAGGTTAAACCCATTTAGAGCCTCACCTGGTATATAAGGTCGATGAATAAGCAAGGCAATACTCTTGTGAAGTTAGGCTGTGGCCATAAGTTAATGATACTTTGTTATTTATCACAAATTGCCTCTAACCTTCCTTAGTATCTAGAGAGAAATTCATTGAAATTTTAATTTTTAATTTTACTATAATAACAGTTTTCTATCTGTCCCTCAATCACCTTACAAAAATTAATTTTATCATTAAATAAAATATTACAAATACATTTAAAGATACCTGTGTATTTCATTCCAATTACATTTTATTCCTTCCTTTCCTGCTTCTCAGAGAAAACCAGTACTTGATTTTGGTATTTATCATTCTCATGCATTTCTGCATGCTTTCCTTAAATATTCATATGTATTTATCTCTCAAAATTTGTCAAGTATTATTTTCTATTTCTTAAAATTATATATAACTTGTGTCATTCTGTATGTACTTTTCTGCAACCTGCTTTTGTCACTCCTCCACTATGTTTGGAAAAGGTGTAACAGTCCATTGAATGAACAAACCACAGATATTTCTACTCTACTTCTGGAGTCCACATTAGATTGTTCTCAGTTTTGCTCTCATAAACAATGTTACTCTGGACATTCATGTTGGAGTTTCCCTGGGCACACCTATGAGGGTTTCTCTGTGGCAAGTACCCAGGAATGGAACTGCTAAATGGTAGGGTATGCACATCCTCCACTTGAATAGATACTGCTGGATGGGATTTGGTACGGTTTATATAAGAAAGTTTTACATTTAGGGTCATTTTCTTCTGAAAGCTTTTTTGAAGTTTTGCTTTCCATTTTAAATTATTTGAACTCACCTGGAAATGCGGATCCTTTTTCTACTCAGAGAAGCAGTTCCTCCAGACCATTTATTGACTGGGCCAATCCTCTCTACTGATATGCAAGACCAACTCTCATATGCCAAGTTTCCACTGATGCATGGGGCTTTTGTGAGCCTCACACAGTGATGTGTATTTCCACTATATTAATGCTGAGCATTGCTTGCTGTTTGGCAAGAAAATTTCAAGTCTCTGAGCACATTTTACAGAAAATTTAAAGAATTCAGTTGCATCAATAGCTTACTAAAAGAGCACCCATAATAATTTTTAAACTCTCATAATTATGGAAGTAAATTTAAAAATTAGCATTCATAGAAATACTATAAGAAGGACTTGATAGAAAAGTAAAAACAAATTAGAAATTTATGAAGGCCAGAAAATTTAATGCAGAACGTTAAACACTATTTGTGAAAACATAAAGTGGCAAAACATTCTTTTCAAAAAACAACTGGTGCTCTGATTCCATGTTGACCAAGTAACCTTCTGGTTACTAACTCAATTTCCCAGGTGTATCTGGAAAGAGGTACTGCAAAAGAATGGAAATAGATACTTCAGTCACAGGAAAAGTTACTCCACTTACAAATTGCTTTCTTACACAAAAGATTCTCATGCATATATGTTATGAAAATTCTATAATAGGATCTGAAAACCATGAACACCAAGGATGTAATGATTTTTCATTCTTTTGAAAACACAGATGGGTCTTTTGTTTTTAAAGTTGGTTGAGCCGTGGTCCCAGAACTCCTCTCCTTGTTGATGGAACTGTCTGCCCTGAAGAGGAATAAAACTTACGCAAACCATTTTTTGAAGCTTTTTTTCTAGGGAATCCTGCTTACTTCCTCTTCTGTGCTGTTCTTTTTTATATGTCTCCGTTAAGAAAATCAAGTTTTAATACCATTTATCAGGAGAGGAGTCTGCCTAAACTACCAATAAAGAAGTGTATTGGAATCTCTCACTATGATGACCAGCTAGTTGATTTCTCCATCTATTTCTATTGCTTCTTATTTTACATATTGAGACTATTTTATTTGCTATATATGAACTTGTGATTTTAAGTGTTCCTTATAATTGAGCCTCTTTCATTATGTTGGGACATTTTCAATCACTAATTAGCTTTTTGGTTTACTTTATTTTCTCTGATAGTAACACAGCTACCCTGGCTGTCTTTCATCTTATATACAATTTTCACCTTTTAACTTTTAACATTTTTGATTTTGCTGGATCTCTAGTAAACAGCATATAGTTAGATTTTTTTAAATTAATCTAATAATCTCTGCCTTTAACTGGTCAATTCACAATTAAATAAAGCATTGCATCCATGTATATATATATTTAGACTCGTTTTCTACCTTACATCATCTTTTCTATTTGTCAAGTTTCTTTCTATACTTCTTTGTTTTTGCTTTTTTTTTTTTGAGACTGATTTATTTTTTCCTTTGCTGGTTTTCTTAGTTCACACCCCCTGCTCTACCTCCCCTTTATTTGCTTTGGGTTTAATTTGCTGTTCTTCTCCTATTTTCTTAAGGTAAAAGCTAAAACTATTGATTTGAGACCTTCCTTTTTAAAATGTAAGCATTTAATGCTATTAATTTCCCTGCTTTATCTCCATGCCAAAAATTTTGGTGTATTTTCATTTTTATTTAATTCAAAATACATTTTAATTTACCTTTTGACTTCTGTTTTATCCTATGGGTAATATAGGAATTTGCAGTTTACTGTTTAATTTCTAAAGGTTTGGGAATTTTTTAGACCTGTGTGATTTCTAGTGTAATTTTGTTATGGTCCAAAAACATGCTTTGTATGATTTAAGTTTTTCAAATTTGTTAAAATTTGTTTTGTGGCACAGACTGTGGTCTATCTTAGTAAATATTCCATTTGCTGTTGAAAAGAATGGTTATTCTGCCGTTGTTGAGTGCATTGTTCTGTAAATGTCAATTAGGTAAGGTGGTTGATAGCATTGTTCAGGTCTTCTCTATTCTCATTGATTTTCTATTTGTTCTATTACTGAGAAAGGAGAGTTGAAGTCTTTAACTAGAGCTGTGTGTTTATCTCTTGTTCCCTGCAGTTCTGTAAGCTCTTGTTCCTTGTTTTTGTCTATCATTATGCCAGTACCATTGTCTTAATTACTGCAGCTTTATAGTAAGTTTTGAAATCAGGAAGTGTATAATTCACTTACTTCTAATATACTAATTGATATGGGATGGCAGAAATCTCCTATGTAGCTATTTATATACCTTCTTAACTAATCATTGTATACCTTGGACTAATATTGCACCACTTCATATATGACATAAGAACCTTATAGCAATCCAATTTTGTCATACGTCTTACTTCTACAATTTAAATCCACAGTACATTGTATTGCTTTTGCTTTAAGTGAGAATTTATCTTTAAAAAGCATCTTTTTTTATTTACCTATATCTGACCATTTTCTGTATTTTTTGTCCCTTTGCAGAGATATTAATTTCCATCTGATATTATTTCCCTTCCATCTACGAAACTTCCTTTAACATTTATTTTAGACTATACCTGTTTATGACAAATTCTTCCAAATTATTAAAAATCCAAATATATTTTTATTTCACTTTCATTTTTGAAACTTGATTTTACTAGATATAGAATTCTAGATTTCTAGAAAAATATTTCTTACCTTTTTCACTTTAAAGATGTCATTTAATTGAAATCTGGTTTGCATTGTTCTGATTAGAAATCATCAGTAATTCTTATTGTTGTTGCCTGTACTTAATTTTCCTTTTGTTCTCTTCCCTGATCACTTTTAAAATGTTTCTCCTTATCTTTGATATTTGGTAATTTGTCAATTATTTATTTGCCTGGGAATGGTTTTCTTTGTGTTTATCTTGCTTGTGATTCATTCACCTTTTTGTATCTGTGGCCTCATAGTTGTCATCAAATTTTGAACATTTCAGCCATTATTTCTTCAAATAGTTTTTCTGGCCTAATCTCTATCTCCACTTCTCTGGGACTCCAGTTAAATATAATTCATGCTGTTTGATTTTTTGTTGTTGTTGTTTAATATGGGTCACTGAAACTCTCTTTTTTCCTTTTTCTTCTCTATTCTTTCTATTTGTCTGTCTTCAAATTCACTTGGATATTGTTTTAGATGTGTTTTGTTTTGTTTTAGTGTCCAATATGTCATCAAGTGGGTTTTTACATTTTTGATATTGCATTTTTCATTTGTAGAATTTTCACTTGGTTGTTTTTTAAAGTACACCTTTCTCTAGTCAGAGCCCCCATCTGTTTATTCATCATGTCCAACTTTTCTTTTAAATCTTCAACCGTATTTCTAAAATTCTGCTAAATCCAATGTCTGTGCTATCTCTGGGTCTGTTTTCAATGACTATTATTTTCTCATGATGTTGAAACACATTCTCTTCATCTAATAAAATTTCTATTGTATGCTGAATATTGTGAATGCTATAAGTTTGAGAGCTGGCCTTTTATTGTTTTCTTTTTAATGTGTTTTGTGATTCTTCCCCTCCACTCATTAGTTAATTTATCAGCAGATCAGCTTGATCCTGTCAAGGACTGGTATTAGGTTTTGTTTGGATGTGTCTGTAGCAGCCTTATTTTAGCGCTAGTGCAGTCTTTTTCTATAAGTTATGGCTTTTTGAGGTCTCCATGTAATCCTTTCCCTACATTGTAGCCTTTTGGGGGTATTAACTTAATGCTCAGAGTGTTCATCAAAGTTTCTTTACTTGGCTGGAACTCTAATGTGTTTCAGCAATTTGCAACCTCTGGAATCTCCATTCAGTTCAGAGCCCCCAGAAGCTGTTTACTGCCAAGCCTCACAAAGTCTCACCCTGTACTTGCTCAGCTTAAAATTCAGCTAAATAATCAAGAGGATTTATATACAAATTTTTGAAGCTCCTTCTCTGTAGTGCCCTCCCCTATGGTATTCTGCACCTCAAATTTCAATTGTCTATCTCTGAGCATCAATCTTTCTTCCCTCCATCCTGTGAGACTGGTATTCTCTATTTGTTTTCCACAGCTTTGTGTTGTATTTTGGAAGGTATACCCAGGCAAAAATCCAGAGAGGATTATTTCTTTCATCTCAAGGTCACAGTGCCACACTATTGTCCAATGCCTAAAAGTAGTTGTTTATATATTTTATCCAGATTAATAGTCATTTATTGTGGTAAAGTAAATCCACTACCCATTCTGCATAATGGGTGGAATTAGAAATTCTTCATTTAAAAAAATCTCTTCAAATACATCTTTTTTTAATATTCTGTTTCTGATCATCATTACCTGTGGTCTATGGTATATAATTCTGTTGATTTTCATTTTTCCTGATTCTTACTTATAGAGAATTTTTCCTATGAGTTTGATGTTTTTTCAGCATGAAAACTTTCATTTGTTTGATTTTAATTTGTGGAGTCTAGAAGCTTATGTTCTTTGTACTTTTCTCCAGAAAGGGTTTGTAATTACTACTGTTGGAAGCCAGGGGGTGCTACCAACCCAGGTCCACTCCTAGGATCCTGGGCTTTATGCAGAAGTCTCATGTTCTGCTTTTCTACCTTCTGGATGTTGTTTAGTCTGCAGATATCAGGTATGTAATTGGCATTTGCCCCCAAAATGCTCTGCTTTTCCAGATTTCTATTTTTGCTCACTCTTCCTCTAATTTTAGTACACTGCTTGGTTTTTATGTTTTTTGGTGGAGGAGTTATGGGGATTTTTTTTAATGCCTGGGGAAAGAGAGAGAAAAGAAAAGAAAAATTTAGAAATTAAATTATTGATATGTGTTATATAGACTAACAGTGGAGGTTTCATTTGTTCAGTAGCTTTAATAGGCATTAGTCAAATAAAGTATCCTGAGGAGAGATTTAGAGTTCTGTAACTCAGAAGATTTCACAATACTTCCCAAAGAATTCCTACCACTTGGGCACACATCTGTGTCCTACAACCAGGTAAGAAGATTCAAAGATATTTTAAACTATCCTTCACAAAATGGGCACATGGCTTAGAAAGAATCTCGCAAAGAAAATAAATATATGTAACATAAATAATGAAAGCACAAGCACACAGTTTTAAAATATGGAAGATCAGATCCTTCTACCCCTGATGGCAGCACTTTATCAGTATCATTACAAGGAAAAAATAATGAAAATGGAATGAGATGTCATGTCAGCTAAAATTTTTTAAATGGAAATTATTATGGCTATTATATTATCCAGGAATACATTGTTCCTTGAGATGTTAACTAATGATAATATAAAGCTATCTAATTAGCAAAATATTTTTTAAAGTATTCAGAATATGAAGATGCTTTTCTATATTTTTTTCAGTGATCTTAGAAGTCATGCAGTATTGAATCCACTACTTTGCAAAAGGAGAGAATGCTCTTTAACAACAGACAAATAAGCACATATCAGTGGGGAATACACTGGCATTTCTTCTTATAGTAAAAAATGGCTGAAAAAGTCATAAAGAAAACAATTTGTTAACAAAACTAAATGGTCAACTAAGAAAAAAGAAAAAAAAGAAAGTAAAAAGCTAAAGATTTGAAATAAAAGGGTAATTGAACAAGTAGGAATTATGGAAGCTTTGCTGTGTTGTTGGATGGAAGCATAGATGCTTCTACATTTGTCTCAGCTTATGGTTTTAGCTAAATTCTGTTCAGTAACCAACCACACAAATAACTGCTCTTTTTCTGCCCCTCCAAAGTATATTGTTTACTTATTAGTAAACAATTTCCTTAATAAAAGCAATGTTTTTTGAAGAATGAATAAAGCAGTTGCTATAAATGAAAACTTAAAAGGTATTCACGGAAGAACAGAGATAGTACCACGTGTGATAATTTTATAAAATAAAGACTGTATTTTACAGTTTAATGTTCACACACTTTGAAAGGAGAAGTGGAGTGACTATGAAAATGTTTTGTACCACGTAGGTGTTTGATATTTATTTAGTGGCAAACTGTTTTTCATGATGACTGGTGGCTTTCAGTAGCATGTTATCTATCAGATATTTTTTTAGACTATTAAATCTAACTTTCCCTTCAAGTAAACATGATAACAATAACTAAGAAAATTATACTTTTCAAAAGAAATTTTTGCTAGGTAGAGGGAATTTAATATACAGATATTTGGAAACATTTCCAGTTTTGTGATTTTTTTTTTCTGAAACCAATTAAAAATAGAAATGTGTCACTTACAAAAATGTTTATACCTATAAACTTAAAAATCATAAAAAGGATTTTTCTAACCTGCTTAAAATCTTTCAGATGAAGAGTTTTGAAACCATTTGCTAAAAGTTTCTAAATGTTATGCCTTCTAGTTTGCTGTGAAAATGGATTGACATCAGGAAAGATGGACATTTATTAACCAAATCACATAAAAAACCTTTGTATAACTATTGGATGGAATTGAAAATGAGTGTTATGATTTAGAAACTGCAGCCAGTAGAGTAGTACTTCCAATCTTAACTTTGTAAATTGTGAGGATTCAACTACTAAAACCTAACATCCAGATAAACTCTTCTTAGAATTAGACTTTTGAATTGCTATATCACAAAGAATTTAACAAGAAATTTTAAAAGCAATGAAGTATACTCAGCTCCATTGTTTTTATTTGTGACATTAGTAAAATAATATTAAAAATTATTTTAACTATTTTTATTCCACCTTTATGTTTTATTTAACAGAAAAGAAATATACATGTATTACAACATTGTACAACTGTTATTTTTCCCAATGGTAAGATGCACAATTTTGATAGGTCTACTGCTTAACAAATTATTATAATAAAATGTTTATCATTGTGGTTTAGGATAGCCAACAATATTTCTTTAAAATAATTTTCCTTAAAAAAATTGCATAGCAAAAGTTTTAGAACAAATAGAATGAGAAAAAGAAAAATATCACTCAAAAGTCTACCAACCAATATAATTACTATTGAAATTTTAGTGCATACCCTCCCAAGTTTTATCAATATATGTATCTTTTTCACAAACATAGACTTATAATACATTTAAAACTGTTTTCATAGAGGGCCTTTACAACTTACAGAATTTTTTTTTTAATGAAATTTTCATGAGATTTTTGGGATATTAAAATTGAAAGGAACAATACTAAGAGGCTATTTCCTGCTGTGACCAAAGCTGAATCTTTTTTTTTTTGTCTAGCTTACTTTATTGTAAGAATACAGTATATAATACATATTACATACAAAATATGTGTTAACTGACTTTATGTTATTGGTAAGGCCTCTGGTCAGCAGTAGGCTATTTAAGTTTTGGGGGAGTCAAAAGTTATATGCGGATACTCAACTGCACAGAGGTTGGCACCCCTAATCCCCATTGTTCAAGGGTCAACTATAACTCATTCTATATGGTAAGACCCTTAGGAAATTTACAGGTTTTCCCTATTTTATACAGTTTGTTAAGTGAACATCCATATTGCTGGTTTCTTTCACATTCATGGCTGTTTCTTAAATTCCTAAACCTGGAATTTCTGGAACAGGATTTGTACAGTTTTAAAACTTCTGATATCTTCCACCTAATTTAAGTAGGATTTTTTTGGGGGGTATCATTAATGTACAATTACATGAGCCACATTATGGTTACTAGACTCCCCCCATTATCAAGTCCCCACCACATACGCCATTACAGTCACTGTCCATCAGCGTAGTAAGATGCTATAGAATCACTACTTGTCTTCTCTGAGTTGTACAGCCCTCCCTGTACCCCCCCAACATTATGTGTGCTAATTGTAATGCCCCTCTTTTCCCCTTATCCCTCTCTTCCCACCCATCCTCCCCAGTCCCTTTGGTAACTATTAGTCCATTCTTGGGTTCTGTGAGTCTGCTGCTGTTTTGTTCCTTCAGTTTTTTCTGTTCTTACACTCCACAGATGAGTGAAATCATTTGATACTTGTCTTTCTCCACCTAGCTTATTCACTGAGCATAATACCCTCTAGCTCCATCCATGTTGTTGCATATGGTAGGATTTGTTTTCTTCTTATGGCTGAATAATATTCCATTGTGTATATGTACCACCTCTTCTTTATCCATTCATCTACTGATGGACACTTAGGTTGCTTCCATTTCTTGGCTATTGTAAATAGTGCTGTGGTAAACATAGGGGTGCATATGACTTTTTCAAACTGGGCTGCTGCATTCTTAGGGTAAATTCCTAAGAGGGGGATTCCTGGGTCAAATGGTATTTCTATTTTTAGGTTTTTGAGGCACCTCCATACTGCTTTCCACAGTGGTTGAACTAATTTACATTCCCACCAGCAGTGTAGGAGGGGTCCCCTTTCTCCACATCCTCACCAACATTTATTGTTGTTTGTCTTTCAGATAGTGGCCATCCTTACTGGTGTGAGGTGACATCTCATTGTGGTTTTAATTTGCATTTCTCTGATGATTAGTGATGTGGAGCATCTTTTCATGTGCCAAGGCTGAATCTTCATAATCAACCCTGTGTAGGATTATAATATTTGTTTAATTTAGTCCAGTTTCAGTTACTTTAATGGTCTTTATCTAGTTATTAAATGTATGGTTTAACTATGAAGAGAAATTACCAAGAAATAGACTGACCAAATGTGGTTTTTGACTTGCTTTATCTTCAAATGGCCTATAATAAGGCAGACACATAAAGGGAACTAAGATTTTGGCATGTCTTTGTTTCTGTTCAACATTATTACTGTATCTGAAACTGATAACATTTGGTTTATAAAGTAGAAGTGTTAACTATGTGCAATAAGATAGAGAAGAGAACCCAGAGAGTGACTATCAATGGAGTCATTGTATCTTCAAAATCAAGCAGTTATCTCTTAGAAGGGTGGTCCAGGATCCAATCTCATATAACATTTTTTATCAATGACTAATCCTAGGGGAAAAAGAATTCATTCACACAGCAAATGAAACCTAGTTGGGAAATGAAAACTAAGAAGAGGAAGTTACATTCTCAATGACCAGAATAGAATCAAAATGATCTGGAAAATTGGAGAAGTAGTAAGAAGTAAACAAAATTAGTAAGACATAAGTGTGGGCTAAAATAAACAGGGAAGAAAAACAAGTTTCAAAAAGAGGAATGGCTTGCTATTGGCAAGCATAGAAGATAACTTAGAGATTTTTAACACACAAGTTGACTAGAATCAACAGTGTATTGTTTAAAAGGCCAACAAAACATTGTGAAATGTATTCCTTACTAAAATTTACCTAAACTCCTGCTTTCCAGTTGGGTGTCATTTGCAAGCACTAAAAACTTATTTTTCTTTTTTTAAATTTGAAATGCAACTTACCTTATCAAGTGTAGAGAACACAGCCGTTCAAGTGACAGATATAGTAACAGAGGAAAATGTAGTTTCATTTAAAGATTGAAGTCCTGGAAGGGATGGAATAACTGAATAATGATCTTTAAATAGAAACATACAAAAACGAAAGGCTATAAGATTCAAGCTCTTATGCATATTATGTAATTTTAAAGTGGACCAGTTGTACTCAAATTTCATGAAAGACTGAAAGGGAAAACGAAGTTAAATTGTATTAGGAAGGGGTTATTACAACAGATAGGGACAAAAAATAGGATCAAAAAGGTTTGGCTGAATGGAGCAATTTTCTAAGAACCTGGTAAATTTCCATTGATTGATTTGTACTTTGCAAAAAACGGTGAAATACATGAAGCCATGAAATACAACATTTTTAATGTCCTAGCCAGACCTCAAGTTTTGTGATCTTTGCATTAGACTATAACCACAATAAATAATTTGCACCAAGACCTACAAAAGAGGGAGCAAATTGTTGTTATTATAATCACTACTGGCAATGTCAGGAGAGAATTTTAAAAAGCACTCTAGTTGTGTTGCACCCTTGAATCTAGGTGTAGTCTCAGCAGCTAACTGATTGCAGACCTAGTAAGAAAAAGTCCTGCAATATACAGAAGATAGTATCCTAAGGAAGCAGGGGTCCTCTTTATTTTCCTGATGATGCCACTCTATGCTGCTTTCATTTTTCTTTTTAAAACTTATTTATTTTACAGTTGATATATATTAATTATATGATGTTTAAAAAGTACAGACAAGCAAACAAGGACAAAAACTGGTATGTGTAATTCCACCACTGAAGGGAATAATTTTTGTTAACATTCGATGTATATCTTCTTGGGCTTTTTCTATGTAGACAGATATGAAAAATATTTTATGAAGTATACTTTTCATTTGACATGTATTTTAAACCTTTATGTAAAAGGGAACTTTGTAATCTCGTTTGATTTACTATCACATCACTTCCTATAAATATACTAGAGCTACACAGTCATTTTTAATGGCTACCATAATTTGCATAACCCTTACCTCGGTCATTTAAGTGTTTCCAGTTGTTTACTATTATTAACGACTGCAATCAGTATCTCCAATACAGCTTTTTTTAAGCAAAAGGAGCATTGAAACAAAGAAGGAATCCAGGGTACTTACTCATCCAACTAATAACTTATTGAATACTTATTTGTTCTGGACACTGCATTAAGTAGGAGGTGAGAAAAGAGATCACCCCTGTCAATTAACTTCCAGTCTCATGGAATAGGAAGACATGAGTTGATGAATAGGATGTATAAATATGAATTAGCTGTCTAGAATTAAAGTCTTTGCAGTTCATAATTGTTAGGTTTTGTATAGAAAATATTAATCCATCATCTACATTACACACTGTGTACTGTCGAGGAGCGTACACAGACAGAAAATCCAGACACAAACTTCAGCAGCTTCTGCTACACTCCAGGGAGAGAAAATTGCTCCCCGGGCCGCCAAGCGCCCGCGCGTGCGCAGCAACAATGCCACCCACCGCCGGGGACCACCACCCTGCACTCTGGGCTTCTTCATTCCCTTCTGTCTTGCGCTAAGCGGTCAAAACCATAACGTCCACCCCACCACTTCTTCTAAGAGAAGCCCTTATAGCTGAGTGTTGCTTTGAAGATCAAGTGCAAGGCTGCTTAGAACGGTGGTCAGAGCGAGGGTGGTAAACAAACTTTGTTCTGCGTTAACTTGGAGCAAAGCGACTCTAGGAAAGGGGTATGAGTTTCATCAAAACGGCGCAGCGGCTTTTGTTTTATTTTTAAAAATAAAAATCGTTTTAACTGATGCATAAAGAAAGGGGGCTGTCTGTCTCAGGGCTTGAAAGCAAGCAGAATCATGAAGGATGCTTTCAGCAGGTGGCCAGCCGGCCGCAACCCGGCCTCCTCCGAAAAATCTCCCTCGGTTTTTGACTAAGGTTTCCTCCGCTGCCGCCTCGAGGGGAAGCATCCCCCACGCTGCTAACTCGCATCAATGGGATTCCCCTCGTGGGAAATGCCCCCCTCCTGGCAGACGCGCTCTCGGAGGGCCGTGCGCGCCGCCGCGCCCTCCGGCTTCTTGGCGGGTGGGCTCCCGCATGCCTCAAACTTCACCGAGACGCGGGGTCCGCAAGGCGTCCCCCCAGCACCCAGGGTTGAGCAAGAAGCACCCGCCTGCCGCCGCGCGCCGCCGCCGAGGAGAGGCGGGAGACTTGCTGCGGGGGGCGGGCACGGCGCGCGGGGAGGGGAAGAGGTTCTCGCGCGATTGGGCGAGGTTTCCGGTGTTGTGACTGAAACCCGTCAATATGGCGGCGATTGGCCGCGGCCGCTCGCTGAAGAACCTCCGAATACGAGGTAAGCCAGCTTCAGCCCTCACCCCTCAGCCGCCCGGCGCCCGCCACCCTTGGCTCTAGCCTCCCCCTGGACCTGGGTAAGGGGAGCGATCAGGAGCGCTGGCCGGAGACAGGGTTGCCACCACTGGCCTGCGAGCGATCCTAATTGGGGCTGTGTGTCTGTTTCGCGCAGGGCGGAATGACAGCGGCGAGGAGAACGTCCCGCTGGATCTGACCCGAGGTAACGCGGGGAGCAGCGGGCGCCGGCGAGGGCGCGCTGCTGCGGTGGGGCCAGGGGCTAGAGGCCGGGGGCAGGGGCGGGCCCCGCACGGGACCGGCGGGGGTGCGGGTGGCAGAACCCGAGCCCCGCCTGCTGGCCCGCGGGAGCCGAGCCCGGGGCCGCTTCCCGGACCCATCCCCCTTCCCGGTGCCCGCTTCCCGAGCCCCGACCCCATCTCCAGGTCTCTGGGTGCTGCGGGTGCCTGGGAGCACCAAGTGGGACTCTGCGGAGCCGGCCACCCTTTAGGTTCCCCAGACTCCCGAGGGAGCGAGCGCTTCAGTCCTAACCCGGAGCTGGTGCAGCCCTTCGCCTAGGAGCGGCCGGAGGGAGGTAGAGGCTGTTATTTAGGTTGCCAGAGGATGTCTGAGGGAAGAGCGACCACATCCTGCCCTCCCCGTCCCTCGGAGCAGAAGCCGGACCTGCTCGGTTCTTGCTGACTGCGTGACTGCTTTTCTCTTTGCCTACCCCCTGGGGGACCCGCACCATTGATAACTCGGTAGTGAAACCTAGAGCCGGTGACTACTGCGAAGTGTCTGGTTTACGCCGTATTTCCCTTCCCCGGGCCGCTGGGACTGTAGTTGGCAAACACCGCCCCCTCACCCTTGCGGCAGGTTCATTGTTTACCTTCTGCAGGGGCGGTGGGTTTGTTTACACCTAGGGAATTGGGTAAACCCCGCTTATATTTTTATGGACCTCATCCGGCTACTGGCCAGTATATCTTCTATCAGGTACCGTATTGGAGTTTATTCGACGATATCTTGCTGAAGATTTAGTAGTTATATACAAGGTTTTTCTTTTCTCTTACGCTGTAAACAGGATTTGGGCTGCAGATTCTGAAGAAGTCGTATTTCACACGGTCTGTAGCCTAGACCTGGTTCAGCTGTAGGGAATTATTTTCCTTTATGAAATCTGAAAAACGCTTTAGGAAGTTGAAAAAAGTCACTGTAAACATTCTATATAAAATTTAAAAAATTTAACCTATGTTCTGCTAGACATTAATGACTTACCCACAGGTTTATTAGGCCCACGCTCATTGTTGAGACTCACCTCTGTATTTAAAGCGTAGTGCAATTTCTAATTTTTTTTCGTATTTCATAATGTAAGATTACTGTTTTATAAACTAAAAGGCTAATTTTCATTTAGTACAAGAGTACATTTTTGTAACAATATTGTGTTCTGGAAGTTTAGGGACTTAGTTTTGGGTGAGGTAAGTTCTTTTACAGGCAGAAGAGTTTCTAAAATACATACTAGGGATTCAGCAATATGAACTAGTAACTAGTTGGATCACTGATGCACTAAATTGGGACATTTTTTTCAGCAGATAGAGTTTGAATATTAGAGTAGAAATATCTAAAGCTTTTGGCTTTTGTGTAACAGTTTGGATATAACTTGAATGTAACTCACATCTTAAAAATTTATGTAAAATATATGAGAAAAGATTTTCTAGTAAATTTATTAACAAAAGAAGCAAAATTCCCACAGAAATTAGCGTTTGAGTTGTGTAGCACATGTAGTTTATTAGTGATTTAATTCGTATATGAGCATATGTGTTTTAGATGGAGGTGAAAAGAGCATCCGTTGGATAGATCTTGAACCTTAATTTTTGCATTAACAATCTATTTGGATGTGGTGTTAGAAATAAGTTATAGTTGTGTTTTAAATTGAGTTTTCTAAACTCATATAGTTTTGTTTCTCTAGTTGGTGTCAAAGTGTTGGGTTTGTAAAAGACAGATTTGATTTATCTACAAAAGTTTGGGTTGTAAAATCAAATTATATTTGATACCTTTGGTTTACTCCAATTTTACTCAGGTACACAGGTAACTGTATATTTACTATTAAAATGCTATATTCCCTGACCATTTAGTAAACACCTATGTCCATAGTCTTTCTAGGATAGTAGCAAAAAATCGGAAAATGCCCTTTCTGCTTGCCCTGACAAAATGAACTTCAGTTTGAAATAAAATATACAAGCTAATGGAAACTGACTCCAAAAGCAATATACAACTAAGAGTGAGAGGTTATAGGAGAACCATATTCCTAAATTCCAAGGAAGTTTAGAATAAAAAATGTAATCTGAGTTAGATTATATAGTGACACTATTGTTTAAGAATTGCTATTCTGACAAATATTTCATTGTTAAAAGAAGGCTTGTGGATTTAAAGAAGCCTTGTCAATCTAACATGGGGAAAGTTCATGAGGTATAAACTTTAGTAATAAATTAAAAACTGTGGGGCAGTCTGGGTTGCAGCTGAAGGGCAGCTGTTTGTGGATTGGATTACAGTATGTTTAGATAAAGTTTGGGTAACCAAAAATACATTTTTAAAAATGCTAAAGCAGCCTTTTTTCTCATTGTGTTTTATGTGACCTTTGAGAAATTTACTGTGTAATTATCTAACAAAGTTCATTATAAAATAGAGGTCATGGTCATTGTAATTCCTAAGGGAGCCATTAGTGTATAGTGAAAAGAGAGCAGACTGTGAAGTCAAATAGTTCTCCTTTGTTATCTCAGCTGTGCTACTTCATAGGTGATTTGGGGTAAGTTATTTGATCTTGCTTAACTCTTGGTTTCTTCATCTCAAAACAAGCAAAAAAGACACTTCAGGGGGTTCAGAATGTGAGAAGTAAATGAGCTAGTGCTTAGTTAAAATACTTTGTGAGTGATGTCAACTAAATGTTAGTTGACTTCCTCCATTGTGAAATCAAAATTATATATATTACATTTAAATATTTCAAATGATTGTTTTGAATACTATAAACTTGTTAAGGAATTATAGCATTGAAGATTTCACTTTTATGAGACATACTATTACTTGAGTATAGTCTGAAGTAGAGTTCTTGAACACAACAGGTGTGAAAGTAATCTGTGAGATAACCAATTAGGTGTAAGTAAGAGCCATTTATTGTATCTACCTAAGATTGTGATACTTTATTTTATAGAAACTTACAATTTTTCTTCCTGACTCTGGAAAATTCCTTAGTACTTCAGTTAAAAATGGTTGATGAATTAATTTTGATCTAGTTAAGAACTTCATTGTAATAGGTCTTATTTATTAATGTTACTTCCATAGTAGGTCAACTTATTGGTAGTTGTTGCTTTCAGGTTTGTTCAAGTAACTTTTGTGAAAGTCCTTGGTATTTGCTTTTGATATCATTTAAATATTCTCTCTGTTTTGCATGCTAACATCTATTTTGAAGCCCAAATGCTACTCTTAGTCACTTCCACTGCAAAGATAGTCTATTTTTTTTTTAATCAGTCCAGTAGTGCATCTCTTCCTGGTACTGAATAACTTGAAAAAGACAGAGTATTTTTCTTGTGTAAGCCCTTCCTAGTGTAATTGTGTTTAAAGCAAATTCCCAGGACATGGACACCTGTCCAAATATAACTATTATATATAATTTATTTAAAATTATTGGGTTATATATTTCCATTAGTAAGGAAAGTTGAATGTCTTAGTTGCTGTTTAATACTTAGAAAAGTGAGAAGGTTATCTGAATGATGCAGTTTTGAACACTTGTTTTCTGATTTCTTCTATTTAGGAGATTACTCGTTTAATCACTCACTTCAGTTAGACAAAACATTGAATTATATACATTGACTGAATGCCTATTATATACTAAATGCTGAATTAAGTGCTGGAGGAATAAAGACGAGGACGATGTTACTCCCTTTTTAGAAGTTTAGCAGAACAGACATAAAGAAGTGGTGGCAATATAGAAAAATGAATTAAGTAATCTAACTGTACAAGGAGAAGTAGCCTAGGGGAAACAGTTATTAACTGGTGGGTAGAGGATCAGAGAAGGCTTCACAGAGGGGTTGACTTCTCATAAGAACAGTGGTGGACATAGTAGAAGGAAATGTGAGCTCTCGAGACTACCACAACTGGGGAAAGGTAAAGTCCATAGGAAGAGCAGCTGCCTGCGAGGCCACTGATATAACCTAAGAGATGATAGGGGACTAGACCGGTGTGTTGGAGACAGAAATGAAGCTGGGTGTATATTGGAATGGAGGAATCAACTCAAGTTTGTTTCTTCAGATTTCAAAATGACTTTGGAATCTTCCTACTCTGTGCAGAAAACTTGTATTTCTTTATTAAGAAGGTAGAATCTCTCTAATGTGAATTCCCTTGTCTTCTCCCCCTTATTTTTCACCCATGCTTATCTTCTTTTTCCGTGAGTCAGAGACTAAAGTATCTCTGTTCCTTTCCAAGGCAAACCTGGAAAAGAATTTTATGCTCTTAACACTGTTCCCTCTAAGGTTCTATGTAGAACTAAGATCTCTTGTGTCTTCATTTCTTCTTTCCTGTTGACTCAGTTTTCTCATGTTCAGCAATCATTTATTATATCCTTTATACAGGTCAGGTACTATACTAGGCATGGGATGATGGTGGGGGATGTGGAAAGATAAAGACAAAGATTGCAAAATTGTTATTTGTCTGTAAGCTCTACAGACAGAACAGTTTATTCTCACTCCACACTATAGTCTTGTAAGCATAGCTCTAACCCTATACTGTAAATAGTTTCTTAAAGGATGCTAGTAACTTCATTCAAAATTCATTGGCATTTTAAAGTTCCCCATTCTATCACTAGTACTACTACTGCATTAATAGTTTTGTTCCAGGCACTAAAATAGACTCTCTCATTTAATCTTCAACAACTCGTTGAGGTACTCTTATTATTCCTCTTTTACAGTTGAGCATACAGGCTTTGAAATTCTAAAGGCCTGAAGTAAGGTAAGTAATTCAGCCAGGGTCACAGGGCTAGTAAGTGACTAACTGCAGATCATGTACACTATTGCTATTCTTGCAACTTTTTCCTCACTTGACTTTTGTGAAATATTCTCTTGGTTCTTTACCTACCTCTTATGCTGCTCCTCTGTTTACTGGCTGGTCTTCCAACTCCTTAAGCAAGTGAGCCCTAAGGTTTTGTCCTTGATTTTCTTTTCGTGTCTCCTACTGGTGCTATCTCCCAAAGTAGCCTTTTCACTCATGGCTTCAAAAATCCGTGAGTTGAGATGGTTATAGTATTTACATTTTTATTCACTTTTTCTTCTTGCTTGCAGAACATATTATCATATGTCTCTGGTAATCATCTCAAAGTCAGGATGTGTAAAACTTTGCACCCAAAGTATACTCAACTTTCTAGGTACCACCACCATCTTCTGATATTCAAGCTAGAGACTTACTGCTCATCATTGTTCAGTTGCCACATTCCTCCAGTTAGCTTCTGAAATATCCAATCTCCTCTTCAATTCTCATTGTCATTAGTCTAGTTCACATTCTCATATCATTTGAATAATAGTAAAATGTTTTCTCTCACCTTTTTTCACTCCCTTGCTGTATGATTGTCAGGATTATTTCCCTGAAATCTAAATCTAATCTTGTTATTCCCTTAAGTAAAAAAACAAAATACACACACTTAGACTCACACTTTACAAGCACATTTTTGCTCACAGAATGACCAAATTTCTTAGCTTGGCCTTGAAGGTCTTTCATAATTCAATCCAGGATTATTTTCTTCTGTACTATCTTAACCACACTATTCTCAGTCTGTCTGCCTCTCTGCATTGTGTAACACACTCCCTTCCTTCTTTACACACAATGCTTCTCAAGGGTAACTGGGGAGAATTTGCTAGCCTAAAGCACGTACCCTCCATTCCTGTTCTTTCCCATTAAGCTCCTAGTTGAGGATCATTGCTTTAGTCAAAGATAACTGTTGTTCCTTGCACATGGCATGCAGTTTCTATTTACTTGACCTTGCATAAGTTGTTTTCTTTGCCTAGAATTCCATATCCAGCACTCTTTACCAAAATTTTAGTTCTTTAAGGTCTAGGTCACATTCCACTCTGGAAATCCTTACTAACCCAGTGGGAATGCATTGCTTCCTCTCCTTTTCCACATCTTTGTTTATTCCTTTCTAACTATCACTTGCATTTCCTTATTTAAGTTCTTTGTCCAGTTCTTTTTCTCTCACTAGATCTTAAGCTTCTCCTCCAGCATCTGTCATATAATAATAACTGACATATTTATTGAGTGGGAGAATGGAGAGAGAGATGGGGAAAGTAGTACAGCATTAAAGAGAATAGAAGTAAAAGAGCATTTTAAGTTTGCAGTCCTGAGGGACAATGAAATTGATGGTGCCATGAAATGAAGAAATCATTTTGGGAGGGATGATAATGAGTTCAGCTTTGCATTTTGGATTTTAGGTGATTAACTCTATCAGAGATGTGTAAGAGTTACCAGCAAATACTGGAATTTTTTCTGAACTTGTGCACTGATGTTCTTGGCATAGTACGTTGAGAGAGAGAAGAGCATAGAGAAAGAGCTGAAGATTTGAGTGTTAGAGGATAAGCTGATGAGAGTCTATATATGTTATAGCCTAGGAATCAATAAGAAAATAGAGGCCAACAGAAGAGAATAAAATCAGCAAAATCAGGATCTCTGAAGCCAAGAGGAGAGTTTTGGGATGAAGGGACTGTGAGACTGTAGCACTGAAGTTGGGGTCTGGAGAACATAGTTCTGCTCTTTCATAATCTGAGGGTGATCTTGGCATGCTGTTTAACCTTCTAGGCTACAGTTTCCTCGTCTCTAAAATTCATACTACTTTACATGTACACATACATACTACTTGATACTTTACCTTCTGTCTTTGTTATTCTCAGATATGTTTCTAGGATATTGAAAGGTTAAAGAGAAATCATCTATAGTTCTGTTAAATCACTGTGCAAAGTATCCCCATAAACAGTAATGAATACATGTAGAGATGATGGTATTGCATAACACTTAAATGTAAATTATAGTCAACTCTCAGTTTCCTTTTAAGTGATTATCTGCAGTGACTTGCTGCCTCCTCCCCCTCCCAGGTCTCAGGCTACTGAAAATAGGGCTGTGAAAAGCACAGTGGGGTGAGTGAATGGTTTGCATGCTTGTGTACCTGTACCTGATTCTCACCAAGCTAAATACAGTCCACTCTCAGTTACCTGCACTTAATAAAGGGTAAATAATGGTAGAAGAGTGCTGAATATGTAATCTAAATATCATTATTTATAGATGGCTTGGGAAGATTTTTTATTCTTTCTGCCTCTATAATAGATTGATGTATTTTTTATTTGAGTTATTAGCATCAATTTTTATTTTCTAAAGAAATACTCTTAGATTAGTGGATATAAATAGGCTTAAATATTTATTAGGTAATCCACAAGTGAGGAATTGAGAGTTGACTGTTAATGCTTTTTGGATCATCCATTGTTTTGTTTTATCTGTGCTTTTTTGTTAGTGTTGCCAGGTTAAAGAAGAATAGCTACTTTAAAATTATTTCTCTACAATAAATATACTTGTAAAATTATAAATTATACAGATGCCAAACTAAATTGAAAATAATTATGTAAAACCAGCTAAATATAACATTCACATGTCCAGAGTCATAGGGTTTCAAAGAGAACCCAAACCTAAGTACATTCTTAAAATTCCTCTTACAAAGTTGTTTAATCAGATTGCATAAACTAAGAAGTGTACCTGGTAATGATGAAAAATTTATATAAAATATAATAAAATTGAGGGTTTGCCAAGGCTTCAAACGTAGCCGGTTGAAGGAGCCAATTGAGTTTATAAGAAATACATAAAAGAGTTTTTTAACCTTAATTACTTGGATTTTAAAGATTTTGTCTCCTTAATTACTTTGCCATTTTTTACCCCAGTAGGTTGAAGAATTTGGATTGGTAGTTTGTTAATGTCAGTCAGTATATTTTTGATGAATATATGATATAATCAGGTTAGTAAGTGTTACTGTGAATCAGGAGGGCACAATTCTTGATTTCAAGGAATTCATATTATAGTTGGGGTATATCTGTATTCAGGGCATTATATAAGACAGTAATATTTAAAAGACCTTTCAACTATCTTTATAAAATAATCAAAAGCTGGAGGAATTCAGAAAAAATGGGAACTAGGTAAGGAATGACCTAGAGAGAAGACCTAATAAAAGTGTTGATCCCCTAAAGACCTTTGCATAAAAGAGAACTTAAGGGTCAGGATCAGTGTTTTAAAAATTGTAACTTAACTTTGTGAACTAATTTGTTCCTGGCATATTATTCAGTATTTGAAGATAATGCTGATAGGAAGTTGGTGAGGTGTTTTGTATATAAATCTATTAACTACTGAAGATTGATTTCAAACTAGGGCTCTTACCTTTGAAACTAGTACTGGACTGGACTACAAGACGTACACGTATTTTGAAGTATTGTGTGCTTTTGACTGTGAGTTTATAGATGCTTGGCTGCTTTCCAAACCCAAGTTTAAATTATTTTTTTCTTCCATTGCTTTGTAGTATATGTGTCTCCTCTTCCCTTCATTAATACTGCATGTTCAAAGGGCTCTGTAAATTTATCAAACTTACTTCTAGATGTATGCAGTTTGGAATGGAGACTATGAATGGGCCAGGTAGTGTTTTTCTTCTTTTCCACACTAAAATGACCATATTTTCTGATCTCAAAATTTAAATATGTCACCTGACAGTGAGATATTGAATATTAGAAATTAAGTTTATCCTGAAAAACAAATCCAGATACCCTACCCAACCCTCTGGTTATTGGGTAAAGGATAAATTGTGTTTGGGGAAAATGTTGCTCTGTTGCAGTAAAAGACAATTGAATTGCCATCTGCAGAGATTTTAGTAATCTTGTTGAGAATCCAGTATAATTTCATGTGTTTCTTATAGTGAATAAAGAATGAAGAAACACAGAAGCTGTAAACAAAGAAGATTGCCAAGTAATTTACTTTTAGTTACTTAGAGGGAACAGCTTGCCAGATAAAAGTATATTTAACTGTTTTTAATGTGTACACATATATATTTTTATCAGTAGTTTCATATTTTGGGAAATCACATCTTATAATAGTTTTGCTAAAAAAAATAGTTTTGCTCATTTCCATGCTTAATGCTCATCTCCCACTTACTAAAACTTATTAATTGCCCTGTTTTTTTTTCTGCCCATAATTCTATATAATACACTTCCTAACTTTCACCATACCACCATCACCTTCAGCCCCCTCCCTTAAGAAAAAAAAAGGAAAAAGAAAAACTGAGAGGAATAGAGTTACAGAAAGAGTTAAGAAGACTACAGAAAGTGGTTGGAGGTAGGTGAGCTGTGAACTCTTAATATTTAGCCATATCGCAGTTCTCCATGTGTGTGACCAAGTGGCAAGTGGAAAATTGTGGAACATTTTATTTAGAACGTGTTATCGATAAGTTTTTAACCATAGATGTCACATATGATGTTATGTAATAAAATCAAGGTAATTGGATATTTAAATTCAGGTGGTCATTTCCTACCTTTTTTGTTTAGAATGACTTTTGGTTTTGTTTTTTACTGTAGGCTATAACTTCTAATGTTATTTTTGAATGGCATAGTGGTTGATACAAAGCAGGTCAGATTAATTTTTATGTGATAGATTTCCTATGTCATATAAGAATAACTCTTAACATAAGATTTTATAACTTTTTAATGAGTTAAATTTTAGATTAGCATAGTATTAAAAATGTTTGAATCACTACTTTTTTATAAGAACCTTAAAATAGCCTTTTTCTCCTTTGTCATGGGAAAATTCAGTGTTGTGTGTTCACATTTCAACATTATTTTGAATACATAAATACATATTATTGTTTTACCTCGCAAAATGGAAGAAATTTTTTTAAATGCTGAGTATTCTTCAAAAGGAAATAAATGAGAAGATTAAGAGATTGAGGGTAAACTGTGGTAGTTGCCTTTTGCTATGTGTTGTTTCTTCTAATAGTGACATTGTTTTTGTTTTATTTACAAAGTTCAGGCTTCATTTTTGAGTCCTAGGAAAATTTTTTTCTTATATCAATAAGTGTTTCTATATTGTAAAAGTACTACAGAGAAAAAGCATAATTATTTTTAAACTAAGTAATTATATTGCCATTAAATGTTCACCTGTGGTACTTGAATGTAAGTAAATTTGGTGGGTATGTGTACATGTATCTATTTTTTAAGAAAATTTGGAAGCTACTTTAAAGGTTTTTTACTAGCTCTTTCATTCAAAACAGGAATTTTCTCTATAATATCTGTCAGATGTCATCCATCATCACTCAAACCTTTCACTGAAGGTAGCTTATTCAGAGAGGTGTACTCCTTTGTTGAGCATCTATGTTTGTTAATGAAATTCTTATATAAGATAAGCCAAATTTAATTAAAGAATAATTTTTTGGTAATTGGTCCTTGTTCTTTCCTTTATAAATATTTATAAACAAAATGTATTAGATAATATATGTTTTTAACACAGTCTACAATATATATTAAAGTCTAAAATACAGTAGCTGCTGCTGCTTTTATTTTTTGCCATCAAAAACCGATGTCTTAAACATCTAGCAAATATGACAATGCTGAACACACAAGAGGTACTCAATTAATACTTGGTGAGTAGCCGTATCATGAGATGACAAGGGCAAGAGTCTAAGAAGTATCCGACAGTGTACAACCTAATTACACCTAGATCAAGTGTCAAAATGTTGCAGTACCCTGAAAGCTCCCATTTGTCTCTTCCCAGGCACTACTTACCCACCAAGAGCACCACTATCCTGACTTCTAACACCATACATTAGTTTTGCCTCTTTTTAAGCATATAATGTACTCATACAGTATATACTCTTTTGTATCTGATTTCATATACCCAGTATAATGTATCACAATATTTTATGTAGAGTTAAAGTTATTTTAATCCAAGTCTTCAGTGTATCATATATGTTATGATGTGGATAGATTGTTCTCTTTTGGATGGGCAGTGGATTTATGAGTGGAATAATTACTCTAATTCCAGCTTTATTTAAAAATTTTTAACAATTTTCTGAATATCTCTATATTGCCTCTTTAGCCCAACCTTTTGATTTAATAGATTTTAACCAGTTAACACATCTAGATAGGTGAATTTTTTTTCAGTGTTTTTATCTTAGTGATTGTTTAAAGAAAAAAAGTACAGAGAATTCAGACAACCATAAAGAATTTAAATTTACAGGTTAGAAAGAAAGTTACAAAAATTAGATTTCCAATCCAATAAAAGTTTTGTGTTGATCTAATTAAATTGATGGAATAATTAACCAAAATTGGTTTAGTATTTCTGTAGAGAAAAAGGGAGGATAATAAACATTGCTTGGTCCTCACTTTAATAATATGCTCATGTGGCAAATCCAATATATATTAATGTTAGACTTACAACATATGGTTTTAAGTGTGTATCAAAGTTGAAAAGCTAGAGTAAAAATAGAGATGATGCTTCTTAAAAGACTATACATTGTTTAAATGTCTTTTGTGATTCTCTTTCTTAAGAGCAGAAGGGACCATTAGAAGTGTCTTACCCTGTTCCAGTTTTCGTACATGAGGAAGTCATAAAGTAATATGATTTGTTTTCTAATAGACACATTGGAATTTATGAGATTGAGCATCTAAGAGCTCATTCATAGTTACAAAGTATCCTTGTGTGATTGTTTCTCTCTTCTTTGTTTTTCTTACCTCTCATTGGTTTCTGTTTCTCTATTTCTATTCGTAGTTTTCTGGTAACTCTGCTATCATAAAACATGTTATAGAAATGGGCTACATTTTTCTTCTGCTGTACTTAATAGTGTTTTATGTTGCTTGATTTAAAATAAATTTTAGTCTGTCTTTAAAAAATTTTTTTACTTAATCCTTCACTGAATTTTAGTTTTTTTTTTTAACCCCTGAGAGTTGGTGATACTTTGATAGAAAAAGATTCTACTAACCATCTCTTGGTGCTTGCATTAGAACTGAGTATTGCATAGGAAATTGATTAAATTCTTGAAAGCAACTTGGCAATGTGTGCTTAGCATAGATTTGTAGAATAAAGAACAGTTTTATTTTAGTATGCAAACTCAAGAGTAAATGTGAAACTTAAACAAAAGCATTCAACTATACTGAAGGTAAAAAGTTTCTGATAAAGTGCATTTTTTAAATTTGATAATTTAAAAAACACTTGTATTGGGAGTTCAAGATGGCGGCATGAGAGGTGAGACAGAGAACTCCTCCCAAAACCACAGATAGTGTGAAAATATAGTTAATACAACTAACTCGAAAGCAGCAACAGAAAAGAAGGCTACACCAGACTGCGTACAGACCTCACAAACACAGCAGACCTCATGAAACAGGGTAACATGCAAAAGCATTGATCCAGCAGGACCTTAGCCCTTCCCCCACCCCAGCTCACCGGCAGGAGGAACAGAAACGAAGTGGTGAGGGGGTGGAAGCCTGGGACTGCTGAACACCTAGCCCTGGAGATTGCTTTGTGAGCAGAAATCTACTTTGTATGGTGCTCTGGAGGATGGGGAGCTGGAACAGACGGAGTGCTCGAGAGATAGATTCTGGCCATTTGTGGAGGACGGGATTCACATCCGGTTGCTTTGGGACAAGGGAAAGGCAGATGGTCTGAGAGGCTTCCTAACAGGGAGAGGGCTGCTGAAGGGGCGGGTTTTACACAGAGCTTGCTGTGCAGGAGAAGGGATAGGGGGACAAGGTGTCTGGGCACAGTCTGCCCAGCAGATTGGGAACTTTGAGGAGCTTTAGGTGCTCCATCCATCTCGCTGACTACTCAGCTCTGAGGGCCCCCACTGTGACATGCAGCCTGCTGAGCCTTCCTCCTGGCCTGACGGCACCAGATTGCAAACCAGCAATAACTGCGCTGGGGTCAGTCCAGTCAGGGAGGCCCCACCTGCAACAGCTAGAGATGCAAAGCACAGAGGCTTACACCTCTGTGCTTGGTCCACTGGCTCTGACAGTGCAGACAGACATGGCAGACGAGAATCAGGAAACAGATCTTTGCTCCCCCCAAGAACCAGCTCCACTCCCCGGTGACCCCCAACCTCACTCTAGGGGCTGAGCAGCTCCAGAGACTGGAGCTTCTGGGCAATAGAGGGCACCACACAGAAATATGAAACATCAAAAGAACATGGTTCAGACCAAAATCTCACAAACCTCAGAGAAAGGGCCAAATGAAACTGAACTCACCAATCTTCCTGAAAGACAGTTCAAAATAAAAATCATAAACATGCTTATGGAGGTACAGAAAAATATTCAAGATCTCAGAGACGAATTTAAGATGGAGATTCAATCATAAAGAAATTCCATATCTGAAATGAAACATACAATGGAGGGATTTAAAAGCAGATTAGAGGTAGTAGAAGAGACGGTAAATGGAATAGAAATTAGAGAGGAATACAAAGAAGCTGAAGCACAGAAAGAAATAAGAATCTCTAAGAATGAAAGAATATTGAGAGGACTGTGACCAATCCAAACGGAACAATATTTGCATAATAGGAGTACCAGAAGAAGAAGAGAGCAAAAAGGGATAGAAAGTGTCATTGAGGAGGTAATTGCTGAAAACTTCCCCAATCTGGGGAAGGAGATAGTCTCTCCAGCTACGGAGACACACAGATCTCCCAACACAAAGGACCAAAGGAAGACATCATCAAGACATATAATAATTAAAATGGCAAAGATCAAGGATAAAGACAGACTTTTAAAAGCGGCTAGAAAGAGAAAAAAGATCACATAAAAAGGAAAACCCATGAAGCTATCATAAGATTTCTTAACAGAAACCTTACAGGCCAGAAGAGAGTGGCATGATATATTTAATGCAATGAAGCAGAAGGGCCTTGAACCAAGAATACTCTACCCCGCAAGGTTACCATTTAAATTTGAAGGAGGGATTAAACATTTTTCAGATAAGCAAAAGCTGACAGAACTTACCTCCAGCAAACCACCCCTACAGTGCATTTTGAGTGACTCCTAGAGATGGAAGTATTTCTAAGGCTAAATAGATGTCACCCAAGGGCTAGACAAAAGAGTACAGAATGTGATTCATAACATACAAAGAATGGAGGAGGAAGAAAAAGAAAAATAAAGGAATCTTTAGGTTGTGTTTGTAATAGCATACTAAGTGAGTTAAATTAGACTGTTAGATAGTAAGGGAATTACCCTTGAACCTTTGGTAACCACGAATCTAAAGCCTGCAATGCCAATAAATACATACCTATAGATAATCACCCTAAATGTTAAAGGTCTGAATGCACCAATCAAAAGATGTAGAGTCACTGAATGGATAAAAAAACAAGACCCATCTATATGCTGCCTACAAGAGACTCACTTCAAACCCAAAGACATACACAGATTAAAAGTAAAGGGATGGAAAAAGATGTTTCATGCAACTAATAGGGAGAAAAAAGCAGGAGTTGCAGTACTTGTATCAGACAAAATAGACTTCAAAGCGAAGAAAGTAACAAGAGATAAAGAAGGACATTACATAATGATAAAAGGGTCAATCCAACAAGAGGATGCACCCAACACAGGATTGCCTACATATGTGAAACAAATACTAACAGAATTAAAGGGGGAAATAGAATGCAATGCATTCATTTTGGGAGACTTCAACACACCATTCACTCCAAATGACACATCAACCAGACAGAAAATAAAGAGACAGAGGCACTGAACAACATTAGAACAGATAGACCTAAAGGACATATACAGAACACTCTACCCAAAAGGAATAGGGTACATAGTCTTCTCAAGTGCACATGGAACATTTTCAAGAATAGATCATATATTAGGCCACAAAAAGAACCTCAGTGAATTAAAAAAAGATTGAAATTGTACCAACCAGGTTCTCAGATCACAAAGGTATGAAACTAGAAATAAATTACTCAAAGAAAATGAAAAAGCTTACAAACACATGGAGGCTTAGTAACATGCTCCTTAATAATCAATGTGTCAATGACCAAATAAAAATAGAGTTCAAGCAATATATGGAGACAAATGACAACAATAATTCAACACCGCAAAATCTGTGAGACACAGCGAAGGCTGAGCTAAGAGGGAAATATATTGCAATACAGGCCTACCTCAGGAAAGAACAATCCCAAATGAACAGTCTAAACTCACAATTAATGAAACTGGAAAAGGAAGAACAAATGAGGCCCAAAGTCAGTAGAAGGAGGGACATAATAAAGATTAAAGCAGAAATAAAATTGAGAAGAATAAAACAATAGATTCAATTAAAGCAGGAGCTGGTTCTTTGAGAAAATTAACAAAATAGATAAACCACTAGCCTGACTTATCAAGAAAAAAAGAGAGTCTACACACAAAAACAGAAACAGAAATGAAAAAGGAAAAATCACTATGGATACCACAGAAATACAAAGAATTATGAGAGAATACTATGAAAAATTATATGATAACAAACTGGATAACCTAGAAAAAATGGACAACTTTCTAGAAAAATACAACCTTCCAAGGCTAACCCAGGAAGAAACAGAAAATCTGAATAGACCAATTACCAGCAATGAAATTGAGTTGGTAATCAAAAAACTACCTAAGAACAGAATTCCTGGACCAAATGGATTCACTGCTGAATTTTATCAAACATTTAGTGAAGACCTAATACCCATCCTTCTTAAAGTTTTCCAAAAAGTGGAAGAGGAGGGAATACTTCCAAAGTCATTCTATGAGGCCAACATCACTCTAATGTCAAAAGCAGGCAAAGACACCACAAAAGAAGAAAATTACAGAGCAATATCCCTGATGAATATAGATGCAAAAATACTCAACAAAATATTAGCAAATCGAATTCAGAAATATATCAAAAAGATCATCTATCATGACCAAGTGGGATTCATCCCAGGGATGTAAGGATGGTACAACTTTCAAAAATTCATCAAAATCATCCACTACGTCAACAAAAAGAAGGACAAAACCACATGATCATCTCTATAGATGCTGAAAAAGCATTCGACAAAATTCAACATTCACTCATGATAAAAACTCTCAACAAAATGAGTACAGAGGGCAAGTACCTCAACATAATAAAGGCCATATATGACAAACCCACAGGCAACATTATACTTAACAGCGAGAAGCTGAAAGCTTTTCCTTTAAGGTCAGGAACAAGACAATGATGCCCACTCTGCCCACTTTTATTCAGCATAGTTCTAGAGGTCCTAGCCACAGCAATCAGACAACACAAAGAAATAAAAGGCATCCAGATTGGTAAGGAAGAAGTCAAACTGTCCCTGTTTGCAGAAGACATGATATTGTACATAAAAAAACCTAAAGAATCCACTCCAAACCTACTAGATCTAATATCTGAATTCAGTAAAGTTGCGGGAAGCAAAATTAATAAATAGAAATCTGTTGCATTCCTATACACTAACGATGAACTAGGAGAAAGAGAAATCAGGAAAACAATTCCATTCACAGTTGCATCAGAAAGAATAAAATACCTAGGAATAAACCTAACCAAGGAAGTGAAAGACTTATACTCTGAAAACTACAAGACACTCATGAGAGAAATTAAAGAAGAAACCAATAAATGGAAACACATCCAGTGCGCACGGATAGGAAGAATTAATATTGTCAAAATGGCCATCCTGCTCAAGCAATCTACAGATTCAGTGCAATCCATATCAAAATATCAACAGCATTCTTAAATGAACTAGAGCAAATAGTTCTGAAATTCATATGGAACCACAAAAGACCCTGAATAGCCAAAGCAATCCTGAAAAGGAAGAATAAAGCAGGGGGAATTATGCTCCCTCACTTGGAGCTCTACTACAAAGCCACAGTACACAAGACAATTTGGTACTGGCACAAGAACAGACCCATAGACCAATGGAGCAGACTAGAGAGCCCAGATATAAACCCAAGCATACATGATTAATTAACATATGATAAAGGAGCCTTGGATATACAATGTACCTCTTCAGCAGCTGGTGTTGGCAAAACTGGACAGCTACATGTAAGAGAATGAAACTGGCTTAATGTCTAAACCCATACACAAAAGTAAACTCAAAATGGATTGAACACATGAATGTAAGTCATGAAACCATAAAACTCTTAGAAAACAACATAGGCAAAAATCTCTTGGACATAAACATGAGCGTCTTCTTCATGAACATTTCTCCCCAGGCAAGGCAAGCAAAAGCAACAATGAACAAGGGGGACTCTATCAAACTAAAAAGCTTCAGTACAGCAATGGACACCATCAGTAGAACAAAAAGACATCCTACAGTATGGGAGAATGTAGTTATAAATGACTTCTGATAAAGGGTTGACATCCAAATTATATAAAGAGCTCACAAACCTCAACAAACAAAAAGCAAATAAGCCAATTAAAAAATGGGAAGAGTAGCTGAACAGACACTTCTCCAAAGAAGAAATTCAGATGGCCAACAGGTACATGAAAAGATGCTCCACATCGCTAGTCATCAGAGAAATGCAAATTAAAACCACAATGAGATATCACCTCACACGCACAGTTAGGACTGCCACAATCCAAGAGACAATCAACAACAAATGTTGGCGAGGATGTGGAGAAAGGGGAACCCTCCTACACTGCTGGTGGGAATGTAAATTAGTTCAACCACTGTGGAAAGCAGTATGGAGGTTCCTCAAAAAACTCAAAATGGAAATACCATTTGTCCCAGGAATTCCACTCCTTGGAATTTACCCTAAGAATGCAGCAGCCCGGTTTCAAAAAGACATACGCACCCCTATGTTTATTGCAGCACTATTTACAATAGCCAAGAAATGGAAGTAACCTCAGTGTCCATGAGTAGATGAATGGATAAAGAAGATGTGGTACATATACACAATGGGATATTATTCAGCCATAAGAAGAAAACAACTCCTACCATTTGCAACAACATGGATGGAGCTAGAGGGTATTATGCTCAATGAAATAAGCCAGGCAGAGAAAGACAATATCAAATGATTTCACTCATCTGTGGAGTATAAGAACAGAAAAAACTGAAGGAACAAAAACAGCAGCAGACTCACAGAACCCAAGAATGGACTAACAGTTAACAAAGGGTAAGGGACTGGGAAAGATGGGTGGGAAGGGAGGGATAAGGGGCAAAAAGGGGTATTACGATTAGCACACATAATGTAGTGGGTGGCAGGAATACAGGGAAGGTAGTATAACAGAGAAGACAAGTAGTGATTCTATAGCATCTTACTATGCTGATGGACAGTGATTGTAATGGGTTATGTGGTGGGGACTTGATAATAGGGGGAGTCTGGTAACCATAATGTTGCTCATGTGATTGGACATTAATAATACCCAAAGAACATAAAATAAAATAATTTAAAAAGACACTAGTATTCACTCCATTTTAAATATTCAAAATGTTTTAAATTTTCATGTATCTACTCTGTGCAAGTATGGAAGACAATGAGTTTGGAATTCCGTGAACATTTAATAACTGGAAGGTCCTTGCTGATGTTTGATTGTAGACTGAGAATACCTGAAAAATTAGATTACTGAATTGATTTAAACTCAATATGGAGTATTAGCTATCAAAAGAATACTTTTTATTGGTATATTTTGAGTGATCGCTTCTTTAATTAGGAATAACAAAATGCGGTAAATCTATATTTTTAACCATGTTTTTCAGAACAATATTACTTATTGCTCTTGTATATGGTGATAGTCATTTATTTTCCAATTGTTCAAATATTTTTTCCTAGAATAGAGCTGAAGTAGTATAGTAAACTGTTGGCCTGTCCAACATGATCAGAACATTGTCTAAAAGGATATTTTGATTATTGAAACATTATAGAATGTGAAGTATTTATCAATTAATGTGTTGTTTTAGCAGACAGCCTGAAAAGTGCATACTTCGAGGTAGTCATTCTTTCCTTCTAAATGGTCCCCTTGAAAGAAGACATTTACTTGTTCCGTGGTGATGTCTCTCTGTTCAGTGTATTTAAAAAATCCTGCTTCTGAAGAGTTCTCTAGTTTATAGTCCTCTAAATTGCTCTTTGGTTTGGCATTTGGGGATGAAATGGGGTTTGGGAAATGGTAAAATAAGAATTGGGCTCAAATATAATGGGACTTCATTACTTCATTGGTTTATTTACTCATTACTTTGGAAACAATTAATTGAGCACCTGCTATATTTTCAGCACTTATTAAATACTAGAATGTGTGTGGCAAGTTAATTTTTCTAGAAAATATACTACCACCCTATGTGATGACTGCCATTACAATCCAGTCCTTGGCTGCTTCTACAGCCATTCTCATTTCCTCACTTTTTCCTCTTGGTCACTATAATTGGCAAAGGTGTCTCCTTCCAATTTATTCTACTCATATTCTCTTTTCAGGGCCTTTGTACCTGTTACATTCTGTCAGCATTGTTCATCCCTCAATATTTGTAGGCTTGTTCTCTTGCTTCATTTAGCTCTCTGCTCAAATACCACTGTCAGTGAAGCCTTCTCTGATCATACTATATAAAGTAGCTCCCATCTCTATCACTTTCCATTCTTTTATATTGTCTTTTCTTCCATAGCCCTTGTCATTACTGCCATTACAGTATTATTTATTATCTTCCTAAAATGTAAGTTTTGAGAGCACAGGTACTTTGTTTAGCTCACCATTATATCCTCAGTGCCTAGAATAGCCCCCGCAAGTTGCATGTGCTTAGTTAAGTATTTATTGATTGAATAAATGACTGTCAAATTAGTGTTCTAGATTGAGGACTCCAGCTAACTTTTTCACTGTTTATTCAACATTTTAACCATGTAGTCACATATATCAAGCTTTCTGTAATTCAAACTTAACTAATTATCTTACTATTCTAAAAATCTGTATTTCCATCTGGGTTTAGAGCAGTACTTAATGGGGCCAAATTAGACAACCAGGAGACATCCTACCTAGCCTTATTCATTGTCCTTATTCTATACTCAAACCTGTGAGCAGATGAAATGATTTTATTTCTGAAGTACTTTTAAAATCTTTTTTTTCCATTTCTGTTACCATACTTTAATAAGGCCCTCATTTCTTTTCGTGGATGGTTGGATTGGTTTCATAACTACTCTCGCTATTGTAGTGTTGTCCTTCCCCAATCTGTTCTCTTCACTGTAGCTAGCAACAAGTTTTCCATGAACTCAATCTTAATTTTCCCAGCAGGGTTGAACATCTTCCTTTTTGGCCTTCTATAGTATATGTTACCTTTAATCTAATATTGCTATAATTTGTGCACATCTGCCTCCCTCAGTCATAGGTGACAAATATTTATTGACTTTTACTATGTGCTGGGTACTGTTCTTTTGCTGGTTATTCATTTGGGAAAAGATTTAGTCTCTACCCTTGAGGATTATATATTCTACTGGGGAGAACATAGACAATAAACATGTGAACACAGAATTTTAAGTACTAATAAGTGCTCTTAATAATGTAAAATTGGAAATGTGAAAGAAGGTTGACTGGTGATTGGGGTGATTATCAGAGAAAACTTCTCTGAGGAGCTGATAATTTGGTTGCTACAGGACTAGAAAGCGGAACCAAGTGAAGATGTAGATGTACAGTCTTCTGGGTAGAAGGAACATATAATACAAAGGCCCAGAGATAGGAAAGAACCAATATAGCTAGTGCTTGATGAGTGAGAAGGAGAGTGGAGAATATGAAAACTAAAGAGGTAGGCAAGTAAAAAACTTAGAGATCTGTGGTATATTTGCAGAAGGAGGTCATTAGAAGGTTTTAAGCAGGGGAATGATATTATCTGATTACTTAGAAAGCACTCTGGCTGCTCTTTGGAGAATGGAGTGTAGCCCCTGGAGCAGGCTCTTCATGGCACTTGTCACTAAATTAATGTTAATTGAATGACTAAGTGAACGAATTAATCCTTTCACTTTAAATCCCGTTTGAATTACATGAGACTTAAGTATTGTCTTCAAGAGAAGAAAGCTCCAAAAACAACATTGTAGAAATGATGGTTGTATTAAAATAAGTCATTTCCTTGTAAGCTATGTATGGCTAACCCTAATTATTTCTAACTTACCAAATAATGCCTGAATTGTCATTGCGAGCAGAGATGCTGTATTCTTTCATTCATTCATTCATTCAGTTAATTATTGACTTTCTGTCATAGGAGAGGTATTCTAAGGGGTCTATAAAGTATCAAAGTTGAGGTTACAAGATACCTAAGACTTTGCTCTTAAAGTCCAGTTAGTTGGATGTCATTCAGAAAACATAGACTGGATGTATAGTTAAGCTTGACCAACAAATCAGAAGGCTGAAAAGGGACTTACAATGTAACCTCTGTAAAACAGAATTCTGTTTATTTTACTTTTCTAGTGCTACTGCTAGATGCTTTTATTTAGTCAAATCTGTCATTGGAAGTATAGAGAAATAGGGAAGAATGGGTAAAGTTAATGTTATTTTTTTCTTAATATTTTTTATTTTTATTCTTAATATGCGCTCTGATAAATAATCAGAATAGCTTATAGGTAAATTTTGGGGGAAAATCCTTTTCTTATATCACAACTTTTATTGACATATTTTTAAAATAGTTATTTGTATGTCTCCTTTTTTTTTAAAAGCGAATTAGGCCTTTGCAGTCTCTTCTCTTTTAGCATCTAGTTTTTCAGCTGGTTGAATGAATATGTGTGCTATGGCATAGGTTGCCAGGAATCATGACACTTTCCCCTGAGTGACACTAGAGTTAGAACTTGTTTTGCCATAACAAATATAATTGTATAACGTCTAAATATTGGTTTGTTGATTGAGGTATGTTTTGTACTCTTAGCATGTAGAGAAGGGAGACTTAACTGTTGATCAAATTGTATTGTTTTTCACTGTTAGCATTTTCCAGAGAAAGTATTGGTTAGGTGCATCCAGGGCATTGTAATAGTCTAAAATAAATAAGAGAATGATAATGAAAAAATTTTTTTATTAAATATCATCGATAGACAATCTTATGAAGGTTTCACATGAACAATATTGTGGTTTCACCATTCACCCATATTATCAAGTCCTCCCCCCCATTGTAGTCACTATCTATCAGCATAGTGAGATGCTATAGAGTCAGATAATGAAAAATTTTGACTAGTGATCTGTCTTTAAAAAGTAATTACTGTGAAATGAAAACTGAGTTTGTAATAGGGAATATCTAGATTCAAATTCTTACTGCATAATTTGGGGAAAAAAAACACTTGCTCTGTAATTGTGGAGGGAAATATATGACATTCTATTTAATTTTCTGATCCTAAGTTTTCTTATTTATGGGAAGGGATGTAATGTGCATCTTGCAATGTTATTATAAGTATTAAATTATAAAATTTGTTCCTAGCACCATGTCTGACAAGTGCTTAGATGAAAATCCAGAGGGCAAATGGTATGAAATAAATAATATTTATTCTTTTGCTCATGGACATTTGGGTTGTTTGCAATTTCTTGGTATTATAAACATGATTTTGTATATAGTGTTGCACATGAACCTTGCTACACATTGTAGAGTCCTCTAGGTTATACAACTTGCTTTAGACTTACTCTGTGTGTGTGTGTGTGTGTGTGTGTGCGTGTGTGTGTTTACACATACATAGGGAAAGGGTGGCCTAGTCAGTGGATCGATGTCGTTTTGGAGATGATGAGGTAAGAATTAATTAACCTGAATGTCAGAGAAATTTGGTAAAAGAAGTAATAATCACTTTAAAAATGGGAAACCATGGGCAGAAGAATGTTCTTTTAGAGACAGGTGAAAAAGCTAGTGAAAGAGACTAAGATCAGTGAGAAACTGAATAACTAGTGATAGAAAGAAATGAGATAATAAGACACAGAATCAAGAATACAGGTGGAAAGATTATAAAATAGCATTGCAATAACACATTTTTCAGATTTCTAACTCCCACTAAATTGAGTGTCTTGCAGCCAAAGTGTATTTGTAACCTTTGCTCCTTTATTAGCTTCTAAGAGGGAAGCCCTTATATTACATTCATAGAGGCCACCTGTGAGGTGATCTTGAATTATAGTCATGTTTCGTATAGAAAAACAAACATGAAAGTAACCGTACAAGCAAAATGTACAAGTAACTTCTAAGTAATTCTAATAAATTGGGCGTATATCACAATTAATTGTCTCAGTCTTTAGGCACAGCTGTTATATTCTTTTACAGTATTCATTAACGTAGTGAGTTGTTTCAGAGACCATTTTTATCTTACAATAAGAGATTCCTAATTAGAGAACTGTGGAAATCTAATTATTTTACAAATTATCTTTGTAAATATAGATCAAGACATAGAACATTTAACAAAGTATCGGGTAATTGTAATCCTTATATGATAATTACGTTTATTTTTACTATCTTAGAAAATGTTCTAGTTGCAGACTGTGTTTTTCACATTGGTTTTCTGCAGAAAAGTAACATTAAATGTCATGACAAAGATTTCTTGGAATGACAGCCACTTCTGTGGTCTTGGTGTATTCTTTGTATATACCTTTGTGTGCCTTGTACTTCTGTACAAAGTAAAAGTCCTTTGTGAATTTGGTTACAATTCTCTACCACAGTTGTCTCATAATAAGTGTTATAAGCCCAAGCATTCCACTGATCTCTTATTTTATCATTCAGGTATAGGTATTCCTAAAGTCAAGCTACATAATCTCTTGAGAAATCCTTGCTTATATCTCAGTGTGTTGTTTTGCTGCCTTGAATTTGAAATGCACAAATGTTTTGTCATTCATATTTCTCAAAATGTCTCCCAGCCTTCCAGAAAATGTTAAATGTAAAATATCTTAAGATGTCATAGATCAACAGAAGTTGCTTCACCTTTGCCTGCCATCATTTTTGTGAGTAGGACACTGTAACAAGAACCTAACAAGAGTATTCTCTTCTGCTCTCTGGGAAATGGAGATAGAGAACAGATCTAGTTTTAAAAAAATCACAAACACTAGTTTAAATTTATCTATACTTAATGATGATCATGTCATTTATAATAAAACCTGGGATACTTTGGGGAGTGAAAGGAGGTGGTATTTATAATTACACTGGCATGATAGATGTAAGTTGGAACTCAGGCAGATCAGATATATCAAATGCTGTGAGTGTTATGGAGAATGTGTCCTGGGAACATAAAGAAGGTGAGCTTTAGGTTAGGGCAAACCTTTACACAACTGAGCCAGACTTAGAAAGAATAAGAAAGATTTCCCCCAAGCTGGGTAGAGAGACAAAGGCAAGCCAGGTTGAAAGAAACCTAGAGCCACCTTGCTGTCCAAGTAGTCCTTGTCTCTATCAAAATGACCTTTCAAGAAGTGCTTCTTGTCCATCATTCTTCTAAAACAGCCCTATGAAAATGTTCAGTGTTCAATACAATGAACCTAACATTTAAGAAGATGGTAATTGAACTGATTGACTTGCAGTAATAATTAATAGGTTTTGTTTGCCTGCCTCTACAACAGTATTTATGTTTAAAATATTATATACTAATGATTAAAAGAAGGTTATTATCTGCTACAGTTGCTCTAGTGGAAACATTATTTTCAGTATGTGAGTGAAGATAACTTGTTCTGCATTCTGGAAGGTTATGCTTAATACAAATGGATGAAAATAATGAAGGGGCAGATTTTGGCATCAGTGTAAGGAAAAATATTCTTGAACCTAAATTTATTTAAAAATCAATTGTATGTTGTATATTTATTGACAGATAAAGATATTAATACAGTTTAGTGCAGCATGTTACAAAACCATATATTGAAAATAAATGCATGTTTACTCACACATATATAGTTGACCCTTTAACAATGCAGGTTTTAACTGTGCAAGTCCACATATATGTGGATTTTTTCCCAATAAATATATTGGAAAATTTTTTGGAGATTTGACAGTTTGAAAAAACTTGCAGACGAAACACTTTAGTGTAAGTTCTGACTAGCACAGGAATTGGTAACGTAGAAATATCGAAAAAATTAAGAAAAAGATATGACCGCATAAAATATATGTAGATAATAGTCTATTTTATCATTTGCCTACCATAAAATCAACAGTAAGCCATTAGTAGTTAAGTTTTGAGGGAGTCAAAATTATACGTGGATTTTTGTGGGGGGGTTGGTGCTCCCAACCCTCGCGATATTTGAGTATCACCTGTATACTTACATGTGTGTGTGTGCACACATATGCATGTACGTGGAGAGGGAATGAATATATATATATGTCTGTAGTTTTCTAGGTAGATAAAAGGCTATTTACTGTAGTTTTGGATTTCTGTGTGCATGTATTCATCTTTATGTATATGTGTATGTATTTATATAATACTAAATTGACTACAGTTATTTCATTATCTCCAGAGATATTCATCAGGAACACTCATAGGATTTACAAGTTACACGATAAGAGGAAAAGAGCTACTGTAATTCTAGTAGTTATTTTGTGTTTTGCTTCCTTGCATTTGAATGGTTGGCTGTTATAGCCAGATAGCTACTATTTTTATCTGTTTCCCTTGTGCAACTGTGAGCTTCCTAAACTTCAAGGATTCTGAGACTATCCTAGTAGATTATCTCATTTGTGCATGATACTTCTCACACAGAACTATCATCAGTGGACAGTTTTGGAGAACCTAAATTGGAAACACTGAGATTAGGAAGAAATAAAAAGAGTAAACCTTTCACATTTCCTGCTTACTCCCATCCTAACCCCAATAAAAACTACATTGAGATCAGCTTGCTCACTACTCTTCCTCCTATTAAGTTCAGACTATCTAACCTAAAAGTTGGCAAACTACGTCTTGAGCCAAGTCCATTTTATTGAAACAGAGCCACATTGTCTTTCTACAGTTGATTTCTTAGTAAACAGCAGAGTTGAGTAGTAACAGAGACCTTATGGCCTGCAAAGTCTAACTACCATCTGCACCTTTTCAGAAAAAGTTTGCAGACTTCTGATCTAGTAGGTAAAGAAGAAACCAGGGATTTCTTATTTCATTACCAGGGGGACTTTAACCTGATGTTTCAAGTTAAGAGTTCTCCATAGGAACATGGTTGCACATAAGCATTACATAGTATTTCATGTCTAAAATGGCCCTAATACAATTTTGAATTGGTCTGGGAAGTAACATAGTTTCTGAGAGGAAACATGTTCTGTCTTTCAGCAAATATATTTTGAAGAAACTTTGAAATTCTTCCGTTGTTGGGGGTTCCTGGAAATTAATTATATACAAGAGAAAGGGATGAAGAGGGGAAGGAAGGAAAAAGCCTGTTTCATTTTGATTTGGATTGACAATGATAACACCTGCATTATAGTGTGTTAGGTTCATTTTATGTCATTATTCATTAGACCCAATGTTGGCTTCTCACTGTCATTTGTCAGATTGTGTTGTGTGGGTTTTTGTTGTTGTTAGTTCTTCCACTTGTGTGTAATATCCATTAAAGAAGGCTCTGTTTTGCTCATTTATATATTCCCAGTACCTAAAACAGTATCTGACCATAGTGTCTAATTAATAATTGTTGAATGAGTGACTCAGAAAAGAGATCATAGTTTTGTAACAAGATTGTGATTTCTCAAAAATGCCTGCAGTTGATACCTAGAAAATAGGCAGTAATTAGAAATCTGCAAGCCTATGTGAAGAATGTATCTTTTCAGGCTGATTATCTTCACTAACATATCAGTCCTATCAGATCAATACGTCGTAGTAACTGTGCTATCATTTTAGTGAAGCTTTTTGTTTGGTGCCTGCTAACCTAATTCTAAATTGACATAAAATGGTTACATTATGTGTTTCCATTAAGTGATTTTCACACTGGCTTTAATGATCCTTAATTCTGACTTTGCAAACTAGTAGGTTCTAAATTACCATGAAGGTTATTACAGAATTTTTATAGTTTTCAAATATAGTTAAATCATTTTAACACCATTGGCTTATTTATAATTTTTCTTCTTCAGTCTCTCCAAACATACCATTTATGATAAAAAAAAAGATATTACTGAATACTAACAGACTAATAGTGACCTACCTATTCATGGTTCCTTGCAATTCTTTTTAATGAGATCTGATCCTACCCAATGATTAGCTGTTTTCATTCCACTTTTGAGGAGTCACTAATTATAAAGATGTACCTAAAGCACTTAAAATTAGATTGAATTTCATAGGAGTTAAAAAGAAATCCAAAATTTGTAGGTAATGCTCTAAAATCAAATGAATGATCTCAGTATGTAGCAATTTCAAAGTGATTGGAAATAGTTGGGATATATAATGTGCCTAGTGATTTAACACTAATCAATTTGTGGTTGTCATGGCTAACACCCACATGACAGAGTAGAGGAAGGTAGGCAGATGCAAGGTAAATGTAAAATAGGACAATGCAAATGCAACATGGGTTTGACTGTATGGGTCCACTTATATGCAGATTTAAAAAACTAAATATATTGAAAACTTTTTGGAGATTTGCAACAGTTTGGAAAAACTCTCAGACATAGAAATACTGAAAAAATTAAGAGAAAGATATGTCGTGAATGCATAAAATGTATATAGGTACTAGCCTATTTTGTCATTTACTACCATAAAATCAGTAGTAGGCTATTAGTAGTTAAGCTTTGAAGGAGCAAAAGTTATACTTGGATTTTTGACTGCCCAGTGAGAAAGGGGACAGTAGGTGCTTCTAACCATTACGTTATGCAAGTTTCAACTGTAATTCAAAGCAAATAGTTGCTTGGTTTTGTGTTACTAGATAAATGAAGTCATAATGGCTCTTAAGCTAAAAATCAGCAGTATGATACTTTTTTTTCTTCTTTAGGTTGTGCTTTTGTTTTGTTTCAAACAAATGGAATGCTGAATATATTAATAGAAAAATAACTTGTAGCAACCTGAGGAAATTGACACACTATTCCAGGAGTTGTATGTGGACATATCTGGCCATGGCCTGTTTTTGTAAAGCAAGTGATCTAAGAATAGTTTTTACATTTTTAAAGCATTTTTTTCTTTCAGTATTTTTTAAATGTTGCTCCATTGTCTTCTCATTGCCTTATTTCCCACAAGATCTCCTGTCATCCTGTTCTTTGCTCCTCTCTTAATCAAATTTGGGAAGTTTTCATCCATTATTTCTTCAAATTTTCTCTTTCATTTCTTTCCTTCAAGAACTCCAGTTCAAATACACATTGTAATTGAGTTAAGCTGCTTGAATTCCCATAGCTCACTTAATGCTCCTTCTTCCACTTATTTATTTTTTCTTTTGTATTACATTTTGGATAGTTTCTAATGCTTTGTCTTCAAGTTCACAATTTTTTTCCTTCTATAAAAGTTATGCTTCTATTCCCATCCAGCATATTTGCATCTAAGACAAGGTAATTTTTGTCTCCAGAAATTAAGTTTGAGGGTTTTTCACACTTTCATGCCCTTGTTTTTAAACATAGAGACTACAGTTCTGAAAAATGTGTTAATGCCCTGTTCTGCTAATTCTAACATCTTTGTCTGTTCTAGATCATTTCCAGTTGATTAATTTTTCTGCTCCTTTATGGGTCATGTTACTTTGCATGCCTGATAATTTTTGACTGGATGCTAATCATTGTAAATTTTGCCCCATTAAATACTTCATATATTTTCTATTCTTTTAAATCTTCTTGAGCTTTGGTCTGAGACTGTTTAGTTACTAAGAAACAGTTTAAGTCTTAATTTGAAGATTTGTTAGGTGGTATCAAAGAAGTGCTTAGTCTATAACTGATTGTTCCCTACTACTGATGAGACAATACTCTAACCAATATTCCCTATACTGTAAAGCTTTTCAGTTTGGCCCTTAGGAACAAACACTGCCCCCTATCCTGTGTGAATGTAGGGTACTTTTCCTTTTAATATTTTTGAGTGGTAATTTCCTTACACACATGCACCAGTTATTGCTATGTTATTGACTACCTGCAGGGTCCCTTTGCAGATCTCCAAAGTTCTCTGTCTATGCACTTCTCTCTTCTCAATACTCCTTGGACTCTGAATTCTGGCTCTTAATTCAGATAAGAGATTTCTCCTCTCAGCACCAAGGCCTGGAAACTCTTAAGACCTTAAGCTAGAACAATTGTAGGGCACACTTGTCTTTTTCTCATCTCGCAGAGATCATTATTCTTTACTTCCTTATGTCCATTGTCTTGAAAACTAGTTTAAAATACTTGTCCAGGTTTTTGGTTGATTCATATAGAACAATATTTTGGTGCCTGTTGCTACATTGTAGCCAAAAGTGAAAGTTGGGGTGTTGAAATTGAGTTAGTGGGGTTGAATAATTCCAGTTGATAATACACAGAATTGGACTATAGGTATGGATAGAGATATAAAGGTCATTTAATGAGTCATCATCATAGACTTTGAAGTCCCCTGATAGGATGTATTTGAGATAGAGAGTAAGACTTTAAACCAAAAGCTAGAGTTGGAAGTTTTAATACTGCATGTATTTGGTTAAGAAAAATACTCTTTTATAATTATGTTTAATTGTATTTTCTCCTAGAGCCTTCTGATAACTTAAGGGAGATTCTACAGAATGTGGCCAAATTGCAAGGTGTATCAAATATGAGAAAGCTAGGCCATCTGAATAACTTTACTAAGGTAAGTAACTTGAATCTTTATTTAAGTAAAAAATTGAAATTTTTTTATCTACTAAAATTCTTTGTTTTTTATTATACTCATTAGACACTTCTTAATTATTATTAACAAATTCTTGAGTATTCACTCAATATTAGTGCTTCTGCTGGTGCTCTTAGGGATTTTGTTATGTGTTTTTAAATTTAAGTATTTGAATAATGAAAGTATTATATGCTTGCTGTAGAAGATTTGGTAGTTTCAGAAAAGAATAAAAAATATGACTGAGAAGTTCATAAGCCAGTGTACACTATTACTCACATAGTGATGTAGCTCTTTTGCTATTTTTATACTCATTTTTATGTAATAATATAAAAATGTAAATACATAAGTACATATGTGTATTGTATTTCAAAAGCATAACCATAATTCCAAGAGAAATACTAGAACTTCCTCTCTCTTTTCCCTAATACTCTGCTTCCATTATCTGGATCTCAATTAGAACCCAAAATAAAATAGGGGCCCTTGTCCCAAATAAACTTTGACTTGATCTCTATTAGTGGCCAACAATTCCCAAATTTAATAGCTGGACTGGTATGTGTTTGAGCCTGGTAATGCTGGACAGCCAATCTTGGAAACATCAAAATGCCAATTATTTGAGGTGATGCCGTAAATAGAAAACAGAATGGCCTCTTGTGGGGACAAATTTTTTTTTCCCCCTTTTAGTTTATGAAATATAAATTGTCCTGCTACATTTTAAATGTAGGAATGATTGTTTGTTTTAACCCCTTCCTACTCAAAATGTGATCCACAGACCAGCGGCATTGGTGTCACTTTGGAACTTCCTTAAAATGTACTGTTTTGGCCACACACCGGATGTAATGAATCAGAATCTGCATTTTAATAAAACTCTCAGGTGAATTTGTGTGCACATTAAAGTTGGAGCAGCATTGTTTTAATCCTTCCAAAATGATTAATTCTTTGCTCTAGTATTAGACTCTGGCTTGGATTTGATTTGATTTCCTAGAAATGAAAGGGCATGAGAATATAGTCACTATGAAACAAAATTGTTTTTTCATTGTGTTGGTGTACAATAAATATAAAATAGCTTAGTGTTTTTTTTCCTGTAGTTAGAGAAGCAAATACATATGTATTTTTACTTAGTGAAGTTTTGAAGTATTTTGACATTTGATATAATGGATGGTAAAATTATTTTATATGAGGGATGACAAAGTGATATTTTTAAAACAACATTGAATAGGTGCTTGAGAAGGTGTTTGAGAAGTGGCATTTTTAAAACAACATTGAATAGGTGCCTGAGAAGGATAAGGATATTCCTAGAGATGCTTTCATTATGAATGTAATGAAAATCTTCAGATATTTTTCTTCAGTGTGCTAGTCAGATAATGTGAAGTTTTTAAGACCAAAAGTTGTTCCAAGGTTTCAAATTGCATCTCTTGCTTTCACTCTCTTTTGTTAAATTTTCTAGTTTTATCTCACCATTCTTCGCTCACCTCTATTAAGTCTTATCACTTGCCTAGATTGGACTGTTAAAAACAATTTAATAGAGGTTTATGTCCTGTTTGAACTCAGGGTTCCTGTCATAGTCAGATTGACACCTAAATGGGCAGTTACACATCTTTGGCCAACAAGATTCCAGGAGTTGGGGATGAATGTAAGACTGCCAGTGATTTCTGTTATTTCCCTCTGGCACCATGTGGTCCTAAAGCAGTCTTAGAACAGCATTGTTCAGTAGAAATACAGTATTAGCCACATGTATAATTTTAAATTTTCTAGCAGCCACACTAAAAAAGGGGAAATGTGAAATTCTTTTTAATAATATATTTTCAATATATTATTATTGAGAGTTCTCTCTGCCATTTTCCTTCCTCCATTTCCTTATTGATATTTAGCCAAGGTATTACCCAATATAGTTAATATAAATAATAATGAAATATTTAACATATTTTGTGATAAGTCTTTGCATTCAAGTGTGTATATTATACTTACAGCACATCTCAGTTCAAACTAGTCACTTTTCCAGTGCTCATAGTGACCTGTGGCTAGTAGCCACCAGGCACAACAGTCTATGTGTAGAACTTCTTCGAATAGGAGTGTTTCACACATTTATATCTAGGAATCTGTTGGACACCCCTCTTTTTCCCTTCTCTGTTTTCCATTCATTTCTATCAAAATCCCAGCCTATCTTAGCTTAGGGTCAGTTGTTCTCCCTGCCTTTTTCCTTCCTCCATTTCCTTATTTCTTTCTGAATTTTTCCCACAGTATTTCACTAAGTTGTTTCCTCTGCTTGGTCTCTCCTTGATTTTTGCTCTCCTTGACTCTTCTCCCCTTTCTCCTTCCCTCCACTCTCTTCTCCTTCCCTCTCTGTATTGTCCCTCGTTTCACCTTTATCTCAATCTCTCTTCACCTTTTCCTACTTCCTTCCCCTTCTCTCGCTTTCTCATTCCTCCCGCTCTTCCTATCCCTCTCTCCTTCCCTTCCCCCATTGTACCACTGTATAGAATGATTTATCTATGTAAGGAAGTCCCTAGGCTTTTGGGTTTTTGTATTCTTGTTTTTGTTTTGCCATGTCCTTTCTTTATAATTTTCCACTTCCCTCTATCCCTGGTTCCTGCTTATAGTACCCTTTTATTTGCTGTTTTAAGTTGTTTATGGTTCTAAAAAATCAAATGACCAAACTTACCAGAATTCTTCTACAATATGAGGAAGTCAGCGTCTGAGGGGATGACCCATTGGTAAACTGCATGCGCATTCGACTTGATAAAATCTCTTTTGATTGCCTGATGGCACAATGGGAAAAGAGTGAGCTTTAGACCAAATGGATGGGTACTTACAACCCAGTTCTGGCTCTAACTAGCAGGGCAATCTTGGGCATTCTTTACTCATAAGTAATCTTGCTGCTATGAGAGACGAGGTCCCAGTCTAGTGCTTGGCACTTAATATGTACTCTGTAAAAGGTACTGCGTTTCAACTTGGGATTTGTTTTTTGTTTTCTTTTGTATTTTTTGCCACTTTTCTAGTTCTTTTGCTGGCAGGGTGAGTTGGCTTAACAGTGAGTTACAGATTGGTAGGCTATAGCAGGATTTTTCAACTTCAGCCTAATTGACTTATTGGGTCGGATAATTACATGTTTTGGGAGGCTGTGTTGTTCAGTGTGGGGTGTTAAACAGCATCCCTGGCCTCTACCCCCAGATGCTGGTAACACACCTCCACTAGTTTTGACAAGCAAAAATGTCTCCAGACATTGCCAAATATTTCCTGACTTGCCCATGGTTAAGAATCACTGCTATAAATAAATGTCTGTGGACTTTATTACAAAATTTCTCTGAATAGTTAGCACAAAACAAATGCTTACTGAATTTAATCACAATATAATGTGTCTTTGAATTCTGTTTTTTTGGAGAGCACGTTAATAAATATTTACAGAGCTGGTATTCCTATGAAATCTGTAAGTTTGTATCCTTATAGAGTAAAATATAGAATTTCTCAGAATCTTTAAAAGCAATTCTGTAGAATAAGAAAATAAGATAAAAAACTATGATGCCAGGAGACTAGTTAGTTGTTAGGAGTCAATTGGTCCCCTTCTGTGTTCTCATAACAGGTTCTATACGTCTCTACTAAATTTTATCTATTCTTTGTTGTGGGTTATCTTATTAAATTGAGTTTCTTGGACTCAAGGAATATATAGTATTACTTTTTTCTACTCATACCCCTTTCTATCCCAAACCCTGGGAAATAACAATATTTAATTAAAGGTGTTATATTACATTGAGAAGATTTTACATTTAAATATGTGTTTTTGTTGTACTAGCATTTGTTTTATTAAGTATAAGCCTGTTAGGATTAAGTTAATTTAGTAGATCAGTGGGGCTAAAATGTTGTATAGGGTAAAGTTCATCTCCTGAATTAAATCTCCTTTTAAGGTATGAGAAAGGGTGCTAGTGATGTGATCCTGTAATGTGAGTGTTACACACCCATGCTTGCCTTCTGACATCATTTCACTAGATAAAGTAATGTGTGTAACAGACTGCTGATGAGTATAATCTTACTATTCTATTTTTAAAACTGACAGCATGCTCCTAATCTAAAGATGTGGCTTTTAAAGATTAAAGTATTTCAGCTTTTACATTCTAAAGTTCTTTCCTGTATTTAATTTCATATATTTATATTAAAATCTCCAAAAGAATCTTTTTGTTTTGTTTTTTTTAAAGTTCAAAAATGGTATAAGCCAAACATAAAAAATTAAAGTGGCATAGAACAATATATGGTAAAAAGGGAAAGTCCTCTCTCACACACCCTTCTCATCTACCTCCCTGCTCTAACAATAATACCATTCTCCAGACATAACTAGAAGGTATTTATCCTTCTCTGGTAAAATTATAAATATGTGTGTGTTTAAGTATGTGTTCAATTGAGCTGTGAGAACTGTATGAGTGAAACAAAAAAACTGTTTAATACAGTACTCAGTTTATTTACCACATTATTATATATGTACACACAAAGGTTTTTATTATTATTTATTTATTTTAGTTGTAATCTCAGTAAGTTTTAATAGAGGTTGACAGAAAGAGTAGTTGGTTCTGTGTTGGCTTAATATGAGTAATATTAACATTCCGAATTTCTATAACATAATAGCCATCAAGCTAAGTGTATTTTAGGTATTACCTCATTCCATCATTACAATAATTATGATGCTGTTGCTGTCATTATCTTGTTTCACTAAGAAGCTGAGGCTCCAGTTATATTGCCAGGTTGTAAGTGTGAGAGCTAGGATTTGAATTTGAGGATTCTTTTTTTTTTTGCTATCATTAATATAAAAGGTTTTTTTAAAAATGGTATATCATGAGATGTATTGTACTTTGTGTTTTCCGCTTACTAATGTATCATAGAATCCTTTCTTCTATAAATACAGATTTTTTTGTAGCTGCATAGGTGTGTGGATAGATGTATGTGTGTATGTATATTTGCATATATGTATATGTATACAAATACATACATATACATAGTACATGTGCCGTAAATTAATCATTCCACTATTAAAAATGTTTTTCCTCCATTTTGTTATTTTACGTAATGCATTATTTTGTGCAGAGTAGAATTTTAGAAATGTGACTACTGAACCAAGAGCATTTGTAGTTTATATTTTAAAACATTTCTAAATTGCTCTCTGAAAAGAGCATTCTATAGAATTCTAATCTGTGATAAGACTTTTTTAAGTTTGGGTTATTCTGTCTGTTGTTTTTATAGGAGAACTAGTCCTTGAACCTTTAGAGCAATATGAATAAAATAAGAATAGCATTTAACTGTCCAGTTTTAACTGATCATTATATTTTTAAAAAATAGTTTTAATCAGCATCTGAGACATTTTTATTACCTCAAGATGGTCTAGACTTCTATTTTAACCTAGTCAGAATATAATATTGTTGACAGCCCCTTTTAAATATTTTAGTATTTATAAGAAAGTCATATGGATTAATTATAAAAAATAAATGGACTGATGTTGGATATGGATGTTAATAGGCAAAATAAACAAACGACATGTTACCAAAACATTTACTCCATTTAAAAACAAGATATTATATGACAGCATTAGTTTTGTTTATATAAAAATATTTAACAGTTATGCTCCTAAAATAATTGTATACCTCTGTTAATACTGAATGCTATAGTTGGTTGATAAGTAAAAAATTTAATGGGTGTAACTCAATTGAGCAGAAGTAAAAAAAGGTATCTGCTGTCATGAGGAAGACCAAATGTTGGGTCCTAATTCAGGCAAAACAATTCAGGAGTTGAAAAATGTTAATTGTATTCTGTCTATCCATTTCTAAACTTTCTTTTCTTTTAGGTTAGCTTCACTCTCAAAAACTTTCCATATGACTAAGATACATTATCCGTACAGCTTTCAGTCATAAAATAGGAGGGTAGCCATCTCTTGCTATCTTCTGCATGTACTATATCCTGTTTTGTCACATTCAGCTAGGTTTTGTGACTGATAGTTCTTAAAACACATCAGATAGGAGCCATAGAAATTCAATGAAAATTGTAATGTCTAATAATAGATTACCATTTTAAGTGACTGTTAGGATGTTAATTCTTATATTTTGAAGAGACCCTAAGGATTTCTAAACATAATCAATAATTTACTCTTGCTGATGTGATAGGGCAGACAGTATCACATTCTAATAACTTACACAGGAGACCAGAAGTTAATGGTAATGGCTTAGTACTGAAGAAACTGCTACAGAATGACTGGATTTTTTTTATAATTTATTTTGGTATCATTAATCTACAATTACATGTGCAATATTATGGTTATTAAACTACCCCCTTCATCAGGTGCCCCCCACCCACCCCATTACAGTCACTGTCCATCAGCATAGTGAGATGTTATAGAAGCACTACTTGTCTTCTCTGAGTTGTACAGCCCTCCCCTTCCCCCCCCCAACATTATATGTGCTGATCGTAATGCCCCTTTTTCCCCCATATCCCTCCCTTCCGATCCATCTTCACCAGTCCCTAACTATTAGTCCGTTCTGGGGTTCTGCGAGTCTGCTGCTATTTTGTTCCTTCAGTTTTTTTCTTTGTTCTTATACTCCACATATGAGTGAAATCATTTGATACTTGTCTTTTTCGGCTTGGCTTATTTCACTGAGCATAATACCCTGTAGCTCCATTCATGTTGTTGCAAATGGTAGGATTTGTTTTCTTCTTATGGCTGAATAATATTCCATTGTGTATATGTATCACCTCTTCTTTATCCATTCATCTACTGATGGACACGTAGGTTGCTTCCATTTCTTGGCTATTGTAAGTAAGTAGTGCTGCGATAAACATAGGGGCGCATCTGTCTTTTTGAAACTGGGCTGCTGCATTCTTAGGGTAAATTCCTAGGAGTGGGATTCCTTGGTCAAATGGTATTTCTATTTTGAGTTTTTTGAGGAGCCTCCATACTGCTTTCCACAATGGTTGAACTAATTTGCAGTCCCACCAGCAGTGTAGGACAGTTCCGTTTTCTCCACATCCTCACCAACATTTGTTGTTCTTTGTGTTTTGGATGTTGGCCATCCTCACTGGTGTGAGGTGATATCTCATTGTGGTTTTAATTTGCATTTCTCTGATGATTAGCGATGTGGAGCACCTTTTCATGTGCCTGTTGGCCACCTGAATTTCTTCTTTGGAGAAGTGTCTATTCATATCCTCTGCCCATTTCTTAATTGGATTATTTGTTTTTTGTTTGTTAATGTGCGTGAGTTCTTTATATATTTTGGATGTCAACCCCTATTGGATACATCATTTATGAATATATTCTCCCATACTGTAGGATGTCTTTTTTGTTCTACTGATGATGTCCTTTGCTGTACAGAAGCTTTTCAGCATAGTCCCACTTGTTCATTTTTGCTTTTGTTTCCCTTGCCCGCGGAGATATGTTCATGACGACGTCGCTGCTCATGTTTATGTCCAAGAGATTTTTGCCTATGTTTTTTTCTAAGACTTTTGTGGTTTCATGACTTACATTCAGGTCTTTGATCCACCTTGAGTGTACCTTTGTGTATGGGGATAGACCATACTCCAGTTTCATTCTCATACATGTAGCTGTCCAGTGTTTCCAACACCAGCTGCTGAAGAGGCCGTCATCTCCCCAATGTATATCCAAGGCTCCTTTATCAAATATTAATTGACTGAATATGTTTGGGTTAATGTTTGGATTTTCTTTTCTGTTCCACTGGTCTGTGGGTCTGTTTTTGTGCCAATACCAAATTGTCTTAATTATTGTGGCTTTGTAGTAAAGCTTGAAGTCAGGGAGCGTAATTCCCCGTTTTATTCCTCCTTCTCAGGATTGCTTTGGCTATTCGGGGTCTTTTGTGGTTCCATATGAATTTTAGAATTATTTGTTCCAGTTCATTGAAGAAAGCTGTTGGTAGTTTGATAGGGATTGCATTGAATCTGTAGATTGCTTTAGGTAGTATAGCCATTTTGACAATATTTATTCTTTCTAGCCAAGAGCATGGGATGCATTTCCATTTGTTAGTGTCCTCTTTAATTTCTCTTAGGAGTGTCTTGTAGTTTTCAGAGTACAGGTCTTTCACTTCCTTCGTTAGGTTTATTCCTAGGTATTTAATTCTTTTTGATGCAATTGTGAATGGAATTGTTTTTCTGATTTCTCTTTCTGTTAGTTCATCATTAGTGTATAGGAAAGCAACAGATTTCTGTGTGTTAATATTGTATCCTGCAACTTTGCTGAATTCAGATATTAGTTCTAGTAGTTTTGGAGTGGAGTCTTTAGGGTTTTTTATGTACAGTATCATGTCATCTGCAAATAGTGACAATTTGACTTCTTCTTTACCAATCTGGATGCCTTGTATGTCTTTGTTTTGTCTGATTGCCGTGGCTAGGACCTCCAGTACTATGCTGAATAACAGTGGAGAGAGTGGGCATCCCTGTCTCGTTCCTGATCTTAGATGAAAAGCTTTCAGCTTCTCGCTGTTAAGTATGATGTTAGCTGTGGGTTTGTCATATATGGTCTTTATGATTTTGAGGTACTTGCTCTCTATACCCATTTTATTGAGAGTTTTAACCATGAGTGGATGCTGAATTTTGTCAAATGCTTTTTCAGCATCTATGGAGATGATCATGTGGTTTTTGTTCTTCTTTTTGTTGATGTGGTGGATGATGTTGATGGATTTTCGAATGTTGTACCATCCTTGCATCCCTGGGATGAATCCCACTTGATCATGGTGTATGATCCTCTTGATGTATTTTTGAATTCGGTTTGCTAATATTTTGTTGAGTATTTTTGCATCTATGTTCATCAGGGATATTAGTCTGTAATTTTCTTTTTTGGTGAGGTCGTTGCCAGATTTTGGTATTAGAGTGATGCTGGCTTCATAGAATGAGTTTGGAAGTATTCTGTCCTCTTCTATTTTTTGAAAAACTTTAAGGACAATGGGTGTTATTTCTTCTCTATATGTCTGTTAGAATTCAGAGTTGAATCCATCTGGTCCGGGGGTTTTGTTCTTGGGTAGTTTTTTGATTACCGCTTCAATTTCGTTGCTGGTGATTGGTCTGTTTAGTTTTTCTGTTTCTTGCTTGGTCATTCTTGGAAGGTTGTATTTTTCTAAGAAGTTGTCCATTTCTTCTAGGTTTTCCAGCTTCTTAGCATGTAGATTCTCATAATATTGTCTTATAATTCTTTGTATTTTGTGGGGTCTGTCGTTATTTTTCTTTTCTCATTTCTGATTCTGTTTATGTGTGTAGATTCTCTTCTCTTAATGAGTGTGGCTAGGGGTTTATCTATTTTGTTTATTTTTTCAAAGAACCAGCTCTTGGTTTCACTGATTTTTTTCTATTGCTTTATTCTTCTCAGTTTTATTTATTTATTCTCTGAAATTTTATTATGTCCCTCTTTCTGGTGACTTTGGGCCTCATTTGTTCTTCTTTTTCCAATTTCAGTAATTGTGACTTTAGACTATTCATTTGGGAATGTTTTTCCTTCTTTAAATAGGCCTGGATTGCAATATACTTTCCTCTTAGAACTGCCTTTGCTGCGTCCCACAGAAGTTGTGGTTTGATTTGTTGTCATTAGTCTCCATATATTCTCTGATTTCTGTTTTGATTTGGTCATGTTAACCTTTTGGTTAATTAGGAGAATGTTGTTAAGTCTCCATGTATTTGTGAGCCTTTTTGATTTCTTTCTAAAATTTATTTCTAGTTTTATACCTTTGTGATCTGAGAAGTTGGTAGGTAGAATTTCAATATTTTTGAATTTATTGAGGTTCTTTTTGTGGCCTAGTATGTGGTCTATTCTGGAAAATGTTCCATGTGCACTTGAGAAGAATGTGTATCCTGTTGCTTTTGGGTGTAGAGTTCTGTAGATGTCTGTTAGGTCCATCTGTTCTAGTGTGTTGTTCAGTGCCTCTGTGTCTTTACTTATTTTCTGTCTGGTTGATCTGTCCTTTGGAGTGAGTGGTGTGTTGAAGTCTCCTAAAATGAATGCATTGCTTTCTATTTCCTCCTTTAACTCTGTTAGTGTTTGTTTCACATATACTGGTGGTCCTGTGTTGCGTGCATATATAGTTATAATGGTTATATCTTCTTATTGGACTGACCCCTTTATCATTATGTAATGTGCTTCCTTATCTCTTGCTACTTTCTTCGTTTTGAAGTCTGTTTTGTCTTAATACAAGTACTGCAACACCTGCTTTTTTCTCCTTGTTGTTTGCATGAAATACCATTTTTCATCCCTTCACTTTTAGTCAGTGTATATCTTTGGGTTTGAGGTGAGTCTCTTGTAAGCAGCATATAGATGGGTCTTGCTTTTTTATCCATTCTGTTACTCTGTGTCTTTTGATTGTGCATTCAGTCCATTTACATTCAGGGTGATTATTGATAGATATGTACTTATTTCCATTGCTGGCTTTAGATTCGTGGTTACCAAAGGTTCAAGGGTTGCTTCTTTACTATCTATCAATCTAACTTAAGTTTCTTGTTAAGTTATTGTAAACACCATCTGACGTTTTTTTATTTCTGTCCCTTCTTATTCTTTCTCTTCCATTCTTTATATACTAGGTGTTTTATTCTTTGCCTTTAGTTAGTATTTGGATCATCTGATTTCTTTGCTATGATTTGATTTTCTCTGGTGACATCTTTTTAGCTTTAAGTGTGCTTCCCTCTGGAGAAGTCCGTTTAAGATATCCTGTAGAGATGGTTTACGAGAGGCAAACTCTCTCAACTTTCGCTTGTCTGGAAATTGTTTAATCCCTCCATCATATTTAGATGATAATCGTGCTGGATACAATATTCTTGCTTCGAGGCCTTTCTGTTTCATTACCTTAAGTATATCATGCCATTCTCTTCTGTCCTGTAAGTTTTCTGTTGAGAAGTCTGATGATGGTCTGATGGGTTTTCCTTTGTAGGTGATCTGTTTTCTCTCTCTAGCTGCCTTTAATACTCTGTCCTTGTCTTTGATCTTTGCCATTGTAATTATTATGTGTGTTGGTGTTGTCTTCCTTGGGTCCCTTGTGTTATGAGATATGTGGGCTTCCGTGGACTGCGAGACTATTTCCTTCCCCAGCGAGGGAAAGTTTTCAGCAATTATTTCTTCAAAGACACTTTCTATCCCTTTTTCTCTCTCTTCTTTCTCTGCTACTCCTATAATGCAAATATTGTTCCGTTTGGATTGGCCACACAGTTCTCTTAATATTCTTTCATTCCGAGAGATCCTTTTATCTCTCTGCCTCAGCTTCTCTGTATTCCTGTTCTCTGATTTCTATTCCATTAACAGTTTCTTGCATCTCATCCAGTCTGCTGCTAAGCTCGTCGATCACTTGTCTCAATTCTGCATTGACTTTCCTCACTTCCCTCACTTCCTCCCTCAGCTCTTGCATATTTCTCTGTAGATCCATCACTATGGTTATGACTTTTGTTCTGAATTCTTTTTCAGGAAGGTTGTGCATTTCCATGCCTTCAGGTTCCCTCTCTGGTGTTGTCTGGGTCTCGGTGAGTTTTGTTTGTACTACATTCCTCTGTCTTTTCATGGCGATAGAAGTGGTCGCTGGTAGGTGCCACGTATGTCAGCTGGGCTCTTTAAGGCTTTTAAAAAGAAAAGAGAAAAAAAGAGAGAAGGAAAAGAAAGAAAACAGAAGAAAATAGAAAAAATGCCCACCGGGAGTAGGTTCTGTGGGGATGCTGTAGGTGCCGCCGTTGCTCTACTATTCCACAGCCACGGCCATGCTGCTCCGCAGGGCCCTTTGTAGCTCTGGCCGTGGCAGGAACGGATGGGAGGCTGTTGATCTCTATGGGGAGTCTGAGGGCAGCTACTCTTTCCCAGTCGCCATCCAAGGTGTCTGAAATTCCCCAGGACTCCCAGCCTGCTGGGCCCTTTTCTCTTTTAAGACCACTAAAAAAAAAGCGCATGCTTTTCTTTTGTCCCGGGGGGCCATGCTCAGATCCTGCACCCTCTGTCTTTCCAATCTCCGATACACCGCATGATGTGTGTCAGCGCTCCTGGCGCCGATCACCAGGGCTGGTTATATTGTGGGCTCTGAATCCTCTCTTCCCGGGGGTGTGCTAGGGTTGGGGAGTGCTCGGGTCCCGCCAGGTCGCGGCTCCGTATCTTACCCGCCTCGCAGGGTGCCGAGTCCTCTCAGGTGTAGATGCAGGCTGTGTGCTGTCCTGTATCTTCTGGTTTCTTTTAGGAATAGTTGTATTTGTTGTATTTTCATAAATAATGGTTTTGGGAGGAGATTTCCGCCGCCCTGCTCACACTGCCATCTTCCTGGAAGTCACAGAATTACTGCAGATTAATTAGTAATTCAGTCTATACTTGACGCAGGATGAGATTTCCATATTTTTAATCACCAGTTCAGCATTCTTCTTGCCATTTCTGTGCCTCTTTGAATTAAAAGACTTGATTTGTACTTTTGGGTTTGATTATATATATTAGGAGATGATCAGTAAGGTAGTCAGTCATTAGAAGAATTTTGTGTTAAAATAATTTATTCTTATTACTAATATTTTGAAACATATAATAAGGGAACTGGTGATGAAATGTTAAAGTATAACATTTCTTCAGTAATTGAAAATTCTGAATCTTATCAGTGTCTCTCTAATTTCTTATTCCTTATATGTCCGAATTATTTATATATAGAAAACTTGGGATAATTCTAATTCAAAATGGATATCTTCTAGTAACTGCACTGGTGGGGGTGAGGATTTAATAATATGGGTAACTGTTGAACACACCTTATGTTTGAAGCCAATGTAAGATTGTATGTCCCCAAGACTTCAGTTTAAAAAAATGAAAAAAAGGGATAGCTTCATCTAAGACTGATTAATAAAAAGAGGTTCTGTAATTCTCGAAACAATATGAAAGCATTTTTAACTATGATTGAAAAAGTATAACCTTAATATCTATTATTATCCCTGAAGAATAGGACTGATTATGACAAATGTGCTATAGTTTGTTGTAAATCTCTCATTTTAGTTGTTAATTGTGATTTTCCAGTTTATAATGGAGTGGCCATTTTCCTTAGAAATGTTTCTAGAAGTTAAGTTGAATTGCATTGATATTAGGTAGTGAAAAAAAGATACTCTTTTCTAAATACTTCCAAAGTATGTGTATTTTTTGAAGATCATAATAATTATAAATTTTTTACCTTGTCACCAAAACTGCTGTCTTAGTAAATGTATTTGGTGGTTTAGGAAGGTGGGTAATTTGAAAATTATGTTTCTCTGAATCTGTAGTTTTCTACAAGGATATCTAGCAAGTGTAAAAAAGATAATGCACGAAATGAGAACCAAGGACAAAGTTAGGGGAGAAATCAATCCCTGATAGGGCAAGACTTAGTATACTTCACTTTTAGGATTGAGAAACATATCATTTTATTAACATACATTTCTGCGGTTGCAGAAAATGGAAATACTGCCCTTTTAGAAATTGAGCTTATGTATAAATCACTGGTTTAAGCAAATAACATTTCTCCCATTTTGAAAGTACAATATTTTTATATTGCTTTGAACACATTCTAAGCTTTATTTTTCCGTTTATAATAAAATATGTCCAAGGTCTAAGTAGTCATAACACCATGATAAGCAGTCCTTATTTTTCTTTTTTATTAACATATGGTGTCATACAATGGTAGTGTAAATAATCTGAAATATCTGGAGAATCTCAGATACTAAATTATTTTTACTAGTCACAAGTGTAGTTTTTGTATGTTATGTTTTAATCCTTTGAAACAGTCAATTTTTTTTATTAAGGTATCATTGAAATACACTCTTAAGAAGTTTTCATAAAAAAACAATGTGGTTACTACATTCATCCTTATTACTGAGTCCTCCCCCATACCCCATTGCAGTCACTGTCCATCAGTGTAGGAAGATGCCACAGAGTCCCTACCTGCCTTCTCTGTACTAAACTGTCTTCCCCGTAACCCCACACACACCATGTGCACGAATCACAATACCCCTCAATCACCTTCTTCCTCCCTCCCCACCTGCCCTCCCACACCCCTCCTCTCTGGTAACTACTAGTCCCTTCCTGGAGTCTGTGAGTCTGCTGCTATTTTGTTCCTTCAGTTTTGCTTCATTGTTATACTCCACAAATGAGGGAAATTATTTTGTACTTGTCTTTCTCTGCCTGGCTTATTTCATTGAGCATAGTACCCTCCAGCTCCATCCATTTTGTTGCAAGTGGTAGCATTTGTTTGTTTCTTATGGCTGAATAGTATTCTATTTTGTATAGGTAACACATCTTCTTTTCCATTCATCTACTAATGGACACTTAGTTTGCTTCCATATCTTGGCTATTGTAAATAGTGCTGCAGTAAACATAGGGGTGCATATGTCTTTTTGAATCTGAGAACTTGTTTTCTTTGGGTTTCCTAGGAGTGGAATTACCTGGTCAAATGGTACTTTTTTAGTTTTTTGAGGAAAGTCCATATTGCTTTCCATAACAGTTGAACTAGTTTACATTCCCACCAGCGGTGTAGGAGGGTTTCCCTTTCTCCACATCCTCTTCAGCATTTGTTGTTCCTAGTCTTTTCGATGTTGTCCATCCTAACTGGTGTGAGGTGATACCTCATTGTGGTTTTAATTTGCATTTCCCTGATAATTAGTGATGTGGAGCATCTTTTCATGTGCATGTTGGCCATCTGAATTTCTTCTTTGGAGAAATGTATGCTCATATCCTCCGCCCATTTTATAATCAGGTTATTTGCTTTTTAGTTGTTGAGGTGTGTGAGTTCTTTATATATTTTCGAGGTTAACCCCTTGTGGGATCTGTTGTTTACAAATATATTCTCCCATACTATAGGACCCCCTTTTGTTCTGCTGATGGTGTCCTTTTTTGTACAGAAAGAAGCTTTTTAGCTTGATGTAGTCCCACTTGTTCATTTTTGCTCTTGCTTCCCTTGCCTGAGGAGATGTATTCAGGACAAAGTTGCTGATGTTTATATTCAGGAGATTTTTGCCTATGTTGTCTTCTAAGACTTTCATAGTTTCATGACTTACATTCAAGTCTTTGGTCCATTTCAAGTTTACTTTTGTGTATGAGGATAGACAATAATCCAGTTTCATTCTCTTGCATGTAGCTGTCCAGTTTTGCCAACACCAGTTGTTGAAGAAGCTGTCATTTCCCCATTGTATATCCATGGCTTCTTTATCGTATATTAATTGACCATATATGCTTGGGTTAATATCTGGACTCTCTGCTGTGTTCTATTGTTCTATGGTTCTGTTCTTGTGCCAGGACCAAATTGTCTTGATTACTGTACCTTTGTAGTAGAGCTTGAAGTTGGGGAGAGTAACCCTCCACACACACACTTTGTTTTTCCTTCTCAGGATTGCTTTGGCTATTCAGGGTCTCTTGTGGTTCCATATGAATTTTAGAACTATTTCTCTAGTTCATTGAAGAATGCTGTTGGTATTTTGATAGGCATTGTATCTAATCTCTACATTGTTGTAGAAAGGATGGCCATTTTGACAATATTAATTCTTCCTACCTAACAGCATAGATGAATTTCCATTTTTTAGTGTCCTCTTTAATTTTTCTCAAGAGTGTCTTGTAGTTTTCAGGGTATAGGTCCTTCACCCTTCCTTGGTTAGGTTTATTCCCAGGTATTTTATTCTTTTTGATGCAATTGTGAATGGAATTGTTTTCCTGATTTCTCTTTCTGCTAGTTCATCGTTAGTATATAGGAATGCAACAGACTTCTCTGTGTTAATTTTGTATCCTGCAACTTTGCTGAATTCAAATATTAATTCCAGTAGTTTTGGAGTGGAGTCTTTAGGCTTTTTTATGTACAGTATCCTGTCTTCTGCAGACAGTGACATTTTAACTTCTTCCTTACCAATCTGGATGTGTTTTACTTCTTTGTGTTGTCTGATTGCCGTGGCTAGGTCCTCCAGATTTGTTGAATAAAGGTGGGGAGAGTGGGCATCCTTGTCTTGTTCCCCATCTTAGATGAAAAGCTTTCAGCTTCTCGCTGTTAAGTATGATGTTGGCTGTGGGTTTGTCATATATGACCTTTATTATGTTGAGGTACTTGTTCTCTATACCCATTTTGTTGAGAATTTTTATCACGAATGGATGTTGGATTTTGTCAAATGGTTTTTCAGTATCTATGGAGATAATCATGTGGTTTTTGTTCTTCTTTTTGTTGATGTGGTGGATGATGTTGATGGATTTTCAAGTATTATACCATCCTTCCATCCCTGGTATAAGTCCTACTAGATCATGATGGATGATCTTTTAGATGTATTGTTTTTTTGTATGTTATAGGTGTTATATACTATATATATATTTTTTTGGTATCATTAATCTACAATTACATGTGCAACATTATCGTTACTAAACTCCCCAGTTCATCAGTTCCCCCCCACTTACCCCATTACAGTCAGTGTCCATTAGCATAGTGAGATGCTATAGAATCACTACTTGTCTTCTCTGGGTTGTACTGCCCTCCCCGTGCCCCCCCAACATTACATCTGCTAATCGTAATGCCCCTTTTTCCCCCTTATCCCTCTCTTTCCACCCATCCTCCCCAGTCCCTTTCCCTTTGGTAACTGTTAGTCCATTCTTGGGTTCTGTGAGTCTGCTGCTGCTTTTTCCTTCAGTTTTTTCTTTTGTCTTATGCTCCACATACGAGTGAAATCATTTGATACTTGTCTTTTTCCGCTTGGCTTATTTCACTGAGCATAATACCTTCTAGCTCCATACATGTTGTTGCAAGTGGTAGGATTTGTTTTCTTCTTATGGCTGAATAACATTCCATTGTGTATATGTACCACCTCTTCTTTATCCATTCATCTACTCATGGACACTTAGGTTGCTTCCATTTCTTGGCTACTGTAAATAGTGCTGCAGTAAACATAGGGGTGCATCTGTCTTTTTGAAACTGGGCTGCTGCATTCTTAGGGTAAATTCCTAGGAGTGGGATTCCTGGGTGAAATCATATTTCTATTTTGAGTTTTTTGAGGAACCTCCATACTGCTTTCCACAATTGTTGAACTAATTTGCATTCCCACCAGCAGTGTAGGAGGGTTCCCTTTTCTCAGCATCCTTGCCAACATTTGCTGTTGTTTGTGTTTTGGATGTTGGCCATCCTTACTGGTAGTGTGAGGTGATATCTCATTGTGGTTTTAATTTGCATTTCTCTGATGATTAGCGATATGGAGCATCTTTTCATGTGCCTGCTGGCCATCTGAATTTCTTCTATGGAGAAGTGTCTATTCATGTCCTCTGCCCATTTCTTAATTGGATTATTTGCTTTTTGTTTGTTAAGGTACATGAGTTCTTTATATATTTTGGATGTCAACCCCTTATCGGATATTTCATTTATGAATATATTCTCCCATACTGTAGGATGTCTTTTTGTTCTACTGATGATGTCCTTTGCTGTACAGAAGCTTTTCAGCTTGATATAGTCCCACTTGTTCATTTTTGCTTTTGTTTCCTTTGCCCGGGGAGATATGTTCATGAAGAAGTTGCTCATGTTTATGTCCAAGAGATATTTGCCTATGTTTTTTTCTAAGAGTTTTATGGTTTCATGGCTTACATTCAGGTCTTTGATTCATTTTGAGTTTACTTTTGTGTAGGGGGTTAGACAGTAGTCCAGTTTCATTCTCTTACATGTAGCTGTCCAGTTTTGCCAACACCAGCTGCTGAATAGGTTGTCATCTCCCCATTGTATATCCAAGGCTCCTTTATCATATATTAATTGACGGTATATGTTTGCATTAATGTTTGGATTTTCTATTCTGTTCCACTGATGTGTAGGTCTGTTCTTGTGCCAATGCCAAATTCTCTTGATTACTGTAGCTTTGTAGTAGAGCTTGAAGTCAGGGAGTGTAATTCTCCCTGTTTTATTCTTCCTTCTCAGGATTGCTTTGGCTATTCGCGGTCTTTTGTCGGTCCATATGAATTTTAGAACTATTTGTTCCAGATCATTGAAGAATGCTGTTGGTATTTTGATAGGGATTGCTTGAATCTGCAGGTTTCTTTAGGTAGTATAGCCATTTTGACAATATTTATTCTTCCTAGCCAAGAGCATGGGATGAATTTCCATTTGTTAGTGTCCTCTTTAATTTCTCTTAGGAGTGTCTTGTAGTTTTCAGAGTACAGGTCTTTCACTTCCTTCGTTAGGTTTATTCCTAGGTATTTTATTCTTTTTGATGCAATTGTGAATGGAATTGTTTTTCTGATTTCTCTTTCTGTTAGTTCATCATTAGTGTATAGGAAAGCAACAGATTTCTGTGTGTTAATTTTGTATCCTGCAACTTTGCTGAATTCAGATATTAGTTCTAGTAGTTTTGGAGTGGAGTCTTTAGGGTTTTTTATGTACAATATCATGTCATCTGCAAATAGTGACAATTTGACTTCTTCTTTACCAATATGGATGCCTTGTATTTCTTTGTTTTGTCTGATTGCCATGGCTAGGACCTCCAGTACTATGTTGAATAACAGTGGGGAGAGTGGGCATCCCTGTCTTGTTCCCAATCTTAGATGAAAAGCTTTCAGCTTCTTGTTCAGTATGATGTTGGCTCTGGGTTTGTCATATATGGCCTTATTATGTTGAGGTACTTGCCCTGTATACCCATTTTGTTGACAGTTTTTATGATGAATGGGTGTTGAATTTTGTCAAATCCTTTTTCAGCATCTATGGAGATGATCATGTGGTTTTTGTTCTTCTTTTTGTTGATGTGGTGGATGATGTTGATGGATTTTCGAATGTTGTACCATCCTTGCATCCCCGAGATGAATCCCACTTGATCGTGGTGTATGATCTTCGTATTGTATTTTTGAATTCGGTTTGCTAATATTTTGTTGAGTATTTTTGCATCTATGTTCATCAGGGATATTGGTCTGTAATTTTCTTTTTTTGTTGTGTTTTTTCCTGGTTTTGGTTTTAGAGTGATGCTAGCTTCGTAGAATGAGTTTGGAAGTATTCCCTCTTCTTGTACTGTTTGGGAAACTTTAAGGAGGATGAGTATTAGGTCTTCACTAAATGTTTAATAAAATTCAGTGGTAAAGCCATCTGGTCCAGGCGTTTTGTTCTTACATAGTTTTTTGATTACCAATTCAATTTCATTGCTGGTCATTGGTCTGTTCAGATTTTCTGTTTCTTTCTGGGTCAGCCTTGGAAGGTTCTATTTTTCTAGAAAGTTGTCTGTTTCTTCTAGGCTATCCAGTTTGTTGGCATATAATTTTTCATAGTATTGTCTAATAATTCTTTGTATTTCTGTGTTGTCCATAGTTATTTTTCCTTTCTCATTTCTGATTCTGTTTATTTGAGTGGACTCTCTTTTTTTCTTGATAAGTCTGGCTAGGGGTTTATCTGTTTTTTTTGTTTCCTCGAAAAACCAGCTCTTGCTTTCATTGATTCTCTCTATTGTTTTATTCTTTCGATTTTATTTATTTCTTCACTAGTCTTTATTATATCCCTCCTTCTACTGACTTTGGGCCTCACTTGTTCTTCTTTTTCTAGTTTCATTAATTGTGAGTTTAGAGTGTTCATACGTATTTTTCTTCTTTCCTGAGGTAATTCTGTATTGCAGTATACTTTCCTGTTAGCACGGTCTTCTCTGCATCCCACGTATTTTTGCGGTGTTGAATTATTGTTGTCATTTGTCTCCATATATGGCTTGATCTCTGTTTTTATTAGGTCATTGATCCATTGGTTATTTAGGAGCATGTTGTAAGGCTCCATGTGTTTGTGGAATTTTTCATATTCTTTGTGTAATTTATTTCTAGTTTCATACCTTTGTGGTCTGAGAAACTGGCCGGTACAATTTCAGTCTTTCTAAATTTACCGAGGCTCTTTTTGTGGCCTAGTAGATGATCTATTCTTGAAAATGTTCCATGTGTACTTGAGAAGAATGTATATTCTGTTGCTTTTGGGTGTAGAGTTCTGTAGATGCCAGTTAGGTCCATCTGTTCAATTGTGTTGTTCGGTGCCTCTGTCTCCTTACTTATTTTCTGTCTGGTTGATCTGTCCTTCAGAGTGAGTGGTGTGTTGAAGTCTCATAGAATGAATGCATTGCATTCTATTTCCCATTTTAATTCTGTTAGTATTTGTTTCACATATGTAGGTGCTCCTGTGTTCGGCACATAGATATTTATAATGGTTATATCTTCTTGTTGGATTGACTACTTTATCATTATGTAATATCCTTTTTTGTCTCTTGTTACTTTCTTTGTTTTGAAGTGCACTTTGTTTGATACAAGTACTGCAACTCCTGCTTTTTTCTCCCTATTAGTTGCATGAAATATCTTTTTCCATCCCTTCACTTTTAGTCTGTGTATGTCTTTGGGTTTAAAGTGAGTCTCTTGTAGGCCGCATATAGGTGGGTCTTGTTTTTTTATCCATTCAGTGACTGTGTATTTTGATTGGTGCATTCAGTCCATTTATATTTAGGGTGATTATTGGTAGGTATGTACTTACTGGTATTGCAGGCTTTAGATTCGTGGTTACCGAAGGTTCAAGGTTAACTTTCTTACTATGTAAGAGTCTAACTTAACTCACTCAATATGCTATTACAAACACAATCTAAAGGTTCCTTTTTTCTCCTCCTTTTTCTTCCTCCTCCATTCTTTATTAGGTATCATATTCTGTACTCTTTGTCTATCCCTTGATTGACTTTGGGGATAGTTGATTAAATTTACATGTGCTTAGTAATTAACTGTTCTACTTTCTTTTCTGTGGTTTTATTACCTCTGGTAACAGCTATTAAACCTTTGGAACACTTCCATCTCTACCAATCCGTCCAAATACACTGTAGAGATGGTTTGTGGGAGGTCAATTCTCTCAGCTCTTGCTTATCTGGAAATTGTTTAATCCCTCCTTCAAATTTAAATGATAGTCTTGCTGGATAAACTATTCTTGGTTCGAGGCTGTTCTGCTTCATTGCATTAAATACATCATGCTACTCTCTTCTGCCTGTAAGGTTTCTGCTGAGAAGTCTGATGATAGCCTGATGGGCTTTCCTTTGTATGTGATCTTATTTCTCTCTCTGGCTGCTTTTAATAGTCTGTCCTTATCCTTGATCTTTGCCGTTTTAATTACTATATGTCTTCATGTTGCCTTCTTTGGGTCTCTTGTGTTGGGAGATCTGTGCACCTCCATGGCCTGAGAGAATGTCTCCTCCCCCATATTGGGGAAGTTTTCAGCAATTACCTCCTCAAAGACACCTTCTATCCCTTTTTCTCTCTCTTCTTCTGGTACCCATATAATGCGAATATTGTTCTGTTTGGATTGGTCATACAGTTCTCTCAATATTCTTTCATTCCTAGAGATCCTTTTTTCTCTCTGTGCCTCATCTTCTTTGTATTATGCTTCTCTAATTTCTGTTTCATTTATCATCTCCTCCACTGTATCTATTCTGCTTTTAATACCCTCCATTGTGCTCTTCAACGATTGGGTCTCTGACCAGAATTCATTCTTGAGTTCTTGAATACTTTTCCGTACCTCCATGAACATGTTAATGATTTTTATTTTTAAATAGATTTCACAGAGATTCATGAGGTCGATTTCACTTGAATCTTTCTCATATGTTTTATTCATAATTTTACTGTGTATCAGGTTTCTTTGGCATTTCATATTTGTATATGGCGCCCTCTAGTGTCCAGAAGCTCCACTTTGTGGAGTTGCTCTGCCCCTGAAGCAATGTTGGGGGTCACAGGGGACTGATATTGGTGACTCGGGGGAGGAAAGCGCTGTTTCCTGCTTCCCAGCTTCTATGCCTGCCTCCACTGCCAGAACCAGTGAACCAAGTACACAGGTATAAGCTTCTATGCCTTGCCTTTGTAGTAGTAGTAAATGGGGCTTCCCTCTGGCTGGCCTAATGCTATGGTAGGGTTTGCCGGTTTGCGAGCAAGGTGGGGCTGGCCGGGAGAAACGCGCAGTAGGCTGCATATCATGGAGCAGGTCCTTCGAGCTGTGTAGCCAGCCAGGGAGCTGGAGTGCTTGAAGATCGAGAAAGTTCCCAACCTGCTGGGCAGAGTGCACCTTGGCAATTTTGTCTACCTGTCCTTTCTCCTGAGCAGGAATCTCTGTGCATTCCTTGACCTTTTAGCAGCCCTCTTACTGTTAGGAAATCTCTCAGACTACCCACCTTTCTTTTGTCCCAGAGCAGCTGGATATGGATCCCTGCTTTCCACGAGCAGCTGGAATCTCAGTCTCTCCAGGTATTCTGCTTGTTTTAGCTTTCCAACCCCCTAATCATGAGAGTACCATTAAAGCACCATGAAATGTAGGTCTGTGCTCCCAGAGCAGATATCTGGAGTTAAGTATTCAGCTGTCCCAGGCCTCCACTCTGTCCCCGCTCCGTTTCTCTTTCTCCCTCCAGTGAGCTGGGGTGGGGGAAGGGCTTGGGTCCCGCCGGGCCACAGCTTTGGTACATTACCCTGTCCTGTGAGGTTTATTCTTTTCTCCAGGTGTATGCAGTGTGGCACAGCCCTCTTTCCTGTTGCTCTTTCAGGATTAATTGTATTAATTATATTTTCGTATTATATGCTGTTTTAGGAGGAATCCTCTGTCTCACCTCTCATGCCACCACCTTTAATCCTCTTTCCCTGAGTTCTTGAATATTTTTCTGTAGCTCCGTGAACATGTTTGTTTTTCTTGTGAAATCTCTTTCAGGAAGATTGATGAGTTCAGTTTCACTTGGGCATCTCTCTGGTGTTCGTGGGATTTTGGTTTCAACCAAATTCGTTTTACATTTCATATTTATAGGTGGCGCCCTCTAGTGCCCAGAAGTTCTATTGTCTGGAGCTGCTCAGTCCCTGGAATGACAGCGGGGGTCACAGGCAAGGGCGCTGGTGCCTGTTGTGCAGAAAGAGCTCTTTCCTGGTTCCTGACAGCAGTGCCTTTCTCCATTGCCAGGGCTAGTGGGCTGAGTGCGCAGGTAGAAGCCTCTATGCTTTGCACTTTTAGCTGCCCTAGGCAGTGCCTCCCTCTGGCTGGCCTGGCGCAGTGGCAGGGGCATCCAGTTTTCAAGCTGGTGCTGGCCAGGAGGAAGGCACAACAGGCTTTGTATTGCAGTGGGGAGCCTTGTAGCTGCATAGCCAGCCAGAAGGATGCAGCACCTGAAGCTCCTGGAAGTTCCTGAAGGTTCCCTACCTGCTGGTCTGAGTGCACCTGGACAATTTTGTACACCTGTCATTTCTCCTGTACAGCAAGCTCTGTGCAATCCTTGCCCCTTTAGCAACCCTCTAGCTGTTAGGCAGTCTCTCAGACTGCCCACCTTTCTTTTGTCCAAGAGCAGGTGGATTTGGATCCCTGTTTTCCACAAGTGGCTGGATTCTCAGTCTCTCCAAGTATTAGCCTTTCTTTGCTTTCCAGCCCCATTAATCTCCAGAACATCATGCGATGTAGGTTCATGCTCACAGAGCTGATCTCCAGGGCTGGGTGTTGAGCAGTCCTAGGTCTCCACCCCCTCCCTGCTCCATTTCTCTTCTGCCTGCTGGTGAGCTGGTGTGGGGAAGGGCTTGCGTCCCACTGGATCATGGCTTTGGTATGTTACCCTGTTTCATGATGTCTACTCTTTTCTTCAGGTGTATGCAGTCTGGCACAGCCTTCCTTCCTGTTGCTCTTTTAGGATTAGTTGTAATAACTATATTTTCATATTATATGTGGTTTTGGGAGACGTTCTCTGTCTCACCTCTCATGCCGCCATCTTTAATCTCTCCAGGTCAGTTTTTGTTGTGTTGTTTTTATTCAGCTGTTCTGGAAAAAATAATAGTTAAATTCGCTTATTCATTTTATATGTATATAGCCAGAATGTGATTCTTCAGACTTGATTTGTAGTACCTTTGAGGTTGGAGAAATGAAATAAGGTGGTTGTGTTCAGTTATTCATTTATTTATATCCAATCTGCACCTCTACTCCTGTGTAAATAATTTCAATGCAAAATTGTAGTAACATTTTTCACAGCAGGCTCTCAACCCAGACTGGTCTGGTCTGATTTCTGGCTTTACCTCTTGAACTGGCTTGCCTTGGGAGGTCATACTACCATCTTTAAGCCTCAGCTGTCTTCATTTACAAAAATACTTACTTTCTAGAGTTGAAAAGGTTAGTAGTCAATGCTTTTTTACTTTTGTTACCATTCATGAATGCTGTTTATATAATTGTCCCCCAGATTTTATAATACATATTCATTGTAAATATTTTGTAAATTGCAGCAAAGCACAGAGAAGGAAAACAAGTCACCTATGATTGCACTTTCATTTTTGAAAGTAAAATTTTAACATATAGACTTTCTAAGAAATGTGTCTTTAAAAAAAGTATAGCTTTTTAAAAAATGCATGTCTTTTAGAATCTTTTCCTTCACTTACCAATACATTATCCATGTTTCTCCTCATGTTCAAATATTATATAATATTAATGACTACATAAGGTTCCTCCTTTATGAACATTTTGTTTCCAGATTTTACTTTGTAAATAATGTCTTGAGTCTCTTGTGCTTGAACTCAGTTTACATTTTAGATTATTTTATTAATATAAAACACCAAAAGTGGATCCTGATCCTGATGCATTTTTCCAGTTGATTTTACAAAATGTTTATAGTTTATAATCCCACCAGCAATGTGTGTTCTTATCTAGTATTATAATGTTAAGAACAATTTCTTGTCAGTTTGGTAAGTTTATTTTAAATGGCATATTCCAATGTATTTGTTTCAGATTTGAGGAAACAGAGTGTGTCATGTTTACTTACCAATCTTATTTCTTCAGTAAACTGTACATTTCCTTTGCCTTTTCTGAGAGGTCTTTCCCCAGTTTGTTCAGACCTTTTACATTATAAGGATGTGCCTATATTACTTTGCTAGGTGAAGGTACAGTGTTACGGGCTGAACTTTGTCACCCCCAAAATGCACTTTTTGGAGTCCTAACCCTGGCACCTCAGAATAAGTCTGTGTTTGGGGATAGGGCCTTTAAAGAGGTAATTGAGGTAAAATTAGTTCCCATGCATGGTCTCTGATCCAGTATGATTGATATCCTGATAAGAAAAGGAGATTAAGATAGAGACATACACAGAGGGAAGACTGTAGGAACACAAGAGAAAATACAGCCATCTGTAAGCCAAGGAGAGAGGCCCTCAGAACAAAGAAACTCTTTCAAGACACCTTGATCTTGTACTTCTGGCCTCCATAACTATGAGAAAATTAATTTCTCTGTTTAAGCCTGCTGGTCTATAGCATTTGTTACAGGAGCCCTAGCAAATTTATAGAGGGCCTTACTTAACCTTTTGTCTGTCATGTTATTTAGCTTTTAATTTTACGTATGCAATTGTTTTATAGTAGTATAGAAGTTTTTCTCAAAGCTCAGGATGTTTTAATACATTGTTATTTTAAATCTATATGTGTATATAAAAAGTCCTCACCCTTTTCTAAGTGCTTACAATATTGTACAACAAAATTTTTTTTTAATACTCTTTGAAAGTCTAAAACTTATTTGTTTATCATATTTCAGAATTTTAAAGATTTTATAGGAATACCAGTACATGCATTTTGGATAAAGATGTGTGAAGAAAAGCTTTTTAGCTTTTTTTTTTACCTGTTTACACAGCATTTTCCATTCACATAAAGTGATCATTTGTATAGTCTTTTTCCCTGCTGTGAAAATATTGTAGTATCTGAGAACTATTCTATTCCTATACTCTACCCTGTTCTGTTTGGAACATCTCTTTTCTTTTTTGTTTTCTCTCTAAAAAAGAAACTTGAGAGGAGATTTACAAGGATTCTATCAATAGGATAGGATCTGGGTATCAGTAGGATAGGATACATCACTAGCTTTTTCTCTACAATATTGTGCCTTGTAAATACATTCTTTGGGTCCATTCCTTTCACATAGGCAGATGTGATGGTCTTTTTGGTTGGTTTATTCTGTATTGTTAAGATGTGCATGGCTTGATATTGAGGAAAAATAATAATAGCACTTGAAAAACCCTTCTGATTCTTTAATGTTAATTAAATGATTAACTTCCTTGATCCTTTTTCAGTTAAGCCCTGTGAATGACTTGAGAAACTTTTTTAACTTTTAGATAAATATTAGTTTTCAAAACATACTAGATTAAAATGCCATATGGTCATCTAGGTGGGATGGAAATAGCTAGTATTAGATCAGTGTTCTTAATGGAAACAACAAGGAAAACCTTTCTGAGGCCAGCAGGAAACTACTCGGGCAACAAGAAGTATAGGAGACAAAATTTCAGAGAAGGGAGAATTTTGTGAAGGTGAACCTACTTCTCCAACAACTTTTACCTGGGGGATACTTGTTAAATACTTGCAAATGTGGGATATGGACAGGAAGCTAAGGATTCAGACTTTCAGACCCAGGAGTACTGTTGCTGAACAGAAAAAAAACCCAGCATACACCTTTGGGTTAAACCTAGGGAAAATCCAGTATAAGGAGATTCTCCCTTCTGTACATTTGTTGAATTCTGGGACTTTGTGGGATGGGAAGGTTAAAAATCTAAGCAGGAAATCTTTGAAAATGAGGTTGGAACTTGTAGTGTTTTTGCAACAGGAAAATAAGATAAGTCATCCTCTTGGAACTAGTCCCTAACAGCAGGCATTCAGTTAAAATGGTGGTGGTGGGGTGGGGGGGAAGCAGCAAGGAGGGAAAGGAAAAACCAGAGGTAGACTGAGTCTTACCAGAGCAGCAACCTAATATAGACTCAACATTGTTCAATGACTAACAAAGAGAAGGATGAACCATCTGTGGAGAAAGATAATGTCATCAGGAATCTGTAAGTTTTTATATACAAAGATTATAGGATCTACCAAGATGAGGAACACATGACTAGAACAAAGGGAAAGATAGGTAATAGAAACAGATCCAGAGATGATCCACATATTTGCATCCATTTACATAACAAGCACTTAAATATTTTAACATGTGAAAGAAAATGGAGGAAACTATGCTGAAAATGAAGGTTTTTCATTATGATGTTGGATGTGTATAAAATTAAATAGAAATTCAAAAAGAGAAAAATGCAATACCAAGAATTAAAAACTCACTAGATAAGTATAATAAATTAGACTTATCAGAAGACAGTTAAATAGAAAATGTCTATCTGACACACTGAGATAAAAGAGAATGGAGTAAACATAAAAGAAGATTTAAAAATTTGTGGTATACATGTCAGAAAAAAAATAATGACATTTGAATTACCAGAAAGAGAGAAGAGAAGAGAAAGAACACTAAGATTGCTGAAAACCAAAGATAAAGGAAAAAATCTTGAATGGTGTGAGAAAAAGGATATGTGACCTTCTAAGGAGCCAACAGTAAGACTGATGTCAGACTTCTAAACAGAAATAATGGAAGCTATCTTGAAACTTTTTAAGAAAATACCAGCCAACCTAAAAATCTGTAAATCCAGCAAAATATCTTCCAAAAGCAAAAGTGAAAAAAAAAATCATCTTCAGACAAACAAAAACTAAAAGAATCCATTACAAGCAACCTTGGCTAAAAATATCTTAAAAAAATGGAAACACCAATAAAACAAATCAGCAAGAAACAGGGTTCTTTAGATGAAGAATATCCCATTAAGATACCACTGAAGTGAAGAATAATGGAAAAGATGAATTTGAGAGTAAATATAAATTGATGTTGACTAATTGTTAACTAAAAACAAAAGGAACAGTAATGTCCTATGGGGCTTAAAAGAGAAGTAGATAAAAACAATAATAAAGTGAAAGGTGAGGGAAGTAAATGGAGTTAGTGTTGTAAAAGTCTAGCATTATTGAGACCATGGTAAAGTAGTAATTTCTGTTAGACTGTAATAAGTCAATAGTGCATGTTGTAATCTCTCTTGTAACCACTAAAAGAATAGTTTTTGTGAGAGTAAAATTAGTGAGGGGAAAAAAATGGAATAATACAAAATAATTGGTTAATTCAAAAAGGCAATAAAGGTAACAGGTTAAAGAAACCTAAAATTGGCAGGTCAAAACACAGTAAGATGATAGAAATAAATCTGCATATTTGAACAAGAGAATCATATTTTTTTCAAAATTTTATTAAATACCTTATTTTCAAGTCTACAAAGTAATGTCTATAAATAAACAAATATATTACACATATACACATACCTTTTTGTTTTGTTTTGACAGCTTCTTTGTGATATTGGCCACAGTGAAGAGAAATTGGGTTTTAACTATGAGGACATCATAATTTGGTAAGTATAATCAGTTCCTTCCCTTACCCTTTCTAGATTTTAGTAATTTTAGACTAAAAATAGGGTAGTGTAACACCTTATATTTGCTATTACAGAAACAGTTGCTTAAACATTAAAAAAATTTAGGATCTCCAGTAGTTTTAATCGTTACCCTGTTGTTCTTAGTGATATTTTGTAATTATCAAATATAAATAACCAAAGCTAATGTTGAAAAATGCCTGAATTTCTACAATTTAAAATTCTAAGTTTAATCTACAAGTTACAGAGTGAAAGTTCTCATTTTATTCCCAAGAACAAGAAGAACCTGTAGATTATCATAAGCCAAAATGTGCTTATGGCAAACTTGACTTGATCAAACCCACCAGTAGGGGTGTAGTGTTATAGTTTCATAGCCATCTTTTTGTTATGCTCGGGAATTAAAATGAATGTAAATAGTCTGTGCCTACTGTCATTGTACAGTATTTATTGGTTTAAACCAATGATTCTTTGAGAGAAGTGGAAGCAGGTAGGTACATAGAGGGGAATTGATGGTAGTGGCACATGTGATACACTTTGAAAGAGGCATATTTAATTTCCCATGTTATATAAATTACAGAAGGTAGAACAAAACTCAGTAACATTTTCTTTGGTAAGACTGTACCAAGGAGGCATAGATCAGGAAATAACATTAGTGAAGTTCCATTACAGTAAATGATTTTATATAAATGCCTACCAGTTTTGCTTATTTCAACTGAGGAAGAATTTGGTTCTGTAGTTGTATGTGTATTTGAAATTCTTGAAGCATACCTTTTTTTTTGTTTCTCGTACAGTTTGCGGTTAGCTTTATTGAATGAAGCAAAAGAAGTGCGGGCAGCAGGGCTACGAGCTCTTCGTTATCTCATCCAAGACTCCAGTATTCTGCAGAAGGTGCTAAAACTAAAAGTGGACTATTTAATAGCTAGGTAATTTTCCTACAACTGTCTCTGTTTATATTTGTTTTTATAATTATGTGTGAAGTTCTAGCATACCACCATAAAGTGTACTAATTTTTAGTGTAAAGCCTGATTATTTTTACAAATATGTACAACCAAGTACCCAGTTATCCCAAATAAGAAATAGAACATTTTCATCATCCCTTCAAGTTGCCTTGTGTTTCCAACCAGTGATAAACATTATTCTGATCTTGCTCATTGTAGACTAATTTTTCCTGTTCTTGAGCATCATATATCGGAAATGTACAGTTATTCTTTTCTTTCCTCACTGTTATCTGTGAGATTTATCTATGTGGATTTTTTTAATTGCTATGTACTATTTCATGTTATGAATAGACCACAGTCTGTTTATTCAGTTCTGTTGATTTTGTCAGTTGTTTTCATTATTTGGTTATTTTGATAAAGCTCACCTGAACATTCTTGTTCAAGTCCACATTGGTGGACATAAGTACTCATTTCTCTTGTGTTATATATGTAGGAGTGGAATTGCTGGGTCATAAGGTTTATGTATATTTCGTTTTATTACATACTGCTAAATAGTTTTCCATAGAGATTTGTACCAATTTACATTCCTACCACCAATGTTTGAGAGTTTCAGTCTCTCCACATCCTCATCAGCACTTGCTTTTTTCAGTTTTTAATTATAACGTTTCTGCTGTAGTTTTCATTGTGAGTTCTCATCATGGTTTTAATTTGTATTTCCCTAATAGGTAGTGGTGTTAAGCACCTTTTATTTTCTTGTTGGCTGTTTGGATAGTCTCCTTGTCTTTTGCTCATTTGTAGATTGGATTGCCTGTCTGTCTTGTGTAGGAATTCTTAATATCTTCTGGATATGATTCTGTCTTGTGTAGGAATTCTTAATATCTTCTGGATATGATTCCTTTCAGGTATATGAATTGATAATATCTTCTCCAATTCAGTCTGCCTTGCCTTTCTTGCAGTTCTTTATTGTTAATGCTTTTAGTCTCTTTGGAAGATATTACTGTACTTTTTCATCTAAAGGTTTTATTCCTTTATATGTTTAAGTAGGTGTCAGATCACATTCATTTTTATCTTTATGGATATTCAATAAATATTAGCAGCATTTATCGAAAAGGTTTTCCTCTCATGTCTAGATTAGTGTCACTTTTGTTGTAAATCAGGTAACTGATAAGTATGGATCTATTTCTGCATTCTCTATTTAGTTGGTCTGTTTGTCTATTGTGGCTCCACTTTCTCACTGTTTTAATGACTGCAGCTTGATAATAGTGTTTAATTTCTCTCAACAGCATGTTGTTTTCTGTGTAGAGGTCTTACACATATTTGTTAGGTTTATTCTAAGGTGTACAATTTTTAAAAATTATGTGTATTAATGTAGTTTTTACTTTTCCACATTTTTTTTCTACTAATATATAGAAAAATAAATGTGTTTTTTTTTTAAGACAGGCAAAAGAGCTAGTGAAAGAGACTGAGATCATTGAGAAATAGTGAATAACTAATAATAGAAGTATTGGAATGAGATAATAAGATATAGAACAAGAATACAAGTGGGAACATTACAAAATAGAAGTGTAATAACACATTTTTCAGATTTTTACTCCTGCTAAATTGAGTGTCTGGCAGCCAAAGTGTATTTGTAACCTTTTCTTTTTTTGTTTTTTGCTTTTGTATATTAACCTCTTACTTAGTGATCTTGCTAAATTTGCTTTTCACTTTTAATTTTTTTTATGATTATTTTAGAGTTTCTGTGTACATAAGCATTAATTGCAAATGATGACTGTTTATTTCTCTCTTTTCAATCCTTGCATCTTTGTTTTTCTTGCCTTTTACTGTACGGGTTAGAATGTTGCACTGACTAGAAATGGTGACAGTGGACAACTTTGTTTTGCTCCTGAAATCAGGTCAAAAGTTTTCAGTTTTTTGTCATTATTTATGATATTTCTGTAGGCTTTTAATTCATTTCTTTTTATTCTTTGTATGAATTCCTGAAGTAAACACCACTTGTTCATGATGTCTTGTCCTTTTTATGTATAGCTGAATTTGGTTTGCTTATATTTTGTGGAAGATTTTTGCAGCTATGTTCATGAGGGGGATTAGCCTATATTTTTCCATTTTTCTAATGTCCATGTTTGGTTTTGGTATCAAGAGAATGTTTCTTTTATAAAACAATGAGGGAAGTATTGCTCTCCTTTTATATTCTCTGGACGAATTTATGTAAGATGGGTGTTGTTTTTGCCCTACTTGATTAGTACAATCCACTATTGAATCTGTGTGGACCTGGGATTTTCTTTTTTAGGAAGTTTTATGACTTACAGACTCAATTTTCTTTAACAGATAGAGTACCATGCAGATTTTCTACTTCTTCTGTCAGTTCTTACATTATGTATTTTGTATATATCTTGCTAAGTCCTTCATATTTAGAATTCTTAAACCTTCACATTGGACCAGTTTTTCATAGTTATGAAATATCCGTTTTTATTCCTAGTAATACTTCTAAGTGTTCATGTTATTTAGTATTAATATAGCTATCCTAACTTTTTTTTTATTTAGGGTTTATATGATACATGTTTTCCCATCCTTTTACTTTCTTTTTTGACCTTTACGTTTAAGTTTCTCACCTGTAAACATCGTACAGGTTGTTTATTTTTTTTAAATCTAGTTTTGACCATCTTTGTCTTCTAATTGGAGTATTTACACTATGTCTAATGGTTTCTATATGCATATATGCATGGCCTGTGGACTTTAATGTAATATTTAATATCTTTATGAGTTTGTCATCTTGCTATTAGTTTTCTCATGTATTTGAGTTTGTTTGCTATCTTGCTATTTGTATTCTGTTTGTTATATCTGCTCGTTCTTGCGTTTTTCCGTTTTTGTTTCTTTTGAAATAATGAAGAATTTGTTTTCCTCTTCTATTAATGTCTTGGTTATAGTCTTCTCTATTTTTTTTTGCAGTTGCCCTAGAGACTACCAAATTCTTGATATATTAAGGCTTATTACAACTAGAACAAGACAGGAAACCTCTTATTAACTCTATCATCTCCCTTCTGCTTTTTATATTATTGTTATATTTTTTATTTTTACATATGTATAAGACGTGTAACCCCACAGGACAGTGCCCTTATTGTTTATAACTGGAACTGTTGATATTTATCTACATTATTTACCCCTGTAGTATTCCTTCTTGCATTTTCACTTTCATCTTGGTGCACTTTTTCTTTACTGTTTCTTGTAGTCCAGGTCTACTAGAGATGAATTCTCTCATTTTTTTATTTCTAAGTGCCTCTATTTTGCCTTCTTATTTGAAAGCTCTTATTATGACCAGTAACTGTTTTTCAATGCTTTAAATCAGTTACTGTCTTCCGGATTTTTCTTTTTTAACCTGTTGAACAAGGAAGTTGTCTTTCTTCTTGTTGCTTCTTTGTAACTGATGTGTTTCTTTTGCTCCTCTGCCTACTTCAAAGATTTTTCTGTTACATTCTCTCCTATCTTCCATTTCTCCAGTTATACAGTGTTGGATGTGTACACTGCCCACATGTCCCTGATACCCTTACTGTATTTTCAGACTTTATTGTTAATTTTTGTGCTTCATTGTAGCTAGTTTCTACTTACCTGTTTTTGTTTTTAATTCGTCCACCCTGATAGTAAATCAATCTCTTGAATTTTTAATTTCAGTTATTGTATTTCTGTGATTTATTTTGGTCTTCTTAAAAATGATTCTAGGTCACCTCTTTATTCTACATCTTTCCTTCTATTTACTTGAGCATATTAATCGTAGTTATTTATAGCCCTCTTACGAAAACTCCAATATATGAATCACCTGCATACTCTTTCTTTTTATTATTTATTTATTTATTTATTTATTTAATTATTTTATATTTACTTTATTATCATTAATCTACACTTACATGTGCAATATTATGGTTATTAAACTACCCCCTTCATCAGGTCCCCCCCCACCTACCCCATTACAGTCACTGTCCATCAGTGTAGTGAGATGCTATAGAATCACTACTTGTCTTCTCTGAGTAGTACAGCCCTCCTCATGCCGCCCCAACCTTACGTCTGCTAATCGTAATGCCCCTTTTTCCCTCTTATCCCTCCCTTCCCACCCATCCTCCCCAGTCCCTTTCCCTTTGGTAACTGTTAGTCCATTCTTGGGTTCTGTGAGTCTGCTGCTGTTCTGTTGCTTCAGTTTTTTTCTTTGTTCTTATACTCCACATATGAGTGAAATCATTTGATACTTGTCTTTTTCGGCTTGCTTATTTCACTGAGCATAATACCCTCTAGCTCCATCCATGTTGTTGCAAATGGTAGGATTTGTTTTCTTCTTATGGCTGAATAATATTCCATTGTGTATATGTACCATCTCTTCTTTATCCATTCATCTACTGATGGACACTAAGGTTGCTTCCATTTCATGGCTATTGTAAATAGTGCTGCAATAAACATAGGGGTGCATATGTCTTTTTGAGACTGGGCTCCTGCATTTTTAGGGTAAATTCCTAGGAGTGGAATTCCTGGGTCAAATGGTATTTCTATTTTGAGTTTTATGAGGAGCCTCCATACTGCTTTCCACAATGGTTGAACTAATTTGCATTCCCACCAGCAGTGTAGGACAGTTCCGTTTTCTCCACATCCTTGCCAACATTTGTTGTTGTTTGTGTTTTGGGTGTTGGCCATCCTCACTGGTGTGAGGTGATATCTCATTGTGGTTTTAATTTGCATTTCTGTGATGATTAGCGATGTGGAGCATCTTTTCATGTGCCTGTTGGCCATCTGAATTTCTTCTTTAGAGAAGTGTCTATTCATGTCCTCTGCCCATTTCTTAATTGGATTATTTGCTTTTTGTTTGTTGAGGTGCGTGAGTTCTTTATATATTTTGGATGTCAACACCTTATCAGATACATCATTTATGAATATGTTCTCCCATACTATAGTATGTCTTTTTGTTCTACTGATGGTGTCCTTTGCTATACAGAAGCTTTTCAGCCTGATATACTCCCACTTGTTCATTTTTGCTTTTGTTGCCCTTGCCAGGGAGATATGTTCATGAAGAGGTTGCTCATGTTTATGCCCAAGAGATTTTTGCCTATGTTTTCTTCTAAGAGTTTTATGCTTCCATGACTTACATTCAGGTCTTTGATCCACCTTGAGTTTACCTTTGTGTATGGGGCTAGACAGTAGTCCAGTTTCATTCTCTTACATGTAGCTGTCCAGTTTTTCCAACACCAGCTGCTGAAGAGGCTTTCATCTCCCTATTGTATATCCAAGGCTCCTTTATCAAATATTAATTGACTGTATATGTTTGGGTTAATGTTTGGATTTTCTATTCTGTTCCACTGGTCTGTGAGTCTGTTTCTGTGCCAATACCAAATTGTCTTGATTACTGTGGCTTTGTAGTAGAGCTTGAAGTCAGGGAGTGTAATTCCCCCTGTTTTATTCCTCGTTCTCAGGATTGCTTTGGCTATTCGGGGTCTTTTGTTGTTCCATATGAATTTTGGAATTATTTGTTCCAGTTCATTGAAGAAAGCTATTGGTAGTTTGATAGGGATTGCGTTGAATCTGTAGATTGCTTTAGGTAGTATAGCCATTTTGACAATATTTATTCTTCCTAGCCACGAGCATGGGATGCATTTCCATTTGTTAGTGTCCTCTTTAATTTCTCTTAGGAGTGTCTTGTAGTTTTCAGCGTACAGGCCTTTCACTTCCTTTGTTAGGTTTATTCCTAGGTATTTTTTTCTTTTTGAAGCAATTGTGAATGGAATTGTTCTTCTGATTTCTCTTTCTGTTAGTTCATCGTTAGTGTATAGGAAAGCAACAGATTTCTGTGTGTTAATTTTGTATCCTGCAACTTTGCTGAATTCAGATATTAGTTCTAGTAGTTTTGGAGTGGAGTCTTTAGGGTTTTTTATGTACAGTATCATGTCATCTGCAAATAGTGACAATTTGACTTCTTCTTTACCAATCTGGATGCCTTGTATGTCTTTATTTTGTCTGATTGCCATGGCTATGACCTCCAGTACTATGTTGAATAACAGTGGAGAGAGTGGGCATCCCTGTCCTGTTCCCGATCTTAGATGAAAAGCTTTCAGCTTCTCGCCATTAAGTATGATGTTAGCTGTGGGTTTGTCATATATGGCCTTTATGATGTTGCGGTACTTACCGTCTATACCCATTTTGTTGAGAGTTTTAATCATGAATGGATGCTGAATTTTGTCAAATCCTTTTTCAGCATCTATGGAGATGATCATGTGGTTTTTGTTCTTTGTTTTGTTGATGTGGATGATGTTGATGGATTTTCGAATGTTGTACCATCCTTGCATCCTGGGATGAATCCCACTTGATCATAGTGTACGATCCTCTTGATGTATTTTTGAATTCGGTTTGGTAATATTTTGTTGAGTATTTTTGCATCTATGTTCATCAGGGATATTGGTCTATAATTTTCTTTTTTGGTGAGGTCTTTGCCCGGTTTTGGTATTAGAGTGATGCTGGCTTCATAGAATGAGTTTGGAAGTATTCCCTCCTCTTCTGTTTTTTGGAAAACTTTAAGGAGAATGGGTGTAATTTCTTCTCTATATGTCTGTTAGAATTCAGAGTTGAATCCATCTGGTCCGGGGGTTTTGTTCTTGGGTAGTTTTTTGATTACCGCTTCAATTTTGTTGCTGGTGATTGGTCTGTTTAGTTTTTCTATTTCTTTCTTAGTCAGTTTTGGAAGGTTGTATTTTTCTAAGAAGTTGTCCATTTCTTCTAGGTTTTCCAGCTTGTCAGCATATAGAGTCTCATAATATTCTCTTATAATTCTTTGTATTTCTGTGGGGTCTGTTGTTATTTTTCCTTTCTCATTTCTGATTCTGTTTATATGTGTAGATTCTCTTTTTCTCTTAATGAGTCTGGCTAGGGGTTTATCTGTTTTGTTTATTTTTTCAAAGAACCAGCTCTTGGTTTCATTGATTTTTTTCTATTGTTTTATTCTTCTCAATTTTATTTATTTCTTTTCTGATCTTTATTATGTCCCTTCTTCTGGTGACTTTGGGCCTCATTTGTTCTTCTTTTTCCAATTTCAGTAATTGTGTCTTTAGACTATTTATTTGGGAATGCTCTTCTTTTTTAGATATGCCTGGATTACAATATATTTTCCTCTTAGAACTGCCTTTGCTGAGTCCCACAGAAGTTGTGGCTTTGTGTTGTTGTTGTCATTTGTCTCCATATATTCTTTGATTTCTGTTTTGATTTGGTCGTTAACCCATTGATTAGTTAGGAGACTGTTGTTAAGTCTCCATGTATTTGTGAGCCTTTTTGTTTTCTTTCTAAAATTTAATTCTAGTGTTATACCTTTATGATCTGAGAAGTTGGTTGGTAGAATTTCAATATTTTTGACTTTACTGAGGTTCTTTTTGTGGCCTAGTATGTGGTCTATTCTGGAAAATGTTCCATGTGCACTTGAGAAGAATGTGTATCCTGTTGCTTTTGAGTGCAGAGTTCTGTAGATGTTTCTTAGGTCCATCTGTTCTAATGTGTTGTTCAGTGCCTCTGTGTCTTTACTTATTCTCTGTCTGGTTGATCTGTCCTTTGGACTGAGTGGTGTGTTGAAGTCTCCTAAAATGAATGCATTGCTATCTATTTCCTCCTTTAATTCTGTTAGTATTTGTTTCACATATGCTGGTGCTCCTGTGTTGGGTCCATATATATTTATAATGGTTATATCTTCTTGTTGGACTGACCCCTTTATCATTATGTAATGTCCTTCTTTATCTCTTGCTACTTTCTTCGTTTTGAAGTCTATTTTGTCTGATACAAGTACTGCAACACCTGCTTTTTTCTCTTTGTTGTTTGCCTGAAATATCTTTTTCCATCCCTTCACCTTTAGTCTATGTATATCTTTGGGTTTGAGGTGAGTCTCTTGTAAGCAGCATATAGATGGGTCTTGCTTTTTTATCAATTCTGTTGCTCTGTGTCTTTTGATTGGTGCATTCAGTGCATTTACATTTAGGGTGATTATCAATAGATATGTACTTATTGGCATTGCAGGCTTTAGATTCGTGGTTACCAAAGGTTCAAGGGTTGCTTCTTTACTATCTAACAATCTAACTTAAGTTTCTTCTTAAATTATTGTAAACACCATCTGATGTTTCTTTATTTCTCTTCCTTCTTATTCTTCCTCCTCCATTCTTTATATACTAGGTATTTTATTCTTTGCCTTTATTTAGTATTTGGATGGTGTGCTTTCTTTGCTATGATTTTATTTTCTCTGGTGACATCTTTTTAGCCTTAGGGGTTCTTCCTTCTAGAGCAGTCCGTTTAAGATATCCCATAGTGGTGGCTTATGAGAGGCAAACTCTCTCAAGTGTCGTTTCGTCTGGAAAATATTTAATCCCTCTGTCATATTTAAATGATAATTGTGCTGGATACAATATTCTTGGTTCGAGGCCCTTCTGTTTCATTACATTAAATATATCATGCATTCTCTTCTGGCATGTAAGGTTTCTGTTGAGAAGTCTGATGATAGTCTGATAGGTTTTCCTTTGTAGGTGATCTTTTTTCTCTCTCTAGCTGCCTTTAATACTCTGTCTTTATCTTTGATCTTTGCCATTGTAATTATTATGTGTGTTGGTGTAGTCCTCCTTGTGTCCCTTGTGTTGGGAGATCTGTGGGCTTCCGTGGACTGCGGGACTATTTCCTTCCCCAGCGTGGGAAAGTATTCAGCAATTGTTTCTTGAAAGACACTTTCTATCCCTTTTTCTCTCTCTTCTTCCTCTGGTACTCCTATAATGCGAATATTGTTCCGTTTGGATTGGTCATACAGTTCTCTTAATATTCTTTCATTCCTAGAGATCCTTTTATTTCTCTCTGCCTCAGCTTCTCTGTATTCTTGTTCTCTGATTTCTATTCCATTAACAGTCTCTTGTGTCTCATCCAGTCTGCTGTTAAGCCCGTCGATCGCTTGTCTGATTTCTGCATTGTCCTTACTCACTTCCCTCACTTCCTCCCTCAGCTCTTGCACATTTCTCTGTAGATCCATCAGCATGGTTATGACTTTTATCCTGAATTCTTTTTCAGGAAGACTGTGCATTTCCATCCCTTCAGGCTCCATCCCCGGGGGTGTCTGGGTCATTTTAGTCTGGACCATATTCCTCTGTCTTTTCATGGGTATAGAAGTGGTAGCTGGTAGTTGCCATGTATGTCAGCTGGGGTCTTGAGGAGTTTAAAAAGAAAAAAAAAGAAAGAAAGAAAGAAAAGAAAAAAGAAAGAGAAGAAAAAACAAAAAACGAAACAAAACAAAACAACAAAAAGAAAAAAAGAAAGGAAAAAAAACGCCCACCATGAGTAGATTCTGTGGGGATGCTGTAGATGGCACTGTTGCTCCACTATTCCACAGCTGTGGCTGCACCGCTCCGCAGGGCCCTTTATAGCTCTGGCCGGGGTGGGAATGAATGGGAGGCTGTTGATCTCTGTGAGAAGTCTACGTGTGGCCACCCTTTCCCAGTCCCCAGCTAAGGGGTCTGAAACTCCCCAGGACTCCCACCCTACTGGGCTGAGTGTGCCGGGGCGATCCAGCTCCTCCGCTGGGCTCCTGTCTGTTTAAGACGACTTAAAAAAGTGTGCGCTTTTCTTTTTTTTTTTTCCTTCCTGGGAGCCGGCAGGAAGCACCCTGGCGCATTCCCAGCTCAGATCCTGCACCCTCTGTCTCTCCAATCTCCTCTACACCACGTGATGTGTGTCAGTGTTTCCTGCGCAGATCTCCAGGGCGGGTTATTTCACGGGGTGTACTTCCACTCCCTCCCGGCTCTGAACCCTCTCCTCCCGCCGGTGCACTGGGGTGGGTGAGTGCTTGGATCCCGCTGGGTCACGGCTCCGTGTCTTACCCGCGTCGCGGGGTGCCGTGTCCTCTCAGGTATAGCTGCATGCTGTGCTCTTTCCTGTGTATTCTGGTCTCTCTTTTAGGAATAGTTGTAGTTGCTGTATTTTCATAGATATATATAGTTTTGGAAGGAGATTTCTGCTGCCCCGCTTACGCCGCCATCTTCCCGGAACTGTGTACTCTTTCTATTGTCATTTTCTTTTCTTGGCTTTTGGTTACTTGACTGTATTTTTATTTGTTTTAAAGCATAGTTCATGTTATTATCTGATTGGATGTGAATTCAACTGGATTGTATATTCAACATTTTTGGCTCTGAATCATATAATTTTCCTCTTAAAAGAGTTAAACCTTATTCTGGAATGGTGGCTTATCACACTGATTCTGTTAAATCTTGGTTTTAGCTTTGCCTTTCTTTTTAGGAAGTGGCTATTTGGGATCCCAAGTAAAAGTATAGATGTGTAATTGAACTTCTTTTCCATGACCATCTTTGAGCCCTATTATCTTACTTAGAGTATTATGTACATGACGAAATATTTCTGCTCAATTCCTTAGCTTCTCTGCAGTAGCTTTTTGCTTAGTTTTTAAAAATTGGAACCTTGCTTTTGCACAAACTTGACAAGTGCCTTGAAGAGGACATTGCATGCAGATTTGTGCTCATTTTTCTGTGTTTTCTTTTCTCTTATGATTTTTCCCCTCAAGTCCTAGTCATTTTGGCTGCCCTAAAGTTCAGCCTGTCCCTGTAATCCACCATCTTTTGCTTTCTGCTAGTACTCTATTCCCCTAAAACTAGGAGTTGACAAGTGCCCCAGAGACAAAGCCTAGTTGGATGTGGAGCTTATGCTTCTCTTCTGAGGGATTATTATCCACTGCTCTTTCAACAGTTGCTTTATGAAGTATTTTTTTTAGCCTTTATAGTTGTTTTTGGCAGGTGGATTGGTCTGATACAAGCCTCACTGTGTGGCCAAAAAGGGAATTCTCTGTTTACTTTCAAATAAAATTGTTTTAGATTAATTATATTCACATAGAAAAAATGCTTTTTGAATATAGCAAACTTGTCTATATATAGAGTATTGAGTAGAAGAGGGTACTGCCTAAACAAAGTAAAAATGAATTATTCTGGCACATAAACCCTTCAGAAACTGAATAGTTTACAAATTTTGCTAGAAACGTCAGTTAAGTGATACTTGATTGAGAATTGATTTTTGAAGTACATTCAAATTTCAAATTATGTTTTGGTAAAAAAATAATATGCATAGACTAGTCATAATAAATAAAATTTAGGCCCTAATTAAAGTAACAATTAAACTAAAACATAGGCTTGAAATATTTTCCCTTCACAATTTTTATAAAATATCTGACTTTTATCAAAGATAGGTGAATATTTTTCTCAGTAGATTTCTGATACTTTCCTCTAAAAGTATGTTTATTATTTCTCTCTAGATATCAAAATTCATTAAATTATTTACTGTATTATTCTTTCCTGGAGTTTTAAATGAAATAGTTTTGAAATGTTTTATTATAATAAATATTTATCACTAGAGACATATGTTAACTAAATATCTGGTACTACTGAAAAATCACATGTATTAATATTTTTAAATTTCATATTGACATTATAAAGATGCATCTGATCTAGTGGTATTCCTATACAAAAATTGTTTAATAAGATTTATCAGTAATTAAATATTTTTTGTGTTATTTAGGTGCATTGACATACAACAGAGCAACGAGGTGGAGAGGACACAAGCACTGCGATTAGTCAGAAAGGTATGCTCTTGTGTCTGAGAGTAAAGGCAGATTTATGATTTCATGTTATGTGTTTTACATTTTTAGATTTAGACTGTTCTGTGAAATCTTTCTATTAAAATTCAAAGGCTAAATTCTCAAACATTTTTATTTTGTTAAAATTATATTAGTTAAATAGATCTAGTGAACATTAAGGTAAGTGTGAATATTTTGTGTAATTATTCTTTGTGATTGGCTATAATGCTCATTGAAAAGAATACAGTAGTCCCCCATCATCCACAGTTGTGCTTTCTCTGGTTTCAGTTACCTGCGGCCAGCCACAATCTGAAAGCAGGTGATCCTCCTCCTTCTGACTCTGGTCAGAAGGTCAGTAGTAGCCTAACACTCTGTCACAGTGCCTACCTCATTCCTTATTTAATATCATCTTATAGGCATTTTATCTACTCACATCATCACAAGAAGGGTGAGTATAGTACAATAAGATATTTTGAGAGAGCCCACATTCACATAACTTTTGTTACAATGTATTGTTACAGTTGTTCTATTTTATTATTTGTTATTGTTAATCTCTTACTGTGCCTAATTTAGAAATTAACCTATCATAGGTATGTGTACAGGAAAAAGCATACTATATATAGATTTGGTACTACCTGCGATTTCATGTGTCCGTCAGGTAGAGGGGGTATCTTGGAACCTATCCGCACTGATAAGGGAGGACTACTGTATTTTTCCTTTAGTAGACTTCTAAATGAAATCACTGCTTTGATATGTTATTGGAGAAAGAACATGACTTGCTCCTCACCCTGCCTTTCTCTTAATTGTATGCTTGGAGTTGGTTCAATAGATGGATGTCACAAATAATCTTACAAGCTGGTTGTTTTGAAGATGAATTTGGATACATTTCATAGGCTACTGCAATAAACATTTCAGGCCATTGTACAGGGTAAAAGGTCAAAATTTAAATTCTGCAAGAGAGTGTGTTAAGGCTAATCCATAATGCTTCTAAGGAGAGGCTTTCCAGGAATTGTTTAATGTAATGGGATGTCCTAATGGCAGAGGAACAGAGTGAACTGAGAGTTAACTTGGGTAGGACACAGCTGTGTGAGGATTTTATCCTATTTCATCCTAAAATATGTTTTCTTCCTAAACATTCATGAGACTCATGAAATAGGTATTTAAAGTAAAAACATCTGAAATTATTTAACTGATTTTTTTTTAGCTTTTTTCCCTCTTTCTTCACCTTTGAATTCAGTGCATGCTCCAGAATGGTGGAATATTGAGTTTGTACAAGGACTAGATACCCTTTTTCTGTTTTCTTCCAGTTGTCTAGCTTGTGGTTAGTAATAGTACCCACAGTGAGCATAGTAAGGAAGAAGTAAATGATGAGTTGTCTTAAAAGAGGTTTGCAATTCTAGTATATGGTATTGGAGATAGATTATGAAATTTTTGTTACAGGTAAACTGTTATATTGAGACCAAGATTTAACTCTTCGAATTTAAATTGAAAAATTAAATATATGGTTTTTACTTATTTGTATAATCTTTCCTATTGCCATGATTTTGAGAATTCAATATAAGAAAAGTTTGTTTCCAAAGAACATAGAATAACTTCTTGGTTACTTGTGTCAGTATTTTATAATGCTAGGAATTAAAAGTAAGAAAGTAAAACATATTAACATATTACAAATAATAAAACCATTACATATAAATGTAAATAACATATTTTAATAAAAATAACTATATTTTCCCAAAAGAAAGTTAGTGACTAGAGTGGTATTATTTTAGAAATTTGCAAATCTCTTTAATGTTCATCCTGATATAAGAGAGCTAGATTGTCATATTTGCTTTTGCATTCAGTCTGTGGTGATTTCACATGCAATGGAATTTTCAATATACATTTGTGAGAGAATGAGCATACAAAAGACAAGTAATGTCTTTGTATTATTATGAAAATAATTTTAACTTTGCAGAATCTCTGAAAATATCCTAGGTATCCTCCTTTCCTGGACCACATTTTGAGAACTGCTGCCCCTAAAATTGCATTCAGAAGAAAAGACAGCTCCAAATATTCTATGGTCTTAAACACCTCAGTCTGGCCAAAATAGGTTTTAAAACTGTATTATGAAGTAAGTAACTTCTTTTTCTGATTCTTTCCTATTACAGATGATTACTGTGAATGCTTCCTTGTTTCCTAGCTCTGTGGCTAACTCATTAATAGCAGTTGGAAATGATGGACTTCAAGAAAGAGACAGAATGGTCCGAGCATGCATTGCCATAATCTGTGAACTAGGTCAGAATTTTCTTTGAATAATACAGATGTACTATTTTAGAAAGGATATATAACACATTTTAAAGCCTTTCATACATGAATTCTTTAAGTTATTGATAGATATGAAAAAGTAAGACATTCCTGATAGGGTAGTAGAAGACTTGCTATTTATACAAATAATTTCAATGTAACATTAAAATTCTATAAATTTTAAGGTTTTACTCAATGTGAAACTTAGTATATAGGAATTGTCCAGATTCTAGTAATTAGAATAAAATCTCTTAAAGTCTGGCTCTCAGACATTAGTTAACCACACTGTGTCTTGATGTGGGTTAAAAACAACAAATAACTTACCGCCCATAAAGAAACAATTCTGAATGCAATAAGATTAAAGAGTTAAATGGGGAAATAGTGGGGAAAAAAAGGGTAAATATTTATCTGATCATTTTAATGAAAAGGAGTTTTGAATTATCAAAAGAAATCAAACATTTCAGAGCTATAGATTCTAAGATGAGAAAACATGCAATGCCAGAACAAAGAAAAAATTAAATGTTAACAAACATAATAGGTAAATAATTTTTTTATATAAAGAGCAATAGGAAAAATAAGAGACATGGTTAATCAACATATTTAAAAAGTTCAACCTTACTTATAACCACAGAATTATAATTCTTAATGACAAAAGATTTTTTTCCCCCACCAAAAGTAGAAACCGTATAGGTTACAATGACTTGTGATAATACAGTAAATAAATTAATAACAAAATTTTAAATTAAAGAAACAAAAGAGCCAAACTACTGAGGATTTAAAACCATCCATAGTAACTGTTGATTTAGAGACAAAGTCAGAAATTTGATTAAGGAAATGTTGAAAATAATAAAAATTTGAGCACATATCAATGTATGGGATGCCTTGAGAGCTGTACTCAGACTTATCACCATCAAATGCTTTTATAATTAAGCAAGAAATAGTGAAAATAAGTGAGTGAACCCAGTAAATATAAAAGAAGAAGAAATCAATTTTAATGTAAGTAGGGGGAAAGCAACAATGAAATTAAGGTCTTAATTAGAGAACAAGTTAGATTTCTTAGAATAACCTGTTAATTGGAAAAAGAAAAAATGATACACAGATATGCAAAAATACACTGTTTGAAAAACACAAAGGTCAGAGAAACAAAGAGATTAATGCAGAATTGAGGAAGAGAATACGGTAATTTTCTAAGTTGTGAGATAATTTATATATATATTTGAATTTTATTGAAATGAATGGGTTTTCATAGAAAATTCTAATTTTCAAGTGATTCAAAAAATAGAAAACATGCCAGATCAAAAACCATAGAAATATTTGACAAAATGATTGCTTCCAAAAAGACTCATCCAGTTAGTTTTATCTTTAAAAAAATTGTTTGAAGTAGCATAATTCTTACAATGTGTAATCTAATCGAAAGTGTTAAAAATATGGAAACCTAATTTTTTAATGAAACTAGTATTTTATATACAAACATATACACATACATACACAAAATAGTTAGAAGGCTACTTTATTAACATCCTAGCATATCTCAAATCAATACTATATCATTCTTAATGGTGGATCTCTACAAATACAAATCCTTTTAAATCTTAATTAGCATCGTTTTAAAACTTTTTAGCCAGATTAGTAAAACAAAATAATAAATGAAATTTATATATTGAAAAGAAGACGCAATTACTCTGTGGATGGATTTTTAGGAAACAGTCAACTGAAAAATAGAACTTATTAATTCAGTACTCTGGAAACATGAAAATACAAATTTATAGATTTACTTTGTGTTTCAGCAATCATCAGTAAATATAATAGAAAAAAGATACTATTTTTCAAGTAGAAAAGACATATACAACAAATAAATTTAATATGAAATGTGTATGATGTGTATTTATATGTGTTTGGGGGGTACTTTTAACTTTTGAATTTGTCTAAGTGAGTCTCAGTAAGGCATGACTAATCTGTATGGGTAGAAATAAGAATGTTGGTTGCCTGTGTGGTGGTGGGAGCACTGATAGAACAATGGCATAACAGAACTTTCTAGGATACTGAAATTTCTATACCTTTATTGGGGTATTGGTTACCAGGGTATAGACATGGTTCAGAATTTATTGAATTGAATATAGTTTGGGAAGCATGCTGGGATAATAGATAAAACATTTGTAAAAAAAAATCAGTTTGTCATATTAAACCAGACTCAATTTTCTGGCAGATTGAAAACTGAAATGCTAATCATGAATTCATTTAAAACACATACACATGTGTGTGCCCATACACAGAAAATGCCTGATATTTGAAGTATGGGAATAGTTTTTGAGCTTAAAATCTAAATTACAAATCAGATAAAGGATTTGAAACAGATAAAGAGCTAATATTCCCACCATATAAAGAACTCCTTGCAATTGATAGGAAAGAACCATTCCAGTAAAATAGGGACAAAGGATATGAAAAAACAATTTGGAGATATATAAAAAAAAAATCAGTTTCAGGAAGTATATTCAGTGACTCTACTAGATAAATTTTATCCATGTGCCCTTTAAATGTCATTAACTGTAAAGTTTTCTAAGTTAGAAAGGAAATTAAGTTATAAAATACCAGATTTCTGATTAGTTTCATTAATTATACCCTATTTAATATATTGTTTTCCGTTTTTATTTTAGCACTTCAGAATCCAGAGGTGGTGGCCCTTCGAGGTGGACTAAACACCATCTTGAAAAATGTGATTGATTGCCAGTTAAGTCGAATAAATGAGGCCCTCATTACTACAATTTTACATCTCCTTAATCATCCAAAGACTCGACAGTATGTGCGAGCTGATGTAGAATTAGAGGTAGGATCTCTAATATTCTTTTCTAGTTTTAAAATAGATTTTAAATATATATGTTTACTTTGAAATTTTAAAGTTAACAGATGCAGCACAGCATTAATTATCAAACCTTAATTAACTAAAACTGGGCTTATTTCCAGCAGTAGTTTACAGCAGTTTGGACTGAAATGAAAATATTATTATTAAGAGTATTTCATCAATGTGTAAGGTGAAATTTTTTGTTTTTGTTATCTTTGAAAACTTTACTGAACAAATTAGTGCACAAGCAAAGTTACTTAGACATTTACCATTTATTTAAGGAGTCCCGTTTCTTTTTAAGAACTTCAGTATGTTAATTTTGTGTGAATGGCTACTGCTAATTATATACTGTTTATTTATTAAACCATGCTAAAGTTCCCTTGACTTGAAAGTAACTAATGACCATATATAGAAAAAAAAAGAAATAGAATCATATCTTTCTTTTTAAAATGCTCCACAATTTTTTTTTAATAATTCAGTTTTTTTACAGTTAGCCTACCTAAGGCTACTGTATGCCCTTTTTGTAATAAAATATGTAGTGGAGCTTGGAACAGAATTATCACAGACTGTATTCTTATAATTTATTTGTGTGAATATACTACATGGTTGTCTATTGCAGATGTCAGTCAGAGTGAGTTTAAACCAAGGATTTGTTTGTATTTGGATATGAAGTTATGCAGGTATAAAAGATGTATTGTTCCCTAGTTTGTCCAAATCATTTTACAAAACTTGCCTTAAATGTGATAGTTTGGGCTTTATTAGAGCTGTTAGAAACATTTAAGACTATGAAATTGACAGCCTGTATCATTAACTAACAAATTTAAGTACAGTATTTTCCTTAAGTGATTTTCAATACATTGTTCATGAGAGTACAATGAGAATAACTGGCATTTTGATATCTTAGAGTTTGTATATCTTTAAGTTTTTTTTTATCAAGTAGAAAAACTATAATTTTAAGATTGGAGAGATGATTACAATAAATGAAGATAATATGTGTAGGCATGTTTTTTATTCCTATGTAATTGTACAACAGATTAGCAAAGTTGTCATAAGAATGGAAAAACCTCAAAGAATATGGTAGACATTTAAGTACACTACTATCTTTGCTATATCTTGTTCTTTAAAACCATAAATGTTAGTTTTCTTTTTCCTTAACAAGATTCTCCCAGAATTTTCTAGTGATTAAGAACATAGACTTTGAACTTTACAGATCACATTTTGATTTTTTGCTCTATGACCTACTATACTAGCTTTATGATTTTGGGCAACTAATGAACCTCTTTTGGATCATTTTTTCCTAGGTAAAATGAAGGTCACCGATTTTATCTTAAAGAATTATTGTGAACAATAAATATTATAAAATAGTAGTAGTAGTAATAGTAACAGTTCTCACGTAAAGCTTAGAGTGAGTTACAGAGTATTTCCAGGTGCTTTGCGTATGTTAATTCTAATCTATATAAAATGTTTTATTTAGTACTTAGCACATAATATCCAACAAATACTGGTTGCCTTGGATATTACCAATCAACACCATCCTCTGCTTTATTATCTTCTTTACCATAGAGTCTGCTGTTAAGAGAATATTGTCCCCATTTTTATTAATTATATTTTCACTTTAAATTGATACTTTGGTTTCCTTTTCTACATACAGAGGAACTACTTTTAATGCTGCTGTCCCTGTTGTTAGGCCCAGATCTTCCTCCTGTTAAAAAAAAAATCCCTTTTTTAATTTGCTCTGGCTTCTATTTGTACTATATATGACATATTTTAACCTCAGAGAGAAAAAAGTGTGGATTTAGCATAATAATTTTATTAGAATAGACTGTAAGAGTTGTAAATTAATTATAATTTTTAATAGTAAAAAGCAACAAAATTTTAAAACTTACACTTGAGAGTAAGATAGGATAGTTAATAGTATCTGCTATGGAAAACTAGAAAAGCTGAGTAATTATGGAAATCATATATTTAAAGCAGTATAGAGCTGTGAAAGCACTAAAGACCAGAGGGAGGAAGATTCTTTTGAGAGTTGCCTTCAAGATCTACAGATGTCCTTGAAAGCACTTGCAAATTTGGGACACAGGCTAGAGGCTAAGAACATGACACAGGCCTAGGTAGAAGACCAGAGTATTTGGCAGTCATACAGGTATGTAGTGAAGCCTAGAGATGTGAAAAGTCCTCAGACCAAATCTGATTTGTCCATTCAGGTATTTGCTGAAATAAGAACCTGCAGGGCAAAAGCTAGGAAAGCACAGTAGAGTATGCTATAGTTTGCAATACATAAGATATAAAGGCCCCCTAGAAGGGAGGGCCATGGGCAAAAGTTGAGAGGCCTCTAAAAAGTGGTTAATTTACATTGACTATATGCAAAGTTTTCCCTTGGGTCTAATTACTGATCATCAGGGATGTAATTAGAAGTTGAAAATCCAGGTAGGCTTTTGCTGGGATCAGACCCAGAAGGGCATTCTGTCAATTGTGTGGTGCTGAAGTGACAAACCTGGGTATTTCATAGCTAATTACCTATTCTTGACATTTGTCAAATTCTGAAGCTATTCTGGATTTAGCTATAGCTAAAGATTTAAGTTCAAAATTTAGGAAATATGTAGAGCAAACTCCCAGACAGGGGGAAAGAGAAAAATACTTACTTAGCTGTCTGTTGAAATCACTAGAGGAACATACTTTAGGAACACAGGGAAACAAAAGGTATACCCAGTCTTATCAAAATTGGAATGTAGTCTCAGTTTAACTCAGTTGTTGACTAGGATAAGATTATTAGTTCCCTTAATCTACTTGACTAATAGAGGAGAAGATAAGCCATCTTTGGTAAGGATAACATCACTTAGACCCTTTTATAAAATTCACAATGTTTTAGATTCAGTCATTAATTTGATATAATGTAATACAAAACAGTCATATCATACATAATGTCATAACATAATGACCAGAGCTCAAAAGAAAAAAACATTCCATAGAAACATGCCCACAGGTAATCCAGATATTGCAGTTAGAGGGAAAAGACTTTAAAATAACCATGATTAATTTGTTCAGGAAAATGGAGGTAAGGAGAAAGAAAATAGATGAAAAAAATGGAAAGTTTCATTAGAATGTACAAACTGAGTCAAATGGAAATTCTAGTACTGAAAATCATAATACCTGAAAGAAATATCATGAAGACACTACAGAAGCCCAAGGGGAATCACATGTGGGAAAGAACTGAGCCCTGTTGCCGTAAGCCATCTAAAAGCAGATCCCCCAGCTCCAGTCAAGCCTTCAGATGACTGCAACACTGACCAATATTTTGACTGTACTCTGTTTAGGTGCCCTAAACTGTAACTACACAGCTAAGCCTCTCCTAGGTTCCTCACTCATAGAAACCATGTGAGATAATATGTATGTATTTAATTATCTAATTAAATAATTTATTTAATTAATGTTTCAAAAAATGAGACACAAAGGCTAAAGGGAGTTCTCAGAAAGAAAATGCTCTTAAGACAAGGAAATACAGGAATGAAAGAAGAGGGACAGATAAGGTACATATGTGACAAAATATAAAAGAATACTCATTGTCAAAGATAATATAGTAGTGTCGTATGCATTTTAAGTTACATTTAAAATTAAAATTCAGACCGCAGCACAATAGGCAAGTTTGGGGGTGTGGTAAATGAGATTCAGTGAAGTTCTAAAATGAGTGAGTTTAACAAGGTTGTTGAATATAAGGACAATATACAAAAATAACTTGGTTTTTTTATACTAGCAACAAAAGGAAAATGTAATTTATAAAATAAAATTTCAGTAATGTTCACAAATTAGCAGAACTAAGTCATAGTGGTAGGAGTCAGCATAGTAATCTTGAGATAGGTAGTAACTGAGTACAAAGAATAAGGAGGCGTTGAGGATGCTAACATTTTCTTCATCTGGTGCTACTTACGGGAGTGTGCTTAGTTTGAGAAAGTCCATCAAACTTTATATTCATGATTGTGTACTGTTACATATAAATATATATATGTTATACTTCAGTTTAAAAATTCAATTTGTACATTAAAAAAAGACTCATGTATTCCTCAATGATGATGAGTTTGAAGAAATGTCTCAATAGTATACCCATTTAAAAATACAGAAAAGTGAAATTAATTTTCACCTGTTACAGGAAGAATGCATTTTATAATAAGGACTCTTTATTTTCTTCTTCTATCTGCTTTTATTTTTATTAGCGTATTTTAGCACCCTATACTGATTTTCACTACAGACATAGTCCAGATACAGCTGAAGGACAGCTCAAGTAAGTACCATTTGTTTCCAACAATTTATAAAGTGGTGTATTTATTGCTATTAAACCTTTTAGATTTGCCTGATTACATTTAGAGCCAGAGCAGCTCCAGTTTAAGTAAATTTCTTATTTCATGGAGTTACGTTGTAGTGTTCTCGTAATATAATTAACTGTGGTTTAAAAAGTTAAAAGTAAGCTTTAGGAAATTGAAGACTTGGAATTAATTTCTTATTTGAAAAAAATGAAAGATAGGCTGCAATAGAGTGATTAGGGTGTAGAATCTTGAGAGGATAGGGGGTCATTTCTAGAATTCTGCCTACCATGATGAGCACAGAATGAGACTGTAATTTTTAGAGTTGGGGGTTGGGGGGAGGCTAGAGGAAGTACTATCTACCAAAATCTTTTCTTTCCTCTTTGGTTCTATACTTCATCCTTAATTGTTTTCTTTTGAAAGTATTTTTAGCATAATTACACTGAGATACTAAAAGAATGAAATAACAACAGGGAATATTGAAGTTAAGTGAATTTAGTAAGCAGAAAGATACACTGTAGAATTTTGGAAGTAAGGTTAATAGGGAAATAAAAGGAGAAAGCAAAGATGTTCAAAAAGTGAGGCAGAATAATTTTCAGAACCTTTTGGAGAGAAAAATACATATTTACTAAGTATCCTGGGACAACATACTTAAATTGATTAAAGATTCAAAGAATATACTACAATTTCAATAAATATGCTGTGAGGTGTTCTCATAGTAGCATTGTTGGATTGCAGACAAAATCCCTTATTTTTGGTGATATGTAGTATATATTTAAAGTTCCTCACTAACTTTTAGAACACTGAAATGGGGATTTTTTTTGTTTTTCATTTTTCTCCTGAATTAAAAATAGTAGATTCATATCTTCAGTCACCTCCCCCACTGTGGGGTCTCATCACACCCTAACATATCATGACCTAAACTAAGAAATCAAAATAGAGTCTTCTGTTGAAGACTTCTCAAACATTATTACTGCTGAGTTATGAATTGGAATATTAAACGCCTTCCTTGGCTTCTACTTAAGATACTTGAACATTCTTTTTATTGATGGAGAGTGTAGGCATTTATTGTTGCTGCATTACCAATTACTGTAAATGTAGTGGCTTAAAATAACACCAGTTTATTAACTCACAATAGATAGAATACAGTAGGTCAGAAATCTTGTACAAGTTTTACCTAGAGTTTCTGTTGAAAAATCCATTTCCAAGCTCATTCAGGTTGTTGGAAGAATTCAGTTTCTTGCTTTTGTGCAGCAGAAGTCCCTGACTGTCAGCTGGGGCCTACTCTCAGCTTCTAGAGGTTGCCCTGTTTGGTTTCCTCCATCTTCTAACACAGCAAGATTTCTTCAAATCCTTTTGTTTTAAATCTCTCTAACTTCCTCCAGTTAGAGATAGGTCTCCAGTTACATCAGACCTACCAGATGATCTCCCTGTCTTAAGGTCTGCTGGGCTATATATCACGTAACATAATCACAGTCATTGCAATGATATATTTACAGGTCCAGGGATTAGGGTGTGGAATCTTGAGGGGATAGGGGGTCATTTCTAGAATTCTACCTACCATGATGAGCACAGAATGAGACTGTAATTTTTAGAGTTAGGGGTTGGGAGGAGACTAGAGGAAGTACTGTCTACCAAAATCCTTTCTTTCCTCTTTGGTTCTGTACTTCACTTTTCATTAAGTTTCTGAAATATGGGCAGTTTCTGGAGCAAGGTACATTACGGCCAAAGAATAAGGAAAAGAGTGATTTTTAAAAACACTACAAATTTATCCAATAAGCAGAGAATGAATTACTAGGCAATCAATACAAATATGTCACTAATATTTTTAAAGGAAGGAATGCCAAAAGCTTAATCACACAGTTGCCTGATTAATTTCTTCCACCATCCCACCTCACCATTTTAATTTCTGTTATATTCTCATTTGGTGCTATGGAGCTTAGTGTAGTTTGTTTATGTGTGTTTTTAAGCATTTCATTCATCCTTTGTAGATTGATTGCTCATGACTCTTTGATTTTCTGTCATTATTCTTTATCCCTCCTGTTTTTTCTTGACCAGTTCTGTGGATTTCTGAATTTTCACATATTTTAAGAATGTTATTAAGGAAGAAAAAAATAGCACAGAAAAAAATAGACAGTTGACAGGGCAGAGATGGTTGATGTAGTCTAAATAAAGAATATAAGATTACTACTAAGTATTGAAACTGGCCAAAGCCATACATGGAGAATGTTTAAAGAGTATAAATCATTCTGTTGTTTAATTGTTATAAACTAGTAATGAACATTAAGGAGTAAGTGAAATGATTGGTACACATTTATAAAAGAAGAAAATAGCTGGTGATAATCTTTTATTTAATAACATATCTAGTTATTTAATAACATCTCAGTGAATATACAGGTTGTTTAGCTTGCTTTCTAGAAATGCCCAAATAAGTCTGTGGCAAGGATTTTGAAGTAAAGAGAATATATGTATGTGGTAAGAATAAGAGGTTTATGCAGTAATTTGCTAAGGGTTAGTCTTTCGACAGAGATGCTTAATAGCAGGATGATACTGTGTTTAATGCTCAACTAAAGGTGTTACTGAGCTAAGAATAGTTTTAAAGAAGAGTAGGAAATGTAGAACTGAATAAAAAATCAGAATTTATAACTTATTTTAAAACGTAAATTTTAAATGGCAGGGAGGTTTAGTATATAAGTGGGTAATTTGCTTTGTGGTAGATCTGATCTTTGTTTTTTTGTAGCATGTTAAACTTCCTGTGTAAGTATTTAAATGTTAACTAATGATAGCTCCTATTCTGATACAACAGCAGGAAAAACATTTTATTTTAACATTTAATTTCTTTGATTACCCCTCTTCTCATCCCCCCCCCCCAAAAAAAAGAGAAGACAGAGAAGCAAGGTTTCTAGCCAGTAAAATGGGAATCATAGCAACATTCCGATCATGGGCAGGTAAGTTATTCTGTGTTGCTTTATAACATCTGATAAGACAAACTTGACTATTTAGAAACTTTAGAGTGTTAGGTATATAGGTAACTAAAGTTTGTTACCTAAAAGCACAATGTAGAATGTTACAAATAGTGAATAAGCAAGATAGGCCATTAGTAGTCCCAAACTTATTGAGAAGAGGGATTATGCATAATTTATCTTTCCATGGAATAAATAGCAAATATTTTCCTTAAAATAATACCACCACTAAATTTGTTATTTTATATTAGTAATTACCTTCTCTCTCTTGACTTTGTAAAAGAATTTAAAGGATGGCATACAAAGGAGTGTAACAGTAAGCAGAACAAGAAAACTTACGCGAACATTTCTGTGTACCTAGGTAACCTAACTAATAGAGATCTTTTCCCTACAAATGACTATCCCAGCCATAGACTTGGCCTTTAGCCAGTATATTTCCAGGGACTTCCTCTAGCCTCACAATGTTTTGGTAAAAACCCCAGCCTTGCTATACTTCATGCCTACCTATTTTCCCTTACCATCATGGACAGTCTAGGATTCTTTGAGGGCCCAACCATCAGGCATCCTTTTATAATTTATAGACTCCATGGACTCTTTGAACATAGAAACCAACACAGCTCTCTTGCCAAGCTTAACTATCACTGTTTGTACCAAAGAAATCACTATAATTTTGTTCTGTAGCTGCTACCATCATCATTTACCATCCTTCAGTTTCCTTGCCATTAGAGCAGTTTCTAGCTTAACAAAAAATGAATTCCATCCTGCTCTAACCACCAGTACAACCTAATTAACTATTCTCATTTTCCCTACTTCTAAATTGTACTCTGTCACTTTGTCTCCTAATCTCTGCCAATCTCTTTCCTTACCTCTTTTAAACATTTTTTCCATTGTGCTTCAGTTTGTATTGGAGCCCTCATGCACTGATCAATCATTAGAAACTTCAGAAAGCTGGATATTTTTCACCCTTTTATTGAAGCAAGAAGAGAAATACTGGTATTATAAGTTAGAACTCTGAAAATATCTTTCTCGCAGAAATAGTACCTTAAATAGTATTTAGACTTTTTGGTTCTATTTATGAGTTAAATAAGCTTTTGTATATTTGTGACATTATTTCTATGATATATTTCAAAATCCAAATAGTTGACAAATGAACTTTTAGAACAGTTTCTTCGTGAGTTGTAACAGCCCGTTTTCTCTATTAGTGCAGAGTGTAATCTGTAAAGACTGTATTTTACTGTATAATCTCTCAAATTACCATCAAAGTTTAAGAAATACCATTTTGATGATTTAAGCAGACATCTATTATGTTCTAATTTGAAATTTGAACCTATATTCAAAGAGATTTTACAGATGATTTATAAATATATGTGCTAGTTAGAAGTGATAGGGAACTTTGGAGTCCTCTATGACTTTTTAAAAAGACTTCCCCCAACATTTTATTATCAAAAATTTCAGGTGCATAAAAAAATTACACCGTAAACACCCACACATTCTTACTACCTAGATTTTGTTCTGTTTACTTTATTACTGATCTATCTCCCCATCCATATGATTTCATCAGTTCTCTTATATTATTCTAACACATTTCAAAGGAAGTTTCAGTACTCTTGACTCCTAAACACATCAGCATATGCATTATTACCTACAGTTCAGTAATTCTCATGGCCCTCATGTGGTTATTTTTGTTTGTTCATTTGGTTGGTTGGTTTTGGTTTTTGAGGTAAAATTTACCCCTTACAGTGAAGTGCATGAATCCTAAGTATACCATTTGATGAGTTTTGACAAATGCATATAGCTGTATATTCAAGCACTTTCAGGATATAGAACATTACCATCACCCCAGAAAGTTCTCTCATGTTCCTTACTAGTTAACCTGAGACCACCCTTCCCTAAGAAGCAACCACTGTTTTGTTTATTTTCATTATAGATAAATTTTGCTTGTTCTGAAACTTCATATAACTTTCATTATAGATAAATTTTGCTTGTTCTGAAACTTCACAGTGTATGTATACTTCAGTGTAGGCCTTTTTTTTAAATTAAGGTATCATTGATATATAATCTTATGAAGGTTTCACATGAGCAACATTGTGGTTTCAATATTCACCCATATTATCGAATCCCCACACCCACCACTGCAATCACTGTCCATCAGTGTAGTAAGATGCTGTATTATCATTACTTGTCTTTTCCATGCTATACTGTGTGTAAGGCTTTTTTCACTCAGTATAATGATTTTGAGATTTATTCATGTCATTGCATATGTCAGTAGTATGTTCCTTTTTATTGCCAAGTGAACATATCACTGTTTTTAAGTCCTCTTACTGTTAGTGAATATCTGACCTGTTTTTGTATTGACTATTTTAAATTAAGCTACTGTGAGCAGTTTTATACAAGTCTTTTTGCAGACATGAGGTTATATTTCTATTGGAAAAATACTTGAATCGGTGGGTCACAAGGTAGATATATGTGTAGTTTTATAAGAAACTACTAGACCTTTTCTCATAACGCACTGTTTTATATTCGCAACAATCAGTGTATGTGAGTTCTAGTTGCTCTGCATCCTTATTACCATTTGGTGTTGTCAGTTTTTAATTTTAGTCATTCTGGTGGTGTGTATTGGTATCTTATTGTGAATGTAATTTTCATTTCCCCCGATGACTAATGATGTTGAACATTTTGTATGTGTTTATTGGCTATTCACATATACTTTGTGACATGATAATAATGTTTAAAATTGTTTGACTTAATTTTCTCACTTAAAATTTTGATCCATACAGTTTACTTCAAGTTGGTTGTACCCTTCTATGCATTCAATAAATTTCAGAATTCTACTTCTAAAAGGAAAATGTCAAGCAAAGTTTTTCACCTGACGTTGAGCATTAAATGAGGGAGACAGACAGACCATTGTCATACTTTTATCCAGTATTCTTACTTTCTGAGAATCACTCATCAGCAAACAAGAATAGTAGACAATGAGATTCATGAACTTTCCTGGGTATGAAAGAAATAGAAGAAATTTAAATGATACAGATATTGATAATCTCTAATCAGTAGGGAAATTCAGAGAATGTTTGAAATAAACTCAGTGATAAGCAAATAATATAATAATATAACATCGTTTGGAAAAATGTCACAGATTTTATATATACAATACATAGAAATTTTTTTGAAATTCAAGTCTGTGGTTTTTTTTCCTTTCTTTTTATCCTTTTTAGGTATTATTAATTTATGTAAACCTGGAAACTCTGGGATCCAGTCTCTAATTGGAGTACTTTGCATACCAAATATGGAAATAAGGGTAAGTAAAAGTTATAATGGTTGTTTTCATTCCTGGATTTTAACAGAGGAAATTGTAAAACAGTTATTTCAGGTGGTGCTTTTTCCCCATGAATTTTTAATCTTTGTCACAGAGCTTTCAAAAAGTACATGAATAAATATTTACTGCTTAGTGAACTCTAAGGATATTATTATTCATTGAATTTAAAATACTGATCTTAGGAACTATGGCTGTATTAGAAATTTTATTTAATATATGAAATTATTCTTCATTAATAAAAAATGCACATACAGAAAGACATTCTCATTTTAAAAGTTTCAAGCAATATAGAAATATGTTTAGGAAAAACTAAATATAGTATTTAAGTATCTTATGCCTTCTAATATGTTTCTATAATGTTTTATGAGTGGTGGTTTTGATTAAAATTGTGTTAATATTTATATGCTTATTTATTACATATATTCCTTATTATTTCATTGGAATTTATCAAATAGCAAAATCAAATTGAAAATGGAGGGGAAAAAATTAAAATGTGTTACTTTTCCCCTTAAGTGTTTTTGTTTTAATTTTGTTCAGAGGAACAGCATCTGCCCCTTTCTTGTTTTCTTCTTTATATGACCCAAACCTGGAGTTGAAAAGTATTAGAAAATATTACCCAGGAGGGCCTTGCTTAAAATGTGAACTAAAAAGCATACAGACCATGGAAACAGAAAGATGTGATTATAGATGGAGAGATATAGAAGCAGTGAACTAAAGGTTTGGGCAATTCAGTTGACTTAATACTTAGCAAGCAGATGATGTTTGGAGTCTGGCTGACTGAGATTTGACCCCTAGTTTTATTATTTATAGCTCCATGACTTTAGGCAAACTTTTAACCTTTAAATCTGTCTCTTCACTTGCACAATGGAGATAATAAAGTTTTATTGAAAAGATTAAATTGTGTATGTAGTAAACATTCAGTAGTTATCTGTTCTAAAACATAGGTCTGACATGGTAGTTTTCCAAAATAAAATTCTGTTTTTATCAATTCTTTATTCTGTGAATAGGACATTTAAGAAATCTGTAAGCAAAGTTTTATTACATAAAAGTAAATGAACTCTATTTATTTGCACTTGGTAGCGAGGTCTGCTTGAAGTGCTTTATGATATATTTCGTCTTCCTCTTCCTGTTGTGACTGAAGAATTCATAGAAGCACTGCTCAGTGTAGGTAAGTCTTGAAGTGTATTGGTATCTATTTATGTATTGTTAATTTTTTTAAATGCCCTGTCTAATGAAAGCAGAATTCCTCAAAGGAAAAATACTGAAATAAATATAAATATTTTCTTTTTGTACTGTGTCATTGTGGCATGAAATTAATATTAAAAATACCTCAAATAAATCACTAAAAATAAGAACAAATTTCAGTATCTTTTCCATCACTCTAGCTTTTGCAAATGAGCAGTGAAATTAGTAGAAAGATGGACCAAGAAAAGAGGAGATAATAAGAAATCCATTTGCCTAGCCACAGCAATCAGACAAAACAAAGACATACAAGGCATCCAGATTGGTAAAGAAGAAATCAAATTGTCACTATTTGCAGATGACATGATACTGTACATAAAAAACCCTAAAGATTCCATTCCAAAACTACTAGAACTAATATGTGAATTCAGCAAAGTTGCAGGATACAAAATTAACACACAGAAATCTGTTGCTTTCCTATACACTAACGATGAACTAACAGAAAGAGAAATCAGAAAACAATTCCATTCACAATTGCATCAAAAAGAATAAAATACCTAGGAATAAACCTAATGAAGGAAGTGAAAGACCTGTACTCTGAAAACTACAAGACACTCGTAAGAGAAATTAAAGAGGACACTAACAAATGGAAATGCATCCCATGCTCTTGGCTAGGAAGAATAAATATTGTCAAAATGGCTATACTACCTAAAGCAATCTACAGATTCAATGCAATCCCTATCAAACTACCAACAGCTTTCTTCAATGAACTGGAACAAATAATTCTAAAATTCATATGGAACCACAAAAGACCCCGAATAGCCAAAGCAATCCTGAGAAGGAGGAATAAAACAGGGGAATTACGCTCCCTGACTTCAAGCTCTACTACAAAGCCACAGTAATCAAGACAATTTGGTATTGGCACAAAAACAGACCCACAGACCAGTCGAACAGAATAGAAAATCCAAACATTAACCCAAACATATACAGTCAATTAATATTTGATAAAGTGCCTTGGATATACAATGGGGAGATGACAGCCTCTTCAGCAGCTGGTGTTGGAAAAACTGGACAGCTACATGTAAGAGAATGAAACTGGACTACTGTCTAGCCCATACACAAAGGTAAACTCAAGGTGGATCAAAGACCTGAATGTAAGTCATGAAACCATAAAACTCTTAGAAAAAAACATAGGCAAAAATCTCTTGGACATAAACATGAGCAACTTGTTCATGAATGTATCTCCCCAGGCAAGGGAAACAAAAGCAAAATGAACAAGTGGGACTATATCAAGCTGAAAAGCTTCTGTACAGCAAAGGATACCATCAGTAGAACAAAAAGACATCCTACAGTATGGGAGAATATATTCATAAATAACGTATCTGATAAAGGGTTGACATCCAAAATATATAAAGAACTCATGCACCTTAACAAACAAAGAGCAAATAATCCAATTAAGAAATGGGCAGAGGACATGAATAGACACTTCTCCAAAGAAGAAATTCAGATGGCCAACAGGCACATGAAAAGATGCTCCACATCGCTAATCATCAGAGCAATGCAGATTAAAACCACAATGAGATATCACCTCACACCAGTGAGGATAGCCAACATCCAAAACACAAACAACAACAAATGTTGGCGAGGATGTGGAGAAAACGGAACCCTCCTGCACTGCTAGTGGGAATGCAAATTAGTTCAACCATTGTGGAAGCAGTATGGAGGTTCCTCAAAAAACTCAAAATAGAAATACCATTTGACCCAGGAATCCCCCTCTTAGGAATTTACCCTAAGAATGCAGCAGCCCAGTTTGAAAAAGACATATGCACCCCTATGTTTATCGCAGCACTATTTACAATAGCCAAGAAATGGAAGCAACCTAAGTGTCCATGAGTAGATGAATGGATAAAGAAGAGGTGGTACATATACACAATGGAATATTATTCAGCCATAAGAAGAAAACAAATCCTACCATTTGCCACAACATGGATGGAGCTAGAGGGTATTATGCTCAGTGAAATAAGCCAAGCGGAAAAAGACAAGTATCAAATGATTTCACTCATATGTGGAGTATAAGAACAAAGAAAAAATACTGAAGGAACAAAACAGCAGCAGACTCAGAGAACCTAAGAATGGACTAATACTTACCAAAGGGAAAGGGACTGGGGAGGATGGGTGGGACAGGAGGGATAAGAGGGAAAAAGGGGCATTACGATTAGCAGATGTAATGTTGCGGGGGGGCATGGGGAGGGCTGTACAACTCAGAGAAGACAAGTAGTGACTCTGTAGCATCTCACTACACTGATGGACAGTGACTGTAATGGGGTTGGTGGGGGGGACCTGATGAAGGTTTAGTTTAATAACCATAATATTGCACATGTAATTGTAGATTAATGATACCAAAATAAATTATATTAAAAAAAAGAAATCCATTTAATTCTCAAATTAACATTATTTAATTCTTGTCTTATTTTGTTTTAGCCAAATGACTCCTTAGTCCCAAAATGAAGGCAGATAGTAATACATTTACATAAATTTTTTTTCCCTCCATGCATTTTTGAGTATTTCTTTTTAACCAACATTTACAAAACTTATTTATTGCCTGGCTAGCTGATGGTTAACGAAGTTTTCCAGTGGTATCTGAGTTTCTCCTAACCACCCAATTTTAACGGTTTTAGATCCGGGTAGATTCCAAGACACTTGGAGACTTTCGGATGGCTTTGTAGCAGCAGAGGCAAAAACTATTCTTCCTCATCGTGCCAGATCCAGGTAGAATTTAGTTATGGACATAGTTCAAATTTATTACAGTTTCTATCTTTATGTTAAGTTATGTAATGTGTGGAACACTGTTTAAACTGTTTCTGTACTTTGTTTATTTCTAGACCAGACCTCATGGATAATTACTTGGCACTGATACTCTCTGCATTTATTCGTAATGGACTTCTAGAGGTAAGACTTAACAAACTTTATTTTATTTTATTTCATTTAATTTTTTCTGACAAAATTGTTTTAGAGCAACAGACAGTATGTATAAATGTAATTCATATATACTGTTTTGTAACTGGGATATTTTCTTTTTATTTTCAAAGGGTTTAGTTGAAGTGATAACAAACAGCGATGACCATATTTCAGTTAGAGCTACCATCCTTTTAGGGGAGCTTTTACATATGGTAAGTTTAACAACTTCTGTTAAGTTTTATACATTAATGTTTTAATTTATAGAACAGGATATTTTAACAATTACTTTGTATTATCTTAGAAAATAAATTTGCTTTTTTTTTAATGTTTATCTTTGAATTACAAAGAGCCCTTGATGCCTTGTATCTTGTATCTTATGTATGAATGATATGATACATATATGCTAGTTTTATAAATGGAAGAAATATAAAAATATAAAATAAAATACTGATTTTTATACTTGGCTTTTGATGTTGACATTTGAGTCCCATAAATCTAAATCTCTTTTAGAAAGACTTTCTACCTAAAAAGCAAGAAATTATAAAACCATAGATACTACTCAGTCAGCAATCAGCTAGGATAGAATTAATATATGGCAGTCAGTGCCTGAATTTTAGAAGACTTTATGAAAAAATTTCTAAATATTACTATCTTGTTTGAACACATTCCTCTCTGTAAATTGTAGGTTGAGTTTTAGAGGTATCTTTACTCCCCCCTTTTTGACATCAGTATCTTCTAGAAACAAGAAGCTAGGAAAGTAATCTGGCCATTCTCTTCTCCCAGCAAATAGCAAATGCTAATTGTTTGCAAGATAGAAATTCCTATTTTGTTAATAAAATTACCTTACTGTTAATAAAATACTAAATAAAAGAACCACTTTAAACTAGTTAAAGAAGTAACCTATGGCAAATCTTTTAAAATTATGTTATGGCTTGCTGTTCTTGGTGGAGTACTTTTTGTTTTTGTTGTTTCAGTCCTCTCTACCCCCAGATTTTTGGAGTTTATTTTTCCCCCACATAGCGCCTGGGCTGTGTGATTGAGGCGAAGAAAATTAAACAGATTAATGATGATTATCTTATCAATTAATTATTTAGCCATTTGGCTCTTTTCTCCTTCAGCCCATCTATGAAAGAATTGAGTAATATCACACGTTCTCAGGTTTGATTATTTTCTTAATATATTATTTCCTTTATGGATATCAGTATCCAGAATTATTTGTTTATATGAAAGAATCTCTTTCAGAAATTTAATCTGTTCCCTTCCTTCATCCACCAGAATTCTGTGATTCCTCTGAAATATAAAAGTTGATATGTTTGAATATAGTGGTGGTAGTTCATTGCTTATTGTTCTTACATCTTTGGGCTTCTACACTTAATTAGTTATCTTCATTGGGAGAAAGCAGTTTTAGTGCTGGGATTTTGTTTGGAAAGCAAACATAATTTTAACGATCTTTGCAATATGAGATAAATCTGTTTTGAAAAGGTGGCTTTTAAAACTTAAGTCAATTCATAAGTTATGTCATTGCATCTAGCATTTTAAATACTATTTTTAACTAATACTAGACCACTGGATCTAAGTTTTAATATGTAGTCCTTTTAGATAATTTAAGAATTGAGTTTAATTGGGTACCATTTAAAAATTATAATTTACTTCTATAATAAAGGATCTATGAAATATAGAATTTATTAACATAATGTGATTCTGTTATCTTTGTATTTGTTGTATCTCATCCCTGTTGAAAGTAAGTAGGATAAAATTATAAATAAATACATACTGGAAAATAGGTCATTTAGTTAATTTCATGAATAAAACCTCAGAGTCTTTAGTGTTTTATCTGTAGATAATCTGTAACAAAATATTGTTTCTCAACTCTTATAAAATGTTATGTTTCATTTTAGGCAAACACAATTCTTCCTCATTCACATAGCCATCATTTGCACTGTCTGCCAACCTTAATGAATATGGCCGCTTCCTTTGATATCCCCAAGGAAAAGAGACTGTAAGTATCAGAGCACTAGAAAAGCTTAGCCTGGCGTATTTAATGTCCACTTAAGTGACTTCCTCCTCTTCATAAAAAAAGTAGTGAAAATATATTGTGCTTGGAAGTTTTTTTGGGGAAGCCTTACAGATAGGAGGAAAATTAATACTTTTATTTAATAATTTGTAGTCTAGGCTACAAAGTATTATAGCTTAGTAAAAATCAACTTTTTCTAGCATGTTTCTGGACAAGAAACATAGACTTCCTACCAGATCACTAAAAATGTTGATTGAGAGTATTCTGGTCTGTTTTATCTTTTGAGCAGCAATTCATACTTTTTTTCCAATGTCTAAATTATTTCAAATTAACAAAGAACAAAGACTAACAACGTATTCTTATATATGTATGGTTAAAAATATTGGAATTTAGTAACCCATACTACAGGGCTTGAAATAAGCTAAACTCTTAATACTGAAGGAAATAATGCAAACATTTATAAACAGAATTTATAAACAGAAGTATGGTAATTCAGCTATAGCTGTTTGGGAATTCCAATGCTAATAATAAAATAAAATACGTAAAAATGGTATTGTTTGGAAAGTGCTAGTAGGAATCTTTGTTTTTGTTTGGTAAAGATTATGTCTAGACCAGGGTTGTTTCTTTCTTTTTTTTTTCCTGTTATGATCAGAAAAATCTATATATTTGGGCCTCATTTTGTGTAATGTTAGTGAAATATAGTTCATTAACTATTCATAGCTATGAATTTTTTTAACAGTTATAATTTCTCATTTAGTTAGCATTGTTAATTCAGAAATACACATAATTATATTTTATTTTAATTCTGTCAATAAAAATATTATTTAACAGATTGAAACTGTATTATAAACTGAGGGCATTAGGGACCATTTTAGTTCTGACTCTAGGCTTACATAAGTAATGGGAGCTTTCAGCTTTTAATAGTTTCATGATGGAAAAAGTACTTTCCGAAAGCCTGGTGACCTGTAATTCTGGGCCCGATTATGGCCATGAATTTCATGGTTTATCAGGAATTCAAATTTATCTTCAAAATTACAGTAATAATAGCCTTCTTAGAATGGTTTTTTGTTTGTTTTTAGCTCAGTAAGCTATTTTTACTGATAAATACTTGCCAATCTAAGTCTATCTTAAGGTTTTAAAATTTTAAATCTCATTTGTATTTACCTGAAGTTCTGAAGTTGAGATTTGATTGCTTTCAAATTCTTGAAAACTGTATTTTAAAGGATCACAAACAAGGAATAAGAAATAACTTTTAAAGCAGTACCTTATAGTTGCAGATCAGTGGGGAGTATAGAGACTGTTCATTTAATACCAGAATCATTGATTATGTGTATGGGGATAAAATGAAATTATATTCCAACTTTATGCTGTAAACAAAAATCAGTTTCAGTTGGATTAAGGACTTAAATGTGAAAAGCAGTTTTAAAACTTACATAAGAAAACGTGGAAAACTAGGTTTCTGACTTTGTAGAAGGAGCTCTTAAAACCAGTGTACAGAAAGTGCCCAACACCTTAGAAGAAAAGATTAGTAAGTACAAATTTAGTTAACTCTTGATTTTGTTTTCTTTGTGGTTCCAATTTTTATTAAATAATTTAATAGAATAGTTTACCAAAATGATTTCTTTAAATTATGCTAGCTTGGCTAAAGAATTAATTGAATTTTTTTCTACTTAGGCGAGCTAGTGCAGCCTTGAACTGTTTAAAACGCTTCCATGAAATGAAGAAACGAGGACCTAAGCCTTATAGCCTTCATTTAGATCACATTATTCAGAAAGCAATTGCAACACACCAGAAACGGGATCAGTATCTCCGAGTTCAGAAAGATATATTTGTTCTCAAGGTACTCACATGAATTTGTCATTTTTAACTTAGTTTCCTAATTTTTAACCACTTGATTTTAGTAAGCATATACTTGCTTGAGTTTGCAGTTCTGTTCTTGTATGGGTTTTTAAATGGCTTCCACGGTTTATGACTGGGTAATTTAGAACTCTGTTTTTGTAACCCTTGATAATCCATCCTTAAGTGAAAAACTTTTTTTGTTTTTAAGATTTCAACTTAGTTTTCTCTGTGAGAACAATTTGCCGTATTTTTAAAAATACTTTCTGGTTATTTTAGGATACAGAGGAAGCTCTTTTAATGAATCTTAAAGATAGCCAAGTCCTTCAACATAAAGAGAATCTTGAATGGAATTGGAATCTTATAGGGACCATTCTTAAGGTATGGTAGGATACCTCTTGGTGAAGACTTGATTGTCTTCATTTTATGTTCCTTGTAATTCATCATAATTATTATGTTTGAGAATTGATAAATACATATATAATATAACATATTGTGTTTTTCTAGTGGCCAAATGTAAATCTAAGAAACTATAAAGATGAACAGTTGCACAGGTATGTAAGAACTGTTTTTGCATCTAAATTTAAAGAACTTAGGTTTGAATTATATTATGCCTAGTCCCTGCTAAAAGTAGTAAGTGGTGTTTTAAGGAGACCTATATTCATTTTAAAAGTTGTTCAGTTGGTACATATATACATTTTTTGTGTATAGTCTTACTTTATAAAAAGCACCAGCTAATTTGTTTTTTTATAGTTATTTACATTCTGATTTTAGTTTTGGAACAAATGAAGTTCTCGAGATAAAAGTTCCTCAAATTAGAGTAATAACAGCAATGTAGTAATCTTAACCCTAACACATGAGGGTGACATAGAAAGAACATAGTGTTTCCCTTGTGAAATATTGGCCATTTGTACTATTCCACTTGTGTTTGGATTTGCATCCTACTTTGGAGGGCTATCCATTCTTCCTGCTCTTTACACTCCCCATAACCAAGTTGATCTCTCCACACCTTTCATAAAACATATGAAAGGTTTTTTATATATAAAAAAACATAAAACAAAAAATATATATATTCATAGCATATATAGCACTTCAAACTGCTATGCTGTTCTCTGGTATCCCATGCATTTTTTAATCCTTCTGACATTAGACTAATCAACCATCAGTACTGATCTCATTGGAGAAGAGGGTCCTTGTGTTTTTGAGAAGTTCATGTTGTAATATCATGTGATGGTATTCATCTACTTATGTTACTTAGAATCTATATTATAAGAAATATATAGAACATATAAGTTACATGGGAGTAAGGAAGTATAGCACTAACTTCTCATACTCCCTAAGATCAGAGACAAAGTCTCATTCAACTTTGTTTCTCCAACTCCTAGACCTGGCACCTTTATTGAATTGGATTGTAGTGCATGAAATTAAATTGAACTAAATCACATGGAAGGTAGAACATAATGTTGAAAAGTATAACATTTAAATATAAATTATGTCCATTGTTTCATAAAATTCATTTGCCTAAATTCCACCTGCAACTTTCATGCTTGGTTTTTTTTGCCTAGTTGTGAAAAACTACAAAATCATAGTGTGGTAATATTTGCTTACAGTTACTCTAATAATTAAAGTTGCTTTATACAGCCGTGGGACAAAGTTCTTCATATAATACAATGGAAGAAAATTTATGTCCGGGTGACCTCCTCATATTTATCCAGCCTTATCTTCTAGCTAGCTTATATTTTCATTTTTTCCTGTTAGCCATCTTAATTCTCAACTGGTTCTTTCAGGCATTTCACCATAAAATTCTTATTTCCTGAAAATAGTCTTTGCCTTGAAGGGTTTTTTTTGTTGTTTTCTTTTATTTGTGTATGGAATGTACCAAATGTGTTTATTAAATTTCTTGCCATTTACTCCAGTAGTTGAAACCAAAACATATTCAAAACATTATAGCATAAAGTATAATTAAGATTCTAAAATAATTGTTTAGCTTCTTATTTTGCTGCTAATTTTATTTTGGTCTTAGGTTCGTACGAAGACTGCTATATTTTTATAAGCCCAGTAGTAAATTATATGCCAACCTCGATCTGGATTTTGCAAAGTCCAAGCAGCTCACAGTTGTGGGTTGTCAGTTTACAGAATTTCTTCTCGAGTCTGAAGAGGTAATAAACACTTGGAATGTTTTCCAGAACACATGTTTTTCATAGAACTTGCCCCCTTCCTTTTATTTCTGAGTATATATAACCCATATTTGAAAATATATGAACCCAGACTGTGGCATTGGTGATACAGTGGTTATCACAGCTGCCTTCTAAGCAGTTGGCCTGGGTTTGAGTCCCAGCCAACAGAAACAAATGGGTCCTAAAAACATATGAACCCAGGACCTAGATTTGAATCCTGACTCAGTCAGGATCTGACTTTGGGCAGGTTATTTGCCTTCTAGAAGACCTGATTTTCTCCTTGTATAGTGGAAAATAATGTATTTCCATGCTAGCATTGCACTGAATGGAATTAAAATGAACAGGTACTTAGTGTTCGATATCTGTTACTAGTAACTTAACCATTATCGTTAAATTGCTTAGACTTGATTAAAATTGGTTTTTCAATTATAGGCACTAAGTATTTTTCTAATAATATTACCATATATTTGCTTTTAGGATGGGCAAGGATACTTAGAAGATCTAGTGAAGGATATTGTTCAGTGGCTCAATGCCTCATCTGGAATGAAACCTGAAAGAAGTCTTCAAAATAATGGCTTACTGACTACACTTAGTCAACACTACTTTTTATTTATTGGAACACTTTCTTGCCACCCTTATGGAGTCAAAATGCTGGAAAAATGCAGTGTATTTCAATGGTGGGCATCCTGTATTCTCTTTCAACACGTATTTAAACTTTATTTTTAATGTGATCAGGAATGTTACGCTTTTTAGTTTGCATATGTGTGTTTGGTAAGTTTTATGAAAAAAAAAAGTAAAGTCTTGATGCTTTGATACTCTTTTTTTTTATGTGATGTTTGTCATTCAATGCTTTCTTCTAGAAATGCTTGTTCATAATAGGAATTTTAAAATATTTTTTGAATTAATACATCAGTACAGTAATTTCTAATAACCTTCATTATTGTCATCTTTTTCTTTAGTCTTCTTAACCTTTGCTCCTTGAAAAACCAAGATCACTTGCTAAAACTGACTGTTTCTAGCTTGGACTATAGCAGAGATGGATTGGCTAGAGTAATCCTTTCCAAAATCCTGACTGCAGCCACTGATGTAAGTATAATATAGGCAGTAAAACTATTTTTTTAACTGGTTAATTCAGCACTATAGATTTTGGCCAAGCAGAATTAATTATAAATTTTAAGAATATGGGATGGAATTTGAATTTACTTTAAAATTTTAGTTCCTTCAAGGAATGTCATATGATACCCATACTTAAAATATATATATTTAAAAATATTTTAAAAATATTTCAATCAAGGACTCAACTGTCAGTTCAAATCTTCCTGCTCTTTACATGTAGCAGAGCAGTTCCAAAACAGAAGTCAAATAGGCTATCCATGGTGAAATTTTGTTTGCTTTGTGTTTAATGTTTTCATCTATCTTTATAGGCATGTAGGCTGTATGCAACAAAACATTTAAGAGTATTATTGAGAGCTAATGTTGAATTCTTCAATAATTGGGGAATTGAATTACTGGTGACCCAGCTACATGATAAAAACAAAACAATTTCTTCTGAAGCTCTTGATATCCTTGATGAAGCATGTGAAGACAAGGTGAAGGTTTATTATTTTAATTACTATTATACTAATCAAGTTTTAATAGAAAATTATGTGAAATTATAGTATAGGATTTTGGGTATAGGGAATTTGCTATCTTGAGCAATTTTTAATTTGCCTAATAATTCTTTCTTTTAGGCCAATCTTCATGCTCTTATCCAGATGAAGCCAGCTTTATCTCACCTTGGAGACAAGGGTTTGCTTCTCCTCCTTAGGTAAATTTTAAGTAAATTTTCCTTTCAATTATGTTTTCCTGTTGTGTTTTCTCTGGCACTATACATTAAACTTGGATTCAGATTTGAAAAGGAAGCATTCTAAAGAGTTAAGCTGTTAACTTCTGAAAGAAACCTATTATAGCACCTTAGACATTGCTTAGTACTGAAATTCTGTCTAATCTTTGCTTTCCTTAATGTTTCTTTCACATTTCTGTGTCTCATGCTTTTCATGATGTTTTCTTTACTGTGATTGGACTCATTTGTTTTTGCAGAGATAATGAAAATTTATTTATATTTAAAATTACATTAAATAATAATTGACCTTTTAAGTTTTAGGAAGGAGCTATTATTCTTAAAGTCTCTTAGCTCCTTTAACATATTATTATTGGAGCTATTTCAGCTCCTTAAATATTTTTTGTCAGACTGAATGTTAAAACTACTGCTTATTTTAATTTACAGATTTCTCTCCATTCCAAAAGGGTTTTCCTATCTTAATGAAAGAGGTTATGTAGCAAAACAATTGGAAAAGTGGCACAAGGTAACTTTCTGTGAATTGAATAGTTTCAACTTTGTTTATATTATCTTGCAAAATATAGAGGATTGTGAATTTAGAGGATTTTTAAAATATTATCAATGTTTTCAAACTAAAGTTAAATATTTAAACATTCATATGAAGTCAAGTCCTAAATTCTGTATAATTGTTTGTTTTTATATTTATCTGTTTTTTAAACTACAGTTATAGTGAACTATTGGTTTTGTGTACATTCTATTGAAATTTTGCCTTCAACTTAATTGATAAAATATAGTTTGTTGACCCTTACTTACCAACATTTCTTTCATTCTTGGGTCCTTTATTTAGCCTTTTTAAGGTAAAACTCAAATAATTTTAGTAAATGAAGAAAGTTTGTAAAACAGTTCTATCAAGCAGATATAACAATCTGAATAAACATCATTTTAGGATTCTACTTAAATTGGAGAACAAACTTCTTGCTGTTGTAGACAATAGGGAAATGTAGGGAGAAGGGGATAGTTTGAAGGTATTAGATAACTTTCTAACTTCTTTTGCCTGGTTATCACTGTGGCTTCATTTTGCTTGAAGCATTGTAAATTGTCAAAGCATCTTAGAAATCCATGGAATATTCAATTCTAATGTAAATAATTTTTATATTTTCTGTCATTTCAATCATTATTTATATTGTTTATACTGAACCACATTTCATAAGAGAATCTCATTTTTAAAAAATACTATAACTGAAACATAACTTCAGGCATGAGTCTTTCAATAACTGATGAATTGGAGAACTGAGATAAGACATGTTTATTTACTAAGTAGAAGATATTTAAACCAATTACAGAAATAAAATTGGTCACATTATTATACAATTGTAATATTAGGAAATTGCTTATCAAATCTGGTGTAGTACTTTCAAATAGTAGGTACAAAATATAACAGCTATAATAAAGGCATGTGCAGTGTGTAAAGAAACACGAAGGGTTAATGATTCTCTTAGTGGTCAGCAAACCAGTATTTATCAACTATACTTCAATTAAAAAAAAATGTTAGGTAGGCTCAGGAAAGAACATGATTATTTGAAATGTTTGTGAGGAGTAAGTAAGCAAATAAATTGGAAGAAAGGTATTCAAGAATGAGGGAGTAGAATAATAAATCTGTGTAGATTATTGAAGAAACACAGACTTGTGAAGAAAGCCATCTTCCAGTCCAGTGTAGTTGGGGCTAAGGTGAGTGGGAAGTGCCAAGGTGAGGCTGGAATGATAAATTAGAACTAGATTGAGAAGCCCTTATAAAACTACATTGTCATACTGAGGGATTTCAGTTTTATAGAAAATGAGGGAATAATTATAAGTGTTTGTAATCATAGAGCTGTGCTTTAGAAACATGACAGGTTGCAGTGTAAAAGCTGGAGTTTGATTGTCAAAGATTGAATTTAGAAATATGGAGACCTGGTTAGAATCAAGAATTGATAAGAGCATAAACTTCAGCAGTGGTTGTGGGATTGGATAGAAAATAGGACACATTTTCTGGGCATTTTTGAAATAAGATAGGCAGGATTTGGAGACTAATTGAATATAATGAATAAGGGGTCTAACTTGACTCTTGAGGATTCTAATTTGAATGACTGTATAATGGATTACTATTAAGAGATTGTTTTTTCACAAGGTGTTTGCAGCATGAGAATAATAAATTTTGAATATATTTAACTGGCATGTCCTTTGGAATGACCAAGTGATGGTATTCAGAAAATATTTGAATGTAGATCTGGTGTTCAGATATGTACTAAAGATGGCAACTGAGTCATCAGTATATAGTAGTTGTTATCACAAGTGAGATCACCAGGGAAAATGTTAAGAACAAAAAAGAAAACTAGAAATTGCTCCCTAGAGAATACTGGTTTAATGAAGGGAATAAAAGGACAAAGCTGTAGAGAAAAAAACTGTCAGAGAGAATGTTGTTACTAAAGGATTCTTCAGGAAGGAGAAGCCAGTGGTATATATTCTTCAGAGCTGTTATGTAAGGTGAATACTGGAAAATAGGCTGTTGAATGTCAAACGTCATTGGTGGACTTTGCTAGAGCAATTTCAGTAGAAAGTTACAAACATGCTGAATTGCAGTTACAGTTAGGCAGTAAATGGGAGGTCTAAAAAGAAAGACAGTATAATCTAGTCTCTCAAATTAATTAGAGAAAGGGAGAAAAGGAAGGGAAGTAATTGCCTGCCTGCCATTGAACTTAGTGCATTTTAAGTATTTACCTCACAGCAACCCTATGAAATACATTCTATTATTTCTGTTTTGTAAATGAAATTTAAGAGGCTAAGAGGAGTAAACTAATTTATCCTAGGTGACAAAGCTTGAAAATAGCAGAGCAGGGGCATTTCTTCATTCCAAAGCCCATGCTCTTTCCACTGTATTCGATTTCCTCCCAGTAGTTTGTGGCATGCCAAGGTGAAGTGAGACTGTCTCTTTTTCAAGGCAATAAAACATCCAGGCCAGTATAATGTTAAAACCCATTCATTCACTTTAAAATTTTACTCCGCAGAGCCCAAACCTGATAAAGATTAGGAAACCTACAGTGAAGGGGGAGGATATGGTTAATTCATCATCCTTTGTTGCTCATTCTTTTTCCTATTTTTTAGCTGCATGTTTTGAACCTGTTCAGGTTTGGAGCAGGAGGAAGAATAGGTAAAAGGTCATGAACAGTCTTACTCAATTAAAAAGTTGTTTTCTGGGGTTGTCAGTTTTGAGTATGGCTGATTTCAAATGTTGATTCGTTTACTTGAGGGTAACTTTCATGAGTTCCTTAAAGACCTCCCCACTGCGGATCTTTCATTTGCAGTTCCCTTGAGTAAAGCAAAGACTCCTCTGGCTGCGTATGTAATATTGCTTCCTAGTAGCTAGAGGTCCATCCCTTCATTGGGGTCTTCTTCCCCATCCAGGTAGATCATTTTGGGCAGAATCCTCTAGGTGATCCATATCAGAAACTCAGTGCATTTCAAAGCTACAAGCCGTAACCCTAACTTTTGCTAGTGTTTTCCAAATGAATGCCATTGGTCAAAAGATGAATCAGGCAATACCACATGAGTGTTAACTACTCCTGCTTAAAGCTCAAAATACATGCCTTAATTAGATTTTTATACTGAGATTTTCAAGTATAAAAGAGTATGGTGGTAGTAGTAGCAGTAGTAATATTTATGGTATGCTGATAAAAATTAAAAGCTCATATTACTATCGCAAAGTAAATATGGATCCTAAAGGAAAAGCAGGAAAAGTAAGTTTTTAGAAGCTCTAAGAGGGATTTAATGTAACCCACCAAATTCAAGTAGTCTAAAATGGTTTAATATGTAAAATAAGTCAGTCCTCTTATTCCATCTTTTCTCAAGGTAATATCTGTTCATTTCTTTTGTATGCATTCAGAGATGTTCTGTACATTTCTGTGTACATAATCTTTATTTAAGAATACAAATAAATTCTATTTACAACTGAAAATAAAGCTGTATTTAACTTTGTCATTTAGCAATATATCTGAGAAATCTTTCCAGACTTGTACATTTAGCTCTATCTCATTCTTTTTAATGGCTGCATAGTACATTATATAAGTGTATCTTAATTTTTATAACCACTCCTGTATTGATGTGCATTTACATTGTTTCAACTTTTTAGTTTTGTATACAGTGTTTGCTGTTGTATATTCTTGCATATGTATCTTTACATACTTGTGCAGATATATTGGATGAATTTCTAAAAGTGTAATTGTTGAGTCAAAAGTATGTGAATTTAAATTTTTGATAAATACTGCCAAATTGCTTTACAAAGAAGTTCTACTAATTCCTTATAAACAGTTTAAAGTGGAAATCTTTTACAATAAAGATGGCAGTGAGACTGATTCTAGTTTAAGAAATTTAACCAGAAGTTCTCCAGATTTTACTTGGAAATATTTTTTATATTTGACTTGATTTAAGTCAGTAGGGAAAGAGATATTATTTCTTACCAAAAGGTGCTAAAATGATAGAACTCAGTTAATAATAAGATGAAAAACAGCAGTATCAAAAAATATAGACCCAAAATATTAATTGAAAATGGGGAAAAAAAGTATACACAGATAGCTTTTGGGTATTATAGAACATTTATATTCATAATTTGTTCTGTCCTTCTAAAAAGTTTCTTAAACTTTCTGAACAGATAGTCATTTTTCTCATATTTATGCCTCTAATATTTACTAGGTACCTAACAAACTAAATTTAGTGAATGTTGTTATGATACTGTAAGCAATTAAAACTATTATCTTTCAGGAATATAATTCAAAATACGTTGACTTGATTGAGGAACAACTTAATGAAGCGCTTACTACTTACCGAAAGCCAATTGATGGTGATAACTATGTTCGTCGGAGTAACCAAAGGTACAGTCCAGTTATTGCTGGTCCTCAAATGTAAAATTAAAAACCAGTTTGTAAGACATCATTATTTTTAAAGAGTTTTCTGAGTACTTGAAAAGTAACTATTTTTCTTACACTGACTTAGGGAAAATCTTAAAGCACAGCATTGATCACTCAAAAATTCCAGTGGCATTCCTACCATGCTGAATACACTTCTTTATAGAGCATTCAGATGCCCTCCATGCTCTTACCTTAGTTTATAGCTCTAGTCTCAGCTCTCTCACCATTACTCCAAGACCAGCTAAACTATTATTTTTCTGGAGTAATCCTCATGGCTTTCCACTTTCATATTTTTATTTATGCTGGGGGATTCTATCTAAATCTACTTACCTTTAAGTTGCTTTATTACTAGTGATTGTTTTAATTTAGCATATTTTAAATGAGCCAATAGTATGTTACTCATCTTTATTACACTAGATTACAGCGTCCTCACGTCTACCTGCCCATACACCTTTATGGACAACTGGTACACCACAAAACAGGCTGTCATTTGCTGGAAGTACAGGTAAAAACAAATTTTCTTATTTTAAATAGCTACAATAGTAGAAAAAAATATATTAATATTGCTAAAGTATTACCTTTGCAAAAATGTCTCAGAAGCCTTAAAGTCAGTGGTATACTTTATTTAAAGCTGTCCAACTTAGAATTGACTTAGACATTCTGTTTATAATCCTTAGACATATTACTGGCTTGTGTGCATTTCCCTGACTTAATGTGTCCACCTTTTGCATAGCTAACTTGTTATGTAGAGTAAATAACCCAGTGAAGGTCTGAGTTCTTTCCTTTATGTTTTGTCGGGGAAGCTCATCTTCTTAGTATAAACATACTGAAAACTTGACTTTTTTCATCCCTCTTGTTGGGAAGTTACACTGAACAGATTCAGTTATCTTTGGTAAGGAATAAAATATAGTTGCTATTTGTTAGTGTAGTGCCTCACTATTCACATATACTTAAGGGAATGTAACAGGCTTAGGAAAGCAGCTGTTCTTTGAGTATTAATATGCATGCCAAATTTATGGCTGTGAATGTCTTGCTATTAGGTGTTTTCAATAAATGTAACCTTTTTCTTATTTTAGAAATAGTTATAAATGTATTTTCGTGTTTCTCTGAATAGTAATCTAGCAGTTTAGTTCTTTATCATATCAGTGTTCATCTCAGGAGCAAAAGTTTTGCACAAATACACAAACGTAGTTTCATACATTTTTATATTATGTCCATGAAGACTATTGGGGCATGTATCTATAAATGATTTTCTCAGTGTCATACTTAAGTAGTATGATAAAATCTAGGCACTTATTTATTATTTTCTATTTAAAAGAAATAATTATGGCTGACATTTTTATAATACTGGGCACCAACTACTTTGTTAGGCATTTTATATGTAATAATTTATTAAATCGTGAAATCTTATGAGACAGGTGTGATTTTATCTTTGCTTCAGAGATTAGGAAATAAAAGCATTAGGAGATGAAATAACTTTCTCAAGGCACGTAGGTAATAAGTGCCAACTCTAGAATATGAACTCAGAGTACATGTATTAATGCTGCTTAAGAAATTTTATGCAAAATTATTTTTAGAATTTTAAGTATGCAAAAGTTACTAAATGCAAACCTTAAATAGATTTTAAGATGCAGTAAGAAAATACATTAAAAACATATTGTTACTCATGTGGAGTTTTTTTTTTCCATTCACCAGAATATTGTTACAGAACTCTGTCACAACGTTCGTACACCAGATTTGGATAAATGGGAAGAAATTAAAAAACTGAAAGCATCTCTTTGGGCCTTGGTTAGTAGTAAATGCTCTGTAAGATCTTCATAATTTTCGGATTTTTTCTAATCTTCCCATTAATACTAAATAAATTAAAATCACTCTATTTGGAACTTATTCTTAAATTAATATTGTAACAGACCATTTAATATTTTTATTGATAATAAGTTTTATATTAGTAATAATAAAATAAGTAATTAAACTTAATTTTTTCGCCAAGACAAATGGAACTTTGACTACTAAAGTTCCTTATTTGAGGTTTGTGTTCACATTTTTTTCTCTCTCATAGATGGATTTAAAATTTTTGTTTTTGGGGGGAGCTTTCCAAATCTCTTGAAAGTTAACTTTGTAAATGAATTTGATATAAGTGATTTGTTTTCTTTCAGGGCAATATTGGTTCATCAAACTGGGGTCTTAATTTGCTACAGGAAGAAAATGTGATTCCAGATATACTAAAACTTGCAAAACAGTGTGAGGTTCTTTCCATCAGAGGGTATGTCATTTAACTCGGAAATCTTGCCATTATGTATATTGTGGTTCACAAATGAGTGTGAGGGATAAATGTTTTATAATTCAGTGTAGTCCTTTAAAACTATCAATTTACTGAAAGCCCTAATGACATATTTTTAAATGCATTAAGTTAAATATCTTAAGGAGCTCCTTGTTTAATATTATCATTCCATTTTTGTTATTATAATATTGAAGTTACCTGACAAGTAAATAGTGAAAGTGTAGGATGTATTGAAATATTCCGGTAACCCAAATATTCCAAATTTACCCTAGAAAATCTAATATATATATATATATTTTAGTAAGATTGCATTGTGTTATTTTTAATTATTTCATCGTAATTGATATTTTTGTTAGGTTTTCATGTTATTTTTTCTAATTTATTCCTAACTTGTTTCAATACATTTTTCCACAAGCTAGGCAATTTTAATGGCTTTTAAAGAAATTTTTAATTACATATAGCAAACTAATATTTGGTTGTTATGTTAAGAATCTCAGTTTGGAATTATAAACTGTCATTATTACATTTTTTTATACAGGACCTGTGTATATGTGCTTGGGCTCATAGCCAAAACCAAGCAAGGTTGTGATATTCTAAAATGCCACAGCTGGGATGCTGTAAGGCATAGTCGCAAACATCTGTGGCCAGTGGTTCCAGATGATGTAGAACAACTCTGTAATGAACTCTCATCTATCCCAAGTACCCTAAGTTTGAATTCGGAGTCAACTAGCTCGAGACATAATAGTGAAAGTGAATCTGCACCATCAAGTGAGTATTGAGACAAAGTCATAAAAAGTTAGCCAAAATTAATATTTGTATTTGTAATATCAAAATTTAAATAATATTTATTACATTCCTGATTAACTTCTTTCTAAGATAAGTAGGCAGTAATAGCTTCTTAGACAATGCATATCTTTTTATAACAGAGTATAGCCATTGGCCTACCTTTTTCTGTCCCCTTGCTTTTTAAATAGCTTCTGGACAATCCTACTTACAGAGTTAAATAATAAGCCATGTGCCAAAAGAACCACTCCCCTTTTTGCTTGTCATAAAATCTAGTAAGTAAATGTTTATTTGCCTAACTTCTTCACTTACATAGTTTTTACTCATTTTTCAGATATAGAGATTGTTGAACCAGGATATATTTGTTAAGAGATACTCACATGTTCATTTTTAAGAGAAAAGCTACATTTTAAAATTAATAGTGAAACTGTTAAAAGAGTATCAGAAAAAGTTTGTGGTTTTAAGCCCTCTGCTAAATGCTGTTAGGCATATAAAATTTAACACTTAGTTCTTTTTAAGAAGATAGTGCAACATTTATCAAACCATATTTCACCAGATAAGATGCTGTGAACTATAAGATGTACCAGTATTTTATGTACCACAAAAACAGAAGAAAACAATGCTGCCTATAAAACTAGCATATATCACTGACTGCAAGATACATCCCAATTTTAGAGATATTAGGTGCGAAATTATGGATATCTTAGAATTGACAAAATATGGAAATAGAACGCAATACGTAAGTTTATTTAGGCTTTTATTTTGCTTTCTTTCCATTGAGTCTTTTATTAATATTAGGCACTGAATTTAGTGAGTTCCTTAGTGAAGGCAAAATGAGAAATAAATGTAATTGGTTTAAACATGAGTTTAAGATGTTGTGACTTGGTTGTTTTGTAAGTATATCTTGTTTAAGATTGGGAATTCGGTTCTTATGAGATTGATTAATTTCTCCTGTCTATTGTGATTTGAAGAATAAACCACCAGCAACTGTGAGGATCCATGGTCAAGTCTTCTTTTTCCCTTTAATTTTATTCCTGAGTATTTCAAAGTTTTAGAAACTCATTGGTATAGTCCAAGAAACTGTGTAACTGTGCCACAGTGAGTGCTATAGCTTTTCTTTGGAAATAAGAGAAGGTCCTCATAATGGTATCATTTTACATTTTATTCAAGTCCAAACTCTGTATCTCAAAGAAGCTCTTTATATGTGGTTCAACACTTTAACCCTTTATTTTTGAATTTTTTTACACAAACAGAAATTTCCTAAAATATATCACTAATAGTTATCCTGATTTTGTTGTCATTTTCTGTGTGATTTTATTCCTCAATCATTTGATTGTAGGTATGTTCATAATGGAGGATGACCGATTTGGCAGCAGCTCTACTAGTACATTTTTCCTTGACATCAACGAAGATGTAGAGCCAGCATTTTATGATCGACCTGGACCTATAAAGGATAAAAATTCATTCCCTTTCTTTGCTTCTAGTAAACTTGTGAAGAATCGTATCTTAAATTCGCTCACTTTGCCTAATAAAAAACATCGTAGTAGCAGTGATCCAAAAGGAGGGAAACTGTCATCTGAAAATAAGACAAGCAACAGGAGGATCAGAACACTTACAGAGCCCAGTGTGGACTTTAATCATAGTGATGATTTCACACCCATATCCACGGTACAGAAAACATTACAATTAGAAACTTCATTTGTTGGGAATAAGCACACTGAAGACACTGGTAGTACTCCAAGTTTTGGAGAGAATGACTTAAAATTCACCAAGAGTCTTGGTATAGAGAATCACAGAGAAAACACAAGCCGGGAGAGATTAGTTGTAGAAAGTTCAACAAGCTCACATATGAAGATACGTAGTCAAAGTTTTAATACAGACACTACTACAAGTGGCATAAGTTCAATGAGCTCAAGTCCTTCACGAGAGACAGTAGGTGTAGATGCTACGACTGTGGACACAGACTGTGGAAGTATGAGTACTGTGGTAAGTACTAAAACTGTTAAAACAAGCCACTATTTGATGCCACAGTCTAACCATCTATCTCTCTCCAAATCAAACTCCGTGTCCCTGGTGCCTCCAGGTTCTTCTCATACACTTCCTAGAAGAGCACAGTCCCTTAAAGCACCTTCTATCGCTACAATTAAAAGTCTAGCAGATTGTAACTTTAGTTACACAAGTTCTAGAGATGCCTTTGGCTACGCTACACTGAAAAGATTACAGCAACAACGAATGCATCCATCCTTATCTCATTCTGAAGCTTTGGCATCTCCAGCAAAAGATGTGCTGTTTACTGATACCATCACCATGAAGGCCAACAGCTTTGAGTCCAGGTTAACACCAAGCAGGTGAGCAAATATATGTTTAAAAATGAACAATAATGGTTGCATTTTAACTGAGTTAAATGTAAAGCATTAACCAGGCTTTATATCTACGTAAGCCTCAGAACTGACCTATTATAATTGTTTACTATGGTAGGCTGTAAGCTCCTAGTTACCCGATATGATTTGAAATGGATTCTTGCAGCTGCGAGGGGGGAAAAGAAACTCCTTTAGGCCCTAAAAATAAACATACATGCTTTGTAAGGACACACAAGTCACAAGCTTTTTTTTATTTCTCGCTTCTGCAAGGATCGATTTTAAAAAGAAGCATGTCGGGGGAATCAGGAGCTTAAGACCTACAATAACAAACAACCTTTTCAGGTAGGTCAATTTAAGGCTCCAGAAGTTGACCTCTTTTTTTTTCTTTTTTTAAGATAACAAAATTTCAGTGAAACTCTTCAGTTTGTCTTAAGTAGCTGTGATTAAGTAGGAACCTAATGAAAGGTAAATGAATTACTTGGCACTCAGGATTCAGCAGTAGCAGCTTGCCTGTACTCAAGAACATTTAGGAAATTTCTGTGTCATATCTAAAGATTATATTAAAGTTAGTCAGAGTAAAAACTTCAGATTTTACCTTTCAAAGATAAGTAATATTAAATTTGTTTATTGCAAAACTTCAAACACTTTGTCGTTGGGCCAAATACTTAAAAATTTTTTCTTGGTTTTGGATTATTTATTTACATTTATAAATGGATTCGTATTTTTCAAATAATGAGAATAGTGTCTGGTACATAGTAAGCATTCAATAAAAGTAAGCTTTGCTGTCATCATTGTCATCATAATTATTGGTAGTTACTTTAAAGCAACCCATTTTGCTCTTAAAATCCAAATTCTTAATAATAAGTTGTTAAGCAGTTTTGTTTCAGCAATGCTAATACAGTACAAGGGGTTCCTGGTAGCAGATAATAAATTATATCTCCAGTAGAATTTCATAAATTAAGCAGTAATGTCTGTTCTAACTGGAACTTAACCAGCTTTGGCAACTTCATCAGTTCAGATCAGCAGACTTCTCAATAGCTCACCAATATGTATATATGCCTTGAAGTTCATGAATTTCATTCAAAGGAGATATCTCTGGCCCACATTCAACATTTGTTGACATTTATTATATATCTAATAAGTTTGGATATCAGGTTTTCAGGCCTGTAGAAGCAACAGTTAGAAGCTTCTATTGATAGGAACACTAATGAGAAAGGACAGCTGATAAAACTAGGTACAAGAAGAAACGTCTTATAACAAAGTATCTGAGAGCTCAGACCGCAGCAACCAGAGCTCAGGCACCAGCAGCCTAGTAGCACTCAGCTGGGGCAGTAGGTAGCACACGTGCCCTGTAGGTGCTGTTAACTCCGAGCCATCCAGTTAGGGTTCCTGTAGCTCATCGAAGCAGACATTTCTGTCCAAACTGTTCAAAGTTGTAGTGTTTAAATATTCTTCATACTAAACCAGAAAAGATAGCTACCCTCAGTCATTACTGCCTAATCAGTCTGGGTCTTAGGACATTATTTCCTATATTCTCTGTTAGGATAGGAGAAGGATATTTGAAAATTTTATTCCTGGAGAAAAACACCAAGTTATTGACATTATACAGGAGATAAATAGGTGTTTTCAATTTCTTGAGGAGGAAAAACATTTTTTAAAAAGGCAGTCAAGAGAAACAGGAATAGCTGTACAAAGGCATGAAAGCCTAACAAAACTCCATGTTCGTCATTTTTCAAATTGTATTTAGTAGTTCGTACCATTTTCCATGGAGGAAAAATTGTGTTGGCCATAATCTTCCCATTCTGCTTCTATCCTTTGGTTAGTTCAGAAAAAATGAAAATGAAGGAAGATGACTACAAATTTACATTAAAATAATGGTTTGGAAACCAGGCTAAGAAAATTTTTTGTTTGTTTCCTTATAAAATTAAACAGTAGGCATACTATAACATGTGTGTTATAATAGCATAAATTCAGCATTCTTAATCATATCTCACTGATACATTTCCTTGGGGCATAGTCAAAAAAAACCACTGAAACAGGAATCCTTAATGCTAAATTCTAATCCTGGCACAGAGTAAATGAACTTGGACAAAGTTCCATAAATTATGCTGTAATGTCTCATCTGCCTGGAGTTCGACAACCTTGCAGACCTCATTAATCCAGAACAAAGCCAAGCAAACTTCCCAGTTGCTTGCCAGTATAAATCTATGTAGTAAAGTTAATGAATTTTAAAATATATAAACCTCAGGTAGGGGGAATTGGACTAGAACAATGGTTTTAAGTGGTTTTAAGCTTTTAAAATGTTGATTTTTAAGTAGAGAAGCCCTTTCCTGATAAAAACATATCTATGGAAACCCAGTATGGAAAATAGATAAAAATGGAGCTACTGTGAAGTAGGGATTGGGAAGACAAGTAATCTAGTAATTCCTTCCTCCATCTCCAGTAATCATGGAAGAGTTTAATGAAGTAAGAAAGTTGTCACAGTGCAATTTTAAAAACACTGGCCTATTACAAAATTTGTGAATTTTAATTGAGTATTTTCATTTGGAACTTAGAAACTAAGTGATTTTTGCTATGATAATAACTGTTATTTATGAAGCATTTTGTCTGTGTCTGTGTGTGTGTGTGCTTTACAGAATAATTCTTTGTTTTAAAATCATGCTAAATTATTGCATTTTAAATAACTTGGGTTTCCAAATAGCAATATACATAAGGCTGTGAAACCTTGCACAGTGCCTTGTACTTACAAAGCTGTGCCTAATAAGTATTTTAGCATGTCTGTTGCATGAATAAGAATCTGTATAGAAAGGTATATCTCATGGAAATACCAATATACCATATTTGCTGTGGAATCACTAGTCCAAACTGCATTAAGGAAATACCAGTGCTTCATTTAAGGCTATCTCTTGTAATATTTACAAATGATACTGTGTTATGTAAATCTGACTTTGCTGAAGCATTAATTACCATGCAAGGAATGAAGTAATCTTATTTTTTGAAATAGTTTGTTTTGGTATCATTAATCTACAATTACATGTGCAATATTATGGTTATTAAACTACCCCCTTCATCAGGTACCACCCCACCAACCCCATTACAGTCACTGTCCATCAGCATAGTGAGATGCTGTAGAGTCACTACTTGTCTTCTCTGAGTTGTATAGCCCTCCCCGTGCCACACCAACATTACATCTGCTAATCGTAATGCCCCTTTTTCCCCCTTGTCCCTCCCTTCCCACCCATCCTCCCCAGTCCCTTTCCCTTTGGTAACTATTAGTCCATTCTTGGGTTCTGTGAGACTGCTGCTATTTTGTTCCTTCAGTTCTTTTCTTTGTTCTTATACTCCACATATGAGTGAAATCATTTTGTACTTGTCTTTTTCGGCTTGGCTTATTTCACTGAGCATAATACCCTCTAGCTCCATCTATGTTGTGGCAAATGGTAGGATTTGTTTTCTTCTTATGGCTGAATAATATTCCATTGTGTATTTGTACCACATCTTCTTTATCCATTCATCTACTGACTGACACTTAGGTTGCTTCCATTTCTTGGCTATTGTAAATAGTGCTGCGATAAACATAGGGGTGCATCTGTCTTTTTGAAACTGGGCTGCTGCATTCTTAGGGTAAATTCCTAGGAGTGGAATTCCTGGGTCAAATGGTATTTCTATTTTGAGTTTTTTGAGGAACCTCCATACTGCTTTCCACAATGGTTGAACTAATTTGCATTCCCACCAGCAGTGTAGGAGGGTTCCCTTTTCTCCACATCCTTTCCAACATTTGTTGTTGTTTGTGTTTTGGATGTTGGCCATCCTCACTGGTGTGAGGTGATATCTCATTGTGGTTTTAATCTGCATTTCTCTGATGATTAGCGATGTGGAGCATATTTTCATGTGCCTGTTGGCCATCTGAATTTCTTCTTTGGAGAAGTGTCTGTTCATGTCCTCTGCCCATTTCTTAATTGGATTATTTGTTTTTTGTTTGTTGAGGTGCGTGAGTTCTTTATGTATTTTGGATGTCAACCCCTTATCGGATACGTCATTTATGAATATATTCTCCATACTGTAGGATGTCTTTTTGTGCTACTGATGGTGTCTTTTGCTGTACAGAGCTTTTCAGCTTGATTTGTCCCACTTGTTCATTTTTGCTTTTGTTTCCCTTGCCCGGGGAGATATGTTCATGACGACGTCGCTGCTCATGTTTATGTCCAAGAGATTTTTGCCTATACTTTTTTCTAAGAGTTTTATGGTTTCATGACTTACATTCAGATCTTTGATCCACCTTTAGTTTACCTTTGTGTATGGGGTTAGACAGTAGTCCAGTTTCATTCTCTTACATGTAGCTGTCCAGTTTTTCCAACACCAGCTGCTGAAGAGGCCGTCATCTCCCCAATGTATATCCAAGGCTCCCTTATCAAATATTAATTGACTGTATATGTTTGGGTTAATGTTTGGATTTTCTATTCTGTTCCACTGGTCTGTGGGTCTGTTTTTGTGCCAATACCAAATTGTCTTGATTACTGTGGCTTTGTAGTAGAGCTTGAAGTCAGGGAGCGTAATTCCCCCTGTTTTATTCCTCCTTCTCAGGATTGCTTTGGCTATTTGGGGTTTTTTGTGGTTCCATATGAATTTTAGAATTATTTGTTCCAGTTCATTGAAGAAAGCTGTGGGTAGTTTGATAGGGATTACATTGAATCTGTAGATTGCGTTAGGTAGTATAGCCATTTTGACAGTATTTATTCTTCCTCGCCAAGAGCATGGGATGCATTTCCATTTGTTAGTGTCCTCTTTAATCTCTCTTAGGAGTGTCTTGTAGTTTTCAGAGTACAGGTCTTTCACTTCCTTCATTAGGTTTATTTCTAGGTATTTTATTCTTTTTGATGCAGTTGTGAATGGAATTATTTTTCTGATTTCTCTTTCTGTTAGTTCATCGTTAGTGTATAGGAAAGCAACAGATTTCTGTGTGTTAATTTTGTATCCTGCAACTTTGCTGAATTCACATATTAGTTCTAGTAGTTTTGGAGTGGAGTCTTTAGGGTTTTTTTATGTACAGTATCATGTCATCTGCAAATAGTGACAATTTGACTTCTTTACTAATCTGGATGCCATGTATGTCTTTGTTTTGTCTGATTGCCGTGGCTACGACCTCCAGTACTATGTTGAATAACAGTGGAGAGAGTGGGCATCCCTGTCTTGTTCCCGATCTTAGATGAAAAGCTTTCAGCTTCTTGCCGTTAAGTGTGATGTTAGCTGTGGGTTTGTCATATATAGCCTTTATGATGTTGAGGTACTTGCCGTCTATACCCATTTTGTTGAGAGTTTTAATCATGAATGGATGCTGAATTTTGTCAAATGCTTTTTCAGCATCTATGGAGATGATCATGTGGTTTTTGTTCTTCTTTTTGTTGATGTGGTGGATGATGTTGATGGATTTTCGAATGTTGTACCATCCTTGCATCCCTGGGATGAATCCCACTTGATCATGGTGTATGATCCTCTTGATGTATTTTTGAATTCGGTTTGCTAATATTTTGTTGAGTATTTTTGCATCTACGTTCATCAGGGATATTGGTCTATAATTTCCTTTTTTGGTGAAGTCTTTGCCAGGTTTTGGTATTAGAGTGATGCTGGCTTCATAGAATGAGTTTGGAAGTATTCCCTCCTCTTCTGTTTTTTGGAAAAATTTAAGGAGAATTAGTGTAATTTCTTCTCTATATGTCTGGTAGAAATCAGAGGTGAATCCATCTGGTCCGGGGGTTTTGTTCTTGGGTAGTTTTTTGATTACCACTTCAATTTTGTTGCTGGTGATTGGTCTGTTTAGTTTTTCTGTTTCTTGCTTGGTCAGTCTTGGGAGGTTGTATTTTTCTAAAAAGTTGTTCATTTCTTCTAGTTTTTCCAGCTTGTTAGCATATAGATTCTCATAATATTCTCTTATAATTCTTTGTATTTCTGTGGGGTCTGTCGTTATTTTTCCTTTCTCATTTCTGATTCTGTTTATGTGTGTAGATTCTCTTTTCCTTTAATGAGTCTGCCTAGGGGTTTATCTATTTTGTTTATTTTTTCAAAGAACCAGCTCTTGGTTTCATTGATTTTTTTCTATTGTTTTATTCTTCTCAATTTTATTTATTTCTTTTCTGATCTTTATTATGTCCCTTCTTCTGGTGACTTTGGGCCTCATTTGTTCTTCTTTTTCCAATTTCAGTAATTGTGTCTTTAGACTATTCATTTGGGAATGCTCTTCTTTTTTAGATATGCCTGGATTGCAATATATTTTCCTCTTAGAACTGCCTTTGCTGAGTCCCACAGAAGTTGTGGCTTTGTGTTGTTGTTGTCATTTGTCTCCATATATTCTTTGATTTCTGTTTTGATTTGGTCATTTACCCATTGATTAGTTAGGAGACTGTTGTTAAGTCTCCATGTATTTGTGAGCCTTTTTGTTTTCTTTCTAAAATTTAATTCTAGTGTTATACCTTTATGATCTGAGAAGTTGGTTGGTAGAATTTCAATATTTTTGACTTTACTGAGGTTCTTTTTGTGGCCTAGTATGTGGTCTATTCTGGAAAATGTTCCATGTGCACTTGAGAAGAATGTGTATCCTGTTGCTTTTGAGTGCAGAGTTCTGTAGATGTTTCTTAGGTCCATCTGTTCTAATGTGTTGTTCAGTGCCTCTGTGTCTTTACTTATTCTCTGTCTGGTTGATCTGTCCTTTGGACTGAGTGGTGTGTTGAAGTCTCCTAAAATGAATGCATTGCTATCTATTTCCTCCTTTAATTCTGTTAGTATTTGTTTCGCATATGCTGGTGCTCCTGTGTTGGGTCCATATATATTTATAATGGTTATATCTTCTTGTTGGACTGACCCCTTTATCATTATGTAATGTCCTTCTTTATCTCTTGCTACTTTCTTCGTTTTGAAGTCTATTTTGTCTGATACAAGTACTGCAACACCTGCTTTTTTCTCTTTGTTGTTTGCCTGAAATATCTTTTTCCATCCCTTCACCTTTAGTCTATGTATATCTTTGGGTTTGAGGTGAGTCTCTTGTAAGCAGCATATAGATGGGTCTTGCTTTTTTATCAATTCTGTTGCTCTGTGTCTTTTAATTGGTGCATTCAGTCCATTTACATTTAGGGTGATTATCAATAGATATGTACTTATTGGCATTGCAGGCTTTAGATTCATGGTTACCAAAGGTTCAAGGGTTGCTTCTTTACTATCTAACAATCTAACTTAACTTTCTTGTTAAGTTATTGTAAACACCATATTATGTTTCTTTATTTGTCTCCCTCCTTATTCTTCCTCTCCATTCTTTATGTACTAGGTGTTTTATTCTTTGCCTTTAGTTAGTATTTGGATGGTCTGCTTTCTTTGCTATGATTTTATTTTCTCTGGTGACAGCTTTTTAGCCTTAGGAGTGCTTCCTTCTAGAGCAGTTCCTTTAAGATGTCCTATAGGGGTGGTTTTTGGGAGGCAAATTCTCTCAGCTTTCGCTTGTCTGGAAATTGTTTAATCCCTCCGTCATATTTAAATGATAATCGTGCTGGATACAATATTCTTGGTTCGAAGCCCTTCTGTTTCATTACATTAAATATATCATGCCATTCTCTTCTGGCCTGGAAGGTTTCTGTTGAGAAGTCTGATGATAATCTGATGGGTTTTCCTTTGTAGGTGATCTTTTTTCTCTCTCTAGCTGCCTTTAATACTCTGTCCTTATCTTTGATCTTTGCCATTTTAATTATTATGTGTCTTGGTGTTGTCTTCCTTGGGTCCCTTTTGTTAGGAGATCTGTGGGCTTCTGTGGACTGTGAGACTATTTCCTTCCCCAGCATTGGGAAGTTTTCAGCAATTGTTTCTTGAAAGACACTTTCTATCCCTTTTTCTCTCTCTTTTCCTTCTTTGGTACTCCTATAATGCGAATATTGTTCCGTTTGGATTGGTCACACAGTTCACTTAATATTCTTTCATTCCTAGAGATCCTTTTATCTCTCTCTGCCTCAGCTGCTCTGTATTCCTGTTCTCTGATTTCTATTCCATTAACAGTCTCTTGCATCTCGTCCAGTCTGCTGCTAAGCCCATTGATCGATTGTCTCATTTCTGCATTGTCTTTACTCACTTCTCTCACTTCCTGCCTCAGCTCTTGCATACTTCTCTGTAGATCCATCAGCATCGTTATGACTTTTATTCTGAATTCTTTTTCAGGAAGATTGTGCATTTCCATCCCTTCAGGTTACCTCTCAGGTGTTGTCTGGGTCTGGGTGATTTTAGTCTGGACCATATTCCTCTGTCTTTTCATGTCGATAGAAGTGGTCGCTCGTAGGTGCCATGTGTGCCAGCTGGGCTCTTTAAGACTTAAAAAAAAAAACCACAAAAAAACAAACCAAAACAAAACAAAGACAAGCAGACAAAAAAAGAAGGAAGAGAAAGAAAAGAGAAAAAGAAGAAAGAAAGAAATGAACGGGAAAAAAAAAAAACGCCCACCCGGAGTGGATTTTTTAAGGATGCTGTAGTTGTCACTGTTGCTCCACTATTCCACAGCCGCAGCCGCGCCGCTCCTTGTAGCTCTGGCTGCGATGGGAACGAATGGGAGGCTGTTGTTCTCTGTGTAAAGTTTTAGTGTGGCTGCTGCCTTTTCTCAGTCACCAGCCAAGGGGTCCGAAATTCCTCAGGACTCCCAGGGCTGAGCGTGCCAGGGTGATCGTGTTCCCTCGCTGGACCCCCGCCTCTCCAAGACCGCTAAAAACAGTGCGCGCTTTTCTCTTGCCCCGGGGCGCTGGCTACACGGACCCGGGCGTGTTCCCATATCAAAACCTGCACCTTCTGCCTCTCCAATATCTGATGCACCACGCGATGTGTGTCTGCTCCTGGCTCAGATCATCGGGGCTGGTTATTTCGTGGGCCTGTTCTTCCACTCCCTCCCAGCTCTGAATCCTCTCCTCCCGCTGGTGCACTGGGGTGGGGATGTCCTTAGGTCCCGCCGGGTCGCGGCTTCGCATCTTACCCACCTCTCGGGTCCGAGTCCTTTCAGGCGCAGATGCAGGCTGTGAGCTGTGCTATAAATTCTGGTCTCTCTTTTAGGAGTAGTTGTATTTGCTGCATTTTCATAGATTTACATAGATTTGGGAGGAGATTTCTGCTGCCCTGCTCACACCGCCATCTTCCTGGTACTGCCAATTCAAGTATTCTTTTCTTTATAAAAATATTAAATAGAGTTAATAGATATGTCCTTAGTTATATGATAGCAAATCTAGCAGTCTGAAGTGATTGTGAAGGTAGTCCTTGGATCCCTCCTTCTGACTTCTGAAGTCATTTTTGTTCTTGTTTTTGTTGTTTTTAAACTTCCAGATGTTGAAAGTTATCTTAATTGCTCACCTTTTCACTTTTACCTGGAAAACTGTAACAATTATTTTTGGTTAACTCAGTGTTACTGAAGACCTTTTGTATATCAATTTATAAAAGCTAAATATTTTCAAGTGTTTATATATTCTCTGTAAACTAGATGGTAATATTTAGTACTTGACTAGCTACTTACCTTTTATGAAGGTATGAAAATAAATAATAATTTCTTTATATGATTAATATTACAAATCAAGAAACTAATGCAAGTGGTTTTTTTATGGTGTTACAGGTTCATGAAAGCTTTAAGTTATGCTTCGTTAGATAAAGAAGATTTATTAAGTCCTATTAATCAAAATACCCTGCAACGATCCTCTTCAGTGAGATCCATGGTGTCCAGTGCAACATATGGTAGCTCAGATGACTATATTGGTCTTGCTCTTCCAGTAGACATCAATGATATATTCCAGGTATTAAAAATTCTCTTATTTTCTTATGTATTGCTTTCCTATTTTTTTTTCTTATATTCTATAACTCCTTATTAGAAATTATAATTTAGAGTGTTTATTTGGGGGAAGTATTTTTAAAGGCAGATTTGTTTAAAGAAATGTTACGATGAAAATTATTTCACCTTTCTCAGCTATTCCATACATTTTAAATTTTTTAATTTCTCCAAGTCCCCAGAATATTATCCTTCCTTTTCTTCCCATACTAAATCAATATCTTGTTTGATGTATCAGTATATTTTCTATAGAAATTAAGTGAATTACTAACCTTGCTTTTTAGTCACATTTGACTTATTTCTTGTTTTTTTTTTAATTAAGATATAATTGACATGACAATGTGTAAGTAATGCAAATGGTGTATTCCTTGTTATTTATTAAATCCTTGGTCCTGTTTATCCTGTATAGGGCAGCACTTGTGCTCATTTGTACAAGGGGGCCCTCATCCTATGAGATACAGATCTCTAAATGATAGTTAATTCAGAAGTCAAGGTATTTTAGATAAATTCCAGAATAACTATTTCCGTAACCATTTAAGCCACCAAGAATAGATAGGGACTGTAAAACTTTTTTTTTTCTCAAGCTTTGGTAATATAACTTTCTTCAGTAAACTTTTCATTATAGGTTCATGTGCTATAGTAATTGTGTTAAAATTGCACTTCATTTAATTTTGCTAATATTCATAAAGTGGACTTCTTTTGGTAGCAGGAATCACCATGATTTATGTATCTTTTAGGTAAAGGATATTCCCTATTTTCAGACAAAAACCATACTTCCATATGATGATCGAGGTGCGAGAGTGTTCGCTCATGATGCAGGAGGTAATTCATCATTTTTGTTCTCATGAGACTCTTCTTAATGGTAAAAAGAAAACTTTTTTAAAAAAATTATTTTCAGTAGACTGACATTAAAAATTCAGGTATTTTTACTTTTGGTTCAACTAAAAATTATACCGAAATAATTGTTTGAGTCAATTTATAATTAAACCACAGTAGTTTATGTAAGGGAGTTAAAGTGTTTTTCTACCTTGCTTTTCAGAAAGACAAAAGTCAATCAGTTGTTAAATGATAATAAGTGAAAAAGTTCTAATACTAATTTTCATAGGTTTAAGAAACTGCTCAGGGAAAGGAGAGACATGAAAATTACATGATCTTTCTTTGTCATGAACTGTAATATTTTAATGAATATATGCATATCAGTTGTAGGTTTAAAGCTTCATATCCTTAATTTTTTAAATAAGTACTTCTTTAGACGCAGAATTACTACTTTATTGAAGATAATTGAAATAATGCCTTAATTGTATAATTTAACTTTCCATTTTATATTTAAAACTTCCTCTTAAAGTAATATAGACTTATCTGCTGAGTTAACTATTTCCCTAATTTAAAGCAAATTATGCTTTTTTATCCTTAGTTAAGGTTAGATTTTAAGTCATAAAAAGAGTTCTAGTTTTCTTCCCTTATTTCCCTTCTTTAAAATTTCATATAATTTAAGGCATTTTGGAAGAGGTGTCATTGATACTGTCTTTATCAGATTATGTTTTATATTTACTTACACACAGGTCTTCCATCTGGAACTGGAGGTCTTGTAAAAAACTCTTTTCACTTGCTCCGACAGCAGATGAGTCTTACGGAAATAATGAATTCAATCCACTCAGATGCTTCTCTATTTTTAGAAAGTACAGAAGACACTGGACTACAGGAGCATACAGATGATAACTGCCTTTATTGTGTCTGTATCGAAATTCTGGGTTTCCAGCCCAGTAACCAACTAAGTGCAATATGTAGTCATTCAGGTAAGTGATTATGACTTTCTAGATGAATCCACCTGAATTTGAATCTGTTCCATTTACAAGTCATGTTCTAGCTCTATTGATCAACCGTCTTGCTTCATTCTCATTTCCTCCACCTTAGGAGTTCAGTCAGCATCTCCCTATTGGAGTGTTAGTGTTTCAGTCTGTAGTTTTGGCCTCTTCCAATTCAGCTTTCATATTCTTGTCTGGGATTAATTTGTTGACAGTTCTTTACTGATTCTTTATGCCGAGCACACAAGACTGTGTGTGGTCTGTCTTTTGTCTTGTTTCACCATTCTCCTACCTTATTGACATCCCATTACTGACTCACTTTTCAACTGGAATTTTTGAAAACCTGTTCATGATTCTAGGCATGAAAAATTTTATTTTCCCTGCTGTTTCCTCTTGCCCCTTTCCCAACCTCACACATGCAACCTCACACACTGACACCCCCAGTCTATTTGGCAAGTCCACTTCATCCTTAGTGTTAGGAGTATTTTATCTGTGCAGCTTTCTCTGACTTCTCTAAGTCAGATATCGACAATCCTCCTTTGCTCATTGACCTTTGTGCATAGATCTCTTATGATAATTACTGGTTGGTTATTTTTTTCCCTTCCATTCAGTAAGTTACTTTGGGTTATGATCTGTTTTTGCATTTTGTATTTCTGATACCTAGCTGCATATTGCTTTACAGGGTAGACATTGTTTTTGGTGAGGGAATAAATAAAGGGGACCCAAAGTCAGCTTTTTTATGATTCAACAAGTGACATATACAAATCTTCCTTGACTTACAGTGGGGTTATATCTCAGTAAACTCATTGTAAAAAATATCTTAAGTCAAAAATGCATTTAATACACTTAACCTATTGAACATTGTAGCTTATCTTAGCCTATCTTAAATGTGCTCAGAACACTTACATTAGGCTACAGTTGGGCAGAATCATGAGAGAGTTATAGTACTACATGTCACCAGCTCAATAAAAGATCCAAATTCAAAATTTGAAGTATGGTTTCTACTGAATGTGTATTGCTTTTGCTCCATCATAAAGCTGAAAAATCATTTAATTTGAACCATTTTAAGAAGGGAACCATCTGTATTAGAAATTTCAGTTTATTATATGTGTTTAAAGTATTACCATAGATAGCTTTTCTTGGTAAATATCGCTTTGCCACTCTCAGAAAAACCTAGTGATGACCAAAGTTCTCTGGGTCACTCTCCAAATTTCCCCTTGGTATTCTGATTCAGACCTTCCCAGCACACTGATGTACCACAGATAGGATATGGGAGTGCTGAGATTTTAATCCTCTCAATGGCCCCGTGTCCTAATAGGGCCTGGATTTGGCAGATCTTGGACTAGGCACTTCCTCCTCTGAACAGCTTTGTCCGAGGCCCCAGGTTGCTGTGATTCTCGTTTTCTGTGAGTGAAAGGGCTGAGCAGTATTGTTCTGATATGTTGCACATAGTAGAGAAGATACTATTTTAGATCATCTGGCTATACATCATTTATAACATTTTAGTTCCTGTAAGTTCTTCTTCATTTATTCATTCAACAAATACTTACAGGGCACTTAACTATGGTATTTTGCTATACGGTTTTCTACTTACTTATCAAACAAGAAACAGGGAAACTAGCTCCCTATTACCCAGTCACAAGACAGTCACAGCTAGTCCTAATCCATTTGTGAGCTGTAGCTGGGAGAATAATCAAGCAGAGTATCACGAAGTTTGGGACTTGTGAGAGACTTGTTGCGGTCAGAGAGGCTGTCACTTCAGCCTGGCTATGAGAGCCCCTTGGCTTTTTATTCTACTGGAATAAAAAATACTCTAGTGAAGTATCAGATTGAGAGACAGCAGGGGGAAAATAACTCTTAGTTGGAAATGATTACAGTTTACTACTGATATCCATCTCAGAAGCGTGGAGGGAAGGAGGCTAACTGTTAAAAGTTTGTCACTGAATATTCATTCATTCTTGCATTCAACCTAATACTTATGATGTCACTACCATGAGTAAGACATTAAACTGGATGCTTTGAAAACAATTGTGAGAGAAAAAATAAAAATACACTGTTCTACTCTTTGAGCGTTAGTCTAGTGGGGAAAGAGATGGATTGATTGATCAATCACTTGATCAATCAGTAGATTATACAAAAATACAGTTTTGCATTTGTAACAAGTGCCGTCAAGGATAGGTACATGGTCTTAGCACAGGAATATAACCAAGGAGGCCGGTCAAAAAAGAGACTTCGGGAGAAGTTACTATTGAGCTGTGGTCTGAAGAATGAGTAGAAGCTAAGTGAAGACTAGAGTGTAGAGAATTTTAAGAAAGTGGGAGCAGCATGAGCAAAGATCTTCACTGATGGAGCAAGCATGGGAAGTGGAAGGGACTAAAAAGACATCTGTGTGAAATGAGCTCAGAAAGCAGGGGGAAGGAGATACAAGATCAGCCTAGAAAGATAAATGGAGACTAGGTCCCACAGAGCCCTTGCAGTTTCAAGTGTGGTCAGTGGACCACAGCAGCAGCAGCAGCATCTGAGAGCATGTTAGAAAGGCACAATCTCAAACTTCACTCCACACACAGAATCAGAATCTGCCTTTTAACAAGACTCTCAGGTTATTCGTGAATACAGTAAGGTTTGAGAAGCACTCTATAGGCATATTAAGCATTTTGTGTATCAGAAAGAAGACATCCTTATTTTCCATGGCAGATTGCAAAAAAATAGTTCCTCTAGTATTTGGTCATTTTAAAGGGATGTCAAGACTTGAACACAGTCAGTTCATTCTCTAAAACTAATGGAGGTGGTTCAAAAAGGTTTAACTCAGAGGAAAGGCAATTAGAATAGGATAATTAGTAACATGGTATTCTGTGTCTGCCACCTTCACAAATGTTTATGCATTGTGTGGTTCTTGTATACAAGGTAATATGTTCACCTTTCATAATTTAGTACTTATTTCTGGTGGGTCTAATTTATATATACAACCACATTTGCCTTAGTGTAGCTAGCCAACTTAGAGTGGGGAAACCTTACTGTTTTAGACCACTCCATCTGTAAAACAGCATTAGAAAAAAATCATTCAACTAAAAGATAATGACAACATCAGTTTGCTTGTCTAGATTATTAAATTGATAATTTGTGAGGAGTGAGTAGAAACTACATTGGGAAGAGGTGGACTCTAAAAAGACAGTGGTGGTTTTAAAATTAATTTAGCTGCAAAACCCATGTTTTAATCAAAATCTTTATAAAAGACTAGTGGTATGTAGGTGAAGGTGTAAGGGAAAGGATGAGGTGGAGTCCCATGTACCTGGCCTTGCCCAGGTGATGAAAAAGGGGGCTTGGGGTTCAGGAAATGCTAGGACTCCAAGAACACTGAAGACCAATGGTGTAAACATAGAGCAAGTGAGCTTTGGTGTCAAGAAGACTTAAGACTCAAAGCCAAACTTTTCCATTTAATTAGTTATTTGACCTTGGGCAATCTGTCTCATTTTGCTGAGCTTTTTAGTTTTTGTTTTTGCTTAAACCTCTAAATGGGAATAATGATACCTACCTTATGGTGTTCTTTTTGGTATTTAATAATATGTAAGATTAGCATTCAGTAAATCCTCTGTAAATGGCAACTTATGGTAAGTTATGTTAGAAATAGTATTGGTTCATAAATTCTGATTTATGAATCAGAAATCCTTAACTTTTTTCATAAATATCATTTTAGCATTTTCCGTAAACTATTTTAGGGCTTAACTACTTTCTTGTAAGAAAAATTTAGCTTATGAGTTTTCTGAATTAGCCTATGTGGGTTTATATATACTATTTTTTGTTTAGAGCTTTTTATCTTCTCCCACATATGGTGGCATTTAGCTACATCCAGCCTTATGCTTTGATGCAAGTAGTAAAGAATATATCTAGTCTCTTAGGGTCTGGTCTGTCATATGTTTCGTGTCTCCATTTTTAATTAAGAGATAAAATAGAGCTAAGCTAAAATATTATTAATAAAAAGAGAAGAAACAATAAAAGCTAACAACTTATAGTTAAGAGGTTAAACAAAAGTCAAAGAGATAAAATGATTTAGTTTATGGTCAAAATGTTTCATCTAAATTAAAAATAATCCTAAAATGAAATGTCTTGTGTAAAAGTGTGTCTGAGGTTCATTGCATTGAATACTACTACTTTTTTTAGACTGGTTTCAGATACACAACACAGTGGTTCCACATTTACCCATATTATCAAGCCCTCACGCCCTCCAGTGTGGTCACTGTCCATCAGTGTAGTAAGATGTTACAGAGTGTATTCTCTGTGCTGTACTACCATCCCCATGACCAACCTGTATTGCGGTTGTGAATTACTGTGCCCTTTAATCCCCTCCACCCTCCGCAAATCCTCCCCCTTGATAACCACTAGTCCCTTTTTGGTGTCTATCATTGCATTGAATACTTTTTAAAAGAAGATGGAAGTTTCCTTAAAGGTAAATGTCATCAACCTATTTTGTCTTGGGTGGAGTCATAGACATTATTTCCCATGCATAAGGAAAAGTAGGCCAACTAGCTGTTCCTTTCCCAATTCCAAGAATTTTGTTTCTCCTTATCCTGCCTATTTATAAATAATGCCCATATTTTGCCCATATGTCCTGTGAAGTTTGCATTTAATACATGTAATTATTTCATTAAAAAATGTTTTCATATGGTTTAGCATGTTTCATTAAAAAAAATCTATGTAGTAAAAGGCTTCTGTTACATTATACTCAAGATGCTGTTTCAAATCCCTAAATGAGATAAGCTAATTATTTTGGGACCTTAGTTAAAGAAATGAATTTATTTATTTTAAATGAGACTGAATGATGTCTTTAGAAATAGGACACGATTCTAACAGGTTAGAAATACTAGGAGTTACCACCAGTTAAAGGTGAAACTGAAATAAATCAGTTTATAACTTTTCAGAAATGTAGATTGAAAAAAGTATAACTTTCTTATTGTTCCTTTTGCTGGAATATTTTGCATTATACTCCCTGGGTAGCTCATCAACGGTCTAAAATAACGTATTAGTTATTCAGTATTACTGGTTTTTAAGTATTTTTAGTTCTGGGATCTTTTGGCAATAGTTGTGTTTTTTTTATGATGTATAATTTAAATAGTATGAGTTACTTTTAAGTACTTGACAGACACACGATTTCCTTAATAATCAAAATTTTAAAACTATGCTAAATTTATGTGTCTTCTTTTCCAAGGAGCCAAAGTATTTTCTGATTAGTTTTATATAAATAATAATCTCAGGAAGTTCTTGGAGGAGAGTTGAGGTGGTAATATCTATTCTGTGGAAAACAACATAAGGAGAGGAAGTATGTGTTGACATTGGTCTAGTTTCCTAGACTTTATAAAGTATAGCTTTTTTTCTCTACTCTGACATCGTGCTATATTGGAGAAAGTACTGGACTGGCTTTCAGGAGGACATACCTTCTCACTCAGGGTCTGTCTCCTCTCTCTCAATCTCTTCTTTCATCATATGAAAGCTTTAACTAATTTCCAGTATTTCTTACAGTGTTAAGGTTGCCCAGTATTATTCCCTAAAAGGATAACCAAAGACTTCCTGATTTTTCTTTGCTCTAATCGCTTAGTTTAAGTGCTCAAGAAATTTTAAATCAAAAGATTTTACCAACACTGAGATGTTCGGTTGACTTTAAAATTCCATCTCAGATTTTAGCAATGCATGGGTAGTAAAGTAAATTTAATTCTAAGGAATGAACTGATAAGACCAGGAAAACATGATTCTTATGTTGGTAATTATTAAATGTCGGTGGGGTACAAGTAAGGCATAGAATAATATGTATGGCATAATCCTACTTATACATCCAAAGAGCAAGAAAAAGAAATTTAAAATAGCAAAAAATAGGAAATTATAAGTATATCATTTAACCACATATTCCCATGGGGAGGAGTATTTAGTTTGGGGGTGGGAGGGAGAAGAGAGGGGGTAGATAAGGTACTTCCACGTACTATTCAATATACATCTTTATTTGAATTTTTTAAATAATCACGTTCATATATTTTTATAATTTAGGAAAATCTTATGTATAAATGTCTATAGAATTCAACAGATTTCACTGTCTTAGCAGTCTGAATTTACTTTGAAAATCTTCATCATGGAAAAATAATTGTTGAAATATGGAAAGAAATTACAAGGAATGAATCTCTTCTGTGTTAATACAATGGAAGCATAGGAATTAAGCCATTTTGATAGTTTAATTGAAATAATTAACTTTTTCTTCAGACCTCCAGGACATTCCGTATTCTGATTGGTGTGAGCAGACTATCCATAATCCCTTAGAAGTGGTTCCCTCTAAGTTTTCAGGGATTTCTGGATGCAGTGATGGAGTGTCTCAAGAAGGCTCAGCCAGCAGCACCAAAAGCACAGAATTGCTACTAGGTAAGTTCTCAGGTTCAAGTCCAATCACCATTATTAAAACTAAGGTTTGTTGTTGATAAATAGTGTTAATTAAAGTTCTCTCAAAACTGTAACAGTTTTAGTGAGTTACATTTAGCCAACTGTTGCACCTGTATGAACTGCTGACAGGTGTACCTTCTTAGCAGTCTGCTTTCATTAGAAAGATTTTTGCTCCCAGCATAGTCAGCAGACCACGTGCAGATTATCTCAGGTTTAGATCTTAGGTAAAGTCTAAAAACATCCGTGAGTTGTAATCACTTTCTATTGGAATACAGATAAAATATTTTAATCTTCTTTTCAGGTGTTAAAACAATTCCAGATGATACACCAATGTGCCGTATACTCCTTCGCAAAGAAGTTTTGAGATTAGTCATTAATTTGAGTAGTTCAGTTTCAACTAAATGTCATGAAACTGGGCTTTTAACGTAAGTAAACTCTGAGGATGAGTAGTCTTCATTCTGCTCTTTATGGTGAAAAGATATTTGAATTATTTGAAAAGTCAATCTACTTACCTTACGTTCAGTAGTTCTCAACTCCGTGGCATATCTGTGTGAAGCTAGATTTTCTTCAGATACTTGAACCAAAATAACATATGGTAACAGATTAAATGCAGAAGCAGGTAATACGAATTCATCTATCTTCTATTATCCAGACTTTAAAGAAATCTGTTAAAATGTAAAATGTTATGACTTCTCACTTTTTTAGTCTTGGAGACTGTAGTTATTTTTAATAAAATATGTGCATTAATGTTAATAAATAATGGATTTATTTTTTAAATGAATTAAATATTTTGACATTTTCTTAATTTTAGTTTTTAATGTGGCTATTTTGGCTATAACCCACAAAAAAATAAGCTTTTTGGGGTCCTCAATAATTTTTAAGACAGGAATCCTGAGACCAGAAATTTGAGAAAAGTTAGCCTACGTAAAACAAGTGATATTTTTCTTCATTTAATTTTTCCCTGTTTTCCTTCTTTCTCTTAAAGTTGCAGAATTTTTATTTTTTTCCTAAATCATAGCTGCCTGATAGAAGGAAATTCATACTGAACCTCCAACATGTTTGATTTGCACTGTTTAAAGCAATGGCCTTCTAAAGAAACGTACTTCATGGTCTCCTGTCTTAAAAACCCCAAAAACTATAACACACATGCCAGGGTCTCACTTCAGACCTCCTGGAAGTCCTTAACCTGTTTGTTACTCCACCTGCCCTGTGGCTCATTCTGAGATGCTGTCCTAGCTAACAGCCACTGCTGGTAGGTTGAAAGGTAAATTAACAGCCTAGTCAAGGATATTAGTAACTCCAGTCTATATTTAAAAACTTACTTTTATTTTAAAACTTAATTTTCAAAATATTTGAGTCATCCTAGACTGATAAATACATTTTGCAGTTTCTCATGCCAGTGAAAAAGAGTATTTTTAACTTTCTAAGAAGCATTTGGGTTTTTTAAGAGATAACTCAAAACTTAAAATATCTAATTTTAAGTATGAGGTAAGAATATTTAATATTTTATATTCTTATGCTATCTAATCAATAGTTGAAGAAAAAATATTTAAAAAATGATATTTTGGAGGAAAAACAGGCAAGGCATTATTATAGTTTTTATCACATCATATTCTTTTCTTTCATTTTAGGATTAAGGAGAAATATCCTCAAACATTTGACGACATATGCCTTTATTCTGAGGTTTCCCATTTACTCTCACACTGCACATTTAGACTTCCATGTCGGAGGTTCATACAAGAACTGTTTCAAGATGTACAGTTTTTACAAGTAAGTAGGATTTGTACTTCTGAAATTTGTCTTTCAAGAGTAATTTTGTGTTTGAGGGATTATATATGTTGATAACACTAGTAAGTCATTAACCAGGTACTACTTCTTTTCTAGATGCATGAAGAAGCAGAGGCTGTGTTGGCAACACCACCAAAGCAACCTGTAGTTGATATATCTGCTGAATCCTGACCTCATATTTATGATGTATATAGATATATACTATATATATTCCTATTTGCGGATTTTTCTAGAAGCCTCAGAAAATGCTGACTGGGCAACAAAGACAGGAGTGTCTTCTGTACACTGTTCCAGCAATTACTGGTACATGAACAGTTAGGACTGCAGAATTCCCTAACCAAACCAACTTTCTCTCTCCCCTTTGAGTCCTTTCAGTGGTTCATTGTTCATTACCACAGTTTTAAGAGTTTTAGTTACCATTTATGCAAGAGTCAAGCACTGAATACCTACATAAGGTTTTCTATTTTTTTCATTTTAAAAACCTAAATAACAGTGGAACAATAATAGGATATGCAGAAGCACCCTTTACACAGTTATTTCTGAATTCTTTTTTTAGGGTAAATATAAAGATGCCTTGTTTGTTAACTAATTCATGGAAACCAGGAATCAGTGTCTCTGAGGCTGCATCCTATTATCACAATGGGGTGTGCTATAACTGCTCGTATTAGAGGAGGACCTTTGGCCCTTCCACATTTTTCTTAAAGTTTGTAACACTACTTCAAAGGTTTGTAACCTCAAAGTGAAAGAAGAGCCTCAACAACCCGGGATTTATAAGTTATTTTTATGTTACTAGACTTGCGTAAAATTTGTTTTCTGTGTCTTCAATGTTTTGTTGCAATGTGTTATTACAGACTATTTGAACCCAGTAAGGTTTTTCACTACAGTTCTGATTAAAATCAGAAAATCATTTTGTAATTCAAAGTATTTCCTATTTATAGAATGCATATATTTTCAGTGGACTTCTCTTTTCATCAACTTTCCATGCCATCATTTTGAACAAGAACTTGGACAAGCACTATTAATTCAGACCTAAAGCAAAAGAAAGCATTAAATAATACTTTGGATCTCTGAGGAAAAAATAAGGTTGCACAATTTACACATTCCACGGGGAAAGAAGAGCCATATTTCCTTTTAAAAAATCATTAATGAAATGTTTTTATGATTAAACATTGTAGTGAAAAGCCTTAAGTATCAAATTTTAAGCAGCAGCAATTTAATTTTTATATCAGTGTTCTTGTTTTGCACAAACTAATAAATGCAGTGATAGGTGAGTTTATCAGTACAGTAATGCCTTTATCAATTTGTGAAGTTGTTAAGCTGATGAGGGCAAAGTTTTGTTTGTGTGTTTAATTTGTGTATGTCTAAAGATATTTGGAAATCTTTATAGGAATTAAACATATATGCAAATTTGTATATAAAAAGAGCATGACCATGATCATTAGAATGCTTGTAAATGAAAGGATTATCTTTTTTGAGGTCTACATAAATAGAAAAACACCCAGCTGGACTGATTAGGACCCTTTTTTAATTCATTTGTTTATACCATTTTTACAATTACACATTAGCTTTGACACAGTCATAGTACAATATTTTCCCATATTACAGATCCTTTTTATAATGGGCTTGTTCTTTGAGATCTCTGTAAAGAACCCTGTGAACTAGAAAACATAACTCACAGGAATTTTTTTTTTTTTCATGGCACTGAAAGTTACTGGGATGAAGCATTTCATCCCCTTTTTGACTGCACTTCAGTGAATTGTTCTTATGTGCACTGTGTAGCAACTTACATTATAACAAAGCAGATAAGGGCTGTAAGCTGCTGCTTATGTTAAAAAGTGGTTCTTCAGATTTTCTCTAATAAAATCCAATTGAAGATAAAACAAATAACTTTTTTTAAACTTTATCACTGAACCCAAGTGTTTATTTAAATGTCAGTAGTACTCTAAGATGTTGCCTGTCACCTTGGTCTTTGGTCTTGGATGATTAAACTGCCTTCCAGAGAACCAAATGTCAGAAATACTAGACCAAATAGTGGTTAAGAACTCCAAAGGAGATAATGTAGTAATCTTATTCATAATGGGAATAACCTATTTTAGACATTCATTTTAAACACTACCTCAGTTAATAGAGTATAAAATCTGTGGTTTAATCCCTCAAAAATTACCAGTAATTCTTTTTTGTCACACACAGCCATCTGCATTCCTAGATCCACCTCACTCATCCATTCTGAAATGAAGTCTTTGTTATTAGCCTGAATAGTTTTTTTTCCCATTATTTGAAAGACATGTATGTATACATCATAGTGTTTGCCTATAGCACTTAGTTTCGGGAGACACTCAGTTTTGTGGTTCTCAGTAATCTAAGAAAAAAAGTCTACAATTAAATGTATAGTGAGTGCTATTGGTTTATCCATGTTTCACTGACAGATCTAATACATTTTCAGTTACTCATTTGTATAAAAGTAGGCTTTTATGACAAAAACACTCACATTGCAGTGCCAAGTGATTAACTTAGGTCTTTAAAAATATTAAATCATAGCAGAAATGGTTAGGGATGGTGTCAGTAGTAATAGAAATAATTGAGAAAATCATCTATAAATAGCAGGTAATACCAGACTGAAATACTAAAATAATGCCAATACTGTAGATTTTCAAGATTTTAGAATCAATCTTAGTCCGTATGAATTTATACTATTGGTAATTATTGAATAATTTGGAGGAACTTGGGCAGTTACGCTGGTTGTAAACTGTGAATTTCTAATTGTAAAGTGAATTGTCATTTTTAATTGAAATTTTTTTTCGAAAACATTTCAGCTTCACATACTAAGTAAATACTGATAAATAAGAAAATTAGAAATTAGTATTCATAATTAAATATGGTCTAAAATTTCTTACACTCTTATTTCCTATTCATGCATAGGTAGATTTGAAGGGGGGGGGAAGATCTTCCTCCCTAATAATAAATTTTCTAATGAAAATTGGTAGCATAAGGACATTCTGTAAGAAAGTGACATTTAAAAGAAGCTTCTTTGGAGATATAGATATTATTATACCAGTTACCTCTAACATCATGTGTACAAGTCCTTTTGAAATGGTGGCTTTAATAGTTTCCAGCTCCTTTATCCAGAGCTTGAGATAATTAAAGCTTAGTTTTTCAAGGTATATTACAATGGCAAAGTGTTCAACAGTGAGGTGTTAATGCTTACTTAGGTTTGTCTACTGATATTTATATACAAAATGTTTTCATTCCATTCAGAGGATGCCTTTTATCCCCACATTAAAGCACAGATCATTAAGCAATAAAAATCATTCAAATTGTCATCCAAATTATAACTGCAATTATTTTTGCATGGTAAGAGTGAGGTGCTAATTTTTTGTGAGATGAGCTTTATAAACTACCTTGGGAAAGGTCCTTTCAAAGTAAGGTTTTTTCCCCTTTTGTCCTATGCTTCCAGTTTTGTCTCAAAATCACAGTCCATTAATACATAGGAAAAAAGAAAAGGTAGAATTAACTGAAAGAGTTTTATGAGATGCTGGTGGAATAAAAGGATATTTCACAATTTCCAAAATGTAAGTTGGGAAAGGTCTCCCTTATCTCCACATTCAGGAAATTTATTACCCGCTTAATTTCAAGAGTATCACTACAGTGAGAATTTCATTATAAAAGCATACCAGTGAAATTAATAGCCTTGCTTATCAGACCATACTGACACCTGTGAGACTTTTTCTAGGAGCATTCTTTTTTTTCTTTATTTATAGGTTCCGGAGTATTTTGCATTCATAATAGGTTTATATGACTCACACAGAATGTGGATTTTCCCCCCCTTTGGAGTATTTTTTAATGTAGGTGGATAGCTATGCCACAGCATGCATAAATTGCACATTTGTTTGACTTTGTTTATAAAATATTTAATTTGAAAAATATAATTTATGCCAAAAATATAAACCTTGTAATTTTGCCACTAAATAGGTTGATTTAGCACAAAATGCAAAGTCTTGGGGCAGAAGGGGGGTGGGGGTGGGGAGAGAGAAAAAAATTTCATAGATAACAGTTGAAAAATGTTCTATTACTGGCCTGTCAGAAACCCTAAAGCTGCATTGTAAAACAAATGATATAAATTAGTTTTGATAAGTGGTAAGGGATTGTGAAAAAAATCTCATACTTAATGCTCCCTAACCACATGATTTTCTTCTTTTTTTCATTTAATAATACGCTGCTACATATTTGGAGGTTCTGGTGTTTGTAGGTCACTGAACAGACATTGAAATCTGATTTATATTGTATAACTGTAACATAGAAAGATAAAGTATTTATATATTTTCCGCAAGAATATTTCATTGAGTTGTGTATAATTTAAATAAGGTTTGTCCCCAATGGTTTTGCTCACCTTGATTTTTTTTTGTGGTCTTCTTGTTTTTGTATAATGTGTACAGTTTATGTCAAGGGCATTAAAAGCCTCCTGAAGCATAATCTTATCAAAGGGATACATTGTTAATAAAAAATGAACTTAAAATTCTTAAACTTGTGGTGGTGATCTACTTGAAATTTTAAAAGAATCAGCGTTGTGGAAGATGAAATGAAATGGAGTCACTTATGTCAAGGGCTTTAAAATAGAGCCCAGGAGGCCATTAAGGAGACGGGCCTTATGCACATCCTCACTGGTGGAGCCATGGACTTTTAACTGGGCCGTGCTGCAAGTATCCCAAGGGCTCAGCCAGCCCACCTGCAGCTTGCCACAGTAAGTGACTTTGCTTTAGTGATAGCCTCAGCAGCCCATTATATCCAGTCAGGGTTCGTTTTCTGGGTCCAACACCAATCAAGTTTGTAAACAGTGTATACAAGCCTTCCCTTCTGTCTTTAAAAACCCCTAGTTTTGTTTCCTAGTGGGTCACAGTTTGGGTTGCTACCTGAATCTGTGTTCGTGAGTTGCAATTCTGAGACCCCAAAGAAATGCTTTTGTTTTAGTTCAGTTTTGCCTCTTTTCTCACTTGACATTTGTGGTGTCAGCAGAAGTGGGATCCAAAGTGACTTCCTACCTGGACTCTGGTGCTGCTGTCGGATTTGAGCATCATCCCTGCTTGAGCACTTTGTCTTTTGTCATCTTCCCTACGCTCCTGGGTCCTGTGGTAAGTCCTCTTGCTCCACGGCTCCCTCCTTGGTTGAGGTTTCTTTGGAGTAGTTCACACTTCTCTGTCCAGATCCCTTTTAGTGTGGTTCTACCGGGGGTTAACAGCCCTATCCAGAAATAGCTGGTGAGTACTGTATGGGACTTTTAATATCACAGAATACTATGGAATGGCAGTCCCCCCAGTATGGGAGTTCAGCTGGTTTTATATTTAAGAATTATGGACCTTTGTCCAGTAAGTTTTTGTCACTATAGAACAATATAAACAAATGACCAATAAAGATGATGTAAAATTGTGATGGCCACTTTGGGGAAATTCCTCCAAAATTAACTTATTTGTGCACACATTTGGAAGAGGGGAATAAAACTAGGCAAAGTGAATGGGAAGCCTATTTCATTTGGAATTTGGAGGTCCCCAAGCAAATGACTCAAAACCTGGTTCTTTACAAGAAAAAACTCCAGGCTTTCTAAAGCCAACTCTGACCTTACTCAGAGGCTATCCAAGAAAAAGCATTCTGGAGCTCTTAAACTAATAGCTGTCACCACTACTACTACTCTGCCCCCTCGCCTTTGTCCACCACCTATATATTACAGTTCTATAACATTCTATAACAATCCATTCTATAACCTTAAAGCTCCCTGGGATAAACCACCATTTAAAGTATTAGTTAATAAAGGTTATTCAGGGACTTACTCCCTCTTTACTACTCTTAGACTAAAGCTGAATTGTGAGCTATTAGGAATTTCCTAATCTCTTGAAGACCCTGTAGGGTTTACTAAAAAATGTTATTTGGTCATTTAAAGTTATAAACCTGGTTATTCTAATCTGTATAAACTTGCATACTTGTAAATTAAAGCCACACTAGGGAAGCTTTAACTTAGGTCCACCTTAAAGGGCACCCTTAAGAGAGAGTTCCAGACTTCTGAGACAATACAATGCGTTCTTTGATTGATTTTAGAAGTTTCTAAAAGACAAAATGACTTCAAACCATTATAAAAGAATCCTTACTGCGTACAAAAGAAAAAACTCTTCAATAAAAACTTTGGCCATCTGACCACATAACTTAATTTAGTCCTCTGCCAAAACACAATTTGGGTCCACTGTTTTCCTTTGAGATATGGGCAGAATTTCTAAACAAAAGCTATGTCTATGTCTGTATGTTATATATGTCATAGATATATTTTTCTACCTTAAGGTGATATTGCCAAAATTAATTTGTAAAAGAACTATGTTTAGTTATCTTAAAGAAAATTAAGCATTTATATAAATCAAATATTACTCAGAATACAGAAACTAACCCAAATGTTTTTTCATGTTCACATGATGTGAGGTAATCATTGATAAATAATGCCAGTTTGAGTTTATTGATTTAATGAAAAACAGACATATCTTCAGAGTTGTCACGTTAAATATAATGTAACTTTTTCTACCTGGGCTTATTAGTCAAATAAGCTATGCTATTTCTATGTTATAAAGTTTGTCAAAAAGAGAAATAAGCTAATGGCTAGCACTTTAGTGTCTAATCAAAGCTTTGATTGTTAAAGGCAAATTAAGTAAATGTAAGTAAGATCAAAGTTTATAATAAATTAAACCAAATAATGGATATTCATTGAATAAATCATTTTCAATAAGGTGAACATTATTGCTAATCATAAGTTAATCAATTTTGGTTGTTAAATTTTTACACAAAAATATTTAGATCTATTAATAAACATGTTTTATGCCACATTGAAAATAATGTCTTAAGAAGAACACTTAAAAATGTTTAAGCTTCTTTGTAAGTTTCTTAGTTAACAATTGCCTACTTCCTAGTTTTCACTAAAAAGCAAAGATTACAAATAGTTAAAAAGTTTAGATGAAGAGCTGAAAGTACAAAATAAATCAAAGAAAAATGTCAAAAAGCTTAGAGTAATAAGTGTAAATTAATTGTGGGCAAATTGTGTGTATTGGTACTAAGAAAATACAAGTGGCAGATACTCTTGGAATATAAGCACTGGAACTCCCTGAGTTCTCTCCTATTGAGGAAGGATTTACTGTAAACTATGGTCATAGAGCATTGAGAGATTGTGATTAACTCTTATTTAAATGGGGAATGTACCTCTTATCTATACAGATAAATAGACAGTATGTGCATCTTCAATTTTATCTATAATTTATAAGTAGATTTGTTATATTATTTATATATTAAGAAGTTTCATAAAATATGAAATAGAATACATGCATAACAGATACTAAAAATGGAAAATACATGCCAGTTTATTGAACTTTTGCTTCAGTTACTTACATGGTTTTACATATGTAAATATGCTGGGATATAATTACACCATATTTCTTGCTGTGAAATGATCCAACACATTTAAAAGCTATATCACAGTAAATTGAGCAACAAAGGAGTCTTATGCAGTCAGCTAAAAAGGCCAGTACAAGACCAACCACCCTTTCTGTCTTATACAATGATAACTCCTCAAGGTCAAACTATAATCACTCTTTGATAGACTCATACATTATTGACTTGTCTTTTCATATTTGCAGCTAGGTAGCAATCTTGATTTAAAGGAACTTCCCCCATTTCTTAATTACTTACATGGCTGGGAATTGTGATGGTAACTTTACTTTGCCATCAGTTTAGAATCTGTCCCAGTTTTCAAATCTTTATTTTGCCTAACTCAGTTTAGAACCCTTTTCAGCAATAATACTGTGCTCCTGTTGCTCCTGTGTGTTCTATTGATCCCTAACAGGAAAATATCAAGATGAACCTATAAACCCAAATATATCTCATAGTGTAATTTCCAAAAAGCATGTGGTTTAACTATATTATATAGGAGGAGTTTATATTCATTTAATGTAATACATAAACAAGCTATCCTCTAAGACTAAATCTGTACTTTTTCTGGAACTATCTTTTATCATTTCTTTTCTAGATAAACACTGTAAGTTTTTGAAAATGAGGATAAAAAAAGACTACAAAAAAGGTAAAAAAAAATTCTTTTTTAATAGAAAGGTATGAGGAATGGAGATACATTTTTGGTATAAAAAAATAATTTTGTCCTTAAGTAAAATGATTGTTCTACAATAAAAAAGGACAAAACTAAATAAATATAGAAAGTTGTAGAAGGTTCATGGAAAAAGGAATCTTGAATTTTATATACGATCAAATTGGCTAAAAATAAAATTATTATGAGTTTTTAAATTAAGCTTTAATACCAGTAGTGTACTTATATAAACTAAAACTTAATATTCTCTCATCTGCTAAAAGTACAAAATTTTCTTAGACTATTGGTCTACTCTTTAAAGGAAATTGTAAAACAAAGGTTTTTCTTTACCTTTAACATAATCTACCTAAAAAACAAAGATTTTTTATGTTATGTCAAAATAACTTGCTGTGCCTTATCAGGTATTTGATTAGTTTTGCCTACAACTATGTGACCCTTTGTATTTGCCCATAAAATCTTTTATTGTCACTTTGGTCACATAGGTAATTAAACATTGTTTCTATTTGGCCAAATGTCCAGGACCTTTTTGTATTTTTGTAAAGCTTCCCCAAATCAAATACTAAATAAAGTTCTTTGACCTTAAAGTAACTGAGACAGAGTCCCTGGAACTTCTCAAAAGATTTATAACCTCTCTTCATTAAAAATAAAACAAAACTACACTAAGATTATTTGATATGTTATATTACAATGGAAGCAGTTCAAATAAAAAATACTACTACACTTTATGTTGTATTTTGTATAAGTATATGAGTTCTAGAAATTATATAAAATTCCTAAAAATCTGATATGTCCTGGTTTGTTATCAGTCATAATTTTAGTTACCTTAAAGTGTTGAATGTCACAAAAATAACTAAATTTCCTTGTCAATTACATCATAATGAACTCTTACCAGATCTCTTTTACTGTTCTTGAGTCTTTCATAATTTAATTATTAAATGCTTCATTTTCCAAGAGATTATTAAAAAGACCTAACAATCTAGAACACAGGTTTTGATTAAGATAATAATAATACTGAACTGGGTAAAAAAATTCCTGAAACTCTAATGAAAAACCGATTGCTTTAATGTTTTGTTTTCCAGGTTTAAAAAACCTTTTTTCTCCTTTCCTTTAAACTATAGTTAACTACAATTTGGTAAAATATGTATTTACAACAAAGGTCAAAATATTTATCTTTTTGTCCCTACATGATCCCTCTGGAATTCTTAAACTCTTGCAAATATTCTTATTTTTCATGACGATATATGTGTTTGCATATGTTCAATAAGAATCTGTTCTCTTTGTAACAGGATGCCCAATATGCATAGCCCCTACTTCTTTGATCCACAGGTGATAAAAGGAGGTATACTTCATTATTGTAAAGGATTAATTTCTTCTATTAAAAATAGACGTGGTTTGGTAGAACAGTCTTTTCATAGCATGCTCTGGTTTCATAGCATAAACATCACACCTTACAACCCAGGAATTTAATCCATCAGAAAAGACATAAGGATTCTCTTCAATCCTATTGGAAAGACCCTGATTAGGTACTAGTGACCAACTCTTGCCCAGCCAAACTCCAAGAGAGAAACTTGGATTACATGGCACATCTAAAGAAAGCATCAAATCCTGACTGGACCTACATATCAATTGGTGATGTAAAAGTAAAGATTTCCAGGAATTGAAGCAGGTGACAGCTGAAAACACAGTTTTTTCCAAAGGACTGGACCAGGTCTTTATACCCTTCCCTCACTGCTGCTGTTTACCTTGTTTCCCCCCACCCTTTCTTTGGGATATTCTTATCCATATTTCTCAGTCTATTACAAAAGGGGGGAAGCTTGTTGACTGTTGTATCTGTTGCTGGAACTGATGGTTCATGATGTCAGACACCCCTTGGTCTTACCTATAACTATTCTCTTTAATCCCAAATACCATTGCCGATCATACCTGCAAGCCTGTGAGTGTTACGTGTCAGGTTGTTATGATCAGAGTTGCCATACCGTGTTGTTTTTCCCCAGTCATAACCATATTAGCTCAGCTAAACACCTTATAAAAAAAGTTGCCGTCGGTGATTCCGTTTTGTACTTTGCACTTAATCTTGTTAGAAATATTAAACAATAATGACCTTACTGACTTGCCAAAAAATTTTTCTAAAGTTCATCACTGAAAATGACTTTCTGAGGACTCTGCAAATTATGCTTTCCTAATAAAGAATAAATGACCTTGATCAACCAATGAAATATGACATAAATTTACCTTGCAATCTAAATTCTTGGTAAACAACTGCTTTTTTTTAAAACATTCTTAGATCTGTTCTGTCATACCTGATATCCATGTGTTCTGACAAACTGAGCCCCTTGCTTGATAATTCAACGTTCTTGACAATTTCCTGATTACACAGATCTGTATGCCTAATGCCCAGTGAGGTTTTAAAAATATTGTTGATTGCTCTTCTTACTCTCATTGTCTTGCTAAAAAGGTCCATTTAATTAGTTGATGGTTTTAATATCTAAAATCTCTACAATCACCAAAATTATGGTTGCTCAGTGGGTTGACTCATCTGAACCTCCAGCTGGCTTAATGAAGACCCAAAGGAGGAAACTGCTTAAAACTCCTTTCCTGACTGCCTCCTTGTTGCTCAGTGTGGTCTGACCCTAGTGACAGTAACTCCTTAAAACAACCATCAAAGATGAAAAATTTCCCGACATGGGACATGACTTCCTGGGATACATCCAGCCCAGTGATTTGGCATTAAGCAAATCTGTAATTGATCAATGATGCTTTCAGAGAAAGATCTTAATCAAAAGGTAAAAATAAAGTGAAATGAAATGGAGTCACTTATGTCAAGGGCTTTAAAATAGAGCCCAGGAGGCCATTAAGGAGACGGGCCTTATGCACATCCTCACTGGTGGAGCCATGGACTTTTAACTGGGCCGTGCTGCAAGTATCCCAAGGGCTCAGCCAGCCCACCTGCAGCTTGCCACAGTAAGTGACTTTGCTTTAGTGATAGCCTCAGCAGCCCATTATATCCAGTCAGGGTTCGTTTTCTGCCTCCAGCACCAAACAATATTACTTGTAAATAGCGTATATAAGCTTTCCCTTCTGTCCTTAAAAACCCCTAACTTTTGTTCCCTAGTGAGTCACAGTTTGGGTTGCTATCTGAATCTGTGTTCCTGAATTGCAATTCTGAGACCCCAAAGAAGTGATTTTTAGTTCAGTTCTGCCTCTTTTCTAGGTCAACAGTGTTGATTTGAATTTTGTGCCACTGAGGCCTATATATGTGACTTTGCTGAAAGTGACTTTTACGCACCACAAATAAGAGTCTAGTTCAGTAATTCATTGGTAGCTTGTTCCAAATGTTTTAAAATACCTATTTACACTTTCACTCTTCATACTTTAATAAATATCTTTACAATTTTTATTTAACCTCAAATCATTATAAAGGGCTTGGAAAAATGGATATATATTTAGACAGAAAAGTTCTGATTTTTAGCAGAATTAATATACAATATATGTGATGATGGCAAGATGGTGACTTTTCTGTGGAAGGTATTTGATTTCTCTTGCAGAAAATGGCCTGATCAAAGAGGCTAAGCTACTGCCACCTAGTGGCAAAAGAAAATTATCAAGGGAAATCACCAACACGAGAGCCTAAAATTCAGTGTCAAAGCTAAGGTCTGTTTTAGTTGATTAAACGTGGTAAAAATGTATGTCTCACTTTCAGGAAAAGACTTGTTTTGGATAGTTTTGTCTTTAAGCACATTTCTGTATATCTTCTTTCCTATTGCCTTCTGTGTATGTGATTCAATAAAAACATAGTTGGCCTCCAAATAAACTAAAAAGCACCCTCAATCATCATACAGCTGACCTTTGAAAAACATAATAGAGCTGAACTCAGAAAGTTTGTTTCATTTAAAAAAGCTCTCTCTATATAAAAACAGTCAAAAATAAAGTTCTGTCTTTGGGCTGCTACAACGAAATACCCCAGAATGGATAGCTTATAAACAGCAATTTCTCACAGTTCTAGAGGCTGGAAGTTCAAGACCAGAGTGCCAGCATGGTTAGGTGAGGGCTCTCTTCTAGGTCCCACACTTCTCATATTGCTCACATGGCAGAAGGGACTAGGGAGTTTGTAAGACCATTAATCCTGAATTCATGAATGCTCCAGTCTCATAACCTAATCATCCCTCAAATGCCCACCTCCTGATACCATCATCTTTGGTGGTTGGGAATTTCAACATATGAATTTTTGGTAGGGTGTGATCATTCAGACCATAGCAACTACACTTGTATTGATTAGAAAAAAACAAAATGTACTGGAACTTTAATACTGTAGAGGACTAAGACAATTACATTTGCTTAATCCTGTAAATTGAATATGCGTACTGCATTGCAAATATTTTAACTGCTAATTCTGAAGACTTTTTTATCTTCTGTTGTATGTCTTCAAGGGTTTTAAAAGTTCTTTATGCAAAATTTTAATATATTTTGTAAATTATTTGATATAAAAGCCAGATTATCTTTCTATAGAGCTCTTAGAAAAAATATGTTGTTTAATTCAACTTGATTTTTTTAATACTTAGCCATTCTGGTAGAGAATCAGTTTCACTAGAATTAGTAAGAGGTGGCTGTTAGAATGTCAGTCAGGCACTCTCAGCAGTTCATGGCCCTGTTGTGTGACCAGGCTCCTCCCTGTTCCCAGCTAGAATCCTACATGCAGCTAAGGACAACATCTCCAGGCTGATGCAGTTTCATTGGTCATTAATGCCAATCCTGCCCACTATCAAAATATCCTGATATTTTAAAGGAATTTAACTAATTTGAATTTAGGTACAAATTTTTTAAAGTATTATGGCTATGACAGAAAAAATAAAGGCCACTTAAAGAAATACAAATATTTACAGATGAAATCGCATGATTTGCTTCACAATATCAGAAGGGAAAGTGGGTAAAGGTATGGATGGGCTAAAACAGCCATGGCTTTGTGGCTGCTGGGGCTGGTCAAAGTACATAGGGGTTCATTCTACTTCTGTGTATACTTTAAATTCTCTATGAATTAAAAAAATTCCTAATAATTCTACTGACACACAAATATGAATTTCAGAGTTTCTGAATAACATATCTTAATGCTGTTGAGATGGCATATAGTATTGAGAAGTAAGGTTTAAATACAATTTGGTGTTAGAAATATGAGAAAGGAATGTTTATGGCCAAGACTATAGTCACAGTGATACTGTAAACACAAAGTTGTGTAGCCCAGAATTTCCTATTGGTTACGTTGTATTTGAGAGAGATCTTCATTTGACTTAGGCCAGTGATTATTAAAGTTGAGTGTGCATCTGTGAAAAATGGTGAGAGATGATGAAATATATAGATTCTAAGCCACATGCCACAAAGATCATGATTAGGAGGTTTGGAGTGGTTCTGAGGAATTTACATTTTTAGTGACCTGATGCGGTGTTTTATCAGCTGTACTGATGGTTAGATTTTCATTTCACTGAGGTAGAGAAAACACAAAGCTAAGGTGAAATCTTTCAATTAAGGCTTGTTGCAACAAAAACGACTTAAACGTTTTGTGAATTTTTTAAAGAAAATCTATATGAAAGATACTATTCACATATCAGTCATCACCGTCATTGACATTCCTGTGTATTTTTAAAAATTGTATCATGACAAAGGGACAAAAAGAGGCTAATGACAATATTGTCCCCAAAGTCTTCTTGAAACTATTAAACTAACCAAAGTACTCATTAAACTATAGTATGAGTACATAACCAGTTTTTCTAGCAATAGGCTCTTACATGTAAGGAAAAAGTTGAAAAGCCTGGACTGAAGTCCTGGTTTGTGTAGGTATATTTAGGTGTTGAAAGACACACAGTGCAGGGCATTTGGGACTAGAGGCATAGACAGCAGACACCAAAAGGAGCCCTTACATTTGTTTAGAAATAGGATAAACATAAAGGATTGACAGAAGGAAGGGAAAGGAACTAACATATACTGAACACCTGTTCTGTACTAAGTGCTTTATGTATATTGTTTCAAGGAGATACAGGTGCTGCTGAGCCGATACAGAATTTCCCACTCCATATAGCTTTTTACAGCTAAGTCTAGATGAGGTCCAGCAATGAGTTTTCATTTTATTTATGTTATTATAATAGGAATATAAATGAAGGTGTTATCTTGACCCAGATAACCTTTTGCAGAGTACAAAGGATACTAAATTAAAACAAGTTATGTATTATAGTTCTTGAAAAAAAGAGGAACCATAAAACATGAATGGAACTGATGATATATTTTCCTTTTTCTATTCTGAGGTAGTCATCAAAAATGCGGCAGAAGACTGGCATCTACTACGGAGGAGTGCTCTTACCTTGGCACTGACTTGAGGTCTCTTGCCAATCCCACTCTTACCAGTGGTGAACTAAAGAGGAGGAGGCCGTGGGGACCATACTGATTCACTCACGTCTTACCTATCAGGTAAGGCCTATGCCCCAGAAGAATTAATTTTACTAAGTCAATGAACTACAAATTCTTATCACTTACAGGCAAGTCTAAAATCTGTATGGGCTCAAACATCTGTGACTTTTTCATTGAACACATCCAAAATACACTAACCTTGATAGTTTATGTAACAAATCTTCTGTGTCCTTTAGTAAAGCCTTAAATCTACTTATTTTACCTTTGAAATATTAAATCGGATAAAAATGGAAATGCTTTCTCACTAAAAACTGAACTTCTAAGACCACAGCCACCCTGTCAAGTACCGAGTGGGCAGGTCTGTCCCTGGATCAGGTGCCAGGTTCGCTGTTATGAAGGTGAGCCTGGAGCACACAACCACAAAGTAAGCCTGTTCCCATGATCCTACCATTTCTACAGCAAGGAATGTCAAGTTTCATAGCTTCTGACCTTTGAAACCTAGCAAGATTGTAGTGGTCTTATATAAATTAAGACCTACTAATGGTGACAGCTCACTGGGATTAAGCCCCGAGGTATCTGGGGATGGAATGGTGCTGGCTATGCTTCTCTTAGTGTCTGTGTAGCACAAAGGTATGGAATGAGTATACTGATCAGCCGTGGTGTTCACCTTGATCTAAAAGGGTAATCGAGGAGACACTGCTATTCTCACTTGAGGGAGATGAGGCAAGACCCAGGGGTACAGCCATTTGCATTTTATACTCTGAACAGACTGCTGGCAGTGGTGGGTTTGTGAGGAGACTCTCCTTGTCTCCAGACATGGGTGAAGCCAACTGGGACACATAATTCAAACAGGTTTCTCCAGCTGGGATTTCTTCCAGGGAATTCATATAGTTTTTTTCTAGTGCCTTTAGTAAATTTTCAGGTGAAGTCAGTAGTCCCAGCTGACTTGGGGCTGTAGGGGGTACTGTGACATGGCCACAACAGTCAGACTCAGAAGCTGCCTGATTGTAGGTAAAGTTCTCAAAACAGATGCGAGGTCCAGGGCCCAAGTAGCTCTCTGTGGGGAAGAGGTAAAAGCAGGCAGGCTTTGTAAGTTCACTTTCTGTGAGTGACTTCCTTGTGCCTAAGAACTGCATCTTACTCCCTTCCGGCTTGTTTACAACTTCAATAGCATCTGGGATACAGTCGCTGACTTTCATTATCGTTAAATGAGGATTCTCCTGGAACAAAAACAAAATATGGAAGTATAACGTGTGTGTATCAGAGTATATAAAGTATGTGAAATGCCCTTAGAGCTTCAGTGTTTTTTCGTGTTTCATCCTGGTCACAAGTTAGCTGAAGGTGGTGTTGAAAACCAAAGTATTTCTCCTGACAAAAGAAACCAAAGCCCGTTCAGCTGTTTCATGGCTGTGGGAGCAGAGGTGGCTTGTGCTTTGTTATTTTCTTGAGGAGGTCTAGGAAAGCATGGTTTTTACACCCCCAACCTTGGATTAGTCTCTAATAGACATATGGTATACACACAGTTTCCCAGCATTTACCTTGGACTTTATTAATGATAGCACGCTGCTCTTATAAGGATCTGGAATGTCAGGATAACAGTTCTCTTTCATCCTAGAAAACAGTGAAAATTAGACTGAATTTTGCAATATAGTGGAAAAGCTGAGGGAGAACTCTGGAGTCAAATAGTCCTGAGTTCTAATCTTTGCTCCATCACTCATTAACTGTGTGACCTTGGGCAAGCTACCTAATTCCTTTATGCTCTCATTTCCTCATTGGTTCACTGGAGACAATTACAGTACTTGTGGAGGTGGTGGTGTATGTGTTAGAACACTCCAGAGCACACAGTAAGTAAAATACAAAAGTTATTGTTGTAAACAAGTTTTCCATCTTTTTAAATGGTTATTGTTTTCCTTATGTATTGACCTGCAAAGCAAGATTGTTAAAAAATATTCATATTTTCCTCTAAGCCTCCTTTGTCCTTCCTGCCACTTTTCCTCGTATTGTTCAGTGTGATTTCTATCATATGTTAAACTCCTTTGTAGATTTTTCTCTGACTTTCTTATTGGATAAAACTTCCCCACACACTTACCACTGGCTTTTTAAATAGCAGATGACCGTGATGAATAAAATGCAGAAAATCAGAGGGAGTAGGAACCGCATCAGTGTGTAGGCTGGAGAAAAAAAAATGGAGGATGTTGTTAATGAGTACTTTTCTCAAAGGAATAAATTAAGGTAATTTTACATGTTTATTATTCCTCCAAAGTCTTAGTTGTATAAGATTCAATTTGAGCTCTGCCTGACTGTGGGGACAAAGCTAACCAGCCAGCACAGGGACCCAGTGGCTCTCCTGACAGACCGCTTCCTCACTCCTCCCAATTCTTCACTCCCTCCCTGTATTAGAAGTACTCTCCCCACCCTTGCCAAAGCTTCATGGTAGGTATACTTCTCCGCCCGTTGAGTTTGAGCTCAGCTGTGTGACTTGTTCCGGCCCACAGGATGTTAGGTGCAATATCAATAGTTGCTTTAAGAGCACTGCATAGTCTGGTTCGCCCCGCTGTGTTCCTGTCATCCGCCCTGAGAAGAGTCTGTCCGTCCTAGCCTGAGCTCCAGAGTGAGGCTGACTGCAGCGAACTGAACCTGATGGAAGCCAGGAGTGGGGCCTGGCCCATCCCAGATCGGCCAAGCTGTGAGCACAAAAGAATATTTTTGTTTGCCACTGAGATTCTGAGGTCTTTTTGGTTATACATCAAAAATGAACTAATTACACTCCTTCTAGTCTCAGAGAAAATTACATGAATATTTCTTAACCTGGGATAATTCCATTGTTACTTCTCAGATATGTCAACTGGGGCTTCATTTTTTTTAAAAGCCCATCTTTCTGCTGCCACTGCTTGCAAGTCCACCAATTAATTATTCATCTGGGTCGGTAAACACCTTTTACAAATGCGAATTGCACAGGGAGGGTTTGGAGGCTAACAGTCTTTCACATGTGCATGTATTTCTGTTCAATCTGGTTGTTCCCCTGCCTTCCCCACATCCCTTCTTCCAACACCTGGTTGTCCTGGAAGGATTGGGGTTTGATTTGGGGACAGAGGTGTGGTAGATAAAGTTGGAATTTAAAACGGAGGGAAGACCTAGGTAGATGACCAACCCATTGATGAGGCCACACCAGTATCTGGAGAAGAGGATGCAGAAAGGTAAGGGTTCCGCTGGGCAGAAAAGGAACCCTCCTCCTGACTCCGCTGAGGAGTGCCTCCCTCTCAAGTTCAGTACTTTGGACTACTAACAGTTTTAAGATTTCGTTAAACTATGGATTTATAATGTATTTAAGAACAAGCCTGGGGATCTAACCATGGTAGTTTCCAAATTTGGTTTCGCTAAACTTTTTGTTACAGTAAAATCATACATAAAAGTGCTCATAATTGTACAGCTTGATGAATTTTCACAAGCTGAACATACCCATGTGACCAGTACCCAGATCAAAAGAATATTAGCAGCTCCCCAGAAATACCCATGGTGTCCTCGTCCAGTCATTAGCCCCTCCCAGGGTAACCATTATCTTGTCTTTTAACAGCTACACAGCATTTGTCTCTTTCTGCATGCTACAAATGGAACTGCAGCAAGAGTGAAGACTGGCTTTTATCACTCAGAATTTGTGAAATTCATCCATCTATTTTCATTACTATGGAATGTTATTAATACTGTAATTATGCAGAAGTTAATTCTCTTTCTAAATAATGAGCAATATAATCAAGAGAGTCACAGCCAAGGCTAGGGAGGTTTAGCATGAATAAGGGAGATAAATGAAACCTAGATAATATACTTGAAATAAATATAAATGTTATATGTGTATGTGTGTGTGTATACAGCCAAGGATATACCTACCAGCCAGCAAATACCAAAGCTGGAATAAAGGTAGCCTGAAAATAAGTTTAAAATTAACACCGAAATGACAAAAGTGCTCAAATGATGTACATGATTAACTGAACTCGCTCTGGCCATGAGAATTCCGGCCGTTGGCTTGGAGACCTGGGGCCATGTTTCAGTCTAGTAGTGAACAGGAGGGAGCGCCGCCACCTGCCGCCAAAGCCACGGGCATCCTCACCGCCGGGCAGGGCACTCACCGCTCAGCAGCTCTACCTGATGCGGCCATCCCAGCCCCACGGCTCCACCTCCAGCAAAGCTGTCCTGCCCAGGGAACAGCAGGTAACTTCAGGCAGACTTTCCAGCCTATTTATTTTTCAGAGAGAGCTATCTTCAAATGTCCTTCTAGTATGGACCTCCTATGATACCCTATTTGATACTGATTTTCTCCTCCTTCCATCAGTATCTACTTTCTTCCACCCCTGCATGTTTGTTGGGGGTCAGGGTTTACCAAGAGAACTTACTTCCCATTAACAAGTTCCTGCTATTTTTCCTTCTCTCTCCATTCTCCTCCTGTTAAGCCACATGCATTTAGAAAATATGTATCTGCTTATCTCACCTTTTTCCCAACAAATCTGCAAACACCAGGCTTGTGAACAAACATTTCTTGTCCCTGCCTAATACCCACCTGACCCCATCTCACCCATCTTTGCCCCCCAACAGCCAGTCAGGAAGCAATTCATTTGCCACTGAGGGAAACCTGCCAAAGGCTGGCTACAGCCAATTCTGCTGAAAAAAACACACTGGCCCTTCTCTAGAAGACTCATGGCTCTTCTGAAATCAACACTAGAATATGCTATCTGTGATTTTCAAGCTATTCTGGGACTTAGTTCTAGACAAGTGCCACAGGGGCCACTGAGAAGCAAGAGGAAGGTTCCAGGCCATACATCAATCAGATTACTTCCACTCTTATCTGTTTTATGTAGTGGGATTCTGTGTAACATTTTTTGGTGAAGCAGTTACAACTAGGGAAAGAGAAGAAAGGTTTAAAAATCCCTGATCTAGACAAAGCTCGGGACAATGTGTGTGTGTGATTTGTTAGTTTCCCAGGAACTCCTGAGGAGGTTTTGACTTGAAAAACTCACAGTATTCACCCGGAGTTGTGACCTTTGTGAAAGCACCATGGGGGCCCTCGCCAACACTTGTGTACGGAGTGACCAAAAACTCATAGGAGGATTCCGGCTGCAGGTTGTCCATGACAAGTGTCTTTTGTTCAGGGTCACTGACTCTGTATTTGCAACATACTGAATCATCTGTAAATAAAAAATGTTTTTTTCAAGAAAAATTAGAATGTGGTAAGTTCTTTCGAGAGAGCTGGGCATTAATACTCTTGTTGACTCAACACTGTCAACATTTTTAAATGACCCAAAAATTAAACCATAGTTTCATCACACTATGGACACCAGTAAACTCTTCAGGAGCCGGCAAGCAAAGCAAAATAATCCACTAAACTAGGGATGTTGATGGTCCAGGGAGAGGCACACAAATCGGCCAGAGACAGTTAAAAGTTAGAAAAGGTTAAAAAAGAAAAAGGTGTTGGCAAGAAAGTTTCCTAAGTGCCAAGTTTTCTTAAGAAGCTGATAGTAAGTCAAGTGCTTTTCAAACTACCAGACCATGTTTTTTAAAATAAGTTAAAATACTGGCCCACACCATCTTGTCCACCAGCTAGTTCGTTTAAGAGCACCGTTTGATCATCAAAGCCTGCCAGAACAGAATTCAGCCTGGCCACAGTCAGAGGTGGCAGCCTTCTCAGTGATTTCTCTTGAATAGTGAAACCTTGGAAAAGTTAACAAGAATGTCACCTGAAAGTACTGCCTTTTCGAATCCTGGGTGGCACTGCTTCGCCTTGGATTTCATATAGACATGGTAACCTTGTATAAAACCGGGCTGGGATTCAGTGGCGTGATCTTTCCAACTCAGAATGAAGGAGTGGGATGTCAGATTGCTCAGGAGCACTCGAGGGCTGACTGAAGGAGCTGGGAGTGGAAGGTGGGTGAGAGTCATGATCTGGGAGTATTTTCAGAGCATTCATGTGAACTAAAAGAAACAGCCAATTCTGGAGACTGTAGTAACTTATGCCAAGTTAAGGAGGTTTATCTTTTTCTCTGGAGGATTTGAGCAGTCTTCTTGTTCAAGCCTTGCCTTCACAGATGAAGAAACGGATGCCAGGAGAGGCTCAGTAGTTTGCACAAGGTCACCCAGCAAGAAATAGAATAAAAGCTTTCTTAGACTTCATTCTGTTCTTGAATTCTAAATAGTATTTGAAAGCAGACCTGACCAGAGAATTGAAATATGGATTTGAACAACTCTAGCTCCCAGGTTGTGACAATGCCCAAGTGTCACAAAAACTGGGATCGTTTATTCTGAAGGCTTCCCTGAGCCTGTTTCACCACATATGCTTGTGCACGCCTGGTATGTGACTCACAGTACCAACACTACACACCTCCTGCCTGTCTCAGACAGCACCCATCAAGTGGAGAGCCCCCAAGAGTTGATCGGATTCATGCAAGCCAATCAAGCGCCCAGGTGCCATCTTTCAGCAGGTGTGAGACTGGATGCCAGGAAGGTGAATAAGCCACCACCTGGAAGAGTCAAAGCTCCCCTACATTGCTGGGGGAATCATGGTAAAATTTCTGGGGAGTGATTTCACAGTATATACCAAAGTCTTATTTAAAATTATAAATGAAAAACTTTAAGGTTCAAACATTCCGACTCAAGTATTCTACCTCCAGGATGTCATTTAAAAACTATTATCATGGATGTGGACAAAGATTTATCTCAAATGATGGTGATTCAGAGCATAAAAGACTGCCAAAGGGAAAGAGAGCGTGAGCACTGAGGACTAAAAAATACCTGCAGATGGATTTTGTAGTTGAAAACAACTGTAATCATATTAAAGGTCCAACAGGTGATATGACATATTGCAAACAATGAAGCTCTTTGCAATGATATGGTTAATATTTAGTGACGTGAGTCAAAAAAGCACTTTACTAACTGCATAGAGTAAGAGCCCATTTTTATTTAAAAGTGTGTATCTGTACAGAGAAAGAAGTACCTGGATATACATCAAATATTAACTGATTATTGCCTTTGAGTGTTAAAATTAGCAATAACATAAATAACAAAAACATAACATAAATCATCTTTAGTGAAAATATTTTACATTTGAATGATTAAAAAATAATTTTTAGAAATCCAGTTACCAGAATAAATAGGACACTGAAAATTAGGAAAGGTGTTGAAATCTTCTCAAACCCAGAGCTAGGAGTCTGGACTTTTCTGAACAAGTCTAGCCATGAACACATTAAATGCTTTAAACTTACCCAGTTCCTGGGAGTATCCTGTTTTTTTCTCTAGTAAATAGGCAATCCTTTCTGTAGAGATGCCATAAACTCTGAAGTTGTATCGGACGCCTGGTCTAAAAGCATCTAGAAAAGAAAAGTGAGCAGATTGTCAGTAATACAGAATGGTACTATTCGCTTAATTTCTGGAAAGGAAGAGAATGAAAAGTGAACTTGTGTCCCCTTACTAATTCCCTTCTCAGGATTCCAGCACTTCATCTCCACCATCTTCTGTCAAGCCTTGGACTTCTCCATTGTTTCTAGTGAAGCCCACAGGAGCTGCCCTCTACATTATCCAATCAAACATGCCCTCATCCATGTGCATGAAACTGGGTGCAGAATTTGACCAGACACAGAGAACCATTTTAAAGTTTCTACTGACTCCAAGTGACTTGTCCCCACCTCATGAAAGCCAAACATGTGGAAAGATTTGCTTCCACATCCTCCCTTGCCCCTCACACCTGCGCCTCTGCAGTCCGCCTTCAGCACCTGCCCTGCCACTGCACTGCTCCAGCCAGGACAGCCTTGCCTCTCTGATCACCAAAGGCAACTGAATGCCTTCCACAGGCCTCTCTCACCCTATGGACCCAGACAATTCCCACATGTGTACCTTGTGCCCAGCAGATAGCACCACCAATCCCCTGCTCAAGCCACAAACCTAGGCTCCTTTGACTCTGCTAAACTAGCAACTTTAAATTACAAATCCAACGTGGGAGGCAAGAGATCAGGTTCTATAGATTCCACTGAAATTGAAGGAGTTGATGATCAACTCCCATCAACTCTACTGATCATCTGCAAAATCCAAATACTTCTTCACTTCTGTAAAAGCTCTCTGGACAACTTGAGATTTACTTGAGATCACTGACCTAGAGGAATGAATTCATGAAAACCTATCCCAGTCTTAGGTCCAGATGATCTCTGTAAAAGCAGATTTAAAGGTCAAATCCTGCAAAATGTGGACCCCTAGCACCCCTGCTGGATTTGTAACTTCACAATAATTAGTTTAGCACAAAGGATTGTTAAAATGGTCCAGAAAGCCTAGCTGAACTTCCTGCAAGGTGGGTGGAGTAGGACAGTGGTGTGGACGGTTCTTACCTGAGCTAATGATTGTACTTGTGGTATTGGGACCTAGGTTTTCCCACTGGAGATCACACAGTGGGTCCCGGGGATGGTCACACCACTCCACAAGGTAGCCTACGACATCTCCAGATTGGGGTTTCCACGACAGAGAGAATCCATCCTCTGTGCCTTTAACTCTTTCTTCTTCAACCTCTTCTGTACATGACAAATACAGCAGTGCTTCAGATGTATAAATTTTTTTAAGTGTTTAAAAAAGAAAAACCCAAACTTGAATTGTAGCTAACAGTTACAAGTCCTACCACTTCAATGGCTACCAGAGCTTGGGTGGGGGGTGAGGGGGGGGGTTTTCTTAGGTGTTTTCTTGCCTCTCACTTCCCAACAAATACCCACATCTGTCCTTCAGATGCCATTTGTCCTGACCTGAGACCCAACCAGACTTCAGCCCCTAAAACAGGGATCAGCAAATTACTGCCAGCAGGACAAACCCAGCCTCTGAAGCTTGTTTTTAGGACCCTTGAGCTAAAGATGGATTTAAGAATTTTAAAGAGTCATAAAAAAGAACAAAATATAGAATAGAAAATGGAGCTGTATGACCTGCAAAGCCTAAAAAATATTTACTCTCTATCTATCCTTCTACCCAAAAAGTTGCAGACCCTTGAGGTAGAACTGTGTCTGGTACTTGACCTGCTTTCAAAAAATATCTGTTGAATGAATGAATAATGCAGTTTAATTCCCCCACATAATGCTGGCTGCCCCTGAACTAGCTACTACTTCTGAGACGTTAGGGTTAGAGACTGGGGTGAGAACCAAAAACACCACCAAAAATTCCAACGTGTACTAAGCTGGATCACAAAAGGGTGTGCACACTACTCATGAGCAAGACTGCCACCTCAGTGTACTTTATATGTGAGGTTATTTTTTCCTACGGTCAGGAAATTGGAAAAAAGTGGTATAATCCCCGTGCACTACCCATTCTACTGATTTCTAGTTCACCCTAGACTTTACAGGACGAGAATTCCTCTTCTTTCCCTGAGGCTGACTTCACAGCCTACCACTGTTTGTAGGACAGCAGTCCTAGCTGGTCACTCAAGTGAAAGCAAACCCAGATCAAGCCGTGGGCCTGCAAGTAATTGCTCAGAAAGGCAATGAAGGAGGAGCAGATATTGCATGGTACAGATGTGCAATAAAAATTTACTCATTGTTTATCTGTAATTCAGATTTAACTGGGCATCATGTATTTTATCTGGCAATCGTAATTACAGCTGGGCATCAATGTGAAAGCATGGTATTATTTAGTCTAGGGCACGAAGTTACTATTCAGATGGGACACCCAGAGGACTATGTAGCTCTAGGTGTAAGGCAAAGGGTTCCCCAAGAAGACCTTTATGTATTCTACCTACATGGCTTCTTTGTCTTCTTCCATCAATGAAACAAATCTCTTCCACACTGAAGCTGAAATTTTTCACTTACTCAGATTAGCTAAAATTTCATCCCAAATTTAGAATCGTAACTCTTATCAAGCTGCTTTAAAATTGCAAATAAGTTTTAAAGAGTGGAGATAGAGGGAAGGAGAAAGGAAATTTCTTTTTCAGTCACTCACACTCTAGTATGATTTAACTTAACCATATAGATCTGTCTATAGCACATCAGTGACTTTATCCACTCTAATGATTTAAGAACATGTGCCACTTAAGGAAGGCTGGATAGAGCTTCCTGGGATGGTAAGGGGGTCTGAAGGCAGCAGATGGTGGGAACCCACAGATAGAGAACCCAAAACAGATAATAGTGCTCAGCAGTATTTGGATAGGCCTCATGTGAGGCAGCCTATCTTTTATCTGTCAGCTCCCCCAGAGTGAATGAAATGCCCACTTTTCCTGTTCTGGTCCTAATGGAGACTGAATACAAGTGTTCCACTTCCCTCTCTAATACAGTTCTTGACAAGCAAAAGTTATGTTAAATAATGCCTTCATTTTTCTTGTGCCATAATCCTAACTTGTTTTTCTTACTTGACACACATTCTTAAAAAAAAAATAAACTAACCACCACCAACCTCTAATCTAGCCCACTTAACCCAAATTTAAGCCTAACTCTTGAATGACAGGTATAATACAACCTTCCATATCCATTAGTAGGGTCTGAAATATTTAATAGCAGTAACTGAAGGTGACATTATTACAAGGTTCATGAATGACTATAGGATGTCAACTATATTATATCCAAGTGTTCCCTGCCTCACAATGTGTTACTATATGTGTGGTGGGTCAGGAGGAAACAGCATATCCAACCTCTTTACATAGCTCCCCAAAAGGAAATTAACATCCCTACTAAGGGACTAGCCAGTTATCATCTTTGATGCTACAGCTTCAGCAAAGCTGTCTTGAGAGATGATGGCAGTTCTTATGATCTGTGGAAATGCTAATGGGCTTTTCATAGGTAACAAAGACAGACAAAATATTTTACAATAATGTGATTCATATTTCATAAGCCACAAAGCACATTAATACCAACTGTAACTCTCAGTTAAGACTGTTGATGTTGCATTTACATGAGTAAATTTGCAGTAATTTTCCAAGTTTAGGCCTGAGCTATTTCTGAAATTTCTTTCCTCCCACACTGAGGAAAATGGTCCTAGGAAACCTGTTGACACACTTGGACCAAAAGAAAGGGACTAACTGTTTGGCAACTAGACATTTTGTCTTCCTGTTTTTCCAACTTATCTGTCTATATCTAATGACATCATCAACTTTTTTTTTCCTAGCGAATAAAAACAAAATGAAACAAAACTCACTGTTTCCAAGATCTCCAGGAATGACAATTACTGAAGCAGGAGAGGTGCCCACACTGTTATTAGCTGTGATGTGGATTTGGTAAGAACCCTGGTCAAGTGTTAGTTCTGTGCCGTTGGCTGGAGCAGGAATGGAGAGAAGCTTTAACTTGGATGGTTCTCCTAGATTTTCTATGACTACATTATAGAACAGAATCTTCCCGTTGGCATGCCATTTTGATAGTGGCTGAAAAATATTGATAATCATTTCAGAACAGACTTTCCTCTGCAAGGAGTTTGCATCATTACTTTTTCATCTGTTCTCAATTACCTTATACACACCCCCTTCCCCAGCAAATTAAAACAGTTTAATAGAGAAAATAACCCTCTAAACCAAGCCTGAAATCAGGCATTCTGCTCTAACTATAGTTGAGCAGAGAACAGGACAGACAATGCCCCTGGTGTATGCAGCCTAGACCTAAGACTGGCTGGAAGTGCCTGTTTGCTGGGGTGTAGACAGACCCTGGACATACAGACTGGTGTGACCACATGTGAGTGCACAGGGCTCCTTGTAGAAAGGGCAGAGTGAAGGGGGGAAGAAATGCAGGGTGGGTAGTGGCCAAGGCCAACTCTCCCAGCATGGCCAACACAGCTGAGGAATCAGAGTCCTGGACACACACCTGGCTTTCCAGGTAGTCTTGAAGGCATATTAGTCTAGGGAGAAGGACAAAATATATTTTGTATTTCAGTTTTTTAGCTTGACTCACAACTTTCAGACATAAATACTATAAGTATTTAAATATTTATGCCTTTTGACTACAGTATGTGCTTCTCCACCTATTCTAGGCCCTGCAAAAGTTAGGGGCGGGCTCTAACAGTGAGAACTGGCTGTCCGTGTGATGGGTCGTCAAGGAAGGGGCAGTCCAAGCATTCAGGACATGGGTGTGGGGCAGGGATTCCTCCACTGGGTAAGACCTTCGACCAGGTTCAGGTTAAGATCCCTCCCAATTGGAAGGATTGCACCAATATCCAATTTTACAGCTGAAGACACAGTGCCAAACAACTCTGTCATTTTGAATCCATGAATCTTACCTTCCAGAATAAAGTCACAGTACGACATCCTGGCACTGACTTCACCTCTCTCCAGACATCAGGAGCCTCTGAGGGGGCTGAAATTAATGAAACACAAGCTCTGTGTCACAATATGTAGTAGAATAATACATTCAACCTTTTTCTAGTTCAGTCAACAAAGTGACGATGACCTGTCCTAGCTGAGGCTTGCTTCTCACTCTTTCACTCTCTGTGGCTTCTACCTGCCGTATCAGTGGCCACACTGTTCACTCCCAGGTGGACAATGTAGGTGCTTCACAAAAGGTCTGCTGCTTCCGAACAAGACATCAAACTGCAAGGCCTTATGAATATCAAGCTTGAGCTTTTGGAAGCCACCAAACAATTTTGGAATCATTCACCAGTTAGACCAATTCTAGGAAATATCTCCTATGTTGTGAATTTCTAGACCAAAGCAACACCATAATCATTGCCTTACATTTGCAAAGGTTGTAATGAAGGTACCCAGAGAGCCCCGGGGATGGGGCACACTCCTCCCCGAGTTGGCTGTTCCGCTCGCTGGAGTCCTGGCCTGGGAACCCTTCCTTGTCCGCCTCCGCTGGGAAGGCCACATCCCTTCCCATTGCCCTGGCTCTCGGCCTGAGCCTCTTGTGCACAAACAGAGCCCCTGACTCTCAGCACCCTGATGTAGAAGCCGTGAACTTCCTGGTCTTGCTCACCAGTAAGCTGTAGGACAAGAGATTGGTGATTTGATTCAAAACATTTCTGTGCAAGAATTGCTTTGGAACACAACACCAAGATTTAGCTCTGTTTTATATAAAGTCCCCAATAATTGAAATGGAAGTCAGGCCTCTATTATTTTAGTTGCTGACACTTTCTCCTCAACTTAAAGGCGACCATACATTTTTTTTAATCTATGAGAGGCAAATTTCATTTTGCTAAATAAGCCACTGGAGGAGCCAGTATTAAATTAAAACTTACTGCAATACTCAGGAACAACCTGGGACTCAAAGCTCAATGCAACATCTTCAGCTGGTTTATGAATTAGTGTTTGTGAAGAAAGCACACAGTGTATAGAATGCAGTGACTGTGTTCTCTATTTATGTCATTATAATTTCTACCATGGTATCACTGAGCTCTGCTCACTATGATTATACTTAAGATGATCATAATGCACATAAATAGTAAAATTTCCAGCATTAAGCAAAGTGTTATCAGAGGTTAAAAAAAGGTATCTATAGATTGATAATCAGTAGATTCATCTAATTTTCTTGTAACCTAAAAACTCTTCTTTGGCCATTTTCCTGTTGCACTTAGTTATAATGTTGGAACAAATTAAAAAAAAAAAAGTAGAAAAAACCCAGAGCCAAGCAGTATATTAAAGTAAAAATTCTTCCATGAAACACAACGGAGGCATGTACTGCATTACTCTCAGGGACAGGGCTTTCTGCAGCAGGGATGGCTGAGGACTTTACTCCCCTAGGAAAAATGACTGGAGCCTCAGTGGAGGCAGAGAGGAATGGGAGGGTGGCAGGAATGCCAGACAAGGAGAATAGGCCTTGTGAGCGCAACTGGTGCCCAACCCGTGTCCAGATTCTGATACGCCACCCTCACCACCCCTGTTAGAGGCACTGCTTTACAATGGCCCCCTAAGCAGAAACAGAAAGGGCCCTGCCAGCCTATAAACACAAACCGTAGATGGGGTAGCATAAAACAAGTATATATAATCCTTCCTTCAGCAGTAAAGTAGCCAGGGATTGAATCAACAAGACCTCAAGGTTGGAGTAACACCGCCAAGAGACAACATACAGAATCCAGGCCTGGGTCAGAGTGTCACTCTGGGGTCAGGCGGCCTGGGTGTGAGCGGCAGTCACAGGTCAGCCAACCGAATTACTTCCGCTCTCTGTGCCTCAAGTTCCTCACCTATAGAGAGAGGATAATAATAGTGCCTACTCCATGCTCTGGGGATTAAAAGATAAAAACACAGCAAGTACTTTGAGCTATGGTTGGCACATACTGAACACTTAATAAATGTTAACTGCTGTTAGTATTGTTGTTAGGTCTGCCATTCATTAACTTTGAAACTAGGCAAGTCTCCAGTATATATGGGCCCAAGTTGCTTCATCTGTAACCCGGGCAACAGTATTTTATTATCTCGAATTGGAAGGAAGTAAAAACAGGGCTGGGCCATCTAGTTTCCTGAGGCCTATTTGAGCTCTAACATAGCTGTTTGGGAGAAAAGCTCTGTTCAGTCAATGTTCAGGAAAATACCACTGAAAGCATGATAGGCCCAGTTTGCTGTTCCTGAACAAATGACTTAATATATGTTTCTAACTAACATTACATTTCAAATACATTTCCAAATGCCATTACATTTGTTCCCAGTTCTGAATTAAAAGTATATACTAATTTACACAGCCCCAGATCCAACAAGAATCCAGCAATACCAGTAGCTTAGAAACTATTTTGGCAAAACCAAAGATGAGAGAGAAAATGTGCAACAGAAATAACACTGATGGCAAATATTTAAGGTGGATGTCTTCCCACTCTTTTCTAATTAGGCATTTAATTCAACTTTTTTAAAAAGACAGTATCCAGCCTCAAACCCTCTCAAGGAAGCTAACCCATCTCCCATAAGTCAGTTTAGATCCTTGAGTTAAATGATATGGAGCTGAACATACCAGCTTCAGAGGTGATGAGGTTTTGACCAATCCATTCACTCCATTTCCAGAAGTGGTTGGCATTAGCACAGCGCACCCGAGTCACATACTTTGTGTCAGGCTTCAGTTCACTTAAGAGGTACTCACCATTCACCTTGACGGAAACATTGTGTTGCTTAAAAAAAAACAAAGGCCACAATTATTAGGGGGCATACTTCGTTGTAAAGCCCAGTCATGATGTGGCACCTTCTGATTTGGGGTAAGACTAGTTTTCCCTTGCAAAAAAATATCTCTAAACCCATCTGCCCAACTGTAAAAGTTTATGACATATTTCATGGACTTTTTTAAACAGATTACCTGTGCCATTTGAACCACGCAGAAATAAGAGTTTAAAGAGATTTTACTCAGCAGTCTCTCTGTTCAGGATAACAAATTTTTTGAAAATAGAAAATTAAACAGTATTCTTACTTGTATCACTTTTCCTTCACTGTTGAGTTCAACCTGACACAATAGTGTAAAATTATTTCCAATGGAGTGTGCCTTCCACGTCATGGTGGCCTCAGTGGCATGCACATTTTTAAAACTTACATTAAAGGGATTCATTGGGCGAACTGCCAAAAAAAAAAAGTAAAAAAAAAATTCAAGCACAGATCCAAAAAGATTTTGATAAAAAGGCAGTTCATTTCTTCATTTACTTATTCAATAGTATTTTTTTATTTTTGAGAAAATGAAAAACAAAACCAGACTTACAGCCAAAATGAAGTAAGCAAATTACAGACATTCTCTCTCAGTGGTTGTATTAGAAATTCTGAACAAATACAAAAAGAAACTACCTGAAGACTCTTATTAAACAAAAGCAGGAAGATTGTGGAGGAGAGTCAAAATGTGGAGAAGTAGCCTGTGGGGAGAATATATAAGAATCCAGAGTCTAACCAAAATAACATTAATAATGTTAAAGATAAAATCCAAAATTATTCAACATACCAAAACCCCCAAAATATCACCAATTTCCAAGGGAAAAGACAATCAATAGATGTCAACCTTGAGATAATACCCATATTGTTAGTTATTACAGATTTTAAAACAGATCCGTGACAAAAGTAAACACATTTGAAATGAAGAAAACATTTATCAAAAAAATTGAAATTATGTTGTTTTAAAAATATTTGAAATAAAAAAACTAGCTAGATGGGGTTCAGGTCTTGAAAAGATGAGGAAAGCACCCCTCATCCTGTCTATTCCACTGAATGCAGTTTTTATAATGCATAGAATTCATAATGCAGCTATTTGAGGACTCTGAAAGTTAAAACAGCAGCAGGCAGATTGGAGAAGAAGACCAGAATTTGAAATATTGCTGAACTGGCAGTGAGTTGACCATTTTTTAAGAACCAGAGTCCCTAACACTTGGAGTGGTAGTGGAAGTGAGTGCCAGAATGGGTAACTAAAGTCACAGATTCTGGCTGGAGAAGCAAAAGTGAGAATTCCAGAAAACTGAAAAATACTAAGGAGATCATGGAAGAGTAGGTACTTGGGAAAGCGACTCTATAAAATTATCTATGAACTCTGTGCTCACCTCCCAGCTGTCCATGTGTGGAACTCAGCATACCAAAGACTTAAAGAACTGAACTGGCAGACCATTGCCCGGTCCCAGACTGGGCACTGGGAGGCACTCAGATGGAACAGATCTGAAAAGCACTGTTAAGACTTTGAAAACTGAACTGATACTGAAATTATCCAATCTGAAAACCAGAGAGAAAAAAGTGACTGGAAAAAAACCACAGCCCGCAACAGGCAGGTGGAAACTTGCAGGTTGCACTTAGCAAAATCAATTGTCTGCTAAAACAAAACTATCCATATTCTCCACAGGATCTCAACATCCAAAGTCTCATAACACAACATTCAAAATGTCCAGGATAAAATACAAAATTTTTCAGCATATGAAGAACCAGGAAAATCCCAATCATATGGGAAAAGACAACCAATGCCAACGAGGTGACATAAGTTTGGAATTATCTGTCAAAGACTTTTAAAAAACTATTAAAAAAGAGTTGTCCCAAGATTCAGAAACATTTTCAAAACAAATGGAAAATACAAAGTTTCAAAGAAATAGAAGACAAAAAGAATGAAATGGAAATTTCAGACCTGAAAAATACAATAAAAGGAATAGAAAGTAACTTGATAGGATCAACAGTAGGGTGGAAATGACTGGGGAAAGAGTGAAATTGAAGGCAGATCATAGAAGTTACTCAACCTGAACAACAGGGCGGAAAGGATCTCTTAAAAAGTGAACTTAGCCTCAGGGAAATATAGGACAACAACAATATTTCTAACATTTGTTAGAGTCCCAGAAAGAAAGGAGGAAAAGTGCTAAAGAAATGATGGCTAAAAACTTCCTAAACCTGGTGAAAGACTTAAATCTGAAGATTCAAGAAGTTCAAGATAAAACTTCAAACAGGATAAAACCAAAGAAATGTATCTAGACACATAATAATCAAGAAGGTCTTGAAGACAGATCAATGGAAATTGTCCAATCTGAAAACCAGAGAGAAAAATGTGACTGGAAAAAAAAAATGAAAAGAGCCCCCGGGTCCTTGAACAATAAAATTTTAACAACATCAGAAGAGAGGCATAAAGAACTACTAAATAATGGCAGAAAATCCTGAAATCTGGTTATCTACATAAGGTTATATATTCAAGAAATTCAGAGAATGATAAATTCAAAGAAAACTACACACAGACACCTCATAATCAAACTGATAAAAAAAAATTGAACTCAGAGGTCCAGGATGGCAATGTATAAAGAGCCTGAACCCACCTCATCCCATGTACACAACGAATCTACATGATACACAGCAATTCCTCCTCAGGAAGAACTGAGGGCTGAACAAACAGCTTCTACAGAATGAAGAATAGAAAGAACACATGAGAAATGGCAGGAAAGACAGAGACACAGTAACAACAAAAATCTCATTCCCTGTGAAGTGACATGCAGCAGGAAGGATATCACTGAAGGACCTGTGTGCAGATTCACCTGCCCTGCGGCACAGATAAAAAAGACTGCAGTTTAAAGGGAAACTAAACTGTAAGTAAGAGAAGCCTTACTAAGTTAGAATCCACCAAACAGCAGGGGAACTCTGGAACTCTCTCCAGTATCAGAGGTGCTGGCCAGCACCCTCATTTATGATGTTACTATGCACATTGCTAGCATGTAGGGGAGTGCGGTCTGGATGCCCACACCAGCTCCAAACATCCCTTGACATACCCTTTCCCTCTGCTTAAGCCAAAATATGCTGCCTGAGATCCAGGAGTCCCACCAAGGCTTCTTTGCCTGGTGCACAGTGAAACTTCCTGGGACTGCATGCCCCTCCAGCCAAAACCACCAGTGCCAGGGCAGCCCTGGCCCAGGGAATAGTAGGACTCCCCAGACTGTGCTCACCTGGCCTCCAGCCAGCCAAAGCCACTAGGCCATACACAGTCTACCCAGGGGTCATCCTACACTCCTTCAAGGTCACTCCTTCAAGACTGGAAGAGGCAATTGTTTCACCTAATCCATAGAAACAAACAAAGTCAAACACAATGAGACAGAGGAATATGCTGCAAATAAAAGAACAAGACAAAACTTCAGAAAAAGAACTAAATGAAATGGATTTAAGCAATCTACCTGATAAAGAGTTCAAAGCAATGGTTATAAAGATGCTCACTGGACATGAGAGAAGAATCAATGAACTCTGGGAGGGCTTCAATAGAGAAATAAAATATAAAAAAAGAATCAGAATTGAAGAATACAATAAATGAAATGAAAAATACACGAGGGGGGATCAATAGCACATTAGAGGTTGCAGAAGAATGGATCAGCAATCTGGAAGACAGGGTAATGGAAAGCACACAGGCTGAACAGAAAAAAGAATTTAAAAATGAAGATAGGTTAAGAGACTTTTGAGAGACATCAAATGTCTTAACATTTGCATTATAGGAGTATCAGAAAGAGAAAAAGGGGTGGAAAACTTACTTGAAAAAATAATAGGTGAAAACTCCTAACCTGGGGAAAGAAACAAACATCCAAGTTTTAGGAGTCACAAAGAGCCTCAAACAAGATGAACCCTAGGAGGTCCTCATCAAGACACATAATAATTAAAATATCAACTACTAAAGACAGAGAGTCTTAAAGCAGCAAGAGAAAAGCAATGAGTTCTGTATAAGGGAAATCCCATGAGGCTATAAATTAATTTTTCAGCAGAAGCTTTATTGAATTTACAATCAAGAATACTCTATCCAACAAGGTCATCATTCAGAATTGAAGGAGAGATAAAGAGTTTCTCAGATACATAAGTTAAAGTGGTTCAGCAGCACTAAACTGGCCTTACAAGAAATGTTAAAGGGACTTGTCTAAAAGGAAAAGAAAAGGCCATAATAAGAAGAAAATTACATAAGGGAAAAAAATTTCACTGTTAAAATAAAACATAGTAAAGGTGGTAGATCAATCACTTAAAAGCTAGTATGAAGATTAAAAGACAAAGGTAGTATAGTCAACTGTATTGAAAAAATTAGTTAAGAGAATCACTAAATAAAAAGCTATAAAATCATAGACAAAATGTGGAGGAAGGGGAGTAAAATTGTAGTGCTGTTAGAATGCATTCAAACTTAAGCAACCATCAACTTAACGTAGACTGCTGTATAGGTAGGATGTCATGTATGAACTTCATAGTAACCACAAACCAAAAACCTATGATAACCAAAAAATAATAAAGAATCTAAGCATCTTATTAAAGAAAGTCATCACGTACTAGGGAACAGAACAAGAAAAGGAGCAAAGAAGAACTACAAAAACAATGAGAAAACATTTAATAAAATGGCAAGAAGTATATACCAATTAACAATTACACTAAATGTAAATGGACTAAATGATCAAATCAAAAGACACAAGGATTGAATGGATAAAAAAACAAGACCAATCTATACAAGAGACTGCCCACAAGAGACATATTTCAGACCTAAAGACACACACAGACTGAAAGTTAAGAGATATAAAAAGATATTCCATGCAAATGAAAGTGAAAAAAAAGCTGCAGAGGTTGTACTTATATCAGACAAAACAGACTTTAAAACAAAGATTGTAACAAGAGATGAAGAAGGACAGTATATAATGATAAAGGGTTCACCTCATATGCTATTGGTGGAAATGCAAACTGGTGCAGCAGTTATGGAAAGCTATATGAAGTTTTCTCAAAAAACTAAAAATTTAAATACCATATGACCCAGTAATTCCACTGCTGGGAATTTACCTCAAGAAAATAAAATCACTAATTTGAAAAGATATATGCACTCCTATGTTTATTGCAGCATTATTTACAATCCCAAAATATGGAAGCAACCAACATGTCCCTCAACTGATGACTGGATAAAGAAGATGTAGTATATAGATACAATGGAGTATTACTCAGCCAAATAAAAGAATAAAATCTTGCCATCTGTGACAACATGGGTGGACCTAGAGGATATCATGCCAACTAAGCAGGACAGAGACAAATACTATATGATTTCACTTATAAGTAGAATCTAAAAAATATACAAATGAACAAACAAAACAGAAATAAGCTCATAAACACAGAGAACAGACTGGTGGTTGCCATAAGGGGAGGGGTGTGGGGAGGTGGGTGAAATAGATGAAGAGAATAGAGGTATACCTTCTAATCATAAAATAAATTAGTCATGGGGATGAAAATAAAGCATAGAGAATATAGTCACTAATATTGTGATATCTTTGTATGGTGACAGTAACTACACTTAAGGTAAGCATTTTGTAATGTATGTAATTATTGAATCACTATGTTGTACACCTAAAACCAATATAATATTATATACCAAGTATATTTCAATAATAAAATACTTTCAGGCAACTAGATGAATATAAAACATTACCTAAAGAGCAATGCTTCAAATGACCACACATTTTTACATCAGAAACCATGGAGGCCAGAAGTCTGAAAGTGCTAAGAGAAAAGAGGTCTAAACCCAGAATTCTACATCCAGCAAAAGTTAGCTTCAGGACGAAAGGCAAAATAATGACACTCTCAGATGAAGTAAAATTGAGAATTTCTCACCAGCAGAACTACTCTAAAAGAAATGCTAAAGGAAGTTCCTCATGCTGAAGGGAAATGATATGAAAGAGAAACTCGTATCTTCACTTATGAAAGAACAACAGAAATGGTGAATATCTAGGAAAATATAAAAGACTACTTTGTCCTTATTTAAAAGATATATATGAATGTTGAAAGCAAAAATTATACATTGTCTAGTGAGACTTCTAGTGTATGTAGATGTAATACATATGATAATTACACCCCTCAGTAGGGGAGAGTAAAGGAAGAGATATGGTTATTAAGGTTCTGCATTTTACTTAAAGTGCTAAAACAGTAGTGCTAAGAAAATAGTGAAAGATTATTAACACATAGTAATCTGTAGTGGAAAAAAAGGAATACTAAGAGATGTCGGAAAAAGCTAGTAGATAAAACTGAAATTGAATACTAAAAAATATTCAAATAATCCAAAAGGGGGCAGGACAGGAAGAATAGAGAAACAAAAAACAGAGGGACCAAGGAGAAAATAAATAGTAAAATGGCAGACTTGAGTCCAACCACGTCAATAATTATGTTAAATATAAGTGGTCTGAATAGACCAATAAAAAGAGTAATTGTCAGATGGTATAAGAAAACAGGACTACTCATAGCCCTCCCCTTCAAAGTGCAACAGGGGAGGAAACATGAATTAATACCCAGAAAAACAAACACAACATTGAAACTGAGGTGATAACTATGAAAGTGTAAAAGGGGCATTTGATGTAAAAGATGGAGTTTGAGAAGGCCCTGTCCTGAGCCTTCATCTCTTTTATCTCCTTTCTTGATCACTGTCTGCAGGTTGATGACTCTCAGTTCTAATTCATCCCAGACTTCTTCCATGCTCTACAAACTCTATATCCAATGCTCTCAACAGCTCCATTTAGATATCTAAAAGACATCTTGAACCACACATGGCTAAAACAGAACTCTATTCTGCCCAGAGCTGCTCTTCCCCAATATCCTCCCCATTTCAGGAAACAGTTCCAATATTTGCCCAGTTGTTTAGGCCAAAAACCTGAGAGTCACCCTAAATTTCCCTTCTCCTCATGATATACATGCCTTCCCTAAGCCAGTCTTACGAACTCCATTCCAAAGTGTATTAATATGACCACTTCCCACCAACTTCATACTCCAGTTTTGTCCAGAGTCTCCCCTGACTGCTGCGACAGCCTCCTCACCATCTCCCCATCTCCACCCTCACCCCTTCAGGTCAGCCTGAGTGGTCTTTTCCTACAGCAAAAGTCACATCATTTATCTGTCCTGATTAACACCTTCCAACCCAAACGTCTTACCTGGTGCCATGGCTGCTGTGTGATCTGGCCACTGCCTGCCATTCCAGTCTCCTCCTTCCTTTCACAGTATGGACACAAGGATGTTCTTTCTGTCTCTCAAAACACCCATGACCTTTTCAAATCCTGTTCTTTTTGCTTCCAATGCTCTTCCCCTAGATGTTTTCTGCTTCCTTCTCCTAGTTACAGCAGCCTCCCCATTCTCTACCCCATTACCTGAATTTTATTTCTTCATAGGACTTATCCATGCTTGAACTGACTTTGATTGACTTGTTTACATGGTTCCTGTATGTCTCCACTCCCTACTCTCAACCCCTTCCCCCCAACCCACGCTCACTAGGGGCAGTTACCCAGTTGTGTTCACTGCTGCATCCCCAGTGCCTATTTCACTGGGGCACTCTAATTAGCTGGCTGACTGGACTGATGATAAAGCTAAAATCTAAAAGATGTGTAAGAATTAAGAAGGTACAAGGAGAAGGACAAGCATACCATAAAAAGTGAAAATGTGTTTAAGAATTCTGCATTTTCTTGAAGAGGAAACAGATGTGGTCAACACATAGGAAGAGATACTCAATTTCAGGGATATGTAGATAAAAACCAACATGAAATATCTTTTTACACCCATTCATCTGACAAAAATGGGAAGGATGGCAATACCAACTTGGAGAGAATATATGAATTCAAAGGTGAGGGTATAATTGGTACAACCATTCTTGATAATCATTTGGCATGATCTCAGAGGTTGAACATTCATATTGTCTATGTCCTCACCAATTCTACTCTTGGGTATACAGTCAAGAAAAGCAATTGTGTGTACTGGATACCTGTACAAAAATGCTCATATTAACACTATACTCAAGAACAAAAACCTTTATACAACCTGAAAATCCATCAAAGGAGATGCATGATAAAATAATGTTTATTTACATAATGAAATACTATACAGCAGTGAAAGAGAATGACTACAGCAACACTCAGTAATATGGGTAAATATTAGCAATATAATAATGTAAGAAGGAATTACTAGATTATTATTCAGCTTTATATCTTCTATCTCCATTAAAACCAAACAAAATAAAAATACAGTATTTTTCGGATTACACAAGAAATGGAAATACACATACACACATACACAATTTAGACCTGTAGTTATCTTGGTGGCAGGAGCAGGTGGGAGGCTGTGGGATGAGAGATGAAATAAGTTACTATCAGTGTCCTAGCCTGAGGGTGAGCAGTGAGCTCCTTGGTGCTTATTGCAATAGTTTGTTATCAAAACAAATAAATAGGGGCCCACAGGCCGTGCGGGCACCCATGAAGAGAAGTGTCGCTGAACAGGAGGTACAGTTAAAACTTAAACTTAAGATGTGAATTGGGCAAAAATCTATAGCACATGTACTTGAACACACAGTGTGTCACACCAAGATATGTTAGTAACCACAGCGGACTACACACTCGTCTCACCTTGATGAGCCAGGGTAAAAACAGTGTTGACGCTTCTCTTTCTTAAGTAGTTTTCAGCCACCAGTGTGAAGTTATACACTTCCTGTGAATGTTGAGTTACTTGCCAATTACACCAGTTTTTGTGTTTACAAAGTGTCTTTTTTCCAGAAAATCTTAAAGAAAAAAACAGAACGATTTCAGAGTTTATACTTTTTTGTCACACAGATGTGTATCCCTGTATCTTTCAGGGACACATGCAGGGCTTTCAAACTATGTTCCACAAAACAGCATTGACCCTCACCAACAAATACCAATACTGAAAATATTGTTTCAACAAATGTCATTTATGTGGTTAAATGTGTAACGATGAATTACTGACTCCTCCTTGTGGATGGTCGGAAGCCTCTTTCATCTACTTGGAATATTAAAATTTTGGAAACTAGACCTGGATCACCAGATGGAACATATCAAGATTTACCATTAACTGTATGATATTTATGCTACATTTTCCTTTAACAAAACTCATTTAGAAAGTATTGTGTGCTTGTGACCACTGGAATATTTCCTCCTGACTCTGGCAGGGTGGTTTTAATATACTTGTTCACATTTTCCACAACATAAGAATGTGGCTTTTCTTTTCTTTTTATTATTATTTTTTTTTAATTAAAGTACAGTTGACATACAATATTATACTAGTTTCAGGTGTACAACATTGTGATTTGACCATTACATACATTACTAAATGCTCACCATGGTAGGTGTAGTTACCATCTCTCAACATACAAAAATATTGAAGTTATTGACTATATTCCCTATACTATACTTTAATTCCCGTTGCTAATTTATTAATTGGAATTTTGGACCTGCTTATCCCCTTCTCCTGTTTCACTTGTACCCCCCACCCACCTCCCCTATGGAACCCACCAGTCCACTGCCTGATCAACTGTGATTTTTTATTTTTATTAAGGTATTATTGATATACATTCTTATGAAGGTTTCATATGAAAAAACAATGTGGTTACCACATTTACCCATATTATTAGGTCCCCACCCTTAGCCCAATGCAGTCACTGTCCATCAGTGTAGTAAGGTGCTACAGATTCACTATTTGTCTTGTCTGTGCTACAGTTTTCCCCGTGATCCCCCACACCATGTATACTAAACATAATACCCCTCAATCCCCTTCTCCCACCCTCCCCACCCTCCCTCCCACACCCCTCCCCTTTGGTAACCACTAGTTCCTTCTTGGAGTCTCTGAACCTGCTGCTATTTTGTTCCTTCAGTTTTGCTTCGTTGTTATACTCCACAAATGAGGGAAATCAATTGGCACTTGTCTTTCTCCTCCTGGCTTATTTCACTGAACATAATATCCTCCAGCCCCATCCATGTTGTTGCAAATGGCAGGATTTCTTTCCTTCTTATGGCTGAATAGTATTCCATTGTGTATATGTACCACCTCTTCTTTATCCATTCATCTACTGATGACACTTAGGTTGCTTCCATATCTTGGCTATTGTAAATAGTGCTGGAATAAACATAGGGGTGCACATGTCTTTTTGAATCTAAGAAGTTGTATTCTTTGGGTAAATTCCAAGGAGTGGGATTCCCAGGTCAAATGGTAATTCTATTTTTAGTTTTTTGAGGAACCTCCATATTGCTTTCCACAATGGTTGAACTAGCTTACATTCTGACCAGCGGTGTAGGAGGGTTCCTCTTTCTCCACATCATCGCCAGCATTTGTTGTTCTTATTCCTCTCGATGCTGGCCATCCTACTGGTGTGAGGTGATATCTCATTGCGGTTTTAATTTGCATTTCCCTGATTATTAGTGATGTGGAGCATCTTTTCATGTGTCTGTTGGCCATTTGAATTTCTTCTTTGGAGAACTATCTCTTCATATCCTCTGCCCATTTTTTAATTGCGTTATTTGCTTTTTGGGTGTTGAGGCATGTAAGTTCTTCATATATTTTGGATGTTAACCCCTTGTCAGATATGTCATTTACAAATAAATTCTCCCATACTGTAGGGTGCCTTTTGTTCTGTTGATGGTATCCTTTGCTGTACAGAAACTTTTTAGTTTGATGTAGTCCCATGAGTTCACTTTTGCTTTTGTTTCCCTTGCTTGAGGAGATGCCTTCAGGAAGAAGTCACTCATGCTTATATTCAGGAAATTTTTGCCTATGTTGTCTTCTAAGAGTTTTATGGTTTTATGACTTACATTCAGATCCTTGATCCATTTTGAATTTACTTTGTGTATGGGGTTAAACAATAATCCAGTTTCATTCTCTTGCATGTAGCTGTCCAGTTTTGCCAACACCAGCTGTTGAAGAGGCTGTCATTTCCCCACTGAATATCCATGGCTCCTTTATTGTTATTAATTGACCATATATGGATGGGTTTATATCAGGTCTCTATAGTCTGTTCCATTGGTCTAGGGGTCGGTTCTTGTGCCAGTACCAAATTGTCTTGATTACCGTGGCTTTGTAGTAAAGCTTGAAGTTGGGGCACATAATCCTCCAGCTTTATTCTTCTTTCTCAGGATTGCTTTGGCTATTCGGGGTCTTTTGTGGTTCCATGTGAATTTTAGAACGATTTTCTCTAGTTTGTTGAAGAATGCTGTTGGTATTTTGATAGGAATTACACTGAATCTGTATATTGCTTTAGGCAGGATGGCCATTTTGACAATATTAATTCTTCCTATCCATGAGCATAGGATATGTTTCCATTTATTGGTATCTTTTTTAATTTCTCTCATGAGTGTCTTGTAATTTTCAGAGTATAGGTCCTTCACTTCCTTGGTTAGGTTTATTCCTAGGTATTTTATTCTTTTTGATGTAACTGTGAATGGAATTGTTTTCCTAATTTCTCTCCCTTGTAGTTCATTGTGAGTGTATAGGAATGCCACATATGTCTGCATATTAATTTTGTATCCCACAACTTTGCTGAATTCAGATATTAGATCTAGTAGTTTTGGAGTAGATCCTTTAGGGTTTTTATGTACAATATCATGTCATCTGCAAACAGGGACAGTTTAACTTCTTCCTTGCCAATTTGGATGCCTTTTATTTCTTGGTGTTGTCTGATTGCCATGGCTAGGACTTCCAGTGCTATGTTGAATAGAAGTGGGGAGAGTGGGCATCCTTGTCTTGTTCCCACTCTTAAAGGAAAAGCTTTCAGCTTCTCGCTGTTAAGTATAATGTTGGCTGTGGGATTGTCATATATGGCGTTTATTATGTTGAGGTACTTGCCCTCTATACCCATTTTGTTGAGAGTTGCTTATCATGAATGGATGTTGAATTTTGTCAAATGCTTTTTCAGCATCTATGGAGATGATCATGTGGTTTTTGTCCTTTTTGTTGATGTGGTGGATGGTGTTGATGGATTTTCGAATGTTGTACCATCCTTGCATCCCAAGAATAAATCCCACTTGATCGTGATGGATGATCCTTTTGATGTATTTTTGAATTCGGTTTGCTAATATTTTGTTGAGTATTTTTGCATCTATGTTCATCAGGGATATTGGTTTGTAATTTTCTTTTTTTGTGGTGTCTTTGCCTGGTTTTGGTATTAGAGTGATGCTAGCCTCATAGAATGAGTTTGGAAGTATTCCCTCTTCTTCTACTCTTTGGAAAACTTTAAGGAGGATGGGTATTAGGTCTTCACTGAATGTGTGATAAAATTCAGCAGTGAAGCCATCTGGTCCAGGCGTTTTGTTCTTAGGTAGGTTTTTGATTACCAGTTCTATTTCATTGCTGGTAATTGGTCTGTTCAGATTTTCTGTTTCTTTCTGGGTCACCCTTGGAAGGTTGTACTTTTCTAGAAAGTTCATTTCTTTTAGGTTATCCAGTTTGTTAGCATATAATTTTTCATAGTGTTCTCTAATAAGTCTTTGTATTTCTGTGGTATCTGTAGTGATTTTTCCTTTCTCATTTCTGATTCTGTGTGACTAGATTCTCTTTTTTTCTTAATAAGTCTGGCTAGGGGTTTATCTATTTTGTTTATTTTCTCAAAGAACCAGCTCTTGCTTTCATTGATTCTTTCTATTGTTTTATTCTTCTCGATTTTATTTATTTATGCTTTAATCTTTATTAAATCCCTCCTTCTACTGACTTTGGGCCTCACTTATTCTTCTTTTTCTAGTTTCATTAATTGTGAGTTTAGACTGCTCATATGGGATTGTTCTTCTTTCCTGACATAGGCCTGTATTGCAGTATACTTTCCTCTTAGCACGGCCTTCGCTGCATCCCACAAATTTTGCAGTGTTGAATTTTTGTTGTCATTTGTCTCCATATATTGCTTGAGATCTGTTTTTATTTGGTCATTGATCCATTGGTCATTTAGGAGCATGTTGTGAAGCCTCCATGTGTTTGTGGGATTTTTCATTTTCTTTGCATAATTTATTTCTAGCTTCATACCTCTGTGGTCTGAGAAACTGGTTGGTACAGTTTCAATCTTTTTGAATTTACCGAGGCTGTTTTTATGGCCTAGTAGATGATCTATTCTTGAAAATGTTCCATGTGCACTTGAGAAGAATGTGTATTCTGCTGCTTTTGGGTGTAGAGCTCTGTAGATGTCTGTTAGGTCCATCTGTTCTATTGTGTTGTGCAGTGCCTCTGTCTCCTTACTTATTTTCTGTCTGGTTGATCTGTCCTTCAGAGTGAGTGGAGTGTTGAAGTCTCCTAGAATGAATGCATTGCATGCTATTTCTCCTTTTAATTCTGTTAGTATTTGTTTCACATATGTAGGTGCTCCTGTGTTGGGTGCATAGATATTTATAATGGTTATATCTTCCTGTGGGATTGATCCCTTAATCATTATTTAATGTCTTTTTTTGTCTCTTGTGACTTTCTTTGTTTTGAAGTCTATTTTGTCTGATACAAGTACTGCAACTCCTGCTTTTTTCTCTCTATTAGTTGCATGAAATATCTTTTTCCATCCCTTCACTTTTAGTCTGTGTATGTCTTTGGGTTTAAAGTGAGTCTCCTGTAGGCAGCATATAGGTGGGTCTTGTTTTTTTATCCATTCAGTGACTCTATGTCTTTTGATTGGTGCATTCAGTCCACTTACATTTAGGGTGATTATCAGTAGGTATGTAATTATTGCCATTGTAGGCTTTAGATTCGTGGTTACCAAAGGGTCAAGGTTAACTTCCCTACTATCTAAGAGTCTAACTTAACTCACTTAATATGCTATTACAAACACAATCTAAAGTTTCTTCTTTTTTCTTCCTCCTTTTTCTTCCTCCTCCATTCTTTATATATTAGGTATCATATTCTGTACTCTTTGTCTATCCCTTGATTGACTTTGGGGATACTTAATTTAATTTTGCAGCTTAGTAATTAGCTGTTCTACTTTCTTTACTGTGGTTTTATTACCTCTGGTGAAAGCTATTAAACATTAGGAACACTTCCATCTATAGTAGTCCCTCCAAAATACACTGTAGAGATGGTTTGTGGGAGGTAAATTCTCTCAGCTTTTGCTTATCTGGAAATTGTTTAATCCCTCCTTCAAATTTAAATGATAATCTTGCCGGATAAAGTATTCTTGGTTCAAGGCCCTTCTGCTTCATTGCATTAAATACATCATGCCACTCCCTTCTGGCCTGTAAGGTTTCTGCTGAGAAGTTTGATGATAGCCTGATGGGCTTTCCTTTGTATGTGATCTTATTTCTCTCTCTGGCTGCTTTTAATAGTCTGTCCTTATCCTTGATCTTTGCCATTTTAATTACTATATGTGTCTTGGTGTTGTCTTCCTTGGGTCCCTTATGTTGGGAGATCTGTGCACCTCCATGGCCTGAGGGACTATCTCCTTCTCTAGATTGGGGAAGTTTTCAGCAGTCACCTCCTCAAAGACACTTTCTATCCCTTTTTCTCTTTCTTCTTCTTCTGGTACCCCTATAATGTGAATATTGTTCAGTTTGGATTGGTCACACAGTTCTCTCAATATTCTTTCATTCTTAGAGATCCTTTTTTCTCTCTGTGCCTCAGCTTTTTTGGATTCCTCTTCTCTAGTTTCTTTTTCATTTATCGTCTCCTCCACTGTATCCAATCTGCTTTTAATACCGTCCATTGCGCTCTTCAATGATTGGATCTCCGACCGTAATTCATTCCTGAGTTCTTGAATATCTTTCTGTACCTCCTTGGGCATGTTAATGATTTTTATTTTGAACTCCCTTTCAGGAAGAGTCATGAGTTCAATGTCATTTAAATATTTCTCAGGAGTTGTATTAATAATTTTACTCTGAACCAGGTTCCTTTGGCATTTCATATTTGTATATGGCACCCTCTAGTGCCCCGAAGCTCTACTCCCTGGACCTGCTCAGCCCCTGATGCAATGTGGGGGGTTGGAGGGGAGTGGTATTCATGCCTGGGGAGAGGAAAGAGCTGTTTCCTGCTTCCTGGCTGCTATGCCTGTCTCCACTGCCTGAACCAGTGGGCCGAGCACACAGGTATAAGCCTCTATGCTTTGTGTTTGTAATTGCTGTAGACAGATCTTCCCTCTGACTGTGCTGACGCCAGGGTAGGGTTTGCCAGTTTGCTAGCCAGGTGGGGCTGGCTGGGAGAAAGGCTCAGTAGGCTGCGTATCATGGAGGGAGTCCTTGGAGCTGTGTAGCCAGCCAGGGAGCTGGAGCACCTGAAGATCATCTAAGGAGGAAGATTTCGTTTTCCTCCTTAAATATGAGAGTCTATATGGTAAAGCTCCCTACCTGCTGGTCAGAGTGCACCTGGACAATTTTGTCTACCTGTACTCTCTCCTAAGCAGTAAGCTCTGTGCAGTCCTTGCTCCTTTAGCAGCCCTCTTGCTAAGGGCTTCCTTGTTAGGAAGTCTTTCAGACTGCCTGCCTTTCTTTTGTCCCAGAGCAGCCAGATATGGATCCCTGCTTTCCACAAGCAGCTGGAATCTCAGTCTCTCCAGGAATTCTGCCTGTCTTAGCTTTCCAACCCTGTAATCACCATGCAATATAGGTATCATGCAAGCACCATGAAATATAGGTTTGTGCTCCCAGAGCAGATCTCCAGAGTTAGGTATTCAGCAGTCCCTGGCCTCCACTCCCTCCCTGGTCCGTTTCTCTTCCACCCACTGGTGAGCTGGGGTAGGGGAAGGGCTTGGGTCCCACCGGGCCACAGCTTTGGTACGTTACCCAGTTTTTTCTCCAGGTGTATGCAATCTGGCGCAGTCCTCTTTCCTGTTGCTCTTTCAGGATTAGTTGTATTAATTATATTTTCATATTTTATGCAGTTTTAGGAGGAAGCCTGTGTCTCACCTCTCAGGCTGCCATCTTTAATCCAATTTCTGTTGTGGCTTTTCTTAATATTGTCACAAGCACCTCAAACAAGGAAGACTCAATTGGTTGGTAATGTAACCAGAATGAACTTACGATTCAAATAACGTGTAGCTTTGGGAAGGATGCTTAGTCAAGCCAGTGTCACTCCCGGGATCCCAAGTACAGTTCAAAGCCCTGAAGTCCTGGGTTTCACAAGAAAAGTCCTTGGGCTCCTCAAGTACTTCTGTTCATACAAAATAAAGCAGATGGAAGACTTAGTTAAATCCTCTTACTCAAAGACAAGTGAGATGGAAAGCTGTTTGGGGTCTGAGGCCACAGAGTCACTCTGAACAGCAAAAGGCTCACACAGCAAGTCCTGGAAGTCACATTTCAGGCACCTATTATCTCGGCCCCTTCTCCTTCCTGGCCTATGCCTTTCTGCAGCATCACCAGGGATGGATGGTCAGTGCTCTGCAAAAGGTCTGCACTTTGTCTATTTAATGGAAGCTATATCCCCAGTGCCTGCTAGTAGGCACTCAATGGGTCTGGCTAAATGACAGACCAAGTAAGGGAAAGAATGAACAAGTGGCGTCAGCATGGCCTCGAATTTCATTTTGGATTCTGCGGCTTGCAGAGAGCCCAGGGGTTTTTAGGATTCCAGGAAGTCAGGTCTGGGGAAAGTCTCCACTGGCACCACAAAAGGAGATTGCTGGGATTCCCATACCCAGTTAAGAACAGTGATGGACTCCACTTGCTGAATTCCCACTGTGTGCAGCTATCATACTGGGATCATGCCCTGTCAATGTTCATTCAACCTCCCAATAACCATTACAAAGCCCATTTCATAGAGGAGAATATTGGCTCAGAGAAGCTAGGAAACTTCGCCAAGAGGCACGTCCAGTCATAGGAAGAAGATTCAAACCCAGGTCTGCCAGGCCCACCCCTGGCTGCCTCTCTGGGTTCACCTGGCCTGCAACCTCTCTGCCCTCCACAATCCTGTCATAATCCCAGCATGGCTAAGGCAAGTAGGACACATTCCCAGTGGTCCAGGTCATGATCTGAAGTTTCTCCTCTCACAACACTCTTGGTTTCTAGGAATAAAATTGTCAGTAAGGACAAAAAAACCCCAGGAAATCCTGCATGTATTGCATCAGGGGATCTTTTCCAGAGTCTCTCCTAAAACACTTAGGAAACAAAAGAAAATAGAGACCATAAATGGAAGTGTTTACTTGCCTTTGGGTAAAGGAAATTCTATCTATTTCATAGGAAATGGGAAGAGCAGGGCACAGAAAATGTGCACACTTACTTGAGACAAAGAGAACGATGCCTTTTGGAACTTCTCCTTGGTTCATCTCACAGTGGAAATTTGTCCCTGTTTCCCTAACAAAAGGGACGTTATTCAAGGTGAATGCACATACATTTGGGTCAAGTTGGTCTCCATGTATCTGTACACCATCCAAAAAACAGGATATGTTATTTTGATGGCTTCTGGAAACATAACAAATGGTTACATTGGAGCCTTCCTCCACCAGCTTATCTTTAGGGAAAACAGACAAGGGATCTTCTCCAAGAGAACTTCGTACTGCAAGATAAAAAAAAAAACAAACAAACAAGACAGCTCAGTTAGAATGTCACTCATCCAAAACAGCCCCCCTCCCACCTCACGCTTAACTGGTAACTTTAGCATCCTCTACCTCCTAGAGAAATAAGAGTTAAATTTCCACAGCAAACCTACAAATTTTGGTGCCTGCGAAACAATCCTCACTATTATAGCTCCTATTGTTGAAAACGCGAATGCTGCTGCCACCATCCTTACTACTTACTACCCAAGAGCCTCCACTGTCACTGCTGCAGGTTGCTGTGACATTGCTAGTGTCCAGCTATTTTGACAGCAATGGCTGCTCTCTCTTGGTCATAGCCATGAGGGAGGCCCTGTGTCATGTGCTGTGGATATTATCTCATGACATTTTTAGAACCTCACATCAACGGGACAGGCAGGACTGAGCCCAAGTTTGCTCACCCAGAAAGTGTCGAAGCCTGTTCACACGAGCCAGGCCTGTCCAGTTCCAAAACCATGTTATCTTTCCTGATCTCTAAATTGTACTGCAGATCATTACTCTTCCTACTTTCTCAGAAATGCCAGCACTCATGTCAGTCTCTCCTGTCAGCATAAAAATCCTCAGCTGTCTTCTATTATAAGCCTCCCTCCTGCCCCCTCCCCGCAGCCGGCCTCCCTGAAGGAGCTGCCTGTACTTACTGCTCAGGTTCCGTCCCCCGTTCCCCTTGCTCACTCAGCCTGTTGCAGCCTGGCTGCTGGCCTACTGGGTCGCTAAAATCACCATCACCCATGTCACCCATGCTGTTGGGCTGCTGTGTGGGATTTTTTTTTTAAAGGTCCCAGGTGATTTTAATGTGCAGCCATGGTCGAGAACCAGTGCTTTGGGGGTTAGGAATAATCAGGTTTTCCATTTATTCTTGAGTTAGTCTGGAGGTTGTAGTTCTGAGATATCTAGTCCATTTTATCAAAGTTATAATGCTCTTATAATTTTAATCTCTAGTTTTTCTGCAAGTGTGTCTGTGGATAAATTGAAGGTTCCTGTGGCCAGGATTCTCACCTGGCCCTGGTTGGCTATCTCACTACACATGTGTGGGCAGTATGTCATGACTGACTCTATATAAAGAGCCTTGCCCAGTGCTCTGGGCGACATGGTGGCATGGCTGCAAGGCTGCAGGAGAGCAGACGCTGGATTGGTGGCAGCGCTGAGGACAGAGACTGAGACGGCTGCAGGGGGTAGAGAGGCCCAGAGGCAGAGACCAGCTTGCTGCATGCAGACTCACTCTGAGTGGATGGGATTCTAGTGATTGACTTGGATATAACCCTTTCATCTCAAGAACGTTATACTGTCGTTTCTTTGGTCACACTGAATCCATAGTGAACTTGCCTGGGGCTGAAACCCATTGGCAAGACAGTGTCCCTCTTTTAGCAGCAAGATATAATGTTAAGAGCATGGCCTCTCGAGCCAGGTTGTCCTGGCTGGAATTCCAGCTCTGACACTCAGTGGCTTGATGACTTTGCATGGATTCTTTAAACTATGTGCGTCTCAGTCTGCTCATCTGTGATGTGGGGATAAGAATAACATATTTCATGGTATTGATATGAGAAATTCATATATGCAGTGCCTAAAAGAGTGACTACAATGCAGATTTAATTATATTATCAGTATTAAACTAATCACCAAGCTGCTCATGCATTAATAAATCTGTACAAACACTTACCAAAGGATGGTTCTACTGGCAGGAATTTCAGATAATCGGCAGTATATGTAGCTGAGAAAGCCAAATGCCATTGCTTTAGAATTGGCTTAAAGCTTAACCAAAGCATGAGAAACTGAGGCAAAAGCACTCCTAAGTTTTAATTATAACAGGACTAAATTATCAAAATTAAGAGATATTTAAAACATCTTTACCCATAATCTCACTACTCAAATGAAAAGCTGACTTCATTTTTCCATATTTCCCCCCGACCCCACTTCTTTCTACATTAGGGATTGAAGAACTAAGGCCCCTGGGCCAATTCCAGCCTATCATCAGTTTTTGTGAATAAAGTTTTATTGGAACACAACCACTCTCATTTGTTTACATATTGCTAAGGACTGTTTTTATGCTACAATGGCAGAGTTAAATTGTCATGATTGAGACCCAGGGTCTGTAAAGCCTAAAACATTCCCTCTCTTGCCCTTTACAGAAAACCTTCTCAACCTCTGCTGTAGATACATATATATTTTTTGTTGTTCTCATAGAAATGTATGTACAATTTATGTCCTTTTTTTCACTTAGCATTTTATAATAAACATGTTTCACATGTTTGGAAAAATGAATATGAAATTGTCTATATCTGCATAATTATCTCAATGAATAAATTCCAAAGCAAAACCACAGGCGTCTGTCTTCTGATGGCAAGTTTCACATCCTGCTTCATGATTCCAGTAGGAGCAAAGTAAAATGATGTCCGTGTCCACCCAGAGTTTCTCAAAAGGGACTGTCCCTATTTGACTACTAATAAATGTTTAATATTAAATATCAAAGCCTTTTGCTCTTTATCACCTCACTTCTTACCATCCACTTTTTCCCATGAACTCCAGTGGCTCCAGAACCTTGGCTTGGGGATCTTGGCATCATCCACCACACCCCTTATTCTTACAAAGTGTATTGCACATTCCAAAGGGAGCTCAGATTCCCAGCTCCAATGCAGAGTGCGGGTCCGCCTCACAGTGGTGCTATAGTTCTCCTAAAAAAAAAGAGAAAAACTTGGAAATATACAGCGCTGCTATCATGGAAAATGGACTGACTAGGCTTACCCCCAAAGCACACGCCTAAGGGCCCACTGCAACTCCAAGACGTGTGCAAGTGCAGGTCATTCCTAACCAGCCAGTCCCCCTACTCTGATGTCTCAGCCGTGAACCAGCCACAGCCTCTGGCTTTGTGAGAACTCAGCTCCCATTCTTTATGGACTTCCAAGTCCAGGGGCTCATGTGGAGCAAGTGAGAGAAAACTGAAGCTACTCAAGTCTTAGGGAAAGAAATCAGAGACAGAAGCATGCACAGTGCTGGTCACCCCAAACCTGCTAAGAAAATTCCTCCAGACTAGGGAATTGAGTCCTCCTCTAAAAATATGCAAGATTAATGAGTATTTTTTCTAACATTCATTTTTAGCCAGGTCCAGATCAAGTTGGCCAAATCTCAGCAGAGAGGGCAATCCTTCATGGTGCCCAGGAGTTCCACTGCCTCCCAGAGATCAGTAGCTGGCTCTCCATGACTCCCTTGGGGTTTTTTGTTTTTTGTTTTTTCGCTCTTGTCTTTTCAAATATGTTGGCCATGTAGACAGTACTCCCTCCCTTAAGCTCCATCTGTCAGAATTTTTAGTCCCCCAAGATTCCAGTCACATAGGAATGTCTTACACTGTGCTCTTGGGAAGATCATCCAAGTTGAACTTCAATTTGTTCTCCCCACACAGCCTTTAATCTTAATCTTTCTGAGACACTGGTATTTCTATCCTCTACTTCAACAGGCTTCAATGGCTCCTTCATACCTTGCCTTTTCATCCGAGACTGTCTACAATCTGACTCCACCCACCTCTCCCTTGCAGGAATCTTCTCTGGACATAGTGGTCCCCCCTCCTCTGGAGGAACAGCTTTCCTTTCACACTCCAGTGTTTGCTCAGTGTCCCTGGTTTAGTGTGCCGTACTGTCCCTCTGCAGTGGAAGTTAGTCCCATCCTTCAAGCCCAGGTCATACCCCAACTCCTTCATGAAGCCTTTATTGTTCCTTCTTCCAATTTCCTAACATCCCCATATCTCCCAAGGCCCCCCACATACTGTGTTAGTTGTTGGCATTTTATCTGTGGTGTGTCCCAGATGCAAGCATGGCCCCGAGACAGCAGGGGCTATGCTGCATTCTTCTTCATGTCCCTCTGGGATCCCTGCTTTCTGCCCCTACGGCTGGGGGACGGAGACAACAAATACCTTGCACTTGCTGGGAAAAAACTAGTCTGCAGCCATCTTTCTAAGGGCCAGTGGCAAGTCCCACAGTGAAGAGGATAAAACAACACACGTGTCGCACACAAGCTGGAGGTGGCCAGCTTTGAGGCCTTGCCTCAACTTATGCCTTACCTTCCCAGGCTGCTAACCTTCAATAGTGCCCACGGCAGAGCCAAAGGGCCCTGCAGTGAGTGTGCCGCGGTCCTCCTGGCGGCATCTAAGGGTGCACATCTTTTATGCTCTACGCAGAGCTCCGATGTATAAAATGTTTGTATTTTATTTCACTTTATTGCAATACTTTATTCCTAAATTACAAAACATATTTTAACTACAAGTTTTGAGGTCCTGATCCATGCAACACCCACTGTTTAATAGAAGCAGTCTTAAGTCCATTTTGATTAAATATTGCTTAAGAAACAAAATACCAAAAGGAAAAAGAAAGGAACTGTATCAGTAATGACCTTGCTGCAATGTCAACAAGCCACAGCTTGGAGCTCACCTCCTATGGCTCTCTGGAATTCAGGCACTTCTGACCTTCCCACTGTCACTACCCGGCCAGGCGCCTCTCTGCTGGGCCCACCCTGCAGCTTCCCTCCTGCTGCTCACACTTGGCCGTCCCAGTTACTCTCCACTGTGCAGCCAGACTGGGCTTTTAAAACATCCAATCAGATCCTGCCACTGCCCTTTTTCTTACTGCCCTCAGGATAAAAGACACAGCAGGAGCGTAACCCCCAGTGCCATGTGGCCACCCCCATGTTGCACCTGTCCCCATGTGCTCAGTGCTTTCAGGCCTGGGAACTTGCAGCCTCCCTCCCTCAGGGCCTTGGTTCACACCTGTCGGATCTGCCTAGAACATTCTTTTCCAGCCTCCCTGCTAAATTAGCTTCTAACCCACTTTCATATTTTGGCTCAAACAGCCCTAGTTCCCAGCTGTTGGAAAAGGTCAGGCCTAATCCCCACCCCACAGCACCTCATCAGTGCCCTGCACTGCATGCCTCACATTTAGGGTATCCTGATTTTGTGTTCATCTCCTCCTTGCTCAGCACTGATAGACCTAGACCTTGAACACTGCTTGGACCTGGGCCCATGGTCTGAAGCCATGTGCTGAAAGATTTCATCAGCTTATTGATCTGCAGTGGGCCCTGTTATTCCCAGATGCTATGTGTGTGGATTCTGTCTCACCACAACTTTATTTTTGTGGTCTTCATTGCTTTGTAATGGAGGAGATAAAACACGAATGCATCAATTTAGTGATTTTTTTTTTTAATGTGATGAATTGTGTCTGGACAGTTTCCACTCACTGAAGTGGCAAATTGAATTTGACCCTGGCAGACTTCAGTACGACACAAGAAACTGGCACACACATTTACACAGAAGTCCAGCTAAGGTCACTGATCCGTCCCTGAGGTGTGAGTTTATTCCTGACTGACTCCCATTCCAGACCTCCTTCCAAGCCTGAGCTATTATTCTACCCTGCCTTCTCTGGCCATTGATGGAACCACAAAGCAAGTGGTTAGAAAGGTTGAGGGCAGAACCCAGCCCTGGGGTGAGGCCACGCAGTGCGGCTGCCAGCTTGAAGTGACCAGCGCCATCTGGGACGTGGCTTGGAGTCCCAGGTCCAGCTGCAAGCTTCTCCTTGGTCTTGTTTGGGAATATAATAATCCGAGACATGATTCTAGAAAGCTGCCCCTTTTCAGCCTAAGTGAGGGTGCTCTGCCAGGCTTGCATTACAGGGACCACCCTATGAAAGGGAGATTATGGTCGAGAGAGGAGTGGCCTCACTCAGCTGGCTTTCTCCCCCTGGAAAGGGATTTTATATCCTTCCCTCGACATCAGGCCTGAGAGGTTCACACAAGGGCTTCTCACGGCATTATCTTTCTGGGACGTGTTGCCACTGACGACCTGGGAAGGACACAGGTGGGCATCACCTGTCCAGACGCTGCTGCTCTGGTGACAATGCCTAGAGCAGCACAAACCTCCCTGTGCCCTCTGCCGGAGTCGGGCTGGGCTGGGTGACCCGGGGACCATGCAACATGAGACAGAGGAGCTCTGCTCTCAAAGGTCTCGGGCCTTAGTGAGTGACTGAGGTAGGTTCCAGGAGCTGCTTCACCTTGAAAAGAGAATGATTCCATGAATCTCAGCTGAAAAGAGATATGAACAACTGCCTGTTAGAAAAATAATCGGATCCACCTGGTCTATGGCTATCATTATTCTTTTAATAACAGTAAGAGCTGTTTTAGAAAAATAAAAGCTGGGATTCACTTGATCTAAGCTTAAAGTTATTTTTGCTAATGATGTTAAGTACCAGTTTTCCACAAATTCCTCTAGCACTTCTCTCAAATTTGTTTATCTTTGACAATTAGCCTCAGCATGACCTTAACTCAGTATTTCACTGGATCCAAATAAAAAATACAGAGACTCCATCAAAAATACAAAGATACAAAAAATATGAAAAAATACAAAATTGCTGGCATGAGGTGAGATAGTGGGGAGATGTGCTGATGGTGGCAGGGAACAGAAGCACCGCCATGTTTAAAATCAGAATACTACACTCTCAGTGGGGGAAACTACCCTTTGAGGGTGGAGTTATAGACCTGCTATCAATCCTAAATTGACGAAGTTATGTTTAACTTAGGTCATTCACTCAGATCTCAGATGCAATAATGAACATGCAAAGTATCCAGAGGCTTTAAAATTAGTGGTCTTTAGGCTTTACTAAAGGAACTAACCATTCTGAGTCCTGTACCCATGCTTCCACCTCCTGACAGAAGAGTGGCTCCCTGCTGAGCAAATGAAAGTCCCCATAGATGACACATTCGCATGTTTTCCTTCTCTCCAGGCAAACACTCTGTTCCCCTTCACTGAGAAACCATTCTGCTGTCCGTTAACGTCCCAGGATAATGAATAAATATGATGTGTGTATAGATTATTAAGGTTTCCCAAGCCGTAAGTGGTCATTGACAGAAACCACCAGGTGTCCCCGTGCATTAGACAGGGAAGCAGCAGCTGGACAGACCTGACCATGATTTGAATCAGGTGAAAAATCTATCCCGAATAATTCAAAGGCAAAAAGATTGTGAAATTAAGGATTTTCCTAATTTGTTGCAGAAAAAGCCGCAAACTCAGGCAACAAAGGATACCATGAGTTACTCTCCAACATGGCCAGTCCACAGAGAACCTCTTTGCCGGCTAGAACATAAAGTGCGCTTTGCATTTCAGCATGGTATAAGCAAAGGAACTAAAAGGAAGCCACACTGGCAAGAAGAAGGTTGCTCAACTAGTACATCTTACTTAGGGAAATCTCTGGTGGGCAGGGAAGAAAGAGGGAGGAGGAATAAGAAGGTTGATCTTCATGGACCTTTGGAATCCAGTACTCATAAGGACAGACCCAGTAACCACCTCAGGAGACAGAGCAGAACCAAGGACATGTTCTAGTTTCTTAACACATCCTACCCACCTACAAAACTAAAGTCGTCATGTTACTTTGCCCCAGATCCTCTTAACAAAGAAATGCAATTGTTTAGAAAAACTGTTTTGAGTTCAACTGTTTCCACACTGGGATTATTTTGGGGGTAGGGGGTGGGGGTGGGGTTATAAAAGACAAGACATGGCATCAGAAAGGGATTTTTTAAAAAATATTGAGCCATAAAAAATACTTACCACCCAGATGACATTGGATGTATTAATTCTACTGATCTCTATCTGAAAAATCATTTTGAATTCCCGATAAGGAAGGTTGTGGACATTCCATTGTAAATGCAAACGCTGATGTGTAGAACTGATAGAAACAGTCAGGGAGTCAGGGGTCACTGGTAAAGGTTCAGACAAGACTGAAAGACCAAGATGAGATAGGAAATAACATTTAATAGGAGCATGTTTGAATAGTCACAGATAATTACGTTTTTCAATATCACTACTGTTTAGCTTTGGAAAATATTGCTCACGTGTGCACCCTCAAATCAGACACCTTGAAAAGCTGGAAGGGAACTTAGAAGTCACTAGGCATATGAAGAAAGTAAGGCCTAAAGAATGAAATTACTTGCTCAGTACAATACACAACAAATTAATAAATTGATGAATGGTTCAACAAAACAAAAGCATACTTTATTGGACAGTCTAATTGGTTTAGAATTTCATAGCAAGGCTGAATAAAGAAAGGGGACATTTTGCTATAAGTTCATTCATATTTCTGTATATCAAAATCTGGTATAGCTGATATCATCTCCTAAGCATTCATTTTTCAAGTTCCTTGGGGATTTCCCCTAGTGATCTGAAACCTTCTGGCACCTAGTTTAAAAGGCAAGAGAGTATCTCCTTTGACAATAAAAGTGGAAGCAATCTAAATACTGAAAAAAAAGTTCCAAAATTGTCATTTTACACATGGTATTTTTCTTGTAGGGAGATAAAACTAACAGCAACAATACTGAGTACATACTATCTACCCGGCACAGTGCTAGGTGTTGTCTCATGAATACCCCTCGCAAAACTGTAAGATAGTAATCTTTTTACAGATAAGGAAACAAACTCAGTAAACTTAAACAATTTACACAAAACTATATGGGATTTAAAAATAGATCTCTCTAATACCCAAATCTGTGCCCCTCCATATTGCACTGCCCCCCAACAGTTAAGAAAGGGCATCTTGCCCAATCAAAGACCATGCAGAATGGAATGTCTGAGAAGAATGCTGCATGGCTCCCACAGCGTCTTGCCAAGCTCAGGATACAGATGTCAAAGATGGAACCAGAAAAGCTGAGTAGCGACCCTGGTGGATACAAGCACAAGGATGTTCATGGGATTGCCCCACATGGTAAGAAGGCTTCAGGAACCAAATAGGGTATTAGCCTCCGAATTGAGGAAAACCTCAGAAAATTCATTCTATGAAAGTGAGATTGACAAGAATGCCTATAAAATGCACATTAGCCATCGATGGCTATCTTCCCAGAAAACCCAATGTGATGTTTTGTAAACACAATGCTGGAAATGGTTTGAGTGCTAACTAAAATCTCAGTGTGGACTCCCTGACCTTGGACTTGGCAATAGGTCCTTAGATATGACACCAAAAGCATGAGCAACAAAAGAAAAATAGGTAAACCGAACTTCATCAAAATTAAAAACTTCTGTGCAAAGGATATTATCAAGAAAGTATAAAAACCTATAGAATGGGAAAAATATTTTCAAAATTACTTATCTAGTACTCAGAACATATAAAGAACTCTTGCACCTCAGCAACAACTCAGAAAAAATGGGCATATAGATGTTTCTCCAAAGAAGATATACAAATGGTAATTAAGCACACAAAAAGATGCTCAGCATCGTTAGTCATTAAGGAAATGCCAATCAAAGCCAATATCTTACACCCAGGGGGATGGCTTTAATTTAAAAACTGGAAGTAACAAGCACTGATAAAGCTCTGCAGAAATTGGAATCCTTATACATTGTTAGAGGGAATATAAAATGGCTCTCATACTGTGGAAAATATTTGGTAGTTCCTCAAAAAGTTTAAATCATACGAACCAGCAATTCCATTCCTACATTTATGTTCTAGAGAATTGAAAGTGGGGACTTAAATACTTGCACACAGATGTTTAGAACAGCACTATTCACAATAGCCAAAAGGTGAAAGCAACCCAAATGTTCATCAACAGATGAATTAATAAATGGTGACACATACATGGGATAGAACATTATTCAGCCATGAAAAGGAATGAAGTCCTGATACATGCTACTAATTAGATGAACCTTGAAAACATTAAGTTAATTCAAAGACACTTTCTTTCTTTCTTTGCTATATGTGATACCAAGGGTCACATATAGCATGAGTCCATCTATATGAGATATCCAGAATAGGTGAGTCAGTAGAGAGACAAAGCAGATAGGTGGTTGCTGGAGTTCAAGGAAGGGAGGAATAGGGAGTAACTGTTTATAGTTACATGGTTTGCAAGTGATGAAAATTTTTGGAACCAGACAGAAGTGATGGTTGTGCAACATTCTGAATGCACTAAATGTCACCGATCTGTTCACTTTAACCATAAAATGATTAATTTTATGTGAATTTCATCTTAAAACATTAAAAAAATAACAATAAATATGTTCAAATAATACAGAAATTAAGTCCCTACTATCCTATCAACTCCACTCTCACTCCATTGCCAAGTTTAAATCACGTTTTTCTTGACTTTTTCCATGCCCTTAACATATTGGACTCTGCACTCCATATTTTTTAAGTACATATGTTCCTCTAAAAGAGCTTTAAGGGGGAAGTAAGTAAAAAATGTTACCATTCATTATTTCTGAATGGTAAGGGTAAATTATTTTAATTGTTTTTTATAATTTTCTGTATTTTGTAAATGTTCTTCAGAAAATATGTATTACTTTTAGAATGATATGTTAGATTTTAAAAGAATATTCCTTTAAAGATACCTGATTCACTTCACTATAATGATACTTCATGACATATGACTTAAGTTTTCTGAGTCAATCTATGCCAAAAGGCTGGGCCGCAGTTATCTTTCCCACTAAAAATAAGTTGGCATTCTGATGCTCTAGTTTATGCGGAATGAATTGTTTATCAGGCCCCATTCACTCAAAAAGGTAAAGGAATTTGGAATTCCTGCAACACTCAGAGCCAAAACATGTTGATCCTTTTCTATTGCTTCTTAAAATTTCTCAACTCTTTAGTTAAAGGCAACAGCTGTTACTCATCCTTTCCAGGTAAACCTGCGTCAGCTGGGTGAGTCTCCCAAGCCTTCAATGCAAGGGCTTCAGAGATGAAAGAACAGAACCCCCATGGAAGAGCCGAACTTGTAACAACCGTGAAGCCAGGAGCGCCGGAGAGAGCTGTGTACATGCAAATCCCGCTCTCGTTTCCGAGCGCCGGTGCGGCACTGTGTTGCTGTCAGCCTCGTACTCTAGATGCAACTCCTGGAGGACAGAGGTTGAGACTGATGCATCTTTGGGTGGGCTCTTGTCCCCAGAACTTGGCACATCTTACCCCTAGCAGGTGCTGATTCAACTCTCATCTCCATAAGACCTCAGGAGTCTACACGGCAGCCCCTCACTAACACCTCGACGGGCCCTTCTGGGCATTCTCTTCACCCGCAGCTGCTTTGCTAACCCCTTTTTGATCCCCAGTCGTGCGCTGTAATGGTCTATTCGTGTGTGTCTCCTGAAGGCTGTGAGCTAAGCAAGGCTGGGACTGAGTCTTACTCGGCTATGAAACCAAGACCTGGAACACACCTGTCACAGTACTGACACCCAGGGACTGATGCTGAAAGAATGAGTCAGCTAGCAGTATCAATTATTTCTAGAAGCTCTAAAAGCTGTGCATGATGCGTTAGGCAAAAGGGGAACTCTTTATATGGAAGTATGCCATCAGGGAGTGTGGGGTGACTCAGGTATTCAAGAGACATCAGTCAGAAATAATTTGGTCAAAAGCAATCTAGGACTAACTTGGGAAATGCCAAGGTCAAATCAGAGAGATTAAGAGACTTTAGAGGTTATTAAATCCAATCCCATCATATTCCAGATGAGAAAAGAGGTTAAAAAAAGGGAAGTGACTTTCCCAAGGCTACACACAACTAGACCAGAGCCCAGGGCTCCTGGCCCTGAGCCCAGCTCTCTTTTTATAACACTGCCTTAGAATGTAGCTAAAAAGGGCAGGCTTGGGAATCAGACAGACGGTGATTTAATCAGACTCTCCTCCCACTTCTCTCTACACACAGTTTCTCTGCCCGGCCCCATACCACCTAAGGAAATAAATCATGGTCTGTTCATAAGAAGGGAGACTATGCAACCATTGAATCAGATGTTTTTTTTATTTCTAGAGCAATAAATATGATTGTTATTACTTAACATTGCTGGTAAAAACTCTCATCATATATTGTATTGTTTTATTAAATATATATTAAACTATACTCATTGAAGTATACTTATTAAAGTATATATACCTGTATAAACTGTAATACTTTACCCACACTTTAATACTATATATATATATATATATATACAGTATAATTTCCCAGTATATATGGTATATTGATTCCCAATATACTTTAATTAGTATATATAGTATAAATTAATGTTCCTAGTATACATAGTATAATTCCTTTAAAAGTCTGTGAAAAGATATTTGGAAATAAAAACAGACTTTGTTCTGATAATAACTCAATTCTCTGATATCCTTTAGGTCTGGGTTTTCTTTTAGGCTCAGGGCCCATGAGAAGATGATAAAAAAATTTTTGATAAAAAAAATCTCCATTTTTTACATCTCTGTTTCTGTCTGTATGCACATAAACATGAGACTAGAAGAAAATACACTCAAATGCTATAGTTGGAGCCATGTGCCCGGGATAACCAGAAGTGAGCCTTGGCTCTGTCTCATTGGTCAGGAGAAGCTAGGTTATATGAAATGGAGTTCAGACCTGAGCCTCGTTTGGTGATTACGTAGGAGGCCCACTCGTTTGAATGGAGGTTTAGTAGGTACTTGTTAGATGCAGCAGAAATTGAGAAAAGAAATCCAAGCAGTGCAGGTGAGGACAACTTAGGTGAGGATTACTTAGCAGAGCAGGCGTGCTTAGCTGAGAAAGGCAGGAAGCAGAAAGAAAGACTGTTGGAGAGAAAAACAGGTAAATGCATGTATGACCTAAATAAAAGGAGCTGAAAGGTGAGCAGCAGAGTTTGCTCTGAGAGCAGAGGGTCTTGTAAATAGAAAGTCCACAGTAAATAGCTGTTGGATCAGATAATGAGACTTCACTAAGGAAGTGTGCAATGCCAGAAGCTTGGAGTTGAATGCCTGGGATTTTCTGGAGGGCCTGGATTTAGAGCCATAGGTCTGTCTGGGGATCAGGAGCTCCAGCTGGACCTAAACAGTCTCGTGGTACAGACCACCCGGCTCAGCCCAGCTATGTCATGCTTAGATTTTAGCAAGTAAGATGGATTCAATGAGGTGTTTACATATTGCAGATGAGAAATCCTAATTCCCAACTTTTAGCTCCAGGTTATGGAAGAAACCAACAGTCAAACTGTGATTTTTTTAAGAAGCTATAAAAGTAGCATCTTCTCATGGGCCCTGAGCCTAAAAGAAAACCCAGACCTAAAGGATATCAGAGAATTGAGTTATTATCAGAACAAAGTCTGTTTTTTTATTTCCAAATATCTTTTTACAGACTTTTAAAGGAAGTAGAAAAATTTCACTTCAATAAAAAAAATCTCCATTTTTACACCTCTATTTCTGTCTATATGTACATAAACACAAGAGATTAGTAGAAAATACATCCAAATGCTACAGTTGGAGATGTGTGGATGTCATTTCTTGCAAATGTCATTTTCATGAATCCATGGACAGGAATTATGTAATTACTAAAAATGTATGCCTCTACTTTGTTACAAAGGGAGTACTGCAAAAAACAGACACAGGATGAGGAAGGTATAAAGCTTTGTGGAATACAGATGAAAATACCGAACTTTATAAACCAATAGAAACTCTCTCAAACCTAAGAATCTACTTTCAAACTCATTCAAAGGAATATAGTATCCATGAACATTTTAGGGGTTTTGAATTCTTACTGACTTATACAAAAAGTTGATCTATCACAAAATGCCCTCACTGGAGGAATAGGTAATGACGAGTACTAGTTCTTTATCCATAAATAGCATTCCAGCACTTAGCATATTCTCTTGCAGCTAATAGCTTCTCAATGAACACAGTGGAGGGACATGACAACTTGTTCTAAGCTAGTGGCCAACACAGGCTGTGATTCCCCATTTGTACCCAGTAAGGCACAGCCGGGCCTGCCCTGGTGATGGCCACACACAGTGTATCAGGAAGCTGTGCAGGATCAGGTCCATTCACAGCGTCCTAATGACTAGTGCGCTGATCGGGAAATTGGGGTTAAAGAGTGGCTCATTAAAGTGAGCATTAAGATCAGCAAAGTCAGAAAAAGAACCATTGCTACTCACCAATTCCAAGTGGTGGAGTGACCTACTCACCCATACTGAGTAATTTCCAAAGAAAAAAGACTTGCTCAACTTTTCTCCCAAGCACCCACCACCTCTTTTTTTTTAGTGTACATGATTTTTTTTCTTTACTGTTCTTCCTTCTTACCTTCACTCTGGTAAGTTCTCAAGGACAGCAATGCCAAGAGGAAAGTTGTCTGAAGGACCACTAAGAGAGCCATAGGTTCTGGTTTTCTGAAAAAGATAAGTTACAAAGAAGGGAAATTTTATTTAACTTGAGCTCTGAACAGGTTTCATTGAGACAACTGTGGTAGATAAGGACATTAAAGGCTCTCAATTCTTCTCTCCTCCTTACATCCATACTCCTTGTCATGTGAGCTTGGAGTTACCCCCCCAGAATAACAGTATATTTCCCTGTTCCACATGACTTGCTTTGGCCCATGGGTGAGGCAGAAGTGATGGTGTGCCAGATTGGAGCCTAGCTCTCAGGAGACCTTGCGTATTTCTGCTTGTCTTCTTGTGTTTCCTCCTTTGGCATGACGGGAGCATTTCGGGGCTACCCTGCAGTGCCTAGGAGGAAGGAGCAACACAGGAAGCACAACTGTCATCTCAGCTGCTCCAGCTGGGCCGACCTACCTCAGCCGGCACTGGCCACACCACAGCCAAGAGCGGCTGACCCCAGATGCGGGAACAATAAACGCTTAACCGCTGTGGGCCAATGGGGCTGTGTGGCAAAAGGTAAGTGGTCAGCAGATTTCCTCAAACCAAGCAAAGGTGTATGTAGAAAGCAAAAGCAGAGAAACAAAGATAAATATAATAGACAGGCCACAGTCTCAGAAGAGCTAAATTTGAATTATTTGTAGTAAAGTCATCTCTACTCTTCTCCCATTAAAATTTCATCTGGGAAAAATGACCACATTCTACCTAAAGAGAAAATCAGTGTTTCATTGTTAAAATAATTTCCGGTTTTCCTTGTCTTCGATGGGGGTTGTAAACTGCAGGGCAAAAAGTGTCGCTGATTCATCAAGTCCTTTGACCACGGGACAATCTGAGGGCACGCAGAATGGGCCAGCATGACCTCAAGAAAGTTAATATGTTCTTCATTTAATAATAAGTGTGTTAGTCAGGGGAAACATTGAATTTCACTTCTCTAGTTCAAACTCTGACTCATCACAGAGAAAGCAACGAAATAATTCAAACTCAAGTTTGCCTCTGTCTAGCCACCTAGACTTCATCAAAAGCCAGAAATTCAGTAAACCATATCATCCATTTTCACTGCCCGCACTCTGTGTTGATTTAAGTAGTATTTTACACATAAATCAAACAACAGTGAAGACAGGAAGAGGGTAAACCAAGCCATTCAATTACTCTAGGGTGGTTGGACCTGCTTATATATGAGCCCGACTACAAATAGAAGCAAAAATCTGCAAAGGAGAGCTTCATATTCCTTCAAGCACTGCTTTCTATTACTTCTCTTCTTGGCAACAGACCATTCATACCTCTCTAAAATCTCTACTTACAACTTCAAATAGGTTCCTATACAACTTAACATCAAAGCCAGGGGGGCAGCTAATTCAAGAGAAAAGAGTTTTTGCTCAAAACCAAAGGGAAGGCAAAGAAAAATGTCAGCATGTGATATTCACTGTGCATCTTAAATATCCTTCCAATCCTGGTCTATGGGTACAGGATCTCACTCTCCTTGCCTTTACATCACCTGAGGAATGCTAGGTGCCACAACTGGAAGGAAATCTCATCCCATAAATTTAAAAGCAGATGATTCAGGAGGCAACAGGCACATTGTCCTGGTCCCTGTTTGAGGGCTAAATGTTTCTAAAATGTTTAATGTTTCTAAATGTTTGTAAAAATTTGGAGTCATAGTAAATCAGGTCTTTCACATGCCACAAAAATTAAACAAGTCACAGGGGCAGAGAAACTTCAAACTAAAAGTTAGAAGCTGGTGGGACTGCAAATTAGTTCAACCATTGTGGAAAGCAGTATGGAGGTTCCTCAAAAAACTCAAAATAGAAATACCATTTGACCCAGGAATTCCACTCCTAGGAATTTACCCTAAGAATGCAGCAGCCCAATTTGAAAAAGGACAGATGCACCCCTATGTTTATCGCAGCACTATTTACAATAGCCAAGAAATGGAAGCAACCTAAGTGTCCATCAGTAGATGAATGGATAAAGAAGATGTGGTACATATACACAATGGAATATTATTCAGCCATAAGAAGAAAACAAATCCTACCATTTGCAACAACATGGATGGAGCTAGAGGTATTATGCTCAGTGAAATAAGCCAAGCCGAAAAGACAAGTATCAAATGATTTCACTCATATGTGGAGTATAAGAACAAAGAAAATACTGAAGGAACAAAACAGCAGCAGACTCACAGAACCCAAGAACGGACTAATAGTTACCAAAGGGAAAGGGACTGGGGAAAATGGGCGGGAAGGGAGGGATAAGAGGGAAAAAGGGGCATCACGATTAGCAGATGTAATGTTGGGGGGGCACGGGGAGGGCAGTACAACTCAGAGAAGACAAGTAGTGATTCTATAGCATCTCACTACGCTGATGGACAGTGACTGTAATGGGGTTGGTGGGGGGGACCTGATGAAGGGGTAGTTTAATAACCATAATATTGCACATGTAATTGTAGATTAATGATAATAAAATAAATTATATTAAAAAAAAGAAAAATAAATAAAAAATAAAAGTTAGAAGCCACTGCCAATTAAGAGTAACCAGAAATTAAAGGATAAAAGTTGTCATATGACCAAAATGAGAAGTGAGTATTTACAAGTATCTCTCAGCCCTGGGTCTCACAGGCAAGTCTGAATCACCAGGACAGTTTTGTCTGGAAGCCCTGCTCTTCCCCAGCTTCTCACAGTGTCAGGCTGTGAATCTGAGAGGGCACCTTCAGCAGCTGTTCAGACTGACTGTTTCTCCTTTCATCAGTTCCAGTGCACACAGTTTTGCACCTGTTGGATAGATGGCAACTGTCCCATAGTGGTCGCTACCTGCCCAGCAGCAAAGCGGTTATTTCGAGGGGCGTGACTGGTCAGGCACCATCCCGATGTTTCAGGTTGCAGACCACATCAGGACCACATGCAGAAGAACTTTAAGTCCTAGCTGGTGTCTGAAACCTTCTGGTAAAAATCAATGACATTCATTAAAACTTGCAGAATGGGAGTCAGTAAATTGGAAGCACATCCATGGAGCACCCTGCAGGAAGTGCCACAGAACAGCTCCCCTGATGGCACAGAGCCTAGCCTGATGCTGCAGGAAAAACGCAGACACCAAGGGCTAAGCTAGCGGCTTCCAAGCCCCGGTGACTGCACACCCCGTGTGGTCCCCCTGCCACACCTCCTACAGAAATCCTCATCCTATGCCCAGTGCACCAGCTGTTTCCTGGGGAGCCCCCAACCAACACAGTGAAAAACCTGGGGCTGAGAAAGTGGAGTGTGCAAAGTTCCAGAGGTGGGAGAGTGCTTGGCACACATACAGAAGAACAAGGGGCCAGGTATGAAGTGAACAAGGAGGTGAGTGCCAGGAGGTGAAATCAGAGGGCACACAGACACCGAGAACAGGCAAGGAGGACATTCTCAAAACTTTGGTTTCTACTCTGAGCTGGATAGGAGCCACTAGGCAGTTCTAGGCAGAGCAGTAACACGGGCTCTCTTACTCTGAACAGGAAAGACCCTGTAAGAAGAAGAGGCTGAAGGAGGCAAGCAGGGCAGGAGGGAGGGAAGTTAGGAGGTTAGGCAACAGTCCAGGGAGAGTGATGCCCGCGCTGACCAGGGGAAGGGCATCTAAAGTGGAAAGAGTGGTGCAATCCCAGAGATTTTTGAAAGAGAGCCGGCAGGGAGTGAGGGGTGGTGACAAAGGGAGACATCTTGTATGGCTCCAATAATTTGGCCTGAGCCCCTGGAAGAAGGGAATTGACATTGCCACTAAGAAAGAATGGCATGTAGTGGGAAGAAGAGATGTAGAGGGCTGCATGAGAGGCTCAGTCTGTGGCATGATAAATTTGAGATGTTTCTGTGATATCCAAGTAGAGCTAGGGAGCCCCCTGCTGATTCGTCAGCTCTGCTAAGGGAGGATAGCAGAGGGAATGGAGTTCGTGGGAGGGGTCCTGGTGGGGGGATAGAGTCAGGCGTGCTCCGTGCACACGTACAGTATTTAGAGCCACAGGACTGGATAGCCCTGAGAGGGAGCACGGATAGAAGAGGGAGATGGGTGCACAGAGCTCTGGCGTGCTCCACACCCTGTACTCCGCCTGCTTATGCAGATCCAAAGGAAAACCCAGGATTAGGCCAGGCTTTCCTACATCACCTCAAGGATCAGAGCCGCCAGTCTGGGTTGGGCTGCTGAGCTCCTTAGGAGTCAGCTGCTGGCGTGGGCCCCCCACTGGCACTTGCCTTGCTCCCAGCAGGGTGGGGTTTTCCTCTGCAGCTCGAAAGGCCACCCCACCCCCTATTCATTCAACAGTCTTTCCCTCTGCAACATCCAGCACTGCCACTTCCAGTTTCCAGCAAGAGAAGGAAGTTAGGGAAGTAGGTAGTAGAGTTCAGAAAGGAAAA